>OY757551.1:8480270-8505862 GCA_963584105.1 Alviniconcha strummeri
TGATGTCAGGAGAGAAAATAGTTGCCTAACCACTATCACTACCACCCGTGTACTAACCCTCACTATTTACTCAACAAGTTCTTCTCTAAGCAAGTTTTAAAATTAAACTTTATAAAGTTATTGAATTCACGAGCGAGCTCTTACTTTTTTGTTGCTGATATTTTTATTTTTTTTGTGTGTGTGTATGCCTGTGTGTTATGCAGATGCAGATGGTTTATTTGTTTTTAGTCCATGAGAAAGTGAGTGAGATGGTCAACACCTTACTGCAGCTGGCATTTATTTCCAAAAGAAAAGAAAAAAGACCTTGACCTTAACCCCCAATTTTAAAACTTTTTTTTTTTAGAAACTGTTTTAGATTTTCTGAACTCCCCATTACTATGATCTCCATTAACTTGGTAACAAAGAAAGAAATGTTTTTGGTAGTCTTGCATTTCACTGTAGCACTGGTCACTTAGTGGCAGAAAGTTGAAGTTTAATATGATTTTTCTCTTGGTAAGTTCTAAGTTATAGTAATTTTGAGTATGGATACAGGTGAGTTAAACCATGGTCAGCATGCACACAGATGAGTTCAAACTGTTTGGTGCAGACATGATCAGGCTCATGAACATGGTGCTTCAAGTATCACAGGTATTGGGGAGATAATTGATGATTTCTGGAGATAAATGGGGACAAATGTATGGGCATTTACTTTACCATGGCAGAGTTGTGCCCCCCTGATCCCCTGATGGGGAGGACAACTATGGCACTCTGCTTTCCTTATCCTACCAAGTCTTTTTTATTGGTGGGTCAACTGTAAGGCTGTGCCTGAGTGCACTTACTGTGTATACTCTCCATGGTAATTCTGAAGATCATCTGTTGATGTGCTGTTTTTTTTTATCAGGTAAAACTTTAATGTTGGTGTCTTCTCAAACCTTGGCTAAGCTGTGCCAAGATTATTGAAACTGTCTCCCTGCTCTCTCAAGCTTTGAATACATGTTCGTACCCTGTTCAATGAACATGACCCATTTTTAAGGTCACAGGATAGTTTGAAGAAAGAGAGGAGAATGAAAGGCTTTGTATGTAATTTACTTGTTTTGAATGTGACTTTTGTGCCCTGCTAACCCACCCCCCACCCCCAATCCCCTCTCCCCCATACTGCCCCATACCATACACACACATATAATGCATGATAACTTTGTCTGTTAATGTCTTTTAAAACATTCACTGTATGCATTCAGTTCCTGTAAAATATTAGCTTTGATGTGTTTAGTTCATTCAAAACAATAACTTGGTGTGTTTTTTAATTGTATTTTTAATTTTTTTTAAACATTTAACCTGATCAGTTGGTGTGTTTAGTTGCTTTTAAAGTACTGACTTTAGATGAGCCTTTGCATTTGACAGAGCTTAGTATTATTAATAAAATCCAATTAATAACTGTGTAGTTCCATTAAAACACGAACTTTGATGTATTTGGTACAGTGCTTCAGGTTCCTTTATAACACTGTCTTGAAGTGTTTAATTCCTTTATAATATAAACTTGATGTGTTCAGTTTCTTGAAAACATTAACATGTGTACAGTTCCTTTAAAACACCAGTTTCATGTGTGTTCATTTCCTTTCTAATGATGACTTAATTTGTTCAGTTCATGAACAACATTACATTTCTGTATTCAGTTCCCCTTGTAAATTCAGATGTAAACATTATGTCTTGGTTCCTTAAACATTAGCATGATGTGTTTTCAGGTGTGTTGTTGGCTGTACCATTCCCAATGGCTTCAGCTGACAATGGAGTGGGTTTTGACCAGGAAACCCTTTTGGCTGGTAAGCGAGCACCCTGCTTTTCCTCTTTTCATTTCTTACAGCTGCCTTCTTGTAAATGTTTCATTGGGGAAGCGTCAGGGTCTTTGCTCCTGAAAAGAAATTTTAGGCCAGGCTGCTGTAAGCTTTGCTGGGTTCAGCTTAGTTAATGAACTAACACTGAGGAAATCAGTCTCCCAAATAGACAATTTTTATATTCTTTCCTTGGACATGGACCTTTTTTCAGCTCTTTTCACAGTCCACCCTGGGCTATTTTTCAGTTTATTTAACAGACTTTAATTTTTTTATTGTGTCAGCTTTTTTTGTGTTAATTTTGTTTTCGGGGGGTGGGTGGGGGGGGGGACGGGGAGTGATACAGACAACTATGTGCTTTTTTTCCCTCCTCACAGTAGACGACCCAGAACTGGTTTGCAGTTCTTTGCACAGAAAAATCCTGGACTATTTTTCAATTCTTTATACAGGCAACCCGTGCAACACGACAGCCAATGAGACCTTTTCTTTGCCAACGATGTTGCCAATGGGACTGTGCATTATCACAGTGGAGCGTGAGTCCAATGCCACCCAAAACTACACGACCCTGCAGTTTTCCATGCTGAACCTGAAGGGGAATGACTCCCTTAGCATCTATGATGGAAACTACGCTTTGCCAGCGAACAGAGTGGTCAACATGACTGGGATGAGAGGTATGTGCACAGTTTGATTTTAAGCCTCCGTGTGCAATCACATGCATCAACATCTGTGCGCACGTTAAAAATCCCACACACTGGCAGCCATACCATTGTTTGAACACACAAAAAATACTACACACACTGATAGGAATGGGTAGCGCTGCTCTTGCAGCTGCTGTGCCGTACCCAGGTAAGGCGACCCAAATATTTTGCAAGAGACAAAGAAGTACTAAAACAACAACAACAAAAACTCCAAGCCTCATTTTCCAGCATTCTTTGGTGCAACAGCATGGAGTAACCTGTTGTCAGAAGCTGCTGATAAATTGAGCAGAGTCAGAATAAAAGTTTGGTAGCAAAAGCTGTAAGAATGTCATTAACAGTCTGAAGAAGAGCAGTTTCGGTTCTGTGACCAGCACAGTAGGTGGACTAAACTTTATGTCTGAGGTGGTTGGAATTCAGATGATTAGACTGCCTCATCAGGACTGCTTTTTTTCTGGGACATTTGGTAGACTCAGAAGATTTGAGACAGGGTCATAGTACTTAGATCGTTTGATTGAGATTAAGGCTGTTTTGATTTTGTTTTAAGCTGTGATAGGGGAGGACTGAGACCATTCCTCCATTATGTCTACATTCAGGAAAACAACTTTTGTCCTGTTTCTAAAAATCTTTTTGTGTGTGGGGGTGTTTCTAAAAAGTTGTGTGTTGGGGTGGGGGGGGGTGAGTTAAGGGGCAGTCTAGTCGGTTGAAGGAAACAGCTTATTTTTTATTTTTATTTTTTTAAAGTTTGCATAATTAAAAGATGCTCTTCACAGTTTCGGTTTTGCAAGAGAACTAAGAAGGGTGAAACTCTGAGGGAGTCAGCATGTCCGTTCCAGTTTTGCAGGAGAACCAAGAAGGGTGAAACTCAGAGAGAGTCAGCATGTTTTTTGCTGGAGAACCGAGAAAGGTGGAACACAGAGGGAATCAGCATGTTTTTTGCAGGAGAACCAAAAAGGGTAAAACTCTGAGGGAGTCAGCATATCTGTTCCAGTTTTGCAAAGAGAACCAAGAAGGGTGAAACTCAGAGGGAGTCAGCATATCTGTTCCAGTTTTGCAGGAGAACCAAAAAGGGTGAAACTCGCAGAGGGAGTCAGTGTGTCTGACTCTGGTCCTATTTTGCAGCACCAAAAAGGGTGAAACTCTCTGAGAGAGTTGGTGTGTCTGGTCCTGGTTTGCAGCACCAAAAAGGGCGAATCAGTGTGTCTGTTCCAGTTTTGTAGCACCAAAAAGGGTGAAACTCTCAGAGGGAGTTGGCGTGTCTGGTCCTGTTTTGCATCACCAAAAAGGGTGAAACTCTTAGAAGGAATCAGTGTTTTTGTTTCTGTTTTGCAGACTCATTTGCTGTGGTGGTGCAGTCGCCTACGGCCTACCTCATCATCAATATCACTGCTAACAACAGTGGCAGCCAGCTGGATGGTGCCTACAGTACCAGTGGTGAGTCCCACCCCCTGCATCACCCACCCCTCTCCCAGCAATGAGGTTGGTTGGGGGAGGGTAGGAGAGATATTTTTAAATAATCCTATTTGCACTTTGCTTCAGACCCATTGGTTAGCTAAGAGTGCTCAGCAGCATTTTTCTCCTTATTAACCTCAGATTTTGTTTTCAACACTGAAACCCTGTATGAACAAATACCTAATTGAAGCCTGTCAATGTGAGTGGGGTGAATGTCTTGAAAACAGATTATTTAAGATGAAACCAGATCTTAATGAACGTTTTCCATCTTGTTATTCAAGCAGAAAAAGTAGACTGTTCTGTCCCAACCATGTGTTGGGCATTCATGTCTGACTTGCTTTTTTTCTTGAAGGGAGAGGAACCACCCATATGTATTCCCTGCAAGAAGTCCCTTAATGACTATGGAATATGTTTTACTGCATTGTGTAGAGCTCATTGATGTAAGACAAGAGTATTTTCAGACTCATTCTTTTAGAACATTGTTTAAAAATACATGCATAGGATATATTTTTGTACCTCATGAAGGAGATAGATCTCTTCCACCAGTTGTTAACAGATGACATTTTGTTTATTTATACTGGATCATTTGAGCTATGAACACACTTGCAATGTTTGCATTTGTATACTAGACTGGTCTGACTCGAGTGTCATCTGAGAGTGAGATGAGTTTTGAATGTGTACGTATGTGATGGTGTGGTCAACAAGCCATTACAGATCCCGTTACTAATTAGCCTTTAACACTTGTCTGTTTGTGATTGTGTGGTCAACAAGCCTTTACAAATCCCATTATATACTAACCTTTAACACTGTGTTTGTGATGGTGTGGTCAAGATTCAAGATTACTTTATTATCTCATCAGAAAAAATTAAAATGTGGCCGAATATTAACCACATCACAAGCCATTACAAATGCCCTTACCAATTAGCCCTGAATACTGTCTTAATGAGGAGAACAAGTTAAAAATGGCCTCATTGTTTCCCTGTTTTAGCTTGTGAATTAAATGACCCAACTTTTACCTGTTCATGGGTGGAAAACTGACCCATCTTCTGCCTGTTTTAGGCTGTAAAATAACCAAGACTGTGAGCACCTCTGCCTACATCCAGTCCCCCCTGTACCTCCCGGCACGGACCACCTTCACCTGCAAATACGCCATCAGCAGGGCAGACAACTCTTCCAGCAGCCAGCTGGCATTGTCTTTCCTTGAGGTCTTGCTGCCCAATGCCACCCTCAACATCACATCCTCCTCCCAGGGCCCGGAACCTCCAGGTTAGTGGAGATTTATTCTTCATCAGGTTAACTGTCATCACTCGTACAGAGATCAAAACACATAAAACATTGAAAACAACACTTATTTTAATAGGCAGTACAAAAGAACAAATGAGAAAAGGTGCATTTTTGGTATTGGCATATGAAAGTAAGTGTTCTTTTTAACCCTTTATGTGTTTTGTTCGTTTTTATAGTGCAGGCAAACAACATGGGTTTTCCTTTTTTTCTTTTTCTTTTTTTAATCATTTACATGGCTTTTCATCATCTGCCATTTGAAACATATTGGACTTGTTAACCCACTGAGCAGATGATAGAGGTTCCTGTGCTGAGCTCTAAGCTGTGCCTCTTTCTCGCAAGCTTTTGACTGCTGTGTGCGACTGTGTTGTCTGGTAGCCCTGATTTGAGTCTGAATTCAGCATTCAAAAGGTTGTAGGGTATAAATAAGTTGTCTTGTTTCATTGCAGCTGATGCATGCCATCATCTATGACTGTGTCATTACTTGTCTGAAGGTTTTGTTTCGAATCAGCCAGCCTGTCACTCTGTTGCTACGCGCTAGCTTGTGAGGAAAACATGATGGCATTGCTTCCATTTTTTTGTGCAGAATATTAATTGTGAGGCTTTGGTTGGCTGAAGTGCTTGGGTAATTGTCAGTATGGGAACCCTTCGTTAGTTTCTGAATGGATTTGTTGCTCCTGTCAAATGCACAGAGTCATCTCAGGATGGGAGACATGCTGGTAGAATTGGAAGTAGATAACTAGACAATTGTACAGAGTTTCAGATTCAAGCATGAGTTCCACACAGTTACTTACGTTCATATTTATCTTACTTCATTGTGAAGACAATCTACATGACACAGTGGCATGTAACAGCAAGCCTCAGGGCCCTTCACCATCAAGTCTCAAGGTGAGGCCACCCAAATCAGCACAGCTATCAATGTGCGTGTGTGCGTGCGCACGCGCACATGCGCATGCGCATGTTTAAGTAATTCATTGTCCCTTGCGGGAAATTAGGTTGTCAGGTATGGTTCAGTCGCCAGAAGAGCAGTGCTACCTATTCCTACTAGTGTGCAACATTTTCCGAGGTCCAAACAATGGTATGGCTGCCAGTGTTTGGGATTTTTAATGTTCACACAGATGTTGATGCATGTTATTTACACATGGAGACTGTGTGGACACCATAAGAAAGTCTGCACTAAATGTTGACTGGGAGAAAAATTGGTTGCCCCGCCAGGGACTCAAGCCAGCTTTCAGCTTTTTTTAAGTCAGTCGTGCTACCAATGAACATGTGTGTGTGCGTGTATGCATGTGTTTGGGCATGCGTGAGTGTGCACACATGGGTGGAACTTAGTAAGACTGGGGTTTGGTGGATAAAGCAGGTAATGCTCTGCACAATTTGGGTAATGGCTTTGCTCCTGTTTTCATGGATGAACCCTGAACAGATGCATTTTGTAAACATCAAAAATCAACACACTAAAGAGAGGCATTTTATTTAGCAGCAGATTAAGAACAAAGTATGCTCCTGGAAGCAGTGATTGCATCCTGTCGTGTATCTACTCATACGTCTGTCCAGCGGTAGATAGCTATAATTGTGTCATGTACTTGTACACGTCTTCTCAAATGGTAGATGACTACTACATGCACTTCTCAAGCATCCCGCCACAGCCAAAATTACACATCAGCTGTCCTAGTCTTCCCATTGGCTGTTACCAATTCATGGTTCCTCCAGTCTGATCTGTCTCCTCTGCAGGTCACAGGTGTCCGGTATTTTGTTTGCAACCTTTGACTAATGTCTAGCCAGTCAAGTATCAGTGTGTCACAGATTTTTGCTGTCGGCTGTTGCCATTGGCCAGTGCCAACTCTTGGAGCAGACAAATTGTATCCAAAATCAGTATCATGGATGTTTGTCACCAAAGGCCAGTGGCTAACTCACAGAGCAGACTAAGTATGATCACAGGACACCAACGTTCTTTGACCTTCTTGGCTAATAGCTAAATCACAGAGCAGACCCATCCAGAATCAGTATTATGTGTCGTCAGCTACCATTGGCAGATGGCTAATTCACAGAGCAGACCAGTCCAGCATAAATACATGTATCACACACATCACCTGCCCCATTGGCTAATGGCTAAATCACAGAGCAGACCAGTCAAGCATAAGTACATGTATCACATCATCTGCCCCATTAGCTAATGGCTAATTCACAGGTCAGACCTGTCCAGCATAAGTACATGTATCACACACACACACACACACATATACATATATATATACATATATATCATCTACCCCATTGGCTAATGGCTAATTCACAGAGCAGACCAGTCCAGCATAAGTACATGTATCACATACATCATCTGCCCCTTTGGCTAATGGTTAGCTAACACTAACTCATAGAGGAGACCAATTAAGCATTGATATTACAGATTGTTGGTCATTTGTCATTAGTGGTCAATGGCCAGGTCTTGTTACAACCAATCAGGTGCTGGGATCACAGACGTCAACTTTTCTCTGACAGCTAGCCACTCACAGCAGTTGTTCCAATGCTGACCGATTGAGTATGAGTATCTCAGATATTAAATAGCCTTTTCGTTGATTACTTGTTGCTGATTTCAAGAACAGACCAGTCCAGTATAGTATCTCAAATATCCTGTTAATTAGTTACCAGTGGTTGCTGATTTCAAGAACAGGCAAATTCAGTCTCAAATAATCTGTTTATTAAATGCTGATTTCAAGAACAGACCAGTCCAGTATCAGTGTGTTAGATGTCCTCTGTTAGTTAACCATGACAGCCAGCCTCCGGTCATGGATACTGGTATGGTCCAGTATCAGTGTCAGTATCACAGATGTCAGATGGGCAACGACTGACCAAAAGCACATTTACCAAGCCCGAGCTACCTGCATTAAGACTTCATGTCTTTTGGTAGGGGCTGCAAGTTTTGTTACCGCATGAGATCAAGCCACATGATTCAGAAATGAATCATTTAATGTATTTGGTACTGGGAATGGATCTGTCTGGAGATCCTGCGCCCTGGGCTCATATGAGATGGGACACCATAAATAATATTATTATTATGTTTTGAAATTAATGGTTAGTGAAATGTTTGTAAGACACTGATTTGTTGCTATCCCTACCTTTGGTACATGTTGGTGTTGCCTTTTTCTGCTACCCCAACCTTTGGTACATACTGGTGTTGCCTTTTTGTTGCAATCCCAACCTTTGGTACATATTGGTGTTGCCTTTTTCTGTTGCTATCCCTACCGTTGGTACATATTAGTGTTGCCTTTTTCTGTTGCTATCCCTACCTTTGGTACATATTGGTGTTGCTTTTTTCTGTTGCTATCACTACCTTTGGTACATACTGGTGTTGCTTTTTCTGTTGCTATCACTACCTTTGGTACATACTGGTGTTGCCTTTTTCTGTTGCTATCCCTACCTTTGGTACATATTGGTGTTGCATTTTTCTGTTGCTATCACTACCTTTGGTACATACTGGTGTTGTCTTTTTCTGTTGCTATCCCTTTGGTACATATAGGTGTTGCCTTTTTCTTAAAGGTCAGATTAAAATTAGAAAGTGACGGTGAATGCGAATGTGTTCACTGAGATGCTATTTAATTCTTCCACTGTTCCAGATGAGGAGAATGTGCTAACATTGGTTTGGTTTATAGTCTTCCTGCAAAATAGGTCGATATGTTGCGCTATGTTGTCTCAAGTTATTAAATGCGAGCATTTACTGTGCAGTGCACACTTTCTAGGTGACTGTGGCTACAGTGACTCCGATTTCAGCCGACTTGTACTAGTGGTAGCCGAACTATTAACTGTGTAGCTCCTTCTCAGGAAATCTTTAAATTTGGCTTCCGTAATACATGCACAAACGCAGAAATAAAAGGCACTCGCGTAAAACATGTACAAATTGTAATAAAATCTCCAGAGTTTAAGTGCTGAAATCGGCACTTTTTCTCTCTCCCCTCCCCCCCCCCCCCCCCCCCTCCCCCCTCCCCCTGGTAAAATCTGTCAGCTTTTTTCGAGTGGACTAGGATTTATACCATGCATCAGTCAGCAGGGGGGTGTTGGCGACTGATGGTGAAGACGTCGGGGGAGGGTAGCTTGGGTTGTACCTTGGTCAGTTGTCGCCCGCTTAGCATCTGCGTCACTGACGCTCGTGCCGTTAGGCCGCCTGCGGATTTTGCATCAGACCCCAGCTGAAGGGGCTGCAACTCTTCAGACTGCTGCGGGGATCGCTTCCCCTTGTCAGGCAGAAATTCCAGGCTTTTGGAAATGTCGCCTCGAAGTTCAGACCCCCCCTGCCTGTGGCCAGGCACCCTCTCGCTGTTGTGTCGCTTCCGCTTGGACTTGGGGGTGAGGGGCTGTGTTGTGTCCGCAGCTTGCACCGTTTTCTGCGCCTGCGTGGACCTTTGTGGCAAGGGGGACGGGTGTTGGGCTTCATTGAAGGAACTGCCTTCCTCGTCTTCAACACCCCTGTCCGTGCCTTGCCGTGGCTGGGCAGCCCGGAGCGCTCCCACGTTCCCGGCTTCTGTCTGCAAGCTGCCCTGCTCCCTCGCTCTGTGCTGGGCCGACATGCGTCCGGCATACTGCGTGGCGATCAGCGCCTGAAGGAGACTCTGCCGCACCGAAATGTAGTTGGAGCTGCCGCGGCCCTGACTGTGGGCAGCCGCCTGTGCCAGCGGTGCGTGGCTGTCCTCTGGCTGTTCCTTGATGGCGGACAGCTCCGGCTTCTTGCGGAAGGAGGCCCCGTAAGCCTGGGATTTCCCCACGACGTCGTAAGCGGGGAAGTCCCTCCCTGGCGGCTGGAAAGGGGAAGGAACTCCATCTTCGCGCTGCCGCTGCAGGTCGGAGAACTCCTCATGGCCGTCGCCCAACAAGAGCTCGGAGCTTCCCAGCAGGGCCTGCTGGTGGGTGAAGGAGGCCAGGAGGTCCAGGTGGCCCATGTTGCTGACGGAGGCCATGACGGCGTGGATGTCGTCGAATCGCTGCGTCTGTATCATGGACTTGCGCCTGAGGATGGCCGCGCCGTCCGTGTAGCTGGTCTGCACTGAAGTCACCTGCGGGACAGAGGAGGACAGTTTGTTTTTTTTAATGGATTTTGTTTTTGTTTTTTGTTTTGTTTTTTTTGGCGGTGGGGGGGGGGAGGGGTTGGGAGGTAATAAAAGTTCATTGTTGTTTTGAGATCGTTCTCTCTCTCTCTCTCTCTCTCTCTCTCTCTCTCCTCTCTCTCTCTCTCTCCTCTCTCGTCTCTCTCTCTCTCTCTCTCTCTCTCTCTCTCTCTCTCTCTCTCTCTCTCTCTCATCTCTCTCTTCTCTCTCTCTCTCTCTCTCTCTCTCTGTTGTTCACTCAATACTTTTTAATATTGGTCTAAAATCACAAATGTGAAAAGACTTTGAAAGAAGAAAGGGTTTAATAGTAGGTTTATGGACGGGTGACCTAAGCAGCCAGTGGTGTAAAAATAATGTGATTAGGAGGGGAATGGGCAGTGGGTGGACGGAGTGGGTGTGGAAGGGTATGGGCACTGGATGGGTGGGGTATGGGCACAGGGGCTGGGTGGAAGTGGTTTGACCATAGTTGGAGAGGGGTGAGGGGTGGCAGAAGATTTGAGTGGAATGATATTCTGGGGCATTAGGTGGACTGGGAGTAATGTGGGGTCAACCAGCGGGGTGCGAATGAATAAAGGCTAATTGACAACATTACATTTGATAAAAACAACACGTAATGAAGGACCGGAAGTTCAGTTTAATTCAGTGCAAGATGGTATCTGTGCGCGCGTAAAAGCCCATATGCGCGCCTCCACCCCGTCTTGGAAGAAAACTGTAAGCCGAAGGTGTTGGCCGCTGTAACGCTGCTCGCTCTGCAAAATCCTGAAACAGCTCGTTGTCCCACTCTTGCCCAGCAAAGAAGGCTTTTGATAAAGGATCCCCTGTCAACCAGCTTTAAAGGAATTATCCTTCCCGGGCTAAATTGTTTGAGTGTGCTTGGAGCAGATTGAGAGAACATGATCCGCAGCAAACGTTTTGCGATTGAACGTGCCGTTGATTTTATATCGATTTTATGAGATGACCTTTTTGGACGCCATCGCTAACACTTGCTTCATGAGCTCGTTGGCGCGTTGTGCGCTCTTTTCCCGCGCTTCGCTCTCAGTTTCACGGAAGAAATGCATGTGGATTGCAATCACTTTTGTCATCGGTTGTTTTTATCTCTGTGGAATGAATTTTTGATAACGTGTTGCACCTTTGTAGAAAAAAGAAGTTTAGAAGAAGAAGTGTGGTCTTTTGGGTTTTACCCCCAGTCCATTTTTAACTCAAAATGATCGGTAATTATATGGTAAAATTAGCCGGCAGGTGAAAACAAATTATGCAATAGGCTAAAACATGACTGAAACAACAACAAAATCATACAAAAAAAATAGTGTTTTATCCCTCAAATCTGAGAAGGCTTTAAACACGAGTCGAAAGCGCAGCACAGAAGGATGTGCGTGGAGCGAACGAGCGCATTACCTTGGTGAAGTAGCGGACTTCCTGGATCATCTGCTTGCAGCGAAGGTCAAACCTGGCCACGTGCATGGGGCGCCCGGAGTTGTACATCAGACACTGGCGCGGCAGCATGCTCTCCAGCATCAGGACCACAGACAGTCGTTGCAGCTCCCACTGGCTCACCTTCAAGGGGACAATCAGTGAAAACGGTGAAGAAAAATGGACCGGAAGTGGAAAAGGACAACAGACGGGGGACCCGAAGGGTTGGGCTGAGGGGTTGAGCTTATCCCTCTATAACATAAATGCACACACAGTCCATCGGATCATACACACGAAGTATGGTGTTCTTTACTTCTCCCCAAAGTCAGGGTTAGCTTGCTTTATTCCGCGCTCCAGAGAGTGAAGTGATCCCCTTGTTGAATCCCGAAGCCAGATGGCATGCACTCGAAAAGAGGTGTCTAAGGCAGCCCACCTTCTGGTCTAAGACGACTGGTCTAACAAAACCCTCTCTGTTGTTTAGGCGCCCTACCTTGTCAGAGGTATGGTATGGTCTTGAATGGTCTGACCTCCCCACCATATTTAAAACGATTGGTCTAGCTGCCCCACCTTGTCTGAGACGAGTGGTTAAGCCATCCTGCCTTGTCTGAGACGAGTGGTTAAGCCGCCCCACCTTGTCTGAGACGAGTGGTTAAGCCGCCCCACTTTGTCTGCCGCCTTACCTTTCTGAGACGAGTGGTTAAGCCGCCCCAATTTGTCTGCCGCCCTACCTTTCTGAGACGAGTGGTTAAGACGCCCCACTTTTCTGCCGCCCTACCTTTCTGAGACGAGTAGTCAAGCCTCCCACCTTTATTGAGATAAATGGTCAAACCGCCCCACCTTGTCTGGTACAAACGGCGTAGTGGCCCCACCTTGACCGAGACGAAAGGTCTAACCGCCCCGTGTTGTCTAAGACGAATGGTCTAGCCGCCCCGTGTTGTCTAAGACGAATGGTCTAGCCGCCCTGTGTTGTCTAAGACAAATGGTGTAGCCGCCCCACCTTAGTACCTAGGACGAGTGGTCGTAGTTACTTCAGCTTGATTTCCAAGGCGAGTGATTTGAAACTAAACCAGTCGATCGTGTCTTTGGAGACAAGCGTCGCTACCCACTTACCCCGGACCCCCACCCCCCACCCCCCAACTCCCCACCTTGTTTTCCGAGACGAGGGAGCAGGTGTTGGACATCATGGCGATGAGGGCGTTGAGCATGAGGATGTAGGTGAGGAGGACGAAGAGGACGAAGAGGGCGATGGCCAGCCAGGGTTGGGCGGCGTCGTACAGCACCTCCACGTCGGTCAGCCCCAGCATCAGCTTGAACATGGTCATGCAGGTGGTACCCAGGTGTCTGAAGCCCTCAGGGAGCGGGCCGGGTGTGGCCACGAAGGTGATGTACATGGCCACGGAGAAGGCCAACAGCTCCAGCACGATGATGGTGGAGAACCTGGTGAGTGCAGTTGGGGAAAGCACGTGAAGGAGAAGAGGAGGTAACAGAGGAAAGGAACGGCGGAAGACTGGTCTGAGCGTGTCCAGCTGTATTACCTTCTGTATCTGGGTAGTATGATGGCGGATATCTGGGTAGCAAGATGGCGGAAAACCTGGCGAGTGCAGGTAGGAAAAGCACTTGAAGGAGGAGAGAAAGGAAAGGAACGGAGGAAGACTGGCCTGAGCATGTCCAACCGTAGCACTTCTGTATTTGGGTAGCAGGATTGTGGAGAACCTGGTGAGTGCAGGTCGGTCCGAGGAAAAGCAGTAGAAGGAGGAGCACTGACCTGAGCGTGTCCAACAGTAGCACCTTCTGTGTCTGGGCAGTATGATGGCGGAAACCTTGCTGACCGCGGATGGAAAAGTTTTTGAATGAGGAGAGAAGGGAACAAAGGATAGGAAAGGAGGAAGACTGACTTGAGCATGTCCAGCAGAAGCACCTTCTGCACCCGGCTAGCACGGCGGTGAAGAAGGCGCGCCCCGAGAGGAAGGGAAAGCGGGGGGGGGGGGGGGTCGAAGAAGTGAAGGAAGAAAAACGAGCTGAGCACGTCTTCTAGTAGCGCCTTCTGCAGTCTGACCGTGAGGAAGAACAGGATGATAGGAAGAAACAGCGGGAAGGAAATGGGAGAAGAAGGAAGGACAAATGATGAGAGGAAGGGACAGTGGGTAGGGAAGGAGGACAGGAAGGACAAAGGATGAGAAGAAGAGACAGTGAGAAGGGACGTAAGACAGGAAGGATGAGATGAAGAGACAGTGGGAGGTTAAGGAAGACAGAAAGGACAAAGGATGAAAGGAAAAGACAGTGTGAAGGGACGTAAGACAGGAAGGATGAGAAGAAGAGACAGTGGGAAGGGAAGGATGAAAGGAAGAGACAGTGGGAAGGAAGTGAGAGAAGAAGAAAGAACAAAGTATGAGAGGAAGAGACAGCGGGAGGTAAGTGAGAGAGGACGGAAGCAAGGACAGGGGAAAGAAAACAGTAACGGAGGAGAGCGGAAGGAATGTCAGAAGCACTCTCTGCAGCAGAAGGAGAGGACTAGAGGAAGGGACACGCCTCAAACGGAAAGCAGATAGGAAGGACGGTAGACTGACCTGAGCATGTCTCCCAGCAGCACCTTCTGCAGCATGACAGTGAAGAAGGAGAACTTCTGCAAGGGACGCAGGAAGAAGGAGGTGAACCACCAGCCGATCAACAGAGCCAGGATCAGGAAATAGTTGTTGTCTGGCCCCGCCGCCCGGTACCTGTAAGAACAGACCGCTACATGTCCAGTTCCGACACAATGGTCACCACACTGCTAGGAGCGTGTATAGTTATGGCGGTAGTTCGGTCATCGTGGTACAGTCAGCTTGTTTCGTTTAATTGGATGTGGAAAAATTAACGGTCGCCTCAGCGCCAACGGTGTATTCGACTGTCAGGTAGCTACAGTAACGTCTATCGTCATGAAAGCTAAAAGGGGACTGTTGGTTTAGCATGCCTAGGCCTGCCGCTCGGAAGTACATGTGTGGTTCACGAGTGGTAGCGAAGACAAGGTCCGTCCTGTAGTTATAATACGACCGATGATCGAGGACCTCCTGTTGCATTACAACTGTCACCCCACCAACACAAAGCTGCTGCTGACGTCTTACCCAGCTCAAATGGATTCTGTACCAGTAGGCTTTAAGCACGTTACGTACCGGATACTGTCGGTGGTTAGACTGAGAGCGAAGACGAGGTGCGTCCTGCAGTTATAATTGAAGAGGACCTCCTATTCTGTTACTACTGTCACCCCAGCACCACATAGCTGCTACTGACCATCTTACCCAGCTCAGGCAGATTTTGTAGGATTTAAGTACGTTACGTACCAGATGCTGTCGGCGATTAGACTGAGAGCGAAGACGACGAGCTCCAGCCGGTAGAGACCGTTGTGGTGAATGAGCCAGAGATTGAGGGGCTGGCCTCGCCACAGCCTCACCACCTCCCACACTAGCACCGCCACCGACAGCAGCATCACCAGCACAGACATCCAGTCCACGAAGCTCCTTTCCGTGGAGTTTGGCTCGGATGCCGCTGAGAGGTTGGATGGCCGTGTGGCGGACTCCTTGGAGGCGGCGATGACTGTGGCCTTGGAGACGGCGTAGGCGGTGAGGAGGGCCATGAGGAGGACGTGGAAGACGGCCCAGGCGAGGAACCACAGGCGGTAGTGGCGCCACTTGCTTTTTACGATGCTGCGGACCACGTACATGTTGAGCACCTCGAACGCCTTCTCCACCCGCTCCGTCTCGCAGATGATCTCCAACACGGACGCGGAGCGCCCTCCACCGCCCCCTCCCGTACCCCAACCCCCGACCCCGCCCGCCGTGGGCACAGCGGACGGGGGCAGGGCGTCTCCCCCGAGGCAGCAGCCCATCTCCAGCACTTTGTGGTGGGGGGGGGAAGGCAGGCCCTTGGCGTAGATGGGAGACACCCCGCCGTGACGCCGGTGGGCGGCGGTGTTCCTCGCTCTCCACCGCCGGCGCGCCACGGGGTCGATCTCGGTGACGTCGTAGAGGAGAGAATCGAAGAGGCCGTCGTGGCGGTCCAGCTGGCTGTAGACGCCCTCCAGCTCCAGCACCAGCCTGAAGACGGAGGGCACGACGAGGGTGGCGGCCAGCCTCAGCACCGTCAGGCCTTCCTTGTTCTCCATCAGCCACACCGCCCTCGGCTCCGCCTGACAGGGTCCACACGTGCGCACAAGACAGAAGGGAGAGTGAACGCTGGGTTGTTATCGGGTACTTCGAGTCCTTTTCCCTCCTCACCCCAACACATAAACGCAAACACACACATAGACGCGTGGCGGCATTTAAACACACACACACGAGCGAGCGCACACTAACACATACACATGAGCGCGGGTACACACACACACACACACACACACACACACACACACACACACACACACACACACACACACACACACACACACACACACACACACACACACACACACACACACACTCATACACACACACGCACGCACGCACGCACGCACGCACGCACACACACACACACACACACACACACACACACACACAAGCACGACAAAGGCACTGCATCTTCAAAATATGCAAGAAAAAACTTACCTCCAAGGTAGGTAGAAATCTGCTGTCTCCCGTGAAATTGACTTAACCAGATAGAGATGGCACGAGAGAGATAACTATGACTACAAGGAATTCAATTGGCACAGGCAAGACGTACCTTACACACACGTAGTTGATATATATACCTGTACCTTTTGAGAGGTTCAGAATGCCCATTGCATTTAGAGCGACAAACACTGCACTCTAGAGGATCATTTTTGTATCTTAGCGCTTATCTCTGCTTTTAAGCATTGATTGCGCTCTATTCGCGCGCGACTCCAAGTGAGTTATTGTAGCTTTATACATCGCTTCTCTTCTTCTTCTTTTTTTTTTTTTTTTTTTAATATCTTTAAAAAAAAATAAAAAAATCTGCCAAAGTGGTGTGCTTGCAGCGCTGTTTGGTTGTTACATGGCTGGTGCCGCGTGAAACTGCTGCCGTCTCGGCGCACGTTCTGTGTACACCGCCTGGAGTGTGCAGTCTCTTGAGGAGCTCCTTCAGCATCCTCTCCACCTACTCCTGTCGTTGATAGAACACCAGAATCCTACACACCTCGACTTTAACCTTACGACCCTGTTCCATCCCTGACGCCCTATCGGGGTACAGTAACTGACCTGCGGGGAGGGGTATAACTGACCTGCGGGGAGGGGGTAGCCCCTGGGGTCTGCAGCCTCATGTGGAGCTCCTTCAGCATCCTCTCCACCTCCTCCTCCTTCTCCGGGTAGAGAGCGACGAAGCGGACGAGTGAGTGGAAGACGGTGTCACCCCGGGTGTTGACGGCGTGCAGCTTGGCCCCTCGGTTCAGCAGCTCGTCTACCATCTCCAGGTTGAAGGTCAAGGCCGCCACGGACAGGGGCAGCTCGCCCATCAGGACGGTGGCGTGGAAGCGGGGACCCACGGCCTGTCGGCGAGTCCAGACTCGTGTTAGTGGAGCATGGCGTTATTCAAGAGGTGACGCGATTTACGTATTGCCGGGACAGAGAGAAAACCACTACGCCCCCTGCAGTTAAGGTGCTAATACACAAGCCGTTTCGGCCCTACGTTTGAAGAGGACCATCCGAACCTAATGTCAAACGGATCGAGTGTTAGCTTAGCGGTAGTTTGTTTCAACCTACCTATTCCAAATACAGCATCAGATATTCCAAAACGGATGTCGACATCTGCCAGCCAATGAGCGCCCGCCGTTTGGATTGAAGTGGAAGCCAGAGGTCACAAGGGAAAGTAAACTGAGTAGCGGCATGGGTGAATACGTCAACATTCCCCTTGCTTTAACCAGTAAATTTCAGCTGTATCGTGTGGCAGCCAGTAAGTTTAAGACGGTCGGGGCCGACCAAATGAGGTTCGAATGGTCCTAATCATACGACGGAAACTGCATGGGTATCAGCGCCTTAAGGTCCAACAAAGGTTTGGCGGCGCCCAGGTGTTTTGAATTTTTTTACCGGAACGTATCGATCTTCTGTCACCCGTGTACGATCAGCCCGGCCCCTTCGCCAAGCGAGAGTTCACCGAAAGGAAATGAGCCTGAACTTTTTAAGGAAAAAAAAATGTAGTGGTGTTTTTCAAAAATATAGAATGGTGTGTTTCGCTTGCGCGTAAAGCCAGCGGAACAGGACACAGTTTCACTTTCCAACAAGCAGAGAAGAAACAGAGGAAGATCAGTTAGTTCACGGAGTCTAACGTCCATGACGAGGAAGACGAAAGGGAGGAGGAGAAAAAGAAGAAGAGACGGGGAAGAAATCCCAGCTGATAGGGGAACAAGGGGAGAAGAGGGAGAAAGCCAGCTGACCTTGCCGTTGAGCAGCACCCAGGGCTCGCGGAGGCCGGGGTGCTGGAGGAGGGCGGAGACGGCCGCCACGTTCTGCTTGCTGACGAGGGTGTGCAGCAGCGTCTGCCCCTCGTACTCGCCCTGGCGCTGCAGCAGCAGCAGCCGCGGGCAGGCGGAAGCCAGCCGCGACATCACCTCCACGTCGCCGTGGAAGATAGCGGCCAACTGCAGCAGGCTCTCGTCGCCGTTGACGCGGAACTGCTCCAGCTCGTCGTTCATGTCGTGGGCGGCCAGCAGGTCGAGCTGCAGGAGGACGAGGTGGCGGCGAGGGGGCCCCTGCATGATGTTGTCGCTCAGCGCCTCCAGGAACTTGGCTGGGGACCGCTGCAGCAGGGCGCGGTACGTCCGCTTCGGATTCTCCCGCTTCGCCGACATGCTCAGCGCTGGGCAGTGGTCGGGTGAGATGGGAAACGGGGCAAGAAGGGTGAGGTGCGGGTGGGTCCTGACGTCTGTGTCTCTGCCCTTTCTTTTAGGTCTGTCTCTGACTTTTGTGTGGGTCTTCTGTCCGTAACTTCTTTGTAGGTCTCTTTGTCTCGGATTGCTGTGTGGGCCTTCTTTCCGATAAACCTTTTTTGTTTTGTTTTTGTTTTTGTTTCTTTGTCTCTGCTGTGTGGGTGTCCGTAACTTCTTTGTAGGTGTGTCTGTCTCGGACTTTTAAATAGGTTCGTCTGTCTCTATCTTTGTGGGTCTGTCTCTTCTCAGTATGCGTCTTTGTGGGTCTATCTCTTCTCTGTAGGCGTGTCCCTGACTTCTCTATCGATCTGTCTCTAACATTTCCGTTTAGGTCAGTTTAGACTTTCTGTTGGTCCGTCTCTGACTTCTCAGCAGGTATATTTTTTGACTTCTGTAGGTATATTTCTGACTTCTGTAGGTATATTTCTGACTTCCCTGTAAGTAGGTTTTTGACTTGTGAGTGAGTCTCTTTCCGACTTATCTGTTGGTATGTTTCTGACTTCTCTGTAGGCCTTTTTGTGTTTGACTTGTTGGTAGGTCTGTCTGACTTTTCTGTAGATCTGTCCCTGACTCCTCAGTCGGTGTCCCTGTTTCTGACTTCTCTGAAGGTCATCATGTCTGCGACGTCTCTGGAGATCTCCCAGTTTCTGACTTCTCTGAAGGTCATTATCTAATGTCTCTGTAGATCTCCCTGTTTCTGACTTCTCTGCGAATCTCTGTCTCCAACTACTCTGTGGGTGGGTGCTGTTTCTGCCTCTCAGTCGCTCGCTCTTTCGGGTGTGTTAATGTCGTCGCTCAGATTCAAACCGTGTGTGCGTTGTGAAGTGTGCGGCGTAGGTTTGAAGTCGTCGGCCCCAGGTGGTTGGTCATGATCTGCAACGATACACCCATCACATTACTGAATGAATAAGTGAAAATAAACAGGCAGCGCATAAAAGCAGTCCATACCAAATTAAGCCTGTTCACAGTACTAGAACGAAATATTGGACACACCACAGAAAAGCTGAAAGCGTTTCAAAAGGAACACTTCTTTTAATCAGGCAGTATGAAACTGCGGAAATGTTCAGGGTATAGATCCCCTTTAGAAGCACGGAACAGACAGGTAATACTGACACGGACAAACGATGGTAGGAAACTAAATGGACCTGCTTAGCTTTCAGTTGGGGGAGGGGGGGGGGGGAGAGAGAGAGAGAGAGAACGCAAGCACGAGGCGCTGACGTGTGTTTGAAAAATATTTTAGGAGTTCAGACGACGAAGGGGGTGGAAGTGGGTATTACACAAACCTGAAATATAGTATCCCTACCCCTTTCTAGTGTTACGCTTGTATGCGTGTCTTCCTGCCCACCCCCCACTCCCGCCCCTCCGCCCTTCCGTAGGGAGCTTTGTTTGGCACCGACGAATTACTCTGACCACAGCCCTGCTGTAAATGGAATTGATATGAATGTAGACGGTGTCCTCTGACCTCTGGCCCTCGGTTCACCATTAAGTAAACACACTTCTGGCAGCGTCGTCTTTTCCCCTCGGCTTGTGTAAGGACCGATTATAACCTAGCTCTGACACCGTGCCAACAGGCTGGAACTCTTTGATGCGCAAGCGTTACGCTTTAGGATCGATCGGTCTTTTATACGTATGTAGAGAGAGAGAGGGAGAGAGCGCGGTTTCCCGCTCGCGAGCAGTCTCACTGCGCTCATGTGGTTTTCGGCGCGTGCTGGGTTTGGTGTTTCCGTAATCCACCTAGTTCTGACGTGGACTGCAGGACCACACAATGCTTGTGTTCCGCTTTCCCCGTCAGCACTTGTTATGTACTGCAGTTGAATCCAGTGATTCATGTTGATAAATTTAGGTTTCCTCGTAATAAGTGAGATTCTGTAGCTTTGTAGATAAGGGAGAGAGGGGGGGGGGGGCGTGGAGTGGAGGGGGGGGGAGGAGGAGAGAAATCAGAGGTGGAGGAGATGGTGGTGCTGTATGGGGGGGGGGGGGGGGGGGGCGTAAAACAGGGAGCGGAGATCAGGGAGTTTGCATACCCATTTTAATTTCGTCGTGTTGTCAGCAGTTTCAGAGTGAGTAAACTCTTGGATTTTGAGTGACAGGGTCATCACCGGACGCCCAGTTACACATACACTCATCCCTAACGGCAGCGTGACGTCACGGGAAAGGAGGTGAAATACTGTGAATTAAAGTGTTTGGAGATCTAGTAAAGCCATTGGAAATAAATCTTGTAAGTACACTTGGAAACAGATTAAGGTAGGGAGGAAAAAAACTTGGAAAAGATCGCTTAAAACACATGAAAACAGATCCCGTAACTACACTTGGAAATAGATCCAGAAAGAAAGGGGGAAAAAAGGGGGGGGGGAGGTGATGGGGGAGGGGGGAGAGATTGGAAAAGATCCCGTATACATTTGGAAATAAGACTCCGTAAAACATTTGAAAATAGATTCAGTAAAACTAAATATTTGGAAGTAGACCTACTAAAGCAGAACTTTGGAAATAGATCTGGTATAACACCAGGAGATTTTCCTCAGGAGATTCGGTAAAACACGGAGATCCAGCAAAACAGACGGAGATCCAGAAAACTCGCGGAGATCCCGTAAAACAGGGAGATCCGGGTCGAAGTCGGCCGATAGGCCTACTACAGCGTTAAGGTGGGCGTCAGCCGGACCTTTTAGCTCTGTACACTGTTGTTCACGGGCGTTTCACTTTGCCGTAGAGGGTCGAGTAAACCGGAAGGATAATACAGCCATACGTATGTGTATAGGCTTGATTATAGTTTCACACTAATTCCGGTGTTCCAAGGGCCAGACCCCGTGACGCGACCTGACCTGTCAGCTGCCACGGTTTCCTTACGTCATGGGGGGGGGGGGGGGGGGGAGAGAGGGGGGGTCGGGGGTAGCCCTTCGTCGTGCAACGTGTGAGTGCATGAGGTGGCGGCGATAAAATAAATGTTTTTGTTTTTTGTTTTTGTTGGTGGTGGTGTTTTTAAATGTAAAAACGGCGACGGCTTGTGTTGTGTTTTTGTTACAGTTGTTCAGATACTGTGCTCGGGTAGGGGCCAGTCACGGGTAGTTAAACACATAGCCGTAACAGCGTGATACACGTTTTCGTGAAAAACAAAACGATAAAACGGAGATTGTGCGGACGAAACACACACACACACACACACACACACACACACACACACACACACACACACACACACACACACACACACACACACACACACACACACACACACACACATTCAAAGAGAGAAGAAACGGTTCTTTCTTTTTTCGTCGGGTTCTTCTGCACCACAGACATTTTTACTAATATTTTTCTGAACTTGTGATTTGGTGGAATGTGTTTTGAACTAATGTAAAAGAATTTGGAATGTGCGTTTTGACCCCAGGTGACCTTATGCAGTTGACGGGACTTCAGACACCAAGAACTGACTTGACCGGTTTGTTGAATTCTCAGATAGGAGAGAAAAGTGGAAAATGGCTCGTAAGTCACCACCGTGGCCCTGCTGTCGTCATCTCCCTCCTCTTCCCGGCTTATAGCTCATCGCCCTCCTCCCCCCGGCTTATAGCAAAGGGACAGAAGACTGAATACTGACGCTGGGCAAAATACTATTCCCCCGAAATACGCAAACCCACGCAATAATCTCAGAAGCGTAGCTCGAACAGTGGATCGATGACAGACCTGTGCCAATACTGATCTGAGCCAACCAAAGAAGAACGCGAAGCGAACAAGCAAGCAAAGAAAACAGTCGACCAGGACACAAAGAAGACAATAGCCAAAAGCACGCCAGCGCGTGTTGTTAACTCATGACAAAAAGCACGCCAGCAAGAATGACCAGAATCACTCTAGACCCATGACCAAAAGCACGTTGGTACATGTTAACTCGTGACCAGAACCACGCTAGCACGTGTTATTAACCCATAGCCAAAATCACGGTAGCGCGTGTGGTTAACACATGACCAAAATTACGCTAGCACGTGTTAACCCGTGGCCAAACTCACGCTAGCATGTGTTAAACCATGACCAGATCACACTAGTGTGTGTTAACCCGTGACCAAAATCACGCTATGACGCTAGTACGTGTTGTTAACCCATGAACCCACGGTGAAGAGTCGGTTACGAACCTCATCATGGAGCCAGAGGTGAAAGTAACGTGATTGTCGGCAGGATTTGATAAGGTCATCGATATAGTCCATTCTCACTGGGGCGCTGGGATAATCCTCTCTCGGATTAACGCTTCAGTACGTGATTACGGAAATCCCCGACCGCAGTGGTCGGGTCAGCACGATTTCACGAGGGAAAATTGCTCCCTGGATAAGCCGTTTTGTCTGTAAAACATCTTCCAAACGATGTCTTCGGCCTTGACTTGCTTCCTTTGCATACACGGTCTCTCGGTGGTGGTGCTGGGGTTCCGGATGCTGGTTGTTGGCCTGTAGTACCGTCCCGTCAGCGCTTTGATGACTCGGTCTCTTTTGCCCAGCGTGAGTCCTGCAAACGGCTGGTTCATGCTCGTGTTCGTTCAGTCATGATGTGTTTGTTGGCAGGCACACAGCCGTGACTGCAGTACGTGCCGTCTTTCCGAGAAATGCGTAAGCAGTAGCCCTCTTTGCTTTTACGATAAACGCGACCCTTTCGGGTCAACGTCCCGAAAACAAACCGAACCACTTCCATTGTAATTAGCCGCCATCATTTGAGCCTGTCGGTCGTTGCACGGTGAACTCAGCTGATCGACGCACTCTTCGTGTAATCCGACACAGCAGGGGAGCGGGAGGCATTGGGTGCAAGTCACTGGACCATCTCTGTCGCCGTTGTCTGGTCCTTACAGGCGCTGATTAAGTCACCTTGTGGTCGGGGCGCCGATCTCGCCCGTGCTCGGTTCATTACTGCCGTGCTGTCACTGCGGACCCGCCCGTCTGTCGATCAGTACGGTCACTCAGGAGCTCGTGAAAGCTGCCCGTTATTGCGCGGACTGGCTGGTCGGCTTTTGTGTGGAGCGTCGGGCGAACGAGTGTCGAAGTGAGTGGCCCCCTTTCTTTGCCGCCAGTTGCGATCATGCACACCGTTGACTCAGCGCAGTCAGACCCTCGTCAGAGCTCGCCGGCCGGTTCCAGCACTGTGTAGTTTACAGCGGAGTGCCCTTTTTGCAGGTCTGTTTGACAGCTGGGGCAGGTCACTTTAAAGAAACTGTGCAGCCTTTCTCAAAACACGTATTGGCGCCCTCAAAGGAACTAGATTTCTCAAAAGATATTTTGTACCACAGCTTAAATGATCGAAATAAGTACCTGAAAATCATGGGGTTTGTTTTCAAAAATCCTCGTTGATGTTATACTGAATTTCTAAACAGATTATTGCAAGTGACGATGAACTCCAAACATCGGTTTACGACGTCCTTCCTCTACCCTCTGCCATAATTGGTTACTCTCTGCCATAATTGGTTACGCCATAGGTCATAGGTCATGTACCCAAACATGTTATTGCGCATTGAATATGTTGGCTTTTTAACGTTGTAACAGTGAATTAGACAAAGTTGTGATTTAGTGACTTGTGTTCAGAACTGGTGTAAAAGTATTTTGAATGTGTGATTCGTCCTGAGGTGAGCCATTGTGGTTCACGGGACGTTAACATTCGAGAACTAACAATAATAATAATGTACATTTATCATGCGCTCATCAACGCCCTGAGCGCTTACATGATACATATTAACCTAAATATGATATTCTATACACATGTAAAGAATAGTCCTACCAAAACAATTTACATAAAGTATTATTTAATAATAATAAAAACGCACTACAAACACGCACACACACACACACACACACACACACACACACACACACACACACACACACACACACACACACACACACACACATACACTGACTGTAGCAGAAACTGGGTACTGATATTAGTTAGGGTGGAAATACTGTGAGAAGAGGAAGGTTTTCAGTTTGGCTTTAAAAGATGACAGGGTTGCGCAGTGTCTAAGGTCTTGAGGGAGTGAATTCCAAATGTGGGGTCCAAAGCAAGAGAAGGTGTGGAAGCCATGAGTCTTGCATTTGTATTGTTGGATTTCCAGCATGCGTGTGTCAGAAGAAGAGCGCAGTGTACGAGATGGAGTGTAGACATGCAGCAGTTCAGAGAGGTAAGAAGGACCAGAACCATTTATAGCACTGAAACACATACAAGTGACTTTATACTTAATACGTTCTGAAATGGGAAGCCAGTGCAGTTTTTCCAGGAGAGGTGTTGAGTGGTGGTGACAGGGTGCCAAGAGAACAAGTCTTGCAGCAAAGTTCTGAATTTTCTGGAGAGTTTGGATGACAGAATTAGGTGTACCCATAAGGAGACAGTTGCAGTAGTCAAGCCGTGAAAGGATATAGGAAGTAACAAGAGTCTTGTTTGCGTCTTCAGTGAGAAACCTGCGGATTGAACTAATGCATTTAAGCTCGAAATAAGCAGTTTGGCAGATTTTTATGTTGTAGTGAAAATATCACACACACACACACACTTTCTCTCTCTCTCTCTGTCTCTCTCTCCTTCTCTCTCTCTCTCTCTCTCTCTCTCTCTCTCTCTCTCTCTCTCTCTCTCTCTCTCTCTCTCTCTCTCTCTCTCTCTCTCTCTCTCTCACACACACACACACACACACACACACTCACTCACTCACTAATCATGAGTCACACACACTTGCTGAAAATACTCACACAAAGTCATGTTATTCATTAACTTTAAAATACATCAAAGTGACATAAAATGAAACTGGTCACAATAGATGACCTTTGTTCTTACACGAGGATTAACCACAATCATAATTTTGATATATCTGCTGCTGTTATACATGTGTTTCCATGCCATGGGCATTAGTCCCTCAAAAGATGGACAATCATATATATATGATCTAGCAAGTAGTATGTGCTGTGCACTGATTTTTTTTGATTTTTTTAAAACAAACTAATTCTTTTGATGTAGGTTGTTTACACACACACACAAACACACACACACA
>OY757551.1:8506062-8530095 GCA_963584105.1 Alviniconcha strummeri
GACCACACGCATACACAGTTTACTGAAGAATCTAAGATGGCAACCGCACTGACTCCCCAGACTGACGTCACTTCCGGGAAAGTCACGTGACTGATGGAGAACCCGAGACTGTAGTCTCGGCCAGCCTACAGAAAATAAAATCGATTAAAAACCCAATTTTTTAATTTTTATTTAATTAAATCTGAAACTAGTGACTCATTTGTCAATCACTTCGATGGTCATTTTGCATACTTAAAAACCTTAGACTTTTACTTTAAGAGAGCAGACTAGTTTTGCTTTGTTTTGCATGACATTCCGGCTCATAATAACGATAGGTCGTGGGGTTGTACCGACTTTGACCAAAATATTGTTCATCATAAAGTCCAAGTTTCTGGCGTCGGTTAGAACCTATTTCAGTGCCCCCCCCCCCCCCCCCCCCCGCTTCGATTTTTTTTTTATAAAAAATAAAAAATGTGTGTGCCTTTTGGCAGTAGAAACAGTGCGGCAACCCCGTGAAATCTCATTTTAATTTACAGTCATTGCTTCATCTAGGAATATCCAAATATTTCTTTGAAAAGAGATAAAAGGCAAACTGCAACATAATTTTGCTACTAAGGTAGCATCTTCCAACGTCATGGCATGCTGTTCACACGTACTATTGAAACATCTTTATGCAGTGCCATTCTTTCAATAAACCTGCCCTCTAGAATTGAAGTTTTTCGAAAGGGTGTCCGGACGAGAACACCCTTGTGCTGTTTCACTTTCTAGTGTGACCAGTGGTCACACAAAGAGAGGAAGTTGGCAATGCATATCCTTTTTTTCACCGCTATCACCACAGGAAACCGCTATCACCTCTTTATCACTATACTTGAGAATATTCTCAAGTGCAGCAAAATACTTCAGCTGCTTCATCCCGCCACATGTTTATAAATAGTTCCGAGCTGAACAAAAGCATAATGTTTGAAGGACTTGTTTCTGCCTTTCTTTACTTTTTCAATGAAAAAAAAAAAAACGTGCCGGTTTGTTGTTGTTGCTGTTTTTGTTTTGTGGTTGTTGTTGTTTGTTGTTGTTTTTTCCAGTGTAAACCACTTCTGGTCACTATAATGTCCACTTATCTAACGCAGTTTTCCTTCAGACTGAATCTGTCGAGCTCCATATTTATTTTCTCAGAAAAACAACTGGGAGTGTACCCTCTCAACAACCTGTCAGATTGTAGTGGTGCTAGCCCCCAAGCCATTTCTTTAGCTCCACTTTGACTTTGTACTCGCGTTATCATGTAAAACATACTTAAACAGGGTTAGTTTTACGTATTTATAACTCTCTCTCTCTCACTCTGCATATTTATTCATATGTACGTATTGATCTCTCTCTCTCTCTCTCTCTCTCTCTCTCTCTCTCTCTCTCTCTCTCTCTCTCTCTCTCTCTCTCTCTCTCTCTCTCTCTCTCTCTCTCTCTCTCTCTCCCTCTCTCTCTCTCTGCTTCGCCCTGATATAACCGCACCGGTTGACTGGGCGTAAAACACCAACTTACTTACTCTCTCTCTGCATATTTATTCATATGTACGTATTGATGTAGTATATTTTGTGCGTGTAGGCTTTGTTGTACATGCACATGTCGCGTGCGAGTGTGATCTACCGGACCCCCCCCCCCCCCACTTCCTCCCACAAACACACACGCAGACACACTGGTAAACTGTTGATGCAAACTCCAAGCACTGGTTTACGACATCCTTCCTTCAACCACTGCCGTATTTAGCTACACCATAGGGTCCAGAAAACTGTCAGCTAACGAGCAGTTTTTTGTTGGTGCTCAAACAGTAGTAAGTTTGTTACAAACAACTCAGATTATATCAGACGTTTGTTTTATAGCTGACCATGTTGCTTACGCCAGCTCAAATAAAACGAAATCGCTTGAATTGAGACGGAACTCTTTGTTACCCGGGGTGGATGCGCCTCATGTTTACGTGCGTGCTTGGGAGCTAGGTTGCTCCCACAGTCTCATCAGTATCCAAACCTTTCGGAGGGCGGTGACCACGTCGGTGGACAGCTACGCGGAGATAAAAAGTGCCCCTTCAGTGACGTAACAAAATCTGGCAGAGTTTGGAGGAAGGTACCGGAAAACGGTGCTCTGTGTGTGCTGTTGATGGTCAAGAAATAATTTATATATATATAATTATCACTAATGTATTGATATATGCGTATATGTTATGCGCGCGCGCGTACTGTAACAGCTAATACTTGTGTATTCACTGAGGCGGATAATTAAGATCGATTTGTTTACAACCAGTTTATATTTTGACTTTCAGTTGCTTTGCTGTCTTTCATTGCTTTTTCCTATTAAGGTTGTTTATCGTGTCAAACGTTTAGCACTGTTATTCTTTGCTTACACGTGTCATACTGTTCATTACTTAACATCGGTAATTAATAAGTGTGTGTGTGTGTGTGTGTGTGTGTGTGTGTGTGTGTGTGTGTGTGTGTGTGTGTGTGTGTGTGTGTGTGTGTGTGTATGTGTGTGTGTGTGTGTGTGTGTGTGAGAGAGAGAGAGAGAGAGAGAGAGAGAGAGAGAGAGAGAGAGAGAGAGAGAGAGAGAGAGAGAGAGAGAGAGAGAGAGAGAGAGAGAGACAGAGAGAGAGAGAGAGACAGAGACAGAGACAGAGACAGACAGAGACAGAGACAGACAGAGACAGAGACAGACAGAGACAGAGACAGAGACAGAGAATGTGTGTGTGTGTGTGTTTCAACGTTTACTGCTCAGCGTACATAATATTTATTTCACTACTTTTCTATCTTTGTTACTATGCCTCAACTGTTAACACCTGACTATCTAAAACTGGACTAAGTATAAGGTATTTAAACAGTAATCAATCTATTCACAAACTTACTGATATTTCCTCAATTCTCTTCAATTCGGTGGGAAAACAGTCATGTATTTTGTTTTGCAGAATCCCGATTATCAAATCATGTATCTGATTCTGACGTATCAGTGCCTGGTTGCAGCATCATGTGCCTAGACCCCAAATCCCGTAAAGACACAGGTCTGCTATTATACTTTGCCCACTCAGTTCACCTAGAGCGCGCCTCTCATCTAGAACAGCACAATTCTGAAACAACAATACTGAATCTATCTGGACAGAAGTATGCCTAAAGCGAAGCAAACACTGTCTCATGGGATTCATTTACAAGAACCCTTCCGACCGTATTGACTGGTTTGGTAGATTCACTTTAATGCTGGATACTGTTTGTCTAGAAGCAAAAGAAGTAGTATTACTAGGAGACTCAATATCAATCTTCTGAGGCCAGATATTAGATGGAATGAGCTCTATCAAAAATGTTAACCTGCATCAACTAATAGATAAACCAACTCAAATTACTACCTATTCCGAAACCCTGACAGATCATAATTTCGTTACTACCGAACAAAATATTGCCGAAGTAAGTTCCCCTGTGTGTGGTTGTAGTGATCACTTCCCTATTTGTGTTAAATGGTTTTATATATATATAAAGTTCCTAAAGCCGCACATAAGGAAATACAGTTGTTGTTGCTGCTTGCCTTGGTCCATTCTAAACTATCACAAGTATACCAGTATACAGACCCCGATGAAGCTCTTGAATTTTGGTACAAAGCGTTTAGTTTACGATAAGCACGCTCCTTTTATGACCAAGCGTGTTAAATACACAGTAAAATCGTATGCTTGTCAAAGTAGATAGAAGAGGCCATGCATCAATGAGATAAGCCATTGAAAGCAGCAGCAACAAAAACAAAAAACAACGAGAATTCAAAAAGCAGAGGAACAAAGTGACATCTTTATTGCGTGTTTCGAAACAAAAAACAAACAAACAAACAACAACAACAAACCACCACCACATGCTTTTAAAATTTAGTCACCTCAAAAAATGATTCTCGGTCTATTTGGCAGGCCATTAACACTCTAACAAACAAAGATGCACCAAAGCCTCAAGCCAAAGTCAAAGAATTACGCTCGGTCCAGATAAGCCAGACAGTCTTTTTGCAATTGTATCTGACACAGTCATTACCAACGATATGCCCTCCTCAAAAAGACAGCCACTTTGATTTATTTAACAAAGAGAAAAAAGTGACGAATGACAAATCTTCTCCCCTGGGATGTAACCTAATCGGCTACTTTGTAGGTTTCGTTGTTGTTGATGATGTTTTAAATACATGATCACAACGAGAAGAAAAAAAAAGATATAAAAAAAAATTAACAAAATTAACACGGTATGTAATAATACAAAGATGCATTACAGGTGCACAGAACTGCGCCTGGTATAAACACATATATGTCTGTATGTGCGTAAATAGTGTGTTTTGAAGTGCACTGACTTTTTATTCTGAGGAAAAAGGGGCAAGGGGGGGGGGGGGGGGGGGGAGAGAAAAAGAAAACCGCTCTAAAAAAAAGAAAAAAAGAAAGCGCTCTGCAGAGCTGTCCATTATTATTGTTGTTATTATTATTATGAAACAACAAATGCTAATAAGACGCACTTGGCAAACTCACCAGTGTTTCCAAAACTCCTTAATTCTGTGTGGATTTGTTGCCTTTGGTTCCCTCCGAAGGGTTGTATGCAGCAGGCACTAAAGGAGTAGGGTGTTCATGTTACAGCACGCCGAAAGACGGCGAGACTGCAGTCTATATTACAGCGACGGTTCGTGGACTAGCTCAATTTTCGAGAAACTGGGGCACGCCTTTCATCCGTTACCAATGTACATACTGGCCACGCAACTTTTCTCCCTTTGCGTAATCTGGACATTTTCCCATGGGGGACAATTCTAGACTTACTAATGTTTCTCTGCGATGTTCCAGTTTTGCAGAAAATACAACTGATTGATGCAAAATCAATCAATTACTAAAGAGCTATATGTTTATAATGTTTTTCGTTGTCTTTCCGCCCACTCCATTGCGCAGCGTCTTCAGTCCCGGGATGCAGCCTGATCGGCTACTTTGTCGGTTTGGGTTTTGCTGTTGATGTTGTTTTAAGTGCATAAATGCATGATCACAACGCAAAAAAACGGCACAATAAACACGGTATGTAATAAAAGAAAGATGTATTACAGGTTATTGGAACTGCATCTGTATAAACGCATTTATGTCTGTATGCGTAAATGGTGTGTGGAAGCTCAGTGATTTTTTGTTCTGCAATTTTGCGCTGCACAAGAGCTATCCATTATTATTATTAAACATACAAAACACTAATAAGCTGTAGTTGGCAAACTCACCAGTGTTTCTAAAATTCGGTAATTCTGTGTGGATTTGTTGCTTTGGCTCCCTCCGAAGGGTTGTACACAGCAGGCACTAATGGGTAATGCCGCCTTTCATCCGTTACTTTCATCATACAAAACACTAATAAGCTGTAGTTGGCAAACTCACCAGTATTTCCAAAATTCGGTAATTCTGTGTGGATTTGTTGCTTTGGCTCCCTCCGAAGGGTTGTACACAGTAGGCACTAAAGGAGTGGGGCGTGTTCATGTTACAGCACGCCGAAAGACGGCAGTATGAAAAAACTGATATTGCAACGACAACGCCCGGACTTACCCAGTTTTCGAGAAACTGGTGCGGGCATAGGTGCATAGCTTTTCACCCGTTACCAAAGCAAACAATGCAATGGGGAGCGGGGATAGCTCAGTGGTTAGAGCGCCGGACTCGTAATCAAAAGGTCGCGGTTTCGAATACCTGCAGGAGCGGCGGGAGAATTTTCTTCTCTAGTGTTAACTTTTTGTGCTGACTCCTATTTTGGTATCCGTTCCACCCCCGTGTTACCGCAGCAAAAAGTGCACTTGGCACGCTACAGCTAAACACGCCACGCAGGCAACAACTAAACTAGAAGTTTATGTTAATTTCCAAGAGACGAAAAAGGTTTTGAAATTGTGATTTTCGTTGATTTTGTCCTACTTGCATGCCAGGTTTTTGTTTTGTTTGTTTGGGTGTTTTTGTCTGTTTTTGTTTTTGTTTTTGTAGGCGCTTTGTGAATGAAGTTTTTTGTTTGTTTTTCGTTTTCAAGTTTGATCCATTATATTTGGTACATTCGTACAATCATGACAAAGGGCATTTTCTCCGTATGCCTCCCCCCCCCCCCCCCCCCCCCCACACACACACAGACGCACACACACTCAGAGGAAAGAGAGGAGGACAAAGGAACAGAAGAAGAAAGACAAGGGTAAATGAAAGGGGCGGGGGGGGAGGGGGGGCAGGATCAAGCATATTATCAATTACTGATATACGTATACTGAACTCAAACGTACATAGTCTACCAGTTTCAGGGGAAGTATGATCTGTACAATATCAGATTTGATAGCAGACGTAGCAACAGGAGTGGGAGATTTTTACTTCCGAGAACAAATACAAACCGTTATAAAGCATCGGCACAGACGACATAAAAACATGGATGACGGAAAATCAGCTCAAACTGAACGACGACAAAACAGATCTTCTCTTTCCCTTTTCGTCTTCCTTGAAACCTTCTACCGTACCCCTCCCTGACTCGGTTACTCTTGGCTCTCACAACATCCCCTTCTCTGATTCTGCCAGGAACCTTGGATTCATTCTTGACTCAAAACTGTCCATGAAGAAGTACGTCATAACAATCTGCCAGACTGCTTATTTCGAGCTTAAACGCATTAGTTCAATCCGCAGGTTTCTCACTGAAGACGCACAACCAAGACTTGTTACTTCCTACATCCTTTCACGGCTTGACTACTGCAACTGTCTCATCATGGGTACACCTAATTCTGTCATCCAGCCTCTCCAGAAAATCCAGAACTTTGCTGCAAGACTTGTTCTCTTGGCACCCCGTCACCACCACTCAACACCTTTCCTGGAAAAAACTGCACTGGCTTCCTATTTCAGAACGTATTAAGTATAATGTCGCTTGTATGTGTTTCAGTGCTATAAATGGTTCTGGTCCTGCTTACCTCTCTGAACTGCTGCATGTCTACACTTCATCTCGTACACTACGCTCTTCTTCTGACACCTGCATGCTGGAAATCCAACAATACAAACGCAATTAAAGACTCATGGCTTCCGCACCTTCTCTTGCTTTGGACCCCACATCTGGAATTCACTCCCACAAGACCTTAGACACTGCTCAACCCTGTCATCTTTTAAAGCCAAATTGAAAACCTTCCTCTTCTCATAGTATTTCCATCCTAATATCAGTACCCAGTTTCTGCTACAGTCAGAGTGTGTGTGTGTGTGTGTGTGTGTGTGTGTGTGTGTGTGTGTGTGTGTGTGTGTGTGTGTGTGTGTGTGTGTGTGTTTATAATACTTATGTAGATTGTTTTGGTAGGACTATGCTCTAAATGTGTATAGAATATCATATTTAGGTTAATATGTATCATGTGACCGCTCAGGGAGTTGATGAGCGCATGATACAGTTCAGTGCACCGAGATGGCAGCAGTTTCATATGGCACCAGTCATGCCAGCGCAGTAAGTATACACCACTTCGGTGGATATTCAAAAACGTGCTATGAAAAGCTATTCACTCATGTAGAATCACATGCGAGAGCAGTGAGTGCTCGAGAGCGGAGAATAGCGCTATATAAAAGCGATCAACAACAACTCTTCGCTTTCTCAAAGGCAGACACTAACTAATCTTCTATTTCTATTACAACATTTCTTCCGCCACAAAAATGTAAATACTATTCTTTTTACCTGAGTGAGAACAGGATCTGGGACTACCAGTGCTTGCATGATATATGGGTCATTCTCCTGAAAACTGGTCAAAACTGTGACATAGAGGGTACAGATTCAAAGTGTGAATTTTTTATGTTATAATTTGGAAATGAAAGCTTGACAGTTCTTGTGTACATAAATATAATACATAAATTGACAGGGTGAAAGGAACTTGGTTAACTGTGCATTATGTTACGTCATAGGTCAGTGTCTGGCGTGTTACAGAAGACACCAGAAATGCATGAACAGAGTCGGCTCAGTGGCCAGTTTGACTCTTGCCCTTTTTTTTTATTATACAATATTTCCTAATTAATAAAGGAATATCTGCCACTTCTGACCTTTTTTCTGTTTCTTTTTTCCCCCTGCCTTTTCAACGATTTTGTTTTAAAATATTTTTTTCGAAATACAGATATGCACGAAATAGATTAGACATTTCTTTGCCTTAATTTTTTTGTTTTGTTTTTCTCATCTCTTTTCTCTCTCTTTCTTCTTCTTCTTCTTCTTCTTCTTCTTCTTCTTCTTCTTTTCCAAAGTAATTTGGAGGGGGGGGGGGGGGGCGGGGAGGGGGGATGTATTGCACTAACTTGCTCTGAACCTTTATATATAAATATACATGTCAGAGGGATATTTGTTTCTCGCTTTCTGAAGTTAATAACCAATCGCACTTAGTTAGTAATCTGTCTCACATGTTATGCAGACATCATCACAAGTACAAAAGGATATATCTGTCTCACATGTTAGGTAGACATCATCACAAGTACAAAAAGATATAAGAATCACACACTTGAACCATTGACCAAAACATTTAATAAACAAGTATATTCATTACAAAAGCAATGTTCTTTCCACATTTTCTTGATTGGAATCAGTATTGACCCCTGCTTTATCGGGATGGCCAAGAGTGGCAGCAATCTAGTCCACAGTCACCCAAGTCATATTCTCTCTCATACGCCCTGTGTAAAAGCAAGAAAATCTTTTTACGGTGTCTTACCCTGTCTTGTGATGATGTACCATCAAACTAATTTGGATTGCAAAAGATTCAGTATTTGACCTCAACATGCCACTGCAACGTTATCAATGATAGATAGTGACGCATGCGCAATCCTCACTTGTGTTCGCGCGCTCTTTCCTCGCACTGAAAAGTTTCACTTTCCTCGGATTTATTACATATTACTGGTGGTATATCATTATAAACTGTGTTCATAATCACTTATCCAAATTGGATTCCATCTGTGCATAACCCTTTTAACCGGTTTCTTTGTGGATGAACAAGGTAACGTGACTTTTTTCTTGGATTTTATAGTAACCCTCGTGTCGGGCACCGGCCATCATGGCCACAGAAGCTGGACAGGATGAAGAGCCAGCAGCTGGCACTTCCTTTTCCCAGCCTAAAGAAAACGTGGACACGCATTTGACGATGGCAGAACAGATGCACCAAATGCAGCGAATGATGGGGGCCATCATGAACAAATTCCAGAAATGGGAAGCAGAGAATGACCAGACAGTGGCCGCAGAATCAGAGAATGAATCTGTAGGTGACAGCCCTGCCAGGGGCGGGCTAAACAAAGCTCTTGAACTGACTGTGAACTCTGCCAGGGGCGAGAAATCTCACAGCGGTGAAGTGGACACTGACACTGACAGTGAATTTTGTGTGGCCATTCCCCAAACCAAAGAGAGTGGTTTGAAGGCAGACATGTTAACACTGCTGGCTGCCGATCTTGAACAAGAGCGTCCGGTGGGGCCCACCGTAAATGAAAAGCTGGCTGAGATAAGCCGAAGCAGATTCCGTCAGAAAATGCCAGAATCTAAACTGAAAAATAAAATGGACAAATATCCAGTCCCAGAGAATTGCCCTGATGTGGCTCCACCTACCCTTAACAGTGAACTAACTGATAAGGGGTACGTTGACAGAACAACAAAGAAATCTGACGGAAGATTAGTCAACGTGCAAACGATGCTGTCTGCCGCAACCTCGTGTCTGCTCGTGGAAACAAATTCACTTCATGAATATGCAACTGACCTCGCAGGTCAAATCAGCGATGGTACAGCACACGCAGCGGGCGGCGGCCACGCGGCTAGTGCTTCAGAACGGGCGCTGACCAGAGCAAACCAGACGCTCGCGTCTTTGGGAGATGCGATTGCTATTATTGGAATGGCACAGCAGGAAATCAGTCTCCGCAGAAAATTTTTGATTCAGTCAGTGCTCCCGAAAGATATTGCTTCCATTTGTCAAAACGAAGATCTCCCTGTAAAAGACAAACTGTTTAGTGGGGATGTTGAAAAGGCCATCAGATCAGCCCGAGAGGCTCATAAGCACAGCAACAAATACACACCCAGCACGAGCGGCCAACGCCACCACCCCTACAAAAGACAACCGTACGGCAGGCCTTTTTTAGGTCAAAGCGGCACTCCGTTCAAAGGGTATCACAGCCAGAGGGGGCGGGGTGCGAAACAAGCAACATTCCAGAGAGGGTTTGGGAAACACCGGAGGCAGTAGTGGCTGCATCCCAGGAAGAGGCAGTTTCGCCAGAGAAATTAATGGATGAGGTAAGCGACTTTTACGACAACATTGAGGCCATCAAAACTAGACTAACGGATAGGTCATCTAAATTCGCAGCAGGCCAAATTCAGCACTGCTTACCGCAGTGGCAGGAAATAACTCATGAGGAGGAAATTTTGAAGATGGTTGTAGGTGTTGACATACAGTTACTCGATGAACCCCCATCAGGTCAAATCCAGCAAGCTCATTTCTCCCGTGAACAGTCACAGGCCATTGATGTAGAAATTGAAGAACTGCTGAGAAAGGGTGTCATCGTCCCCTGCAATCACACAGAGGGTGAATTCATCTCCCCTATTTTTATTAGACCAAAAAAGGACAACAGGGTCAGGGTGATACTGAACCTGAAAAAGTTTAATGTCAGTGTTGAAAACTTTCATTTTAAAATGGAAACACTGAAACATGCCTTAACACTTGTATCACCAAACTGTTTTTTCTGTTCATTAGACCTCCGGGATGCCTACTACTCAGTGCCCATGACTGAAAAATCTCAGAACTTTTTGAAATTTGAGTGGAAAGGGCAGTTGTACAAGTATACCGCTTTTCCTAATGGTCTGGCCTGCTGCCCAAGGTTGTTTACCAAACTGCTTAAGCCAGTAATGGCTCAGCTTCATAGATGGGGTTTCATCTCCACCATCTTCATTGACGACACTTTGTTGATGGGTGACTCGGAACTCGAGTGTGTTCAGAATGTGAAGGCATCACTGTGTTTGTTTGAAAAGTTAGGATTTGTTATTCATCCTGAAAAATCGGTTCTAGCTCCTACTCATGTGATCACCTACTTGGGATTTGAAATAAATTCAGTAGACATGACCGTCACTCTTATGAGAGAGAAAAAATAAAAAATCTTCAACACAGCTGCATCCTTACTTACATTGAGCTCTTGTTCCATTCGCTTCCTCGCCAAGTTCATAGGGCAAATAGTTGCAAGCTTTCCAGGTGTAAAATACGGTCCATTATGGTATAGGAATATGGAAAATGATAAAATTGAAGGGCTGAAAATGAGTAAAGGAAAATTTGATGCAAACATTCAGTTGTCGGAAATGGCTTTGGCTGAAATCTCCTGGTGGACAGAGAACATTAATTTAGCAAGCAATGACATCGATGCTCAGAGTAGGCATGGGGAGCCTGATTTCATCATTTTTTCGGACGCGTCTTTATTAGGCTGGGGAGCTTCATGTGACCTGGGACAAACAGGAGGCCACTGGCTTGTCACAGAAACAGGCATGAGCATTAATGCGCTTGAGCTCAAAGCTGGTTTGTTTGGGCTGCAGTCACTGTTACCCAGAACATGCCGCCATGTTAGGATGATGATGGACAATACAACAGCTGTGGCCTGTGTTAACAAAATGGGTACCAGTCACTCAAAACACTGTAACATGATAACCAAACAAATTTGGGATTTCTGTATTGAAAAGGGAGTCTGGTTATCGGCTGCACACGTACCAGGTAGAGAGAACGTTGATGCGGATCTCGAATCTAGGAAAATAAACTATGACACTGAATGGAAACTAAACACTGAGCTATTGCAACAAGCATTTCATATACTTGGTGTTAATCCCGATCTAGATCTCTTTGCTTCTCGAATTAACACACAACTCAGCAGCTATGTTTCTTTCAAACCTGACCCCGGAGCAAAAGCGGTTGATGCTTTCACTTTGAACTGGCATGATACAAGATTTTATGCTTTTCCACCATTTTGCGTCATTCCTAAAGTGTTGCAAAAAATTTGCAGAGACAGAGCAAAAGGTGTCGTAGTGGTACCAGACTGGCCAAATCAACCATGGTTTCCACTAATAGCAAAGATGCTGATAAACTACCCAGTGCTAGTATCAGCGAGGAAGAATCTGTTAAGTCTACCACAAAGCCCAGCAGAGGAACATCGACTTCAAAAACTGAGACTAATTATCTGCGAACTATCAGGAGTCGCTTCAGACGCACAGGGTTTTCGAAACAAGCTACAGACATCATGTGTTCATCCTGGAGAACCGAAACCCAAAAGAGATATGCCTGCTATGTGGCAAAGTGGCGCAGGTATGCGCACAGCAGACACATTGATCCCATATCGCCGTCTATAAGTGAAGCTGTGAACTTTTTAGCTCACCTGTATAAATCAGGTTTGGGCTACAGTGCCATCTGTGTCGCCAGGTCTGCGTTATCGTCATATTTGAACATTGCAGATGTTGTAGACTTTGGTCAGCACAAGATAGTCAGACGCTTTATGAAAGGTGTGTTTGAACTGAAACCAGTCCTACCCAAATACAGCCACACCTGGGATGTAGATACTGTACTTAATGTGTTGGAGTGTTACGCTCCTAATGATAAACTAACACTGAAGGAACTCTCTCACAAGCTGGTGATGCTGTTGGCTTTATTAACAGGCCAGCGATGTCAAACAATTCATAAACTGTCTGTTAAGAGTATGAAATTGGAAGACAACAAGTGTGTCTTTTACATAACGTCCCTATTAAAACAGTCGAAGCAGGGTAAACATTTGGCCCCCATCGAACTGTTATCATTTCCAAGAAATAAGAACATTTGTGTTGTGGAGGTTATTAAAGAATACCTCAGACGAACTAAAGTGTTCAGGGATGGACATACTCAACTCCTGCTCAGCTATCTTAAGCCTCATCTTCCTATCAGCAAGGATACCCTTGCCAGATGGATTCGAGACGTGTTGCATAAAGCGGGAGTGGACACTCAGTTTGGTGCACACAGCACTCGCTCAGCCAGCACATCTGCTGCAGCCAGTAAAGGTCTACCAATAGACATTGTCTTGAAAGCTGCTGGTTGGTCTTCAGCATCAACTTTTACCAGGTTCTACAAACGGGAGCCTGTAACAAACATGGGGCAGACGATTTTGGAATCCTATTTCCATCAGAAATAATGTGAGTAGATATCTGTTTTTAAAGGATAATGCACACTAATTGCTCTGAAGTATCATTGATAACGTTGCAGTGGCATGTTGAGGTCAAATTAACTCGAACATGCGAGACTTACCTTTGGTAAGGTGATGCGCTGTTCGCCATTTGGCCGATACATGTAGAACTGCGACAGTTATCAATTCCCTCCCTTCCCTCCCTTAAATATTTGTATCACATTCAAGTGATCGTATCTAGAGGAAATCTCTCTAATTAGTGTGCATTATCCCTTCTGAAGTGTGAGGATTGCGCATGCGTCACTATCTATCATTGATAACTGTCGCAGTTCTACATGTATCGGCCAAATGGCGAACAGCGCATCACCTTACCAAAGGTAAGTCTCGCATGTTCGAGTTAATTTTTGAAGATCTAGTAGAAACGATTGTGGCTTTGACCTTGAACATAGCAAAATGATATTTCTGAATGATACTCTGGCTGATGATGATGCATCACCATAATAAGTTTGACCGATCAGTCCGCATACATTCACTGAAGTTCAGAACCTTCACTGTGACCTTGACCTTGAATACAGCAAAGCAACCTTTTCACAAGACACTGCAGCTTATGAACATGCACTGTCAAACTAAGTTGGTCGCTAAAAAAATCAGTAATTCAGAACATATAATAGAAATAGTCATGATTTCATTGTATGAACCCAAACTCAGTTACTGTGACCTTACTGTGATATTGTTGGTGTAGTTGTGTTTCTCATAAAAGTAGTTTCTCTCTCTCTCTCTCTCTCTCTCTCTCTCTCTCTCTCTCTCTCTCTCTCTCTCTCTCTCTCTCTCTCTCTTCTTTTTTCTGTCCCTTCCTTCTCTATCTTCCTTTCATACATATTAGATTAAAAGTCTCTTTGAACATTCATAATGTCTGCCTGCCCCCTTTTGTCCGTCATTCTTTCCATTATGTTTGAATTAGCCACAGATTTTTTTAAGTTAAAAAAAATAGTTTTTTTGTTTGTTTTGTTTTGTTCCCCCCCCCCCCATTCCTCTACCCACTTGACCCGAGAACGCACCTGTGCTGCACGGGATTTCTGGTCATGAGCCAGAAGTGAAGTTTCAAAATATTATTGTTTTTATTGTATACCCATATTTTGATATGTGAAACACTGAGATTATGAATATGCCGACAGCGACAGCTTACACAGTGACAAAACAGTACAAAAAGAGAGTACGAAATAAAATCAATATACTCGCAAGCCCTCACAAATCTTACAAAACAAGTGTTTCTTACTTGTCGCAATCCACAAAAAACAAAAGCACAACAATAAAAAGATACTGAGACTTTTTTTCTTTTCATTAAACACGAGAATCGAAAGCCAAGAATCGAAAAAAGGAACTTTGACCCGATTGTAAACTTTTTCTATTATTTTTGTAGACGTCAAAGCACGATCTCGTGAATAGAAGATTTCCGGAAATAGCAGGGTAAGATGATTTGACAGTGTTTCCTTGCTCCGGGAGAGTGAAGTCCCTTGATGGTAGCAGGACACCATTTCAGACACGGACTTGATCTATATACTGGCATATATATATAGGTCCATGATTTCAGAATGGGGGTGGCAGTCGAAAAGCGCTGGTCTGTAACAGTATCAGACCTTCAGGCATGGACCTGTAGTATATATACTGGATTGCCAGCTGCGCGCTATGTGCGGAAACAACTTTTGCCAGTAATGCTCCTGTGTAGTAGTGACTCAATGCTGTGCTGCGTTTAAACTGCAGAATAGTTTTCCTGAACTCTCTGTAAGGATCCCGAGACCCATCAAACCCCCACGAAACAAACACTTTTTTAAAGGGCCCCTGAACACTGATTTTGACCGATTTTAGTTTTAGATCTCCTCTTTGGTATATTCCACCGACTAAATATTTTCACACAGTAAATACGGGTATATATCCCGTGCCTCAGTAATCATTTCATATTTTTCAAGTGTCTTAAATGCTTATGAATCGCAAAACAAGACCAATATGTCACGGCAGAATGGGCAAGGGAAATAACCGCTGCAGCCGCGTGATCGTACGTGTTTTGGCCGAGAGTTTACTTGGAGCCGTAAAGTCAAAGGCTAATCGTGACGTCACGATAAGACTCGACTGCCATTGGCATTGTTGCCTCTACAGTTTCAGTGCACAAAACTCCGGATAAATTTGCCTGAAAAGTTGGAAATGGCAACTGGAATATGGCCATTCCAGTACGAGCCAGTTGTGGATATCATTTTTGGCATCGACTGGGAGAGTTTCAAGTGACGAAGAAGTGTCATGAGAATAGTGGTGGTTATGCTTTGTGTTTATTGTATATTGTGATGTGTGCGATACTACGTGTTGTTGCGTACTTCTTAAGTGATAATCTTTTACCTATGTATACTGTCTTTGTGACTTTATGTGTGGCACATTTTCTTGTGAAGGAATAAAGAAGTTCTTGACTTGACTTAACTTGACATAAGAGGACAGAAGCAAAAATAACTGTGCCAACGACAAACAGATGGAAAGCCAAACTAACCATAACTAACTCCTCACTAACCCGGCCTCCATCTAGAAACACAATGCCTGCAGATTGATAAAGCAAATCGCTACTCAGGACTACCGATGACACAGCATCGGGATGTAAACAAATGCAGACGAAAAGAGAAATTCAAAATGGCTGCCCTAATCAGGCAAGCTAACAGCGGTTACGAATGGCCCAAAAGCCAAAGATAAAAACGAAAGACGTATGGTGGAAGAGAAGAGAGGGAAAACAAAACAACGACAACAACAACAAACAAACACTTTCTGAAAAGAAAGAGGAGGCAGGAAATGTCAGCGAGCAACGTGACAAAGGCTGGATACACGTAATCCGTGTACACGATACAACCCACTTAGCAGTGACAACAACATTGCGGGGCAGCAGACGCTCACGAGACACCCAATAAAAGGCAGGCTCCCTGATGAGGTTTAGCCTGTTGTGAAAGCTAGAGTAAACACAACGAAAAAGACCGAAACGCCACGCACCTAACAAGGCTCGAGAAAGATGGAATGACAAGGGGGAAATAAACAAAGGCCCAACTACTGGCAATGGCGTCGGAGCTTCATCCTTGGAGATTGGAACTGGAAATCTTTCCAAGTCGGTTACCCTGTGGACATGTATTTGAGCCCAAACTGAATGCTCAGCAGGGTGCAATCTGTGAAGGTTTTTTTTTTTTTTTTTTAATGCTTTGAGCAGAGCACATCGTTTTCTGGCTTCATTTTAGGAAGATTTTTTTTTTTTTTTAAATTAAAGGAAAAGCATGGAAAGAAAACTCCTTTGTCAACTTTTCACAGCAACCAACTGCAGCACACTCGCTCAGCATGCTTTAAAACTGATTTGTTCAAGTCGTTACTGAGCCATGCCGGTCAGTTGTCTTGTTGTGACGTCACGGAGGTCACGTGACCGAAACGGGATTTTCAGCTGCAGACGACTTAGATGCTCGAAGCGTCGTGTTTGTTTTCATTCAAATCAATACTTTTACGTACCTCAGGAAAATGTCAATCTATCAAACGAACAGCGTGTATGTTAAACTTTATTTATATAGTACAAAGTAAGTGATATTTACGACTTAAGATCAGTGTTCAGGGGCCCTTTAAGGGAGGCGCCGGGGGGTGGGGGGCGGGGGGGAGGGGCCGGGGGGAGAGTACAAGTAACAACAACAAATTCCCCGAAAACAAACAAAAACGAAAGCAAACAAATAATAATAATAAAAAATAAATTTAAAAAAGCACACACACACTCACACGCACGCACGCAAGCACTCACGCGCGCACAAACGCACACACAAGCTAGCACAGATTCAGCAAACGAAAACATCACAAATGTATGTATATAATATAATTATTATCAATGATGTGCTTAATTTGAAAAGTTAGTTTTGAACTCTGAACTCTAGCCTAATACTATTGACCCCCGCACCCCACCCCACCCCCCATCCCCGTCTCCCCTCCAGGCTTAAGACAAAATTAAGCACTGGTCATGAAAACTGGAAGATCTTTTTGGTTGCCTATTCAAGAAGAGGAATATTTTCCATCCACCGAATAACTTATTTGTCTGTTTGTTCATTTAATTTCTGCGACGAAAATAATGTGTCTGTTCCATGTGTCCTACGTCTCACATAATGACCACAGCAAACTATGTCCAAAATGTCAAAAACAACGTATGATATAACACATATCCTTGAGGCAGAACAACAAAACCGGATGTAAGTCACACAGTAGCACTTGGGCTATTTCGGAATTGGACTGTTTGAGCATAAATTAGCCAGCCAAAAGTTTTGAATAGAAGTTGGTTTGTCTAGTCCTGGTTACCCAAAATTGTGTTCCCTACAATGGTGTTAAAAGTTTGAATTCTAGTTTCGTCAAGTAGTAAAATTTGCATTAAAAAGCGATAAAAATAAAATATAAAAATACAATAACCACCACCTTGTATTAGAGCTATTTAAAATCAGACTGTAACGTTCCCTAATGCTTCAACACACACTTGTTAAAAGTGGCTGCCAGCATAGGCTAACACTTACCCATTGCAAGAAGAGTGCCGTGTTGGAGTTCTCTGCCCTGACGACATCCAGCTGACACGAGCGCACGTGGCCCTCCGCGAGACTCACTTGCTTGTCTGTCAGCTTGTCCACATCGATAGTCTGCATCGCTCGCGCAACGCCCAGCTCCCCTCGACGCTCAAGCAAGTTCTGCACCGTCTCCCAGTTCTGTCGAGTTGGTTAGTTATAGTTAGCAATCGGATCTTTATCGTCCTGTCAGCCGAACAGAGCGCGTGTGCTGTACCTCAGGACGATCAAACTCTGTCGTATGCAAAATTAATGCGCATTTCAAAACTGTTCTCACATATACATCAACCCTTTCTCGAGTCACATCCACGAAATCAATCCCTACACAAACATAAGACAAACCATACATAAACAAAAATCAAACACAAACATTTTGAAGAGTTGGTCCCTTCAATACTGCCATTGTTAAAAAACATATAAGGCTAGGACACGCTGGTATATATAATCACCCTCTTCCCCCTCCTCCATATCCCCTTCCCTCTTCTCCACGTCCCTAATAAACCTTATGGTTTCTGTGGACGTTAAGCACCGTGTTTACCGGCTGGGGAACGCACAGCTTTGCTGGCGGAACTAGGTGGTCAGGTCAGCAAAATGACCGGAATTTTAAATCCCGCAGCGAAGGGAAAAAAAGAAGAAAAAAAGGTCCGGTCACTCATCGGCCTGTTTAAGCGTTTCAAAAAGTGTGGTGTTATAACATGTCTTTGTGGTGTCATGACTTTCGTCTGTTTCTTAGTTTTTCGTAATGATTATCAATAATTTCTATAAAGCGCTATTCTCTAGCCAGGGTTCCACTCAGTGCGCTGTACAAACACCTCCTGACAAAAATCGCATTAACATACATTTCAACCCTCAGCAAACAGAACCTGAAATATTATAGTTTGTCATAAACATAATATATTACCTAGTAAACAATAACTACATATACACACGCATGCACGCCCGCACATACACACTCACACACACTCTCACATTTCAACCCTCAGCAAACAGAACCTTAAATATTATAGTCTGTCATAAACATAATATATTACCTAGCAAACAATAACTACATATACACACGCAAGCACACACATACACACTCACACACACTCACACACTCTCACACACACACACACACACACACACACACACACACACACACACACACACACACACACACACACACACACACACCACAACATAACACAACACAACACGCACGCACTCGCTCACATCTTCCACTACGAGTATAACGAGAGACTCATTTACTGATATAATTATGGGACCTGTACCCACCCACAGTTCTTGTTCCCTCTCTCCCAGCAGAATGAAGGTAGCCATGAGGACAGACTGCACGTGAGGGTGAGGCACCTTGCCCCTGGCGCCCGCCATCTTGTTCAGTTCTTTGGACGTCAGTCGTCCGATTTTGTCCGTCAGCCGCTTGACCTCCTGTCACAGACAAACCAGACAGAACGAGAACTGGGTTCTAACGCCAACCCAGTGATATTCTTATGAAGGAATACTCTCTCTCTCTCTCTCTCTCTCTCTCTCTCTCTCTCTCTCTCTCTCTCTCTCTCTCTCTCTCTCTCTCTCTCATGTTTAACACATTAGAAAACAAGGTCTAAGTCTGTTACTGAATTCATTAGAATCCAAATTGCCTGTTCACTGCTGCTGTTATGGGCGGAGACTGACCATAAAATACTGTGTGTGTGTGTGTGTGTGTGTGTGTGTGTGTGTGTGTGTGTGTGTGTGTGTGTGTGTGTGTGTGTGTGTGTGTGTGTGTTCCTCTCCATTATCCCTTCTCTCTCCTTTCTCTCTGTATCTCTGAATCTCTCATCGTTCTCCCTTCGTGCATTTTTTTTTTCTCTCGCCGCCCTCTTTTACTCTTTCCCCTGTCTTTTCTCTTCCTTTCTTGCCTCCTTTGAAAACGAGAATAAAATCATTATAATCATGACAGAGGCACGCAGTCGTCACCTCAAGGTGCTGACGCAGGTCTTCCGCCTTCTTGTACATGAACTCCTTTCTCACAATATCAGCTACGCACGACAGAGCAACTCGGCGAAACGCTTCCACCAGGGCCTCCAGCGTCCTCTTGTAGTACGCGTCAGTGATTCCTGGAAAGGATGAGAAAACCCTGATCAACTGCCCTGCACCCCTCTTTTAATGTCAGTTTTGTTCTCTCTCTCTGAAACGTAAACCAACCTCTCATCAAGAACCCGTTCCTCTTTCAAAACCAGTTGGTTTTATTGTGTTCTTGGTTTTTGTTGCTATATTTTTATTTTTTATTTTTTTTGGGGGGGGCTGGCAGGGTGTGTGTGTGCGTGCGTGCGTGCTTGCGTGCGTGCGTGCGTGTGTGTGTGTGTGTGTGTTTGTGTGTCTTGTTCTAGTGGTACATTCATCCCGTGAAAGAAAAAACAACAACATCGTCTTAGTATGCACAATGGCAAATTTGAGGAATGTCTACAATATCAAGTTGATAGCGTAAATAGCTCTTAGAATAAATTATGCAACTTCACGTGTCCGTGGGTCCATTATGACGCACGTTTTCCAAAAGTCACGGCGGCCCCCCAACAGCCAGACTGTTCTACGGCGGTCCACCAACAGCCAAACTGTTCTCCTGAATTTAACAGTTCCTCCTGAAATCGTCTCCCACTCCTGTTTCACCATCACCATCACCGATTCCCGGGTAACACGGCATGTAAGCATAGCGGTTTGGTACCCGGAAAATCGTCCCCAAACTACGCTACATAATACATGAAATCAGGTGGTAAAGTCATAAACGCTTGGATATATAATGTCGTCTATAATATCATCGTAAATCGTCACGTCCAAAAGCCTACAAGCGGGCAGCGGGAGGGGAAAAAATTGCCGGACTTGTTGGACTAATTACAATTAAGTGTAAGCGCAAGATTAAGCCTTTACTTTGCCAGTGCGATATGAAATTCAGAGAAAGGCTTCTTTCAGAATTCTGCACAAAATATACTAGGATTCTCTCTCTCTCTCTCTCTCTCTCTCTCTCTCTCTCTCTCTCTCTCTCTCTCTCTCTCTCTCTCTCTCTCTCTCTCTCTGGCACAAGAAGCACCCAAAAGTATCATTTAGATGCAGGCTATGGTATGGGACAGAACGCCTTTTTTCTTTCCAGTAGACATCTCTTCCAGTGCTAGAAGCAGAAGATGCTATAACAAAATACTGTCAGTAAGGGAAAACGACAAAAAGTTGTTTTCCGAAACTCGAGCAGCTCTGCGTCAAAACCATACCTTTATCATAATGTGTAACCAGCGTGTCTTCCGCTCTCTGGATATTGGCGCTGCGTTTCAATTTGGTGTCATAAGCACGTCGTAATGCCTTCTCCAAGGGCTGCATGTCGTTGTTGTCCTTCAGTGCCCGAAGAAGGTCCAGCATTGCTTTGGCCTGTAGGATGGTCTCGCTGTTCTGATTTTGATCTTCTTCATATTCTGCCAGGGCTTGCTCCAGTTTGTTCACTTCTGAACCGTTCATCGCCTGACACAACGATGGTTAACGTGAATCAGAAGAGCGCTTAGGGGAGCTAACGTGTTTTTCAGCTAATTAACTCATAATTATTATTATTAATATTATCCCAATAAATTACGATTGTTATTATTTGGTAAAGCGCTTTGAGCCAAGTCTTTTCGGAAACTGCACCTCCCAACTGCGATGTACTATTTTTTTCTTCATGATTATCAAGATTATTATTATTGTGATGAAGATGACGATGATGACTATCATTATAAAAATAATTTCTTCAAAGAATTATTGACAATAATGTGTAGGTAAGCCCTTCTTCCCATAGTTATAATGCTGGTTCACAAGCTTTCGATTTGACCGCTATGTCGAATAACCTACTCTTGTAGACTTCTGGTGGAATACACGATGATTTGGGTCCGATTCTAGCATCCAGATGGATGTTATTCGCCTCATTTAAAGTCTTGGAGATTGCTTGCACTGTGTCACAAGACACTGATGAACAACACAGCTACACTGAAATGTTGAAAATACGCGCTGCACAGTTATGTGTGGACCATATCTTCAGCCGTGACAAGCTCCAGGCATTATTACATTATCCACCCTCCACGGCCTGGGGCTCTATCCAATTGGTGGAATAATAGAACAATAAAAATGTAATTAAAAAATAAAATAAACATTTTGTTTTTCAAGATCACGCCCTCAGTCCTCTCACCCTATGGAGCGCATTTGTCAAAGCAGACTTGCTGGGTGCCCCAGGAGAGTTCAACTGGGGGCACGCTACAACAACAACAACAGCAGCAGCAGCAACAACAACACGAAGAACAACACTAAAAACGACAGCAACACCACCACCACCACCACCACCATCATCATCAACAACACCACCACCACCATCAACAACAGCACCACTATCGACAACAACACCATCACCGCTAACAGCAAAATTACCATCGACAACTTCACTACCACCACCACCACCACCACAACAACACCAACACCACAGCCACCAACACCAACAACAGCAACAAGCCTCATGAACTGAGCTGCGTTCGAAATCTCTCCGTCTGCAGTGATCGCGTGCGCAATTGCTTGTTTAGAAAGTCCGGTGTGTGCAGAATTAGCCGTTTTTCCCCCTGTCGTTGTACCTCAGCTTGTGGACCAATGCTTGTTTTGAAAGTCTCGTGCGTGCAGAATGAGCCGTTTTCCCCTCTAAGTAAATATGGTGCTTAACGTCTACAGTAACCATAAGGCTTACTGCTCTGTCGTTGTGCCTCACCTTGTGGACCAATGCTTGCTTTGAAAGTCTGGTGTGTGCAGAATTAGCCCGATTTTCCATCTGTCGTTTTGCTTCAGCTTCTAGCTAAAATGGCTACCTCTCTTCTGGCTTCTTGCTGATTGGCTAAAACTGCTCGAATGACTGGCAGCCCAGAACCTAGCACTGGGCAACGGTGGTGGTGGTAGTAGTAGTAGTAGTAGTAGTAGTAGTAGTAGTAGTAGTAGTAGTAGTAGCAGCAGCAGCAGCAGCAGCAGTAGTGGGATGGTAGTAGTAGTAGTAGCAGCAGCAGCAGCAGCAGCAGTAGTAGTAGTCACAATAGACACACATAGTAGTAGTAGTAGTAGTAGTAGCAACAGCAGCAGCAATAGTAGTGATAGTAGTTGTGTGGTAGTAGTAGTAGCGGTAGCGGTGGGGTAGTAGCAGCAGCAGCAGTAGTAGTAGTAGTAGGGCAATAGCAGGGTAGTAGTAGACTATTACTAGGAATAATGAAAGCAATCAGTAATCGTACCAGGACAGTAATAAAGTAGTAATCATAATAAAAACAATCAAAAACTCCTCTCAACCCTCCTCCCTCGCCTCCCCCTCCCCCACCCCCCACCTCGTGCGAACGGCTCTGCCTCTAATTAGCCTGTATCTGCCAGTCACTAACCTAGCTGTCACTGGGCCCTAATCTGTATATTCGCTATTCGCAGAGACTAGAACGATCGCGCCAATGAGGATCATGATAATGAGGACAATGCATCAAAGCCAACCTGCACAAGTGTCTCCAGTCTTTCGATCTTGATTTTGTTGACCTCGGTTAGAAAGTTCGTGACCTTGCTTTTGGTCACTGGGTCAAGGACACCACCACCTTCCAAGCTGTTGTAGAACCTGGCTACGTGGAAGTTTCTGATGGCCTTAAAAAGGTCGCTCTTGCGCTATGAAGAGGGAGCCTGTATAAAAACAAGACACCCACAAGGTCAAATGAATATAAACGATTTTGCTTAATTTAAAAACAAAAAACTAAAAGCAAACGAAAACAAAAAAGCGAGTGTCAGCATTCTCAATTACGACGAGAAAGTCCGCTCCTACAGTAGAACTGAGAACATTGTCATTCCCGCTGAGCACGATTAGATGGGAACCTGTCGGCAGATTCGTCTTTTGTCGAGTGACGAACAGAGAACAAAGTAGCAATCAGGTTGTCATAGCTAGTCATTTTTTAATACTTGAAGACAGACAGACAGATAGACAGGCAGGCAGGCAGGCAGGCAGGCAGACAGACATGCAGACAGGCAGACGGAAACACACACACACACACACACACACACACACACACACACACACACACACACACACACACACACACACACACAGAGAGAGAGAGAGAGAGAGAGAGAGAGAGAGAGAGAGAGAGAGAGAGAGAGAGAGAGAGAGAGAGAGAGAGAGAGAGAGAGAGAGAGAGAGAGTAAAAGTGAGAGTTATAGTTAGTTCTTTGATTTCAACGACCCGTCAAACGCACATGGTCACCTCCGAAAGAGAGAGACAGAGACAGAGAGACAAAGAGAGAGAGAAGTTGAGAGAGAGAGGAGGGAAAGAGAGACTGACTGACTGGT
>OY757551.1:8530295-8610295 GCA_963584105.1 Alviniconcha strummeri
TTTTCTTTCACGGGATGAATGTACCACTAGAACAAGACACACAACACACACACACACACACACACGCACGCACGCACGCAAGCACGCACGCACGCACACACACACCCTGCCAGCCCCCCCCAAAAAAATAAAAAATAAAAATATAGCAACAAAAACCAAGAACACAATAAAACCAACTGGTTTTGAAAGAGGAACGGGTTCTTGATGAGAGGTTGGTTTACGTGGAAGAGCGAGATTGAAGGTTTCAGAGAGAGAGAACAAAACTGACATTAAAAGAGGGGTGCAGGGCAGTTGATCAGGGTTTTCTCAACCTTTCCAGGAATCACTGACGCGTACTACAAGAGGACGCTGGAGGCCCTGGTGGAAGCGTTTCGCCGAGTTGCTCTGTCGTGCGTAGCTGATATTGTGAGAAAGGAGTTCATGTACAAGAAGGCGGAAGACCTGCGTCAGCACCTTGAGGTGACGACTGCGTGCCTCTGTCATGATTATAATGATTTTAGTCTCGTTTTCAAAGGAGGCAAGAAAGGAAGAGAAAAGACAGGGGAAAGAGTAAAAGAGGGCGGCGAGAGAAAAAAAAAATGCACGAAGGGAGAACGATGAGAGATTCAGAGATACAGAGAGAAAGGAGAGAGAAGGGATAATGGAGAGGAACACACACACACACACACACACACACACACACACACACACACACACACACACACACACACACACACACACACACACAAACACACACACAAACACACACACACACACACACACACACACACACACACACACACACACACACACACACACACACACACACACACAGTATTTTATGGTCAGTCTCCGCCCATAACAGCAGCAGTGAACAGGCAATTTGGATTCTAATGAATTCAGTAACAGACTTAGACCTTGTTTTCTAATGTGTTAAACATGAGAGAGAGAGAGAGAGAGAGAGAGAGAGAGAGAGAGAGAGAGAGAGAGAGAGAGAGAGAGAGAGAGAGAGAGAGAGAGAGAGAGAGTATTCCTTCATAAGAATATCACTGGGTTGGCGTTAGAACCCAGTTCTCGTTCTGTCTGGTTTGTCTGTGACAGGAGGTCAAGCGGCTGACGGACAAAATCGGACGACTGACGTCCAAAGAACTGAACAAGATGGCGGGCGCCAGGGGCAAGGTGCCTCACCCTCACGTGCAGTCTCCTCATGGCTACCTTCATTCTGCTGGGAGAGAGGGAACAAGAACTGTGGGTGGGTACAGGTCCCATAATTATATCAGTAAATGAGTCTCTCGTTATACTCGTAGTGGAAGATGTGAGCGAGTGCGTGCGTGTTGTGTTGTGTTATGTTGTGGTGTGTGTGTGTGTGTGTGTGTGTGTGTGTGTGTGTGTGTGTGTGTGTGTGTGTGTGTGAGTGTGAGTGTGTGTGAGTGTGTATGTGTGTGCTTGCGTGTGTATGTGTAGTGATTGTTTGCTAGGTAATATATTATGTTTATGACAGACTATAATATTTAAGGTTCTGTTTGCTGAGGGTTGAAATGTGAAAGTGTGTGTGAGTGTGTATGTGCGGGCGTGCATGCGTGTGTATATGTAGTTATTGTTTACTAGGTAATATATTATGTTTATGACAGACTATAATATTTAAGGTTCTGTTTGCTGAGGGTTGAAATGTATGTTAATGCGATTTTTGTCAGGAGGTGTTTGTACAGCGCACTGAGTGGAACCCTGGCTAGAGAATAGCGCTTTATAGAAATTATTGATAATCATTACGAAAAACTAAGAAACAGACGAAAGTCATGACACCACAAAGACATGTTATAACACCACACTTTTTGAAACGCTTAAACAGGCCGATGAGTGACCGGACCTTTTTTTCTTTTTCTTTTTTCCTTCGCTGCGGGATTTAAAATTCCGGTCATTTTGCTGACCTGACCACCTAGTTCCGCCAGCAAAGCTGTGCGTTCCACAGCCGGTAAACACGGTGCTTAACGTCCACAGAAACCATAAGGTTTATTAGGGACGTGGAGAAGAGGGAAGGGGATATGGAGGAGGAGGAAGAGGGTGATTATATATACCAGCGTGTCCTAGCCTTATATGTTTTTTAACAATGGCAGTACTGAAGGGACCAACTCTTCAAAATGTTTGATGATGATGATGAGTTGATGCTTAATGTCCTCAGATGTCATTTGACATACTAGGGACAAGTTGTGACCAATGCCGAAGCACGGTTCAATAAAAGCCACATACGTAAGGTGTATGCGTGTTTTAGCTGTAAACTGCCACCTGCACTTTTGGCAGAATAACCGGGATTTTTTACGTGCTACTGTGGTAACACGGGGGTGGAACGGATACCGAAATAAGAGTCAGCACAGAAAGTCGACCCTGGAGAAGAAAATTCTCCCGCCGTTCCAGCAGGGATTCGAACCCGCGACCTTTCAATTACGAGTCCGGCGCTCTAACCACTGAGCTATCCCCGCCCCCACAAAATGTTTGTGTTTGATTTTTGTTCATGTATGGTTTGTCTTATGTTTGTGTAGGGATTGATTTCGTGGATGTGACTCGAGAAAGGGTTGATGTATATGTGAGAACAGTTTTAAAATGCGCATTAATTTTGCATACGACAGAGTTTGATCGTCCTGAGGTACAGCACACGCGCTCTGTTCGGCTGACAGGACGATAAAGATCCGATTGCTAACTATAACTAACCAACTCGACAGAACTGGGAGACGGTGCAGAACTTGCTTGAGCGTCGAGGGGAGCTGGGCGTGGCGCGAGCGATGCAGACTATCGATGTGGACAAGCTGACAGACAAGCAAGTGAGTCTCGCGGAGGGCCACGTGCGCTCGTGTCAGCTGGATGTCGTCAGGGCAGAGAACTCCAACACGGCACTCTTCTTGCAATGGGTAAGTGTTAGCCTATGCTGGCAGCCACTTTTAACAAGTGTGTGTTGAAGCATTAGGGAACGTTACAGTCTGATTTTAAATAGCTCTAATACAAGGTGGTGGTTATTTTTTTGTTTTTGTTTTTATCGCTTTTTAATGCAAATTTTACTACTAGAATTCAAACTTTTAACACCACTGTAGGGAACACAATTTTGGGTAACCAGGACTAGACAAACCCCCTTCTATTCAAACCTTTTGGCTGGCTAATTTATGCTCAAACAGTCCAATTCCGAAATAGCCCAAGTGCTACTGTGTGACTTACATCCGGTTTTGTTGTTCTGCCTCAAGGATATGTGTTATATCATACGTTGTTTTTGACATTTTGGACATAGTTTGCTGTGGTCATTATGTGAGACGTAGGACACATGGAACAGACACATTATTTTCGTCGCAGAAATGAAATGAACAAGCAGACAAATAAGTTATTCGGTGGATGAAAAATATTCCTCTTCTTGAATAGGCAACCAAAAAAGTCAGTTTTCATGACCAGTGCTTAATTTTGTCTTAAGCCTGGAGGGGAGACGGGGATGAGGGGGGAGGGAGTGCGGGGGTCAATAGTATTAGGCTAGAGTTCAGAGTTCAAAAACTAACTTTTCAAAGCGCATCAATGATAATAATTATATTATATACATACATTTGTGCTGTTTTCGTTTGTTGAATCTGTGCTAGCGTGTGTGTGCGTTTGTGCGCGCGTGAGTGCTTGCGTGCGTGCGTGTGAGTGTGTGTGTGCTTTTTAAAATTTATTTTTTATTATTATTATTTGTTTGTTTTCGGGGAATTTGTTGTTGTTACTTGTACTCTCTCAGCAACAACCGCGCATCATAAACGTTTGACCGCGCGCCTTCCTTTGGAAAACAGATGATCTGATTTTAGTGCACTGCATAATGAGCATTTTTATTATTATTATTAGATATTTTCACAAACTATCCCGGATATAACCACAGTGGTTGACTGGGCGTAAAACACCAACTTGTACTTATTTGCTTTCACAAATTTCGCTGCAGTTTTCATTGCGACAAGCAAGAGGTAACTTTTTAAAAATGAAATAATCCACTTATTTTTCCTTCTTTTCTTTTTTTCTGCAAGATTTATCATTATTTGTGACGTTTTCACAAGAGATAACACTTCCGTAAACTTCTATGGCCTGCCGTCAAAACAGGCAAAGATGGCGTAGATCGATGAAGCCGGAGACAGGCCAGTCGTCCTCAGACGCGGATTTCAGAGCAAGAAGCGGCTCTTCGCTGTATTGTTCAGCCTTGTTGGACCCATGGCGGTCGACATTCTGCCGGAGAAGACGACAATGACCAGTCACCACTACACAGGAGCATTACTGGCAAAAGTTGTTTCCGCTGTCCTGGAGCAGCAGCTTAACGTGCGAATCACAAGAAGAACGTTGTTACTCCACGGCAATGCGACTCCCCCCCACACCACAAAACAAGGGCCACAACTCAGTGTCTGGAAGGCGAGAAGTTAAGAGCCCTGGCCCACCCACCCTACAGCCCTAACGTAATACCATTTGACGTCTCTCTCTCTCTCTCTCTCTCTCTCTCTCTCTCTCTCTCTCTCTCTCTCTCTCTCTCTCTCTCTCTCTCTCTCTCTCTCTGAAAACAGGCCTTCCTGAGGAAGAAAGGTTTCTTACAAAATAAGGACCTTACAAGTGCGGTGAGTTCATAACTGCGACGCATCCTCCCTTTGGATTGCCAAACTACCTTTAAAAAATGGTCAAGACGACTGCAACTCTCTGTGGACAGTAAGAAAAAACTCTTGCCAGTGAAATGACCAATAGCAAGCGATGTGACCTGCACAGTTACTTTGTTGTTGTTGTTGCTGGTGCCGGTGTGTGTGTGTGTGTGTGTGTGTGTGTGTGCGTGCGTGCGTGCGTGCGTGCGTGCGTGCGTGCGTGCGTGCGTGCGTGCGTGCGTGCGTGTGTGTGTGTGTGTGTGTGTGTGTGTGTGTGTGTGTGTGTGTGTGTGTGTGTGTGTGTGTGTGTGTGTTAGGGAGCCAGTTGTATGTTTTTGCTTTGAGGATGAAATAGCAAATATGTACACGTAAGCATTGTGTAAGTAAAATATGAAAACCTTAGGTAATATCCAAGGAGGCGGTCGAAAATTCCTGGGACATGCTATTTTGGGTCACAAATATTCAAATCAAAAGCTTCATAGCTAATGAATGAAGCCAAAATTTGCAAGAAAAAGTGTTTTATTACAGTCTGTAAAAGGTAGGTTGTCCGTACACGATCAATTGTTTTGCCGACATCAGCACCGAGGAAACCTGCACGGTGTTACCCGGAAACTAGATCTAGATCAATCGTCAATGGCGCATAAGCAAATTGAAAGACATAAATGTGATGAAACTCACTTTCCAGTCAGGTCTCATGACTTTTTACAACTATCTCCAGTAAATTCTGCATTATATGGTTTAAACAATATTTTATTCACTCATCGTAATCACAAGTATGCTTATTTGAGTGTTACCTCTCATTCTGCATTATATGTTGTTGTTATGTTTGTTTGGGTCAGCTTATGCAGATTTCTTCAGCTTACATGCACGAGTTACAGGTTAGTTGCCCACTTTGATCTAGCTTAATATCCTTTGATCTATTTCGGGGTAATTTCTGAATTTCAAGTCATTATTCTCTAACAGTTTACCACCTCTAAATCTGACCAAATTCAGTGACTATTGTATTAATTAATAGTACGCTCACGTTGCTGAAGTGCATGTAAATAGGGTCTATTTGTTTTTTACAGTACCCTCCTGATGTCAAATGTCCTGATGGGGATATCGCTTCACGCTAACACACAACACAGAGCTGTATTAATTAACAGTTTCTGCGAGAAATTATCAACACCTCAAAACTTACATATCTGAAGCAATTTTCAGTGAAAAGTTTCGAGAAGATTGTTGACTGTTATCCACAATCCGATGCGAATGATGGAACAGAACAAACGACTTCGCTATTCCAGGTTCTATATTCGATCCACTGCCCGCAGTGATCTGCTTCTGGTAAGCCATGAAGCGCTACCGACGATGCAGCAGAGGCTACCGATGATTTTATATATATATATAACATTTGTTCTTAATCAAGAACACGGTGTAAATAACGAACGCTCGCAGTCGATTCAGTCCTTCCGCCATTCCAAACGGACACACCGCATGTCACTGGCCCCACCAAAAAGACCTTAGTGCGCGCGGGAGGGGGGAGGTGGGGGGGGGGGGGAGTGTTTCTCGCACATAGCGCGCAGCTGGCAATCCAGTATATATACTACAGGTCCATGCCTGAAGGTCCGATACTGTTACAGACCAGCGCTTTTCGACTGCCACCTCCATTCTGAAATCATGGACCTATATATATGCCTGTATATAGATCAAGTCCGTGTCTGAAATGGTGTCCTGCTACCATCAAGGGACTTCACTCTCCCGGAGCAAGGAAACACTGTCAAATGATCTTACCCTGCTATTTCCGGAAATCGTCTATTCACGAGATCGTGCTTTGACGTCTACAAAAATAATAGAAAAAGTTTACAATCGGGTCAAAGTTCCTTTTTTCGATTCTTGGCTTACGGGCGTGTTTAATGAAAAGAAAAAAAGTCTCAGTATCTTTTTATTGTTGTGCTTTTGTTTTTTGTGGATTGCGACAAGTAAGAAACACTTGTTTTGTAAGATTTGTGAGGGCTTGCGAGTATATTGATTTTATTTCGTACTCTCTTTTTGTACTGTTTTGTCACTGTGTAAGCTGTCGGCATATTCATAATCTCAGTGTTTCACATATCCGTATACAATAAAAACAATAATATTTTGAAACTTCACTTCTGGCTTATGACCAGAAATCCCGTGCAGCACAGGTGCGTTCTCGGGTCAAGTAGGTAGAGGAATGGGGTGGTGGTTGGGGGGGGGGGTGGAACAAAACAAATAAAAAACTATTTTTTTAACTTAAAAAAATCTATGGCTAATTCAAACATAATGGAAAGAATGACGGACAAAAGGGGGCAGGCAGACATTATGAATGTTCAAAGAGACTTTTAATCTAATATGTATGAAAGGAAGATAGAGAAGGAAGGGACAGAAAAAAGAAGAGAGAGAGAGAGAGAGAGAGAGAGAGAGAGAGAGAGAGAGAGAGAGAGAGAGAGAGAGAGAGAGAGAGAGAGAGAGACTACTTTTATGAGAAACACAACTACACCAACAATATCACAGTAAGGTCACAGTAACTGAGTTTGGGTTCATACAATGAAATCATGACTATTTCTATTATATGTTCTGAACTGCTGATTTTTTAGCGACCAACTTAGTTCGACAGTGCATGTTCATCAGCTGCAGTGTCTTGTGAAAAGGTTGCTTTGCTGTATTCAAGGTCAAGGTCACAGTGAAGGTTCTGAACTTCAGTGAATGTATGCGGACTGATCGGTCAAACTTAGTATGGTGATGCATCATCATCAGCCAGAGTATCATTCAGAAATATATTTTTGCTATGTTCAAGGTCAAAGCCACAATCGTTTCTACTAGATCTTCAAAAATACTGAATCTTTTGCAATCCAAATTAGTTTGATGGTACATCATCACAAGACAGGGTAAGACACCGTAAAAAGATTTTCTTGCTTTTACACAGGGCGTAAGACAGAGAATATGGCTTGGGTGACTGTGGACTAGATTGCTGCCACTCTTGGCCATCCCGATAAAGCAGGTGTCAATACTGATTCCAATCAAGAAAATGTGGAAAGAACATTGCTTTTGTAATGAATATACTTGTTTATTAAATGTTTTGGTCAATGGTTCAAGTGTGTGATTCTTATATCTTTTTGTACTTGTGATGATGTTTACCTAACATGTGAAACAGATATATCCTTTTCTACTTGTGATGATGTCTGCATAACATGTGAGACAGATTACTAACTAAGTGCGATTGGTTATTAACTTCAGAAAGCGAGAAACAAATATCCCTCTGACATGTATATTTATATACAAAGGTTCAGAGCAAGTTAGTGCTATACATCCCCCCTCCCGCCCCCCCCCCCCCCCTCCAAATTACTTTGGAAAAGAAGAAGAAGAAGAAGAAGAAGAAGAAGAAGAAGAAGAAGAAGAAGAAGAAGAAAGAGAGAAAAAAGATGAGAAAAACAAAACAAAAAAATTAAGGCAAAGAAATGTGTAATCTATTTCGTGCACATCTGTATTTCGAAAAAAATATTTTAAAACAAAATCGTTGAAAAGGCAGGGGAAAAAAAGAAACAGAAAAAAGGTCAGAAGTGGCAGATATTCCTTTATTAATTAGGAAATACTGTATAATAAAATAAAAAAAGGCAAGAGTCAAACTGGCCACTGAGCCGACTCTGTTCATGCATTTCTGGTGTCTTCTGTAACACGCCAGACACTGACCTATGACGTAACATAATGCACAATTAACCAAGTTCCTTTCACCCTGTCAATTTATGTCTTATATTTATGTACACAAGAAATGTCAAGCTTTCATTTCCAAATAATAACATAAAAAAATTGACACTTTGAATCTGTACCCTCTATGTCACAGTTTTGACCAGTTTTCAGGAGAATGACCCATATATCATGCAAGCACTGGTAGTCCCAGATCCTGTTCTCACTCAGGTAAATAGAATAGTATTTACATTTTTGTGGCGGAAGAAATGTTGTAATAGAAATAGAAGATTAGTTAGTAATCTGCCTTTGAGAAAGCGAAGAGTTGTTGTTGATCGCTTTTATATAGCGCTATTCTCCGCTCTCGAGCACTCACTGCTCTCGCATGTGATTCTACATGAGTGAATAGCTTTTCATAGCACGTTTTTGAATATCCACCGAAGTGGTGTATACTTACTGCGCTGGCATCACTGGTGCCATATGAAACTGCTGCCATCTCGGTGCACTGAACTGTATCATGCGCTCATCAACTCCCTGAGCGGTCACATGATACATATTAACCTAAATATGATATTCTATACACATTTAGAGCATAGTCCTACCAAAACAATCTACATAAGTATTATAAACACACACACACACACACACACACACACACACACACACACACACACACACACACACACACACACACACACACACACACACTGACTGTAGCAGAAACTGGGTACTGATATTAGGATGGAAATACTATGAGAAGAGGAAGGTTTTCAGTTTGGCTTTAAAAGATGACAGGGTTGAGCAGTGTCTAAGGTCTTGTGGGAGTGAATTCCAGATGTGGGGTCCAAAGCAATAGAAGGTGCGGAAGCCATGAGTCTTTAATTGCGTTTGTATTGTTGGATTTCCAGCATACGGTTGTCAGAAGAAGAGCGTAGTGTACGAGATGAAGTGTAGACATGCAGCAGTTCAGAGAGGTAAGCAGGACCAGAACCATTTATAGCACTGAAACACATACAAGCGACTTTATACTTAATACGTTCTAAAATAGGAAGCCAGTGCAGTTTTTTTCCAGGAAAGGTGTTGAATGGTGGTGACGGGGTGCCAAGAGAACAAGTCTTGCAGCAAAGTTCTGAATTTTCTGGAGAGGCTGGATGACAGAATTAGGTGTACCCATGAGGAGACAGTTGCAGTAGTCAAGCTGTGAAAGGATGTAGGAAGTAACAAGTCTTGGTTGTGCGTCTTCAGTGAGAAACCTGCGGATTGAACTAATGCCGTTAAGCTCGAAATAAGCAGTCTGGCAGATTGTTATGACGTACTTCTTCATGGACAGTTTTGAGTCAAGAATGAATCCAAGGTTCCTGGCAGAATCAGAGAAGGGGATGTTGTGAGAGCCAAGAGTAACCGAGTCAGGGAGGGGTACGGTAGAAGGTTTCAAGGAAGACGAAAAGGGAAAGAGAAGATCTGTTTTGTCGTCGTTCAGTTTGAGCTGATTTTCCGTCATCCATGTTTTTATGTCGTCTGTGCCGATGCTTTATAACGGTTTGTATTTGTTCTCGGAAGTAAAAATCTCCCACTCCTGTTGCTACGTCTGCTATCAAATCTGATATTGTACAGATCATACTTCCCCTGAAACTGGTCGACTATGTACGTTTGAGTTCAGTATACGTATATCAGTAATTGATAATATGCTTGATCCTGCCCCCCCTCCCCCTCCCCCCCCCCCACCCCCGCCCCTTTCATCTACCCTTGTCTTTCTTCTTCTGTTCCTTTGTCCTCCTCTCTTTCCTCTGAGTGTGTGTGCCTCTGTGTGTGTGTGGGAGGCGGGGGGGGGGGGGGGGGAGGCATACGGAGAAAATGCCCTTTGTCATGATTGTACGAAGGTACCAAATATAATGGATCAAACTTGAAAACGAAAAACAAACAACAAACTTCATTCACAAAGCACCTACAAAAACACACAAAACTCCAAACAAAAACAAAAACAGACAAAAACACCCAAACAAACAAAACAAAAACCTGGCATGCAAGTAGGACAAAATCAACGAAAATCACAATTTCAAAACATTTTTCGTCTCTTGGAAATTAACATAAACTTCTAGTTTAGTTGTTGCCTGCGTGGCGTGTTTAGCTGTAGCGTGCCAAGTGCACTTTTTGCTGCGGTAACACGGGGGTGGAACGGATACCAAAATAGGAGTCAGCACAAAAAGTTAACACTAGAGAAGAAAATTCTCCCGCCGCTCCTGCAGGGATTCGAAACCACGACCTTTCGATTACGAGTCCGGCGCTCTAACCACTGAGCTATCCCCGCTCCCCATTGCATTGTTTGCTTTGGTAACGGGTGAAAAGCTATGCACCTATGCCCGCACCAGTTTCTCGAAAACTGGGTAAGTCCGGGCGTTGTCGTTGCAATATCAGTTTTTTCATACTGCCGTCTTTCGGCGTGCTGTAACATGAACACGCCCCACTCCTTTAGTGCCTGCTGTGTACAACCCTTCGGAGGGAGACAAAGCAACAAATCCACACAGAATTACCGAATTTTGGAAATACTGGTGAGTTTGCCAACTACAGCTTATTAGTGTTTTGTATGTTTAATAATAATAATGGATAGCTCTTGTGCAGCGCAAAATTGCAGAACAAAAACTCACTGAGCTTACACACACCATTTACGCATACAGACATAAATGCGTTTATACAGATGCAGTTCTATGCACCTGTAATACATCTTTCTTTTATTACATACCGTGTTTATTGTGCCGTTTTTTGCGTTGTGATCATGCATTTATGCACTTAAAACAACATCAACAGCAAAACCCAAACCGACAAAGTAGCCGATCAGGCTGCATCCCGGGACTGAAGACGCTGCGCAATGGCGTTGGCGGACGGAAAGACAACGAAAAACATTATAAACATATAGTCCTTTAGTAATTGATTGATTTTGCATCAATCAGTTGTATTTTCTGCAAAACTGGAACATCGCAGAGAAACATTAGTAAGTCTAGAATTGTCCCCCATGGGAAAATGTCCAGATTACGCAAAGGGAGAAAAGTTGCTTGGCCAGTATGTACATTGGTAACGGATGAAAGGCGTGCCCCAGTTTCTCGAAAATTGAGCTAGTCCAGGAACCGTCGCTGTAATATCGACTGCAGTCTCGCCGTCTTTCGGCGTGCTGTAACATGAACACCCCACTCCTTTAGTGCCTGCTGCATACAACCCTTCGGAGGGAACCAAAGGCAACAAATCCGCACAGAATTAAGGAGTTTTGGAAACACTGGTGAGTTTGCCAAGTGTGTCTTATTAGCATTTGTTGTTTCATAATAATAATGACAACAATAATAACGGACAGCTCTGCACAGCGCTTTTTTTCTTCTTCTTTTTCTTCTTTTTTTTCTCCCTTTTTTTTCTTTTTTTTTCTTTTTTCTTTTCTCAGAATAAAAAGTCAAAGCACTTCAACACACCATTTACGCACATACAGACATATATGTGTTTATACCAGGCGCAGTTCTGTGCACCTGTAATGCATCTTTGTATTATTACATACCGTGTTAATTTTTATTAAATTAAATCCCGTTGTGATCATGTATTTAAAACATTATCAACATCAACGAAACCTACAAAGTAGCCGATTAGGTTACATCCCAGGGGAGAAGATTTGTCATTCGTCACTTTTTTCTCTTTGTTAAATAAATCAAAGTGGCTGTCTTTTTGAGGAGGGCATATCGTTGGTAATGACTGTGTCAGATACAATTGCAAAATGATTGTCTGGCTTATCTGGACCGAGCGTAATTCTTTGACTTTGGCTTGAGGCTTTGGTGCTTCTTTGTTTGTTAGAGTGTTAATGGCCTGCCAAATAGACCGAGAATCATTTTTTGAGGTGACTAAATTTTAAAAGCATGTTGTGGTGGTTTGTTGTTGTTGTTTGTTTGTTTGTTTCGAAACACGCAATAAAGATGTCACTTTGTTCCTCTGCTTTTTGAATTCTTCGTTGGTTTTTGTTTTTGTTGCTGCTGCTTTCAGTGGCTTATCTCATTGATGCATGGCCTCTTCTATCTACTTTGACAAGCATACGATTTTATTGTGTATTTAACACGCTTGGTCATAAAAGGAGCGTGCTTATCGTAAACTAAACGCTTTGTACCAAAATTCAAAAGCTTCATCGGGGTCTGTATACTGGTATACTTGTGATAGTTTAGAATGGACCAAGGCAAGCAGCAACAACAACTGTATTTCCTTATGTGCGGCTTTAGGAACTTTATATATATATATATATAAAACCATTTAACACAAATAGGGAAGTGATCACTACAACCACACACAGGGGAACTTACTTCGGCAATATTTTGTTCGGTAGTAACGAAATTATGATCTGTCAGGGTTTCGGAATAGGTAGTAATTTGAGTTGGTTTATCTATTAGTTGATGCAGGTTAACATTTTTGATAGAGCTCATTCCATCTAATATCTGGCCTCAGAAGATTGATATTGAGTCTCCTAGTAATACTACTTCTTTTGCTTCTAGACAAACAGTATCCAGCATTAAAGTGAATCTACCAAACCAGTCAATACGGTCGGAAGGGTTCTTGTAAATGAATCCCATGAGACAGTGTTTGCTTCGCTTTAGGCATACTTCTGTCCAGATAGATTCAGTATTGTTGTTTCAGAATTGTGCTGTTCTAGATGAGAGGCGCGCTCTAGGTGAACTGAGTGGGCAAAGTATAATAGCAGACCTGTGTCTTTACGGGATTTGGGGTCTAGGCACATGATGCTGCAACCAGGCACTGATACGTCAGAATCAGATACATGATTTGATAATCGGGATTCTGCAAAACAAAATACATGACTGTTTTCCCACCGAATTGAAGAGAATTGAGGAAATATCAGTAAGTTTGTGAATAGATTGATTACTGTTTAAATACCTTATACTTAGTCCAGTTTTAGATAGTCATGTGTTAACAGTTGAGGCATAGTAACAAAGATAGAAAAGTAGTGAAATAAATATTATGTACGCTGAGCAGTAAACGTTGAAACACACACACACACATTCTCTGTCTCTGTCTCTGTCTCTGTCTGTCTCTGTCTCTGTCTCTGTCTGTCTCTGTCTCTGTCTGTCTCTGTCTCTGTCTCTCTCTCTCTCTCTCTCTCTCTCTCTCTCTCTCTCTCTCTCTCTCTCTCTCTCACACACACACACACACACACACACACACACACACACACACACACACACACACACACACACACACACACACACACACACACACACACACTTATTAATTACCGATGTTAAGTAATGAACAGTATGACACGTGTAAGCAAAGAATAACAGTGCTAAACGTTTGACACGATAAACAACCTTAATAGGAAAAAGCAATGAAAGACAGCAAAGCAACTGAAAGTCAAAATATAAACTGGTGGTAAACAAATCGATCTTAATTATCCGCCTCAGTGAATACACAAGTATTAGCTGTTACAGTACGCGCGCGCGCATAACATATACGCATATATCAATACATTAGTGATAATTATATATATATAAATTATTTCTTGACCATCAACAGCACACACAGAGCACCGTTTTCCGGTACCTTCCTCCAAACTCTGCCAGATTTTGTTACGTCACTGAAGGGGCACTTTTTATCTCCGCGTAGCTGTCCACCGACGTGGTCACCGCCCTCCGAAAGGTTTGGATACTGATGAGACTGTGGGAGCAACCTAGCTCCCAAGCACGCACGAAAACATGAGGCGCATCCACCCCGGGTAACAAAGAGTTCCGTCTCAATTCAAGCGATTTTCGTTTTATTTGAGCTGGCGTAAGCAACATGGTCAGCTATAAAACAAACGTCTGATATAATCTGAGTTGTTTGTAACAAACTTACTATTGTTTGAGCACCAACAAAAAACTGCTCGTTAGCTGACAGTTTTCTGGACCCTATGGTGTAGCTAAATACGGCAGTGGTTGAAGGAAGGATGTCGTAAACCAGTGCTTGGAGTTTGCATCAACAGTTTACCAGTGTGTCTGCGTGTGTGTTTGTGGGAGGAAGTGGGGGGGGGGGGGGGGGGGGGGGTCCGGTAGATCACACTCGCACGCGACATGTGCATGTACAACAAAGCCTACACGCACAAAATATACTACATCAATACGTACATATGAATAAATATGCAGAGAGAGAGTAAGTAAGTTGGTGTTTTACGCCCAGTCAACCGGTGCGGTTATATCAGGGCGAAGCAGAGAGAGAGAGAGGGAGAGAGAGAGAGAGAGAGAGAGAGAGAGAGAGAGAGATGAGAGAGAGAGAGAGAGAGAGAGAGAGAGAGAGAGAGAGAGAGATCAATACGTACATATGAATAAATATGCAGAGTGAGAGAGAGAGAGAGTTATAAATACGTAAAACTAACCCTGTTTAAGTATGTTTTACATGATAACGCGAGTACAAAGTCCAAGTGGAGCTAAAGAAATGGCTTGGGGGCTAGCACCACTACAATCTGACAGGTTGTTGAGAGGGTACACTCCCAGTTGTTTTCTGAGAAAATAAATATGGAGCTCGACAGATTCAGTCTGAAGGAAAACTGCGTTAGATAAGTGGACATTATAGTGACCAGAAGTGGTTTACACTGGAAAAAACAACAACAAACAACAACAACCACAAAACAAAAACAGCAACAACAACAAACCGGCACGTTTTTTTTTTTTCATTGAAAAAGTAAAGAAAGGCAGAAACAAGTCCTTCAAACATTATGCTTTTGTTCAGCTCGGAACTATTTATAAACATGTGGCGGGATGAAGCAGCTGAAGTATTTTGCTGCACTTGAGAATATTCTCAAGTATAGTGATAAAGAGGTGATAGCGGTTTCCTGTGGTGATAGCGGTGAAAAAAAAGGATATGCATTGCCAATTTCCTCTCTTTGTGTGACCACTGGTCACACTAGAAAGTGAAACAGCACAAGGGTGTTCTCGTCCGGACACCCTTTCGAAAAACTTCAATTCTAGAGGGCAGGTTTATTGAAAGAATGGCACTGCATAAAGATGTTTCAATAGTACGTGTGAACAGCATGCCATGACGTTGGAAGATGCTACCTTAGTAGCAAAATTATGTTGCAGTTTGCCTTTTATCTCTTTTCAAAGAAATATTTGGATATTCCTAGATGAAGCAATGACTGTAAATTAAAATGAGATTTCACGGGGTTGCCGCACTGTTTCTACTGCCAAAAGGCACACACATTTTTTATTTTTTATTTTTTATAAAAAAAATTGAAGCGGGGTGGGGGGGGGGGGGGGGGCACTGAAATAGGTTCTAACCGACGCCAGAGAACTTGGACTTTATGATGAACAATATTTTGGTCAAAGTCGGTACAACCCCACGACCTATCGTTATTATGAGCCGGAATGTCATGCAAAACAAAGCAAAACTAGTCTGCTCTCTTAAAGTAAAAGTCTAAGGTTTTTAAGTATGCAAAATGACCATCGAAGTGATTGACAAATGAGTCACTAGTTTCAGATTTAATTAAATAAAAATTAAAAAATTGCGTTTTTAATGGATTTTATTTTCTGTAGGCTGGCCGAGACTACAGTCTCGGGTTCTCCATCAGTCACGTGACTTTCCCGGAAGTGACGTCAGTCTGGGGAGTCAGTGCGGTTGCCATCTTAGATTCTTCAGTAAACTGTGTATGCGTGTGGTCGACAAAAAAGTTAACTATGCTGGCCTACTGTGTTGCCGCGAACTGTAACAATTCGCAGACGACCCCAGGTATAAAATGCACGAGCTCCCGCGCAATCGAACCCGCAGTGAGGCGAAAGTGGATTAAATTTATACAATTCAAACGAGCTAACTTTCTTGCTGCGCCGCATCACGCCCATTTTTGTAGCGAGCACTTCATTGAGTGCGATTTCCCAAACCCCATGGAATACCGCATGGGGTTTGCTTCGAAGCTGACACGATGTTCCGGTACTCTTTCAAAATCCAGCCTGACAGGTTTAAACTGATACGGCTGTATCCTTGTGGGTCTATCGGGCAAAGTATCAGCTTCGTCTTCGGAGCTCGAGTCAGCCATTTTGCAGCGACTCCCCAGAGTGACGTAGTAGGCATATGGTCACGTGATTTGGGCGTCATGGCGACGCTTTCGGTACGACAGAAAATGCCTTTTTTCGTGCATTTATAACCCTCAGATCACAGTTTCACCTACATCATCGTTCTCAGCGAGCTTTAACGGAAATCGTGTCAAAAATCAGGTCAAGGTTCAATGTGGGGGATCTCTTAATCAAATATATAGGCCTCTCTCTCTCTCTCTCTCTCTCTCTCTCTCTCTCTCTCTCTCTCTCTCTCCTCTCTCTCTCTCTCTCTCTCTCTCTCTCTCTCTCCTGTCTCTGTCTCTGTCCTCTCTGTCTCTCTGTCTCTGTCTCTCTCTCTCTCTCTCTCTCTCTCTCTCTCTCTCTCTCTCTCTCTCTCTCTCTCTCTGCAACAGCAGATCTCCGCTTGACGTGAATACGCCACCGTCTGTCTTATGATCAGACCAAGTGCAAAAAAAGTGGCCATAATACTGACATCAGCGCGCTACTAGTAGTATAGATTGTGTCCCATTAAAATGCATTCACATTCTAAAAACTAGGCTGTTTTCCAACACAGCGTTGAACTGACCCATTGCTTATGTGAGCAATGTGCTCTCTCTACATGTGTTAACGATAATCCCCGCCCCGGTTAACAGATCCAAGTTATTACTGTACTGCTAGTAACCCGGGAACCGGATCAGTCGACGCTTTTTTTCTTCTTTTTTTCTTTTCTTTTTAAGCGCTGCGTGTAGCGTAACGCCACATGGCCTTCACACAGCCGATCGGCGATAGCCCGCCGGTGCGCGCCATTTTCAAATCTCTTTTCTCCCTTAATATTTTGACCACTTGTTTGTTTATACCTACTCTTTGCTCACCTAGTCTTTTTTATGCACTAAGCCATGCGTAATATAATTTGGCATCTTAGAATGATTATCTAACGTTTATTTAGACGCAGGATCGAGCTTAATCAGTAGCCGATGATTCTTCTTCTTCTTCACTGTTGCTTTACGTCCACAGAAGCGAGATGGCTTATTAGGGACGGGGACAGAGTGGGAAGGGGACGAAAGAGTGATTGGCTCGACCGCGGAAACCGCCCGAAAAAGACCGGACAGACCGTGGACTGCCGCCAGAACAATGGAAGTGTTAAGGCGGTGTCCACTCGCCAGTGCCCAGCGACTTGTGCACTGCGCAATTGCTGTTTCAGCTGCTGTGCTTGGACAGAGTCACAAAGACAATGTCCGTTGCACTGCTGTTGACGAACAACTTGGACAACTCGAAGCAAAAGAAGTCCAACTTTCTCAGCCCAGCTCCACCTCCCTACTCATGATCTCTTCTGGGCTAACTTGAAGGTCCAGCTCCACCTCCCTCCTCTAAGATCTCTTGATCTTTTGATCTCGCCTGTAACCTTGCCGATGCTTCTCTAGGTCTGTTCTTTTTATAGCCGTCGTCTGCACGGCGCATTCTCTGTTTAGTAGTACAGAATAGTAGTGAATCGTTGTTTTGACTCGATTAAAGTAATTCTGTGTCGATCAATGCTTTCTCGTACAGTATTTTGCTTAGCTGACTTCATGTTTAGTGTTTATTTTGGGTTGAAATTAACTTATAAAGTGTTGTGTACTGTAGAAGCTAAATTGTATTCATAGACTACTTGATCTCACTTTATCAGCGATGCTGTGACTAGATAAGGCGCCCCAGGCGAAAGTTTGCACCGACTGTTTTTGTACTAGTCTTTGAGTTTGTCTTGCTTCTCATACAGAGCGTTGTATTGTGAACCGGTTTGGCCTAGCGGCAAGGCGTTAGGCTGGTAAGCGGAAGGACCTCGGTTCGATACCGCTTCGGCTCTCCTTTCCCTTCAAAAAGGTTGTGGTTTGTGGACACTGTCTTGACTTTGTACATCATTTCCTACTGAAACATTAAAATGGCTCTCATCGCTGCCCATCTTAATGCAGCAATCATTCTGGTGGTGACAGTGTAGCGATAGGTATATAATCTCCTTCTCCCCCACCTCCATACCCCCTTCCCCCCTTCTCCCCCGTCCCTAATAAGCCGTACGGTTTCTGTGGACGTTAAGCACCATGTTTACTTACTAGCGTTGTATTGTAATTCTTATGTACCATTTAACCGTGGGAGCGTGCGCTTTATTCTGATATAAATTTTAGTAACATTAATATTTTGTACATTGTATTAGTTGTGATATAGTTGTACGAATCTGTTTATAGACAGCGCAAGCCACGCTTCCCACTCTTGTTGTAAATAAAATAAGTCATGTGTGTACATTTTGTTTATACGGTTTAAAATATTGTAACTGTAGCTTTTATTTGATGGTTTTCATGTTTTAATTAGTTTAGTTATTGTAGAGGAAACTGTATTTGTGTGGGCCAAGGAAACACAATTGTCAACCATTTTGTGGTCCAGAGGGCCGTTTTGACTGTAGCGATAGCGTGTGTTCCTTGCGACCCGCGCCCTTCTCTTATCTATGCGTGCGAGTGAGGATTTTGTGTGGGCTGAAAATTGTCTGCTGCTGTAAACTAAACCCTGATTGCCGTACGCCTGCTGTGGTCTCCATTTTTACTGACTACCCTGCTTGGGGTCAATGTCCTTCTACTTCACCACCGCTCCATTACACTTATATATTGGTGCAGTGAACACGCAGGATTTTGTGTGGAAGTTTTTATGTGCCATATATTAATTTTCAGTCGTTCATTCATTCAAAAAACATTTTTCGAAAACCGCCTCTGAACACACACACACACACACACACACACACACACACACACACACACACACACACACACACACACACACACACACACACACACACACACACACACACACACACTCACACACACACACACACACACACACACACACACACACACACACACACACACACACACACACACACACACACACACACACACTGAAACTCACTGAAACTCACTGCCTGCATTGTTTCGATTACCATTCAGCATCGACACGTTTAAATCACGTTACATATTCTGCATGTTAAGCTCAGTGATTGTAACCTGTCTACAACGTTCTACCTTCTCCCCACCCCCCCCCCCCCCCCCACCCCCCCACACAGACACACATCATTGTGGGGCTTTTATTCATATAGCATGGACCCATTCATTAACAATACATTCCCTCTCTGATTCAACCTCTTTGCATGGCTCTACCCCTGTCATATCAACTGCATCCGAGGGTACTGGATAGTGACTAGTGCACATGGCTCCTGTAGAATACAAAAATTCTATGCATACATATAAACTAAAGGTTGGAACAAAGGATAAGATAGAGGTAAGGGGTCGAGTTGACAATAACCATAACATTATCAGCCTCAAGAATCGACAAATCGCAACAACCAAACAGTAGTGTAAAAAATACCCACAAGTGTTGTTTTGTAGCTTGACAGGAGTTTACCCCGAAAATGTGCAAGTTGTGTCTTGACCAAATAAGTAACTTTCTTTTGAACCTTTTATGTGTTTGGATCTTGTTTTAGAACGCCAGCAGTCATTCTTGTTTAAGATTTTTGGCATTAGTTCAGCACATATACCCTCATCACCTGGTTCAGCACATACACCCTCATCACCTGGTTCAGCACATTTATCCTCATTACCTAGTTCAGCACATATACCCTCATCACCTGGTTCAGCACATATATCCTCATCACCTGGTTCAGCACATTTACCCTCATCACCTGGTTCAGCACATATACCCTCATCACCTGGTTCAGCACATATACCCACATCACCTGGTTCAGCACATTTATCCTCATCAACTGGTGCAGCACATATACCCTCATCACCTGGTTCAGCACATATACCCATATCACCTGGTTCAGCACATATACTCTCATCACCATTAACCCCACCCGCCACCCCCCCTCCCCTTTCCCGCCCCACTACCCTCGACTCTGAGCCCCAATGTTCGAACCGTGCAGTAAAACTCATTCTGCTTAAACGGTAACTCATTTTCCTCCTTATTCGAACACTGAAGACTTAAAACAAGACAAAGCTTCCCACCCGCAAAACGATGTTCACATTCGGCTCGGTTCACAGAATCCAGTGAGTTTTGTTGGCGTTTTCTTTGCCAGCCTGGGTCTTGTTGCCGTTTTCTCACTGCGTTCAACGCGCTGTAATGACTAGTTCTCTTTTGACTTCTGGTCAGCTTTTGTGTACGTATGCGTGCGTGCGTGCGTGCGTGCGTGCGTGCGTGCGTGCGTGCGTGCGTGTGTGTGTGTGTGTGTGTGTGTGTGTGTGTGTGTGTGAGAGAGAGAGAGAGAGAGAGAGAGAGAGAGAGAGAGAGAGAGAGAGAGAGAGAGAGAGAGCCCTCGTAGTCAGGAACGTCATTACTAACAGACACAAGGAGTGAATGAGTGAATAAAAATTATACATGACGCATAATAATTTCCACACAAAACAATGCATATTCACACAGCGTCACTTATGGACACAAATGTTCTCACAAGGTCACATATCAACAGCATAATAATTTCGTTTTAAATAACAACTTCACTGCAGATTCGTGTACTTGTACTAAAAACGGTAAAGCTGCATTAAACAGCCATACAACAGAACGTCGGAGAAATCGCTCTTTCTCGGGAAAAAGCTTTCCCGACAGAGCTGCCGATCGCGTGGCCTATCGACCTCTGCTTACTGAACCACAGCGAAGAAAGAACAGTCTAATAACGTGACTGCTATTCAGCGACAAGCAAGCTTGAGTTGGATCCTAGTGTTGCTCAGTGGAGTGGGCCAGAAGATAAAGATGCACATTATAAACACATGGTTCTTCCGTACTTAAAAAATCATAGTTCGCAATTATTTATTTATTTTGCACAGAGAGAGAGAGAGAGAGAGAGAGAGAGAGAGAGAGAGAGAGAGAGAGAGAGAGAGAGAGAGAGAGAGACTGACTGATTGATTGATTGATTGATTGATTGATTGATTGATTGCACTTTAATTACTCAAGGATAAAGGTTTAGGCACGAATGCCTGTCGGGCAACCTGTCCTTGAAACATTTACACTTAAATACATATGATGGGTGGGGGGGGGGGGGGGGGGGCAGTGTGAATCGACAATTCTGAATACTGCAAAAGAGTAATAAATCAATTCATAATAACACTGGGAGACTATACATTACAAACCAATAAATTGATTTATTTTTGGTTATTTACAACAATCTGCTTCTGAACCATTATTTTGTGGAGCTGTGTTTCGGAGCTGGTAAGTGAATTGCATGACTTTATTTGAGTTGGGATAGTACTAGTTCCTCAGGGATACGCCTGAAAATGAGAAGATAGTTTTGAAAAAGTCTATTCTAGGTTTAGGCAGAATTATGAATCGAGATGTGGCGCGAGTGCTGGTTTCTGTGGACGTTAAGCACCATGTTTACCTACTTTTATGTGTAACCTGTTTCTTAGGGAATGTTACCTTAGGACGGGGTAACTTATTCGTGTATTACACCGGATTTACTGACAATGGACGACCCGTCGGTTTGCATTGGTAGCAGATCAAAAGGTGCCGTAGCTGCGCACGTAGACCTGCTCAAGTTCTCGAAAACCGAGTCGGCTGATTCGGTTCAGCAGTCTTGAGGCGCACTGCTCTGCCTTTAGTGCCTGCTGCATGCAACCCTTCGGAGGGAGCCAAAGGCAACAACTCCACACATAATTACCGAGTTTTGGAAACATTGGTGAGTTTGCCAACCACTTCTGATTAAGCATTTTCTATAAATTATGTAATAATAATAATTATTATTATTTCATTTGATGATAGTCATGAGTTGTTACAAATTTTGTACAAAAGAACGTTTTAACTGTTTAACATTGTCGTCTGAGACGGGAACCTGGGTGTAAAGGGAAAAGCAAAACTGGCGCGTATTGTCCTGATGGCAGGAAAACGTACTGATGCAAAACAAGACTTCCTAACCGATCTCTACCTCACAGAAATCGAACGGAAAACCGCACGGTTCTTAGACGGCGCAAAGCACCCCCTCTTTTTTTCAATTTCAAAAACTCTGTTCGAGCTGACGATACAAAGTGCCAACTGCCAAGAGGAATGTGTACTAAAAATACTTTATTCCAAGTGCTATTTCTTTTAAATTCTAGGGTTACTTAATATGTTGGCCCTGTGAGTTTCAAGGATCAGCTTTACTCACCCTGTGATAGTGTTTGATTTGATGGATGTTTAAGCTACTCTTTTAGTACACCGGCAAAACAACCCAGTATGCTTCAGGTTTATGATATATATCAGCATAACCGTCTAATTCTGAGGTAACTAAATATTTGTGTACAGTATTTGCCAATGACAGTTTTATTCTGTGTGCATTCGCGTGAGTGCGTCGCGCGAGCGTGTGTGTGTGTGTGTCGGTGTGTGTGTGTGCGCGCGCGCGTGCGTGCATGTGCTTTTTGTTTGTGTGTGTGTGTGTGTGTGTGTGTGTGTGTGTGTGTGTGTGTGTGTGTGTGTGTGTGTGTGTGTGTGTGTTTTATATAACGCCTGGATTTGATATGTTGCTCCAAAAATGCTGCCTGTATATGTTGTAATATTATTGTATGTTTTAAGCGGCTGGAGAGCCAGAAGAATAGTGTGTGTGTGTGTGTGTGTGTGTGTGTGTGTGTGTGTGTGTGTGTGTGTGTGTGTGTGTGTGTGTGTGTGTGTGTGTGTGTGTTCACCCTCGCATTTGTCAAGCATAGATTTAAGTTGGAGCCTGAAGAATGCAGAAAGACACCATTCGCGTACTTTGCTTCGCTTGCGACAATGTTAACTTATGGAAGCTTTCTAAGCAGATTTTAGTCTTGAAGCTGCTGTACGTGTCTGAGTACTTACACATCCAAAGGCAGTGAAGACAATGTGTGTAATCCCGCAGTGCCCGGTGGTCCGTCTTAGATAAAAAATAAAAATAAAAACATTTCATTTTTTGTTTTTTGCCGGGCTAGCGCCTTTGTTTTGTCTCGAAATACGTTACGTGTCCCTTAAAAGAAATACCTTTTCAAAATTTATACCATGGAGCCCTCTGGAAAGCTGCTTCAAGTCCTTTTTCCTCATCCAAGATGCTCTAAAATATGAAAATAAAACATTTACAGTACGATTTTGTTTAAAAAAATAAAATAAAAAGTGACAAAATGACCCAAACTACTCATCATACTTTCTTTTCGCCAGGTAGTGAACCGTCCGAGAAAAACTTGGGTTTACTGAACTAATTCGTGTTGTTGCTTACACTTTTATCTAATACAGTCGAATACGCTTAAGTCGAACGTGCTAGGGAATTACTTTTGTCTTCGAGTTATCCGGTTGTTGTTTTTTACTTATCCGTCGTCGACAAATAAATCGAACTTTGCCGAAAGTATTTCGACTTCAGTGTTGTTGTTTTTTGTTTTGTTTTTTTGTTTTTTTGTTGTTGTTGTTGTTTTTCGTCCAACTTTGGTTTGGAAACTGGCGGCTACTGATAGTTACGATTTATTATTCATTTTGTTCCTTTTCTTATTTCCTTATCAGTTGCTCGTATGAGTAGTTAAACTTCAATTTTTGTTGGCTTCGAAAGTTTCGTTCGTGTTTTCCTTTGCAAAAACTACATTGTCGCTATGCAGTAATGGCATCTGTGATGCATGTTTGCAGCAGTCTTGACCTCTGGCCGCGGCGGAGCGTTTTTGACTCTCGTGTGAGGTATAGAACGCTTTTTCCTCGTTTTCCGATAGCGCACATCGTACGAAGCTCCCGTGTGTGTGTTCTATGGTGCGATATATAATTTTGGCATCTGTTACACACACTGTACTGTATTAATCGGAGATCACCTGCATCGGTCCGTCCGCCAGCGCGCGCATATGCGTGTGTGCAATTTTTGGTGCTATAATTGTACGATTTGGTAGGGCCTGTCTTTCAGCTTATCTCACTAGCTTATATTTTCTCTAAATATCGCCCCAGACTCATCATAGATTTAATATTTACAAACTGGCAATGGGATCAAAAAGTGCAATATACCTAAATCTGGACTGGGTCACTCCCACTGAGAAAGGGGTCAATGGTCCAGTGATAACGCCGACCAAGCAAGTGATAGTTGTGACTGGCCAAATTGACTCGACTGCATTCACGTCACACTCCGAGCATCGCTTTCCGACATCTTCCTCCAAACTCTGCCAGATTTGGTTACGCCACTGAAGGGGTACTCTTTATCTCCGCCCAGCTGTCCAACGACACGGGTTAGCGCCCTTCGAAATGTTCGGGTACTAATATGACAGTAGAAGAAACCTAACGCCAAAGCACGCACGTAAACATGAGACGCATCCACCCCGGGTAAAAAACAAAGAAGAAGAGTTCCGTCTCGAGTCAAACGATTGTGGTTTTATTTGTGCTGCTGTAAACTTTATTGGCGGCTATAAATGACACGCCTTGTTTTATTTGAGTCGTTTGTAACAAACTTACTACTGTTTGAGCACCAACAAAAATCTGCTCGTTAGCTGACAGTTTTCGGGGACCTATGGCGTAACTAAATACGGCAGTGGTTGAAGGAAAGTTGTCGTAAACCGGTGCTTGGAGTTTGCATTCACGTACGTCGTCGCAGCTTCCTACATCTCTTCGTCTGCTAGTATGTGTGTCACTGGACGTCTGCAGAATGCATCCGGGATGACAATGTGCTTGCCTGGCACGACTGTGATGAATGATAATGTCTTGAACCATACCTTTCATTTTCGGAGTATGTCGAATGTCTCGTTACACCTCTAACTGTGTGTGACGTTACACCCCTAATTGCATGTGGCGTGTGTCTCTTCTCTGGTCTGCTTCGAGGTTTTTTGTCAGCTGCACTCGTCGAAAACGTACTGTGTGTGACCTTGCTTTTTTATCTGTTCTTTGATCTACTCGCGCTGCCTCTAGCGCTTAAGTGACTTGGTTAGAATTAGATCATGTATCAACTGCGACTCATTCAAATGACTTGTCTCTCAAGCCAGCCTCTTTTTTTCTTCTCTTTTTTTGTACTGATAGTGAACCACAAACACCAAAGTTCTCTGAAGAATTCTTCTACTGTCGCACTGTCTTTCTGTTGTCGCTCATGGGATTTTGTTCGTTCATGGATAATGCTTCGTTTTACAATGAAGTACTCGTCAAACTTTAGGCACAGCAAAAATCTAAAACAAGAATGACTGCAAGCGTTCTAAAATAAGATCCAAACACAGGAAAGGTTCAAAAGAACGTTATTTATTAGGACAAAACAGAACGTGCGAATTTTCGGGATAATCGCCTTTAGCAATAAGTTACGAAAAACGACACTTAAACAGCAGTTTAAACAGTACTAAACGAGACAGAGGGCTAAGCAGCTTACCTGTTTTCGGTTGAGCTATGTTGTTTTTATGCCCAGTGCGTGAAAGAATCATTCTTGAGATTTGTCAAACAGTGTGAAACAATGCATTCCAAAAAAGAATCAACATGTGGGTGACTTCATTGCAGTTTCACTTATGACTTACAGTCTCCTTTTCCTCTTCCTTCTCCATCTCTCCACTAGTAATTGTTTCAAAGAATGTTTTAAAGTGGCTACTTATGCCTGCCTGGTTCCCTATTATAATATCGCCCTGATATAACCATACCGGTTAACTGCGCGTAAAACACCAACTTACTTACTTACCCTATTATAATTCATCTGTTATGTACTATTACGATTTTGAGCTTCTTCTTTTTTTCTTTTTTCTTTTTTATTGAATCAAATTACTCTTGCTGTAATGTTTACACTCTGTTCCTTTGTCTTTCGTGTTGTTGAATTTACACAAACGTATTAGACTTATTTACTGTTCATTCAGTTTTACGCTTATATGGGTGCACGGCGAAAGGTGTCTGTGTGTGTGTGTGTTTGGGGGGGGGGGGGGGGTAATACTGATGATCGGGCATAGAAGTGGGAGTTTTATTTATTTTGCTGTGTTCATAGTGTATGGGGAGTGAGGGAAGCAGGTTTGAAGCACGAATGAGTCACAAGTCAGCGTGTTGCTATAACATAACTTTTATTTACACCAACCAGGAAACAGTGTCTGTGTTGAAAAAGACAAAAGCAAACGAAACATTTAGAACATGAAATCAAAAGTAAAGACTAAGCAACAGCAATTATCTAATAAATACAGTAACCATGTAGTCTACCTGTAGGTTACTATAATACATGATGGTAACTGTGACAGAATGTTTAATAATAAAGCACATAAATTGTGTGCATGACTTGCACTTAAAACCAGTATTTCACAGTGTCGCGGTGAGTATCAAAGACACAGCATTGTCAGTTAAACGACGAAGGTTCGCAGTGTCACAGTAAGTATACAAGAGACGGACAGTCACTTAACTGATGAACTCCTAGTCTATAATAGTATACAATAAAGTAACATTGAAAAATACAGATTATCAAGATCATTCGTAACTAAACAGGAAGAGTACGTGAGATCATTGTTACAGCAGTTCCACTTAAGCACACAAAGAGACGGACAGTGACACGGGTGGCACTTGGACCATGCCGTTAGCAGGAGGAAGTCAGTCATAAACTGACCGGCTCCAGCCTCGTTACTCAACGCGTGTACAAAAGGGCTACAATATGTCACTGTTACGGCTTGTCCCTAATTGTAATATGTCGTCCGAGGACATTAAGAACCGAAGAACGAACACTGTTACGGTAGTGCACCAACTGATCACCCGCGGAACGGAGGTCCGTTTCCAGTGGGTGCCAGCACGTGTCTGCCTCCCAGGCAACGAGATGGCGGACAAGACAGCCAAGAGGGGAGCCAGGCGAGCGGAATCCCAAACCCTAGGTCTGAAACTCGGCTTAGCCGACATCTACTCGAAACTGTCCCGACGGGTGTGGAGGAAACGGGGAGAAGACTTTGGAGCCCAGGCCACGGCCAAAGAGTGGCTCCATCCCTCCCCTCCTAGCAGGGACGGAGTCTTCTTCCCCGGAGTATCCACACACCTCGCTCGAATCATGTACCGGCTACGCGTGGACCGTGTTTGTACCCAAGCCTTGTGTACGCGAAGGAGCGATATCCCTCCACCATGTCCTATTTAACTGCAGAAAGTGCTCGGCTCACTTCGCCCCAGTCACCGGTAGTTTAACCAGTCCAAACTCGTCTACAGCCGCCCGGTGGCAGCCTACTTGTAAATGTGCGGGACGCCCCAGGACGTCCCTGGCTCCCCCAGTACCCGGGTTGACCCCCGGGGACGGAGGAAGCCCCCCATCTACACAGTGTACAAGATGAAGTAAGTAAACATGGTGCTTTACGTCCACAGAAACCATAAGGCTTATTAGCGACGGGGAGAAGGGGGTACGGAGGTGGGGGGAGAGGGAGATTATATACCTATCGTTACACTGTCACCACCAGAATGACTGCTGCATTAAGGTGGGCAGCGATGAGAGCCATTTTAATGCTTCGTTCACAAGACAGTGTCCACAGACCACAACTTTTGAAGAGAAAGGAGAGCCGAAGCGGATTCGAACCGAAGTCCCTTTGCGTACCAGCGTAACGCCTTACCGCTAGGCCAAACCGGCTCACAACAATATGCCTATGATGATGATGTAGGGCTTCATGTCCTCGGATGTCGGGTTGATCTATTAGGGACAAACTGTAACAAACTCTTAAAACTAAAGCTGAGTGTGTGTGTCTGTCTCTGTGTGTGTGTGTGGGGGGGGGGGGGGGGGAGGGGGAGTCGCTTCAGCTTCAGTACGTGTAATCATGTCTGGGGGGGGGGGGGGGGGGCAGCAAAGCACATTTTATCGTTGAGAGTGCATTTTACTGCGGATAAAGAACGACGACCAGCTGCTGACAGCTGTAAGTGGGCCTGTAATGAGGGCAGCATACATTTAAAATGCTCAATCCATCCAGCTTTTGTTAAAGGAAAAACCTTTAATTGCTGGTTACGGTTTGGACAGTCTGCTCCCCAGCCACGCAGCCGCGGAGCGACGCAGTCGGTCGCCATTCCAATTTCAACATGCGTGACATGTTCTGGGCGAGAACAACGCGCCGACTACTGTTAAAAAATCCATTGTTTGGATAAACATCTATTTACATTTAAAAGGAGACCATCATCTCCTAGCTTTAAAAACATAGGCATTTGGATATTCATACTATGCAAAAGTCTCATAGTAATCTTACATAGGTTAGTAACATTATGGGGTTTGTTAACATTAAAATGAGAGCTAGTGTAAGGCACTTGCCGCGGTGGAGCGTTGGTCACGCTCAGCAAGCACGGCCGTGGGTTAGCGGTGTTCAGGGAGCTGAACACAGCGCTTCCTTCACCGAGCCCTTCGCTTCCCCCACCCCCGGGGACGGACCCCGGCAGGTCACGGGGGAGCGGTGGGTGACGCAATACCGACGTCACGGGGTGTCCCTCATTCTACAGGCAGGCTGCCATAGGACAGCTGTAGATCAGTTTGGCGGCGGCACGGAGAAGGTTCCAGCCCTCTCGCTGGTGACGCACTGCCAGGCTTTCGATGCACAGGGGGAGTCCCAGTCTAATCAGTTTATCAGTCAGGGGTTTAACCTGTTCTGTACAGTTTTTATATTTGAATAATACATGATAAAAAGATCCTGGCTCACCGCACACACAGGGTGTGGGCACGAACATGACCTTCCATCAGTCGCGTGTATCCGGTGCATGATGCGTGCAAGGTGTGTCGGCACTCCAGGGAAGATTCCGTCCCTGCAGGGGGAGGTCCGATCGACCCAGTCTCTGGCTACTGCCTGGGTGGGAAACTCCTCCTCCCCACTGTCTCCACACCTGCAGTTAATCTGGAATAAATATCGGCCAGGCCGAGGTCGAGGTTGACTGCCACGGACTGGGTTCCCTTGGCCCTTTCTTCGCTGCCGTCAGCCTTCTCGTTGCCGGAGAGATTGACGTGTGCTGGCACCCACTGGAAGCGTACCTCCGTACCGCGGGTGATCAGCTGGTGTGTCGTGGTCACGATCTCGCTCACCAGATCCTCCCGTGCGTTGGCAGAGTCGGATCCGATGGAAGAAAGCGCGGCCTTGGAGCCGCTACAGATAACTATAGGTGACGGCGGAGTATGAATCGCATTCATATGCTGAAGTGCCATCAGAATGGCCACCAGCTCAGCCGTGTAAACCGACACTGCTGGTAGAGAGAACGAGTGGGTTATGTTGTTGAACTCGGGAACAACAAATGCGGCACCTGCCGCGCCGTCATCCAACACTGACCCATCGGTGTAGATCTCTAGGAAGTTCTTGTATTTCCTTTCCAGGAACTCGTCGGCTAAATACGGCACCACAAGCGGGTTCTCCTCCTTTCTCAGGTTCCCCATGCCCACCTGGACGTTCGCTCTCTCCAGCAACCTGGGAGGGTAGGGGTGAATGGGCCTCTCAGCCACCCGGGCCCCATCCACCCCCATTCCTCGAACCAGGTCGCGGATTGAATCGCAGATGGAGGAGCAGAGCCGGCCCTGGGTTGGGCCTCGAAAGGACTCTTCTACTTCATGCACTGTTGAATTGGTCACTGTCTGACAGCATCCCAGGGCTGTCCGCAGTCCACGTACCTCAATCCTGGTGCGACGGGCCAGGCCCGACTCGGTGATGTTCTGCATGGCCTCCAGGCCTTAGGTCAGTCGCGAGCGCACCAGGCACTGCACCAGACTGACGAGGATCTTTGGGGAGTTAGCCCAGGGCTGCGCGCTGAGGGCCTTGATGACACTGAGGGCGCGAGAAGCGTTCCTCGCGTTGTTGTCCACTTGTAGATTGGTCCGCCCTTGGCGACTGAAACTCACGCCCAGTACTTGACTTTCCTGGAAGCGAAGATACAGTCATCGTTGATCCTGACATGTAGCTGCTTGTTGAGGAGATTGTTTGTGTGGAAGGGGATGCATACAGTTTTGGGGATGGACAAAGTAAACCTCGTTCTCCCTTCTAAACCGTACTATCCCGTCCACCGCTGCCTGAAACAATTTCATGACCCTCTTGACTGCGGTGCTGTTCTCCAGGAACAGACGCCGGATGTGTGTGTCCAACCACATAGCCAAGTCATCGGCGTATATGGTTATGACCACCTTCCCAGTCACTGCCGTGACGACGTCGTGGACCATGATGTTGAAGAGTAGTGGCGAAATAACAGAACCCTGTGGGACAGCCATACTCACCGTTTTCACAACGGACATGGCCCCTATCCACCGGACCTGCATCGACCGCCCGGATAGAAATGTCTTGATGTAGTCGTACATCTTACCAGAAATGCCTATTTTCTGGAGTTTCTGCAGCAGCTTGGCGTGCCTAGACCTGGTCGTAAGCTCGAGAAACATCGAAAAAGCAAGACAAGAGGACCTTCCCTTTCCCCAACGCCCTCCCGATGTGTTCTCCCAGCGTTACCAGATGGTCCGTGACACCCCGTGGGCACCGCGCCTCCCTCCCAGCACCTCTGGAAGCTTCTTCATCAAAGTTACACGGGGTTCCAGGCGAGAACAAAAGATCAAGAGCTCTTAGAGGAGGGAGGTGGAGCTGGACCCTCAACTTTGCCCAGAAGAGATCATGAGTAGGGAGGTGCAGCTGGGCTGAGCAAGTTGGACGTCTTTTGCTTTGAGTTGTTCAAGTTTGTTCGTCAACAGCGGTGCAACGGACATTGCCTTAGTGATTCTGTCTAGCACAGCAGTTGAAAGAGCAATTGTTCAGTGCACAAGTCGCTGGGCAATGGCGAGAGGACACCGCCTTAACACTTCCATTGTTCTGGCGGCGGTCCACGGTCTCTCCGGTCTTTTTCGGGCGGTTTCCGCGGTCGAGCCTTTCACTCTCTCGTCCCCTTCCCACTCTGTTCCCGTCCCTAATAGGCCAACTCGCCTCTGTGGACGTAAAGCAACACTAAACCAAATTCAGCAAAGACTCGGGCACCTCCTCAACATGTTGTACGACACTGTGTCCACGCAGATGGACACCTTAACTTTCTTGATAGCCGACAGGGCTCGTTTGAGTTCGCCGAGGGTCAGAGGGGAGTTAACCGTCAGACTGTCGTCCGGCTCCGGGTCAGAGTAGTCGGCCTCCATTTCACGACGGCGTTGGCGCATGTCCGCAAGGAGACTGTCGCAGTCACTCGCCTCGGCCAGAGACACTACACTGTAGTATCTCTGCCTCGGCGAACGCGACCGCCTTGGCCTGGTCCGTGCTGTAGACGCTGTTACCCTACCGTAAATCGTATTCGGGGGCAACGACCTGCCCTTTCATCTTCTTCCACACTGCACCCAGGTCCCGTTTGTTGGTCGACACGGAATCTGCAAAAGACATCCAGTGGTCCTTCTTGGCCTGAGAAAGAGTTCTGTTGCAGTGTCGGTTGGCTGCTTTCATTTCCTCGTGCGTCTTCGAGTTCTGGTTTCTGCATTAAAATCGGTAACTCATTCTTTCTCTTTGACTGCCTCCTCGGAGTCCTCGTTCCACCAGGGGTTGCTGTTCGGGCGTGGAGTACCACTGCTGGAGGTGGGGATAGCTACCCTTGCCGCTGCCAAAATGGAGGAGATTATCTGACTGTTGAGCTCCTCGATGTCAGCCTGGCCTATGTCGATATCCTTGGACCCCAGCATGCTCCGAAACTGGTCCCAGTTCGCCTTGTCGTAGTTATATTTGGATACTGGAGCCGGACACCCTACCTCAGCTGTACAGTACATATTGATGACGATGGGCAGGTGGTCAGAGGAGAGTGAGTCCTCTCCCACTTCCCAGCCCACCCCGTCAGAAGCGAAGGTCAGGTCAATGGCCGTCTGGCCCTGATCTGACCGATCCGGTATCCTCGTGAAGGAGCCGTCGTTCAGCACGATGAAGTTACCATCGTTGATCTGGCCGGTTAGCGTCGGGCTGGAGTACTCGAGGCCCTTCTCCCAACTGCTGTCCCGGACACTGAAATCACCCGTGACCAAGCACCTGCTACCACCCCCCCACCTCGCTCAGCCACTGGAAAGTGGTGCACTTAGCGGGGGTGTAGCAGTTGCACTTATTATCACTGCATCGTCGCTTTTATATTAGCGCTATTCTCTGCTTTCGAGCAGACCCACTGTGCTCATGCCGCATGTGATTTTGAATGAATGACTATCCTTTCAATATGATTATGTTTCTAACCAGTTTTTATCCTAGTGTGTCGGCGCTGAACCGCGACCCCCAACCGTACGTGCTCGTACCCGGAGGTGGAGGGGGTGCTCGGATCGCCCGCCAACACCCCCCCCCCCCCCCCGACCGTTACCGACACGGAGCTGGAGCTTTTAACACTAACTTAACAATGACTTAACCTTTTTCAACGAATTATGTATCAATGAATGCATGATAGGACTACAGGCATGATAGGACTACAGGCTGTTTGCATGTTTTTATTTCAGACAATGTTTTAACCGATCAAACTGTAAATATATACATTTTTAACGTGTTTGTAAAGCGAGCAGACTTGTAGATAATGTAAATATGTAGAGTGTGTTTTTAAACTCATCCCCGAAGATTCCACTAGACCCGAGTAAATACAACGTAGATTCAAAGTAAGAGCTTTTTTTGTAACAGTAATTCGCTATACAGTTAACCGGATTTTATTAACTTTGGGTGATTTATAAGAGCTTTTTATATCTTGTTACTAATATGTCATCCGACATCCGAGGACATTAAGAATCAAAGAACGAACACTGTTACTGACTAGCAGAGCATATCTGTGAACAACGTTATGAATCTAAGCTGCTGATCTGGCTGCAGCTGCTCGGTTAGTGAACAAATACCTAGTTGCCACTACTCACGCGCATCACCAGCCAGTTCGGGTACACGCACAAAGACCCGGAAAGGGCTTACAAACTAAGCAAAGTCTGCGCGCCCAAGACTCGGCCATACAAAAGCCGGATCAAAACAGAAATTACGTGTCTCACAGTTTATACAATTACCTCTATGCACTAAACCATATTCAACTATTATAATGAACATTCGACAACTATGAAGTCAACACCTTCAAAGTGTTAGCCATGATATACCACCGATTTCGTATAGAAAAACAGATCGGTAGAAAACAAATAAGAGACTCTGCACGGCCACACAAAGGAACCACACTTTAGAGGGATAACTTTGCATCGGCGAAGTATTACTCAGAATGAACATCCAACAATGGCAACATAACATACCAGCTACATATCAGCTAACCAGGAATAGCTGCATACATGTTAGAAGCACAGGTCACCTTGTGGCATAAAGGCTAAAAATATGAACACACAATGTACACTGACGCCGTGGCGGCAGCAACCAGGCGGCAATCACGCCGAAATTTCCCACGTGTTTGAACCAAAATCAAGGCACGTTGTGAACATGGTAACATACATCATTTACATCAGTAAGAAACAACAAGTAAGTAACAAGCCATAGAAAAATAACTACTCATTACAGGCTCTCCCCTGTATCAGACGCATTGGTGCCCAGGTAACAGCTGACACTAAAAGACGCCCTGCTTCTGCAGGGACACTGGGGAAAGGGGCGGTAAACATGGTAAGTAAGTAAGCATGGTGCTTAACGGCCACAGAAACCATGAGGCTTATTAGGAAGAGGGGGAAGGGGGTATGGAGGTGGGGGAAGAGGGAGAATATATACCTATCGCTACACTGTCACCACCAGAATGATTCTCGCATTAAGATGGGCAGCGATGAGAGCCATTTTAATGTTTCAGTAGGAAGTGATGGACAATGTCATAAGACAGTGTCCACAAACCACAACCTTTTTGAAGAGAAAGGAGAGCCGAAGCGGTGTTGAACCGAGGTCCTTCCGCTTACTAGCCTAACGCCTTCCCACTAGACCAAACCGGCGTGTGGACGCGGCGGGCCCAGCGCGCACGTTTTAACACTTCAGATAATTAGGGCCATAAAACTCCCGCCCAATCAAAAAAGAGAAAGGATGACAGGATAAAAGGTTAAAGGGTCATGGCCCTGGAGACATACACAATGCACTCGGTTACAATAATTTTTGCTTTGCAAAGATGTGTGACCTAGATACCCCGACAAAGCGATAGTTCCTTTGTCTCTGAGCTGACCTCAGGGTCAACAGCATTTGCACGTAGTCCTACCCTAATGCGGGGAGCGGGCATAGCTCAGTGGTTAGAGCGCCGGACTCGTGATTGAAAGGTCGCGGGTTCGAATCCCTGCAGGAGCGGCGGGAGAATTTTCTTCTCCAGGGTCAACTTTCTGTGCTGACTCGGTATCCGTTCCACCCCCGTGTTACCGCAGTAGCACGTAAAAGATCCCGGTCATTCTGCCAAAAGTGCAGTGGCAGGTTACAGCTAAACACACATACACCTTATGTATGTGGCTTTGCATGAAGTCACACTTGATGGTGCATGGTTGTATGGTGTACACAGAACTTGCGCCAAGACGGCACCAGTCTCATGTGGCACCAGCAGTGCCAGCGCTGTAAGTACACCTTCGCAGTGACTCGCTTATAATCCTTTATTTCCGGCTGCAGAACAGTCTCTCCATGGTACTCAGGGTATCTAAATGCTAGCGTTTAATTCCGTCTTCGAATGCGGTCTGCTTTCCACACTGGCTGTGTCCAGAGTAGCTTCCCCTAACCACATGTGGGGGTAGGGAAGGGGGTCTGGGTGTACAGGCTACTCCATGACTGGAGTAAAACAGGGTGATAGTGGCCAGCGGAATAAGCCGGCAGGGTTAATTAATCAATTTGTTGTGGATAATTCTTATAATTGCTTTTATTAGGACAGTAACTTTTAAGAGGGGGTTCTCGGGAAGTGGCAATTTTATGTGATATGCACAGCTTAATGCCAGTGGGATTTTTTATGTTTCGATCTATGAATGACTTTTTACCAGGATGTTTATTTGCTGTTGTTGTAATTTGATGTTTTATGACTGGAGTGAATGTGTGATGAGTGTACCTGGCACCACAAAACATTCCTCGTGCAATTATATTGACACTTGGCAATAAAGTTGCATTGTACTGTATTGTACTGACGTTATCCAGCGAGCTACACTAGGCCCATCGTGCCCCACGCAGTATATCGCGTGACTAACCTAGACAGCACCCTCCTCTTGATCAAGTTTGGAAACTTGGCAGTAAAGCAGGAAATGCTGACACCAAACGCGCCACCTGTCGGGTCATGTAATGGAAGTTAAAACGTTCAGAAATCTTTTGTTACTTTTTTACTGCCTTGTTTCATTCATTCTACTTCTGACACTACATCAAATATGCCATGCAATGTCTTGATGGCTGTACTTTCTCAGATAACTCTGCCATACAACATCAACTCGAACAAGCCATGATAGAAAGTGTGTCGCGTTTATTATTCATGAGGCAAGCAATTTTGATAAGCGAGTGTGCAAGGGGAATAACCCAATGTAATCAGGATGGCAAATCCGACAGCACAGTTCTGTCCCTTTGACTTGATTTGTTCGTGTTATGGCATTCCACAGTTTGGGGGCAGAGTTGGAAAAAGCTCTGAAACCAAACAGTTTTTGGTGTGTTTTTCAGAGGCGTGGTTGCGATGATGAGCGAAGGGGTCGTGCATTAGTACAAACACGTATGTTTAAAGGCTTAAAAAGGAAGAGAAGGAAAAACGCGAACAATGCGAAGGTTTATTCTGACCTGTTGATCCACGGTCAGAACGAGAGTAACTGTAATAGCTCTGGATATTCAGCAGAAAGGGCTTTCATTTCTGCGTCCGTGGTACCCCTCTGCTGGTTATTCAGTCCAAGAATGCGAAGCGCACCTAAAATCGACCCCAAGCTAACTAAAACTTAACGTACAATGAAAACTGTCGTTGCAGCTCAAGAATGAACATCTCCGTGGACGACCTGACACCAACAACGTGCTTCAGCCCGACGACGCACCGCTAAGGGAAACAGAGGGAGTGAGGGAATAAGAGACCGGAACACATAAAGACATACAGACAGAACAACATACAAGAGCCTGGACAGACAGACAGACAGAGACACAGAGGGCAGGCGGAGAGGGAGAAAAAGACATACATATGGATAGACGGATGAAACAAGAGGCTGGGACAGAGATAAAGAGAGAGTAAGTGCGGTAGGCAGACCGACTGAAAAGGACAGATCGGGGTACATATATTGTGGGAGCGGGCGAAACTGAGATAAGCTCATAAAGGGAGAGAGAGCGACAGACACAGATAACCATTAAGAATGGAACACGACAAAGGAAGGGCAACGAGCCAATCGGACAGGCAATCCATGAAATCCAAGTCACGACAAGAACAGGAACAGCTGGAATCCGATTTATCACCAAAACAGGAGGTGGACAGGCTGTTCAACAGTATCTCGCAAGAACCTGTGAGCGATAGTACGCTCGACAAGTTCAAAAAGGTCCTGGGCAAGAGGAGCACGCTCAGCCTTTTGAAGAAGTACAGGGTGGGCGAGAGCAACTTTCTCCAAGAAGCCGCCATCAACTGTTGCAGCACGGAAGTCATAAAACTGCTGGCTGAAAACTGTCCCAAGCTGGCGATGTGGGAGAGTAAAGGGGAATATGCGGGCCGCACGGCACTGCACATCCTCGTCAGCACTCAGAACCTGAAAGGGGCTAAAGCTCTGCTAGACAGCATTACAGACCATAAGGATGTCAAGAAGATGCTGAAGGCTAAGGTCAGCTCGCCCTCTTGCTGCTTAATCTTTAATTTCTGTCCTTCTCGCCTCTGCCCTTCACCTTATTAACTTCATCCCATTCAGCTGGTATTTCTCCGTCACTTTTACTTTTGCTCCAGTCAGCTTGCATCTTACTGTCATTTTTAACTTGGTCGAGACCAAGCTTGGTCGGTTTGGATTCCTCATTCGTATTTAACTTTTTCCTACTCAGCTTGGTCCCCCCCCTCCCCCCATTGAACTTTGGCCCAGTCAGTGTACATTCTTCTCTCGTTATTAATTTGAATTAAATTTAAAACTTTGTCCTAGTCAGCTTGCACTCTTCGCTCATTTGAAACTGTGTCACAGTCAGTTTGGATTCCTCACTCATATTTATGTGTGTTCTAGTCAGCTTGGTTCCACACCCCGCCACAGACACACACGTTTTGAACGTTGTACTAGTGAGCTTTACTCTTCGCTCAATTTTAAGTCAAGAATATTTAGTATATTTATTTGTCCTCTGTAAACACAGGAAATTTAAATTACGGTCACAAGCAAAATAAGCAAACATAAATAATAGAATCAGAATATTTACTGTCCCAGTACAGGTTTACAAGGAATTTGTCTTTCGGTGCACAGCAATAAACAACAGACATACCGACACCAAAAACATACAACATATTATTATCACAAGAGTGAAGAGTAAATGTTTGCACTTGCAAATAGTGTAGGCCTAACGGATTACCCACACACACACATTCTGCTAAAATGTGTATGTCAGTTTAGACAAGGATTAAAAATACAACTATTAAGACACACGCATACCCATACTTCTATCGTTCATTTACACGCCCACATAACCTCCTCCCCCCCCCCCCCCCCCCACACACACACACATCTTGCATGCATGCATTTGCATTCTGTTTATTTTATAATAAATGAATACTTTTAGGCACAGATTAAGAGCACAACTATTAAAACACACACACACACACACACACACACACACACACACACACACACACACACACACACACACACACACACACACACACACACACACACACACACACACACAGTGACATGCGCTCACCAGTCTCCGTTCGTCCACTCAGATACAACAATTAATAACTAACCATTCCCAAGACTCTCTGGCAGCATTTCCCATGCTGACATCCTCCTAACCCCCCCCCCCCCCCCACCCATCCCGCCCCCAACAAATATAACAAAGCAAAAACAACAAAAACATAACTAAAAATTAAATAAAGCAACACACTCGTACTCGCAGTTCTCCCCTCCAATCTAGCACTATCTAGCATTCTAGCATTTCCCTCCCCAACGTCACCCATTATACACTGACTACCTTTCGTACAAAACAAACTCCGTTTGTTGAACTTTGTTCAAAACAACCTGCATTCATCCCTCACACTTAGCTTTGTCTTGACATCCTTCACACGTACGACTCAGATCTTGGACTCTTTGTTACGTTTGATTCTTTGTGGAACGTTTGACCCTTTGTCCGTTTGGGGTCTCTTTTGTCCGGCGTATTATGTTATACAGTTTGTGCAAGATCCATTCTTGACTTCTCCCCCAACAGGCCGTGGGTTCTCTCTTCAATGACACCGTGATGATGGGCCAGCTGCCCCTATCTGTAGCGGCCTTGACCTTTAACCTGAAGATGGTGGACTTGCTGCTGGATAAAAAGGCCAAGCTGTACTACCAGAACGACATGGGTGACACCGTCCTCCATTCACTCGTCAGGTACGCCGCGATCTTCGAGGACAAGCAAGAGGACGTCGTGCATATGATGAAAACTCTCCACCAGAAGTTGGAAACACATTCGGCTGACAAGTCTCCCCAGGTTAGTCACGTTCTTCTCCTTCTCTTATTTCTCTTGAGTGGCCAGCTTCATCTTTTCTGAAGACTATTCCACCGTAACTGGTGTGTGCTATACTTTCTTGTCTCCGAACAACGGTACGGTTGTCAATGCTTGGGGTTTTCAGTGTGCTTACAGAATGTTAGTGCATATGACGGCACATCGGGACGGTGCGAACGCTGTAAGAGAGTCCGGACAGAAAGCTGACTGGGAGAAAAATCTTCTTGCCGCATTCCAGAGCCGAACCTGCGTCAGCAAGATGCTGGCGTACCTGATAGGGGGGGAGGAGGGGGGGGGGACTGAAGGAACTAAACACTGCCGGACGGGGGGTGGAGAATGTATTCCCTAGTAAAACAACTTTTTGAGCGTTATGTTTCTAGGGAAGAATTGCACCAAAGAAATTAACGCACAAGCTGGGCAGACGAAACAACAACAGTCTCTCTGTCTCTGTGGGGGGTTGGGGGGGTGGGGAGGGGGAAGGAGAGAGAAAGGGGAACCGAGAGGAGGAGAGGGAGTTGTTGAGCATATATTTATGTGTTCTAAGCCTACTCCCCCACCCCCACCCCCCAAACAGGGCAAAAAACAACGAGAGTAAAGTGTTCACCTCCTTCTGTCTGTCTTGTCGACACGGGCACCAGGCGGAGCCGAAGACCTTGTGGCTGATAGAGAACAATGACGGACTGACGGTGTTGAGACTGGCCGCGGACCTCGCCTTGCCCTCCGTCTTTAAGATGGTGCTGCTGGAGCTTGGAGGCGTGTACAACCATCTGTACCGCCGCGACGGCCTCTTTAACTTCCTCCTCTTCGACGTCGTCGAGATCGACCCCGTAGCACGCGATATGTGGAAATCGAAAAACACCACTGTCTTCAATAAGTCGGTGCGCCTCAGCCGTAAGTCGAACAGGTCTGTGTTGGAGACCATCTGTGAGACCAGGAAGGTGGAGAAGGCGTGTGGGATGCTGAACACACACGTGATTCACGCCATTATCAAGTCAAAGTGGGGTTACTACATATGGGTTCTCGCAGCCATGAGTTTCTTTCACTTCAGCTTCATGGTCTCTCTCACCGCCTACGCCGTCGTCAAGTCCGAGGTCATCAGAGCTGCTGAGGCTGGACAGCCTTCCAGTTCCATGGAAAAGGCTTTCGTGTCGGGGATGGCGGTGATTGTGTTTATTGTGGCGTTGGTGTTAATGGCATTGGAGATCATAAGGTGTTGGAATGACCAGACCTGCAATATCACTATTCAGCAGCACAACGGTCCCTACAGGCTGGAACTCTGCCTAATCGCTTTGTGTCTCATCGCCGACAGCGTTTGGTATGTTGTGAATGTTACCAACTCTTTCTCACTCCCTTTTCTCTGATACAGCTCCACTTTGTCTGTCTGGTCTTTGTCGTGTGTACTCTCCATCAAAACACCTCCGCTACTCTCCTGACTCAAGAACACTACGCATTCCACATCTTAAGACCAGAACATTTGGCATCGCTCCTTTCCTATGCTACTCTTTCTGTATGAAATACTCTGCCTCGTGAAATTAGAAAAATTCAGTCAACCACTGCATTTAAAACCGCTGTGAAGCCCCATCAGATTAAAACTTAACGCCGCTCGCAAATTATCCACCCCCTGCTTGTTCTTATTTTCGACTGATGTGCTGTGGGAGGAGGGGGGGGGGGGGCGGGGGGGGGGGGGGGGGGCGCTTGTCTGAATTCTACCCGAGTTTTCAGAACGAAACACACCATTGGTGCTGCAGGTGCCTATCTATAACATAATACAGTCTGTTGCAGGTATTAGCCCAGGGGTGGAATATGTATTTGTTACTGTGTTGGGGACGTAATATAGACAGCAGAGGCAAACACACACACACACACACACACACACACACACACACACACACACACACACACACACACACACACACACACGAACACACACACACACACACACACATACACACACACACACACACACACACACACACACACACACACACACACACACACACACACACACACACACACACACACACACACACATTACTATCGTTCGTTAAATTAACTGCATTTAAAAATTAGCCCAATGGATTTCTTGGTCTGTTTTCTGCGGAAAGAAAAAGGAAGACAGTTTCTTTTCTTTCTCATTTCCCATTGACTTACCAGTGAATAAATTGTCATATTCATCTGTATTCTAATCAACTGTGTTAACAGAAAGAAGCTGGGACACTGCATATTCTGCATGGACTGGCAAGACTCCATGGTGATAGACTATTGTTTCACAACCAAACGTACAGATTTTGTGGCAGATATTGGTGATGATAGAGATGGGAGGTAGCAATGTCTGTGCATTTAATCGATCTCAGAAGCGATGTTTTATGATGTTTACTCCGTTTTACTCCGTTTTATCTGTATACTCTTACATTTGTTATGTTCAGCTGTCTACTTGTCCTTTTTATTACGCAATTCGAGTGACCCAAAAGACAAATTTTCATTTTATGCATTTATTATGAATAATAAAGTTCTTTTGTATTTGTATTGCATTGCTGTCGTTGCCAGGGAATTAATACTGGACAGCAGGGCCAGACTGGTTACGTACTTTCACGTCTTGCTTTGGCTTTGATAGTGCTACTGTCCCGCTTTGTCGCAACGAAACGAGAGTCGGTGCTATTTGTCCCAACATGTTATACTTTCCTTGCACTTTCAGGTACTGGGCGGCGGGGCCAGACAACAACTTCTTCCTGATCCCGGCTCTGTTGATCGGTTGGTGGTTCACCTCCTTCTTCCTGCGTCCCTTCAAGAAATTCTCTTTCTACACGGTCATGCTACAGAAAATAGTTTGGGGCGATATGCTCAGGTCAGCCTTTCTTCTTTCCTTTAGACTGTCTCTTGTTCCGGTCTTATTCTACTTCTTCTTCTTTGCACAGTTAGAATTATGCTGTACTACAGAAGGTGCTTCTGGGAGACACAACTAGGTCAGCCATCTTTCCTCATTTTCCCGTTGTTGTTTTTGTTTTGTTTTTTGTTTTTCTCTCGCCCTTTTCTTAGGATCTTCATCACTGTGGTTCAGAAGACATGTGTTAGGGTCATCCTGTACTACTTATTGACCATCTATTACGAGTTTTGACCTGAATAGTTTTCACAACTGAATGCTACATAGCGTTGTTACTGAGGGCTGAACGACACTCTCCCCACACCCCACACCCTTCTACCTGACACAAGGTATGGTGTCTGAAATATTAGGTCTTTCTTCCTGAACCACCCTTCAGTTCAGTTCTGTTTTTATTACCCGCATTGAACAGGTTCTCCTCAGTCATCATTCCCGAGCTACTAGCCTTCTCTATGGCCATGCACATGATCGTCGTGGTTACACCTGGTCCGCTCCATGAGGGCTTCGAACATCCTGGCTACACCCTGATTACCATGTTCAAGCTGATGCTGGGGATGGAGGATTTTTCAGTGCTGTACAAAACATCCCACGACTGGCTGGCCATCACCCTCTTCGTCCTCTTCGTGATCACCAACAACATCCTCATATTCAACACACTCATTGCCATGATGGCCAGCACCTGCTCACTCGTCTCAGAAGAGAAGGTTGGTTGGCACAAGACTGCTCTTAATACTGCTTCACCAGCTTACTGAAGTTCCACTTGTTAAATATGCCTTTGGCCATTTCTGTTCAGAATGTTAACCCTCACCCTGACAATAATCAGGCCAACGCGACCAGGCACTGACTGGTCGTTGTGACTATTGTCGCGCTAGCGGGTCACCTTGCATACATTTTTCAGGTGAATTGCTCTGAATACGAAACCAAACCAGCTCTAGTCAGATCTGCATATTAGACTTCGGAGGCCCGGCAGCATATGTTAGCAGGTTTTCCGTCTAAGATTTCCTTGCATGGAACAGCAAAATGCAGGTTGCATGCACACTCTCTGCACAGCACCAAAATGGCGTCTGCCGTACAGCAACGAGCACGCTATAGCAGTTGTTCTAAAGATTTTTTGCCCTGTGTAATTAAGTGTTGAATTAGAATTCAAAGTAAGTTACTATATTAAAATTAAAATTGTTATTGTCACAGCCAAGCATTAGCTTCACTAATTTTAACTGTTTGTGTGCGCCTGTGGATGGCAAACATAACAGTGTCTGCTGTCGTTTCTGTCAGGATGGCAAATAGACAAATATACAATCACAAGACGTAAAACACAAAATTTAATATGGATGAAAGTAAAGAATGCAAATGAGTTTCTTCCTAAAATCAATGAGTGTGGATTGATTTTAGGAAGAATCAAAGATGCCCCAAACCAGTCTACAATGAAGGTCAAGCAATGGCTCGGCTCTGTCAGTTTTTAAAGAAAATTATACTGGTCATTAACTGTGTGTGCGCGTGCGTCAGGACGTCTGTTGAGGATGATAACTTTCCAAGGGACGGTGGGAGATGTGTTTACCTAATGATTTTTATTTGATTTGATAATTTTTATGCTTTGGTTTACAGAGAAAACATTATTTCAGGTAATTTGGAGTTTGCTAGGTATTAGCATTAGATCATTCCTTTAGTGCATGCAGACTGAGAGAAAGGGGGTGTGGGTCTAAGTGTGTGTGTGTGTGTGTGTGTGTGTGTGTGTGTGTGTGTGTGTGTGTGTGTGTGTGTGTGTGTGTGTGTGTGTGGTTCATGACTTTGAATTATTGAGATATGTGCGATTGTTTTTCGTTGTGCATTAATGTATAAGATCGAACAACAGCTTTAATTTCCCACGCGCCGGGATGAATAAAGTATATTGTTATTGTTTTTATTTGTATTCAGAATAAACATCACATGATTCTTTGCATGAAATAGCATACATGTATGCAAAGGTTCTTTTTGCTGAACGTATATCAGGTTAGTAACTCGTAGCTATGGCTGTCCATGCAGCAATACAAATACAACTATAGCGTTTAACTTCTTTAAGATTCTTGAAAGTTTAGTCTCCTGAAACATTGGGCAGCATTTCAGCGTTTTTCTGCCAGGAAGCATTAGATAAATCTTGTACTCGCAGATATTCTAAGCCCTAGAAGGTCCAAAGATGTAGTGCAATGTATGAAAATAGCCTATTTCAGTGTCTGCAAGGTCAAGAATATTCATAAGTCCTAGAAGGTCCAAAGATGTAGCGCAATGTACGAAAATAGCCTATTTCAGTGTCTGCAAGGTCAAGAATATTCATAAGTCCTAGAAGGTCCAAAGATGTAGTGCAATGTACGAAAATAGCCTATTTCAGTGTCTGCAAGGTCAAGAATATTCATAAGTCCTAGAAGGTCCAAAGATGTTTTTCTGTGTCCTGCTACGTCCCAGAATATTGTAAGTTCTAGCGAGTTCAAAAATAATCTAGGTTTTTGAAGCGCTATCTAAACCCCGTCCGAAAATATTCTAAGCCCTGACTCTCGAGAGTTCAATAGGCGGAGGAGCTGTGTGTTGGTTAAATCCTTTAACCTTTCAGAACCCAACTGACAGCAACTCCCCTGGAGACGTAAACATGGTGTTTAATGTCCACGGAAACCATAAGGCTTATTTGGGACGGGGAGAACGGGGGGAACGGGGTATGGAGATGATGACTTCTGCATTAAGATCGGCAGTAGGAAGTGATGGACAAGGACAGTGTCCACAAACCACAACCTTTTTAAAGAGAAAGGAGAGCCGAAGCGGTATCGAACCGAGGTCCACCACTGCTGTATTTTTTAACTAATGCTGACGTTTCTTTCTACTACTTTGCTCCCTGCCATGGACTCTCTCTACACCTAAAGTCCGCTTTGGTCATTTTAAGATATACCACTGATCATGAAATGCACAAACGGTTCTGTTTAAGCCTTGTTTTTGAATACCCTTCATCATTGACAGCTCAAAGTCAGACGAAACAGTTCCTGCTGCGGCTGTATCCTCCAAGAAGGCTATTTCCGAAAACCGTACATTTGACGATCTGACAGACCTCAGCAGATGACTGGGTGTTAAAAGTAAATTAGCTATCAACCAATGCCCCCTTCCTCCCCCCACCCCCCTTCTGTTTCTGTCTGTCGTTCGAGTTCTCAAGTTCGAGTTCTCTCTCGCTCTTCTTTGCTTATCCTTTGTTGTTTTGATGACTTTTTCATAGACTTAAAATTAACTTTTCATTTCAGGTCAAACAATGGCAGCTGCAAAGATTGTCAGTGATCCTTTTTATTGAGTCCTCGATTCCATGCTTGAGGTACAAGCACAACTCCGGTGAGCTTAGAGAGGCTAATATCTACCAACGGGAACGCCAGACAATGGATACAGAAACCAGGTATTTCATAAAGGTAATACGATGTGTGCATACACCTGCACATTTTGATTTGCAGAATCACTCAATCTATGAAATGCTCAGTGTTGGGTCATTTGAACTAACGACTACAAAAGTTATACCTGGACTCGTTTAAAACAAAAACAAAACGTTGTACGCTGATCCTATCCCTGCTACCATCACAAAGTAATGCTCTGCTAAACTTGCTTCATTGACTGCGGCTATTGCCAGTGCTTCTTTCAGCCAGACAGAGTCCTCAGTAATCGAGAAACTTTCATTTAACTGTATTAATACTAGTAATACTATAATAATAATAATGGGTACTTCGTACGCCTAGCCTACTGGCCCTAAGCATTTTCAAGTTCCGTAAACGTACATATATTGACAACAAAGGTTCAGTGCCCCCCTCCCCCCCCCCCCCCCACACACACACAATCGTATCGCTGGGCAATGGGACTGCAGAAGAATTTTTTTTTGAAAAGACAGGACATGACAGAGGTAGTTTTACAGGGCTGGTTTTACTAACTTCGTTTTTACAAGAAATGCTCTCTCTTGCTTTGCCCTGTATTTTAATTACATTCCTGAAAAGCTGTTTCTTTCAGTAAGTTCCCTATGCATTGCTAGAATTGTCCACCTTACCCTTTTGTAGATTTTCCCCATTTCCAATAAGTACCTTTACACAAGGACACAGAGTGCGAAGCCAACTGATAGAATACTAGGACGGGAAACACACTGAATCATATAGGGTCTCAACAAGTACTTGGACATACATGACTTTCACACCATGAGTCACTGAGATGTTGTTATACAGTTTACATGTTTTATTCCATACGCGTTGGAGTACATATTCTAAAAGTTAATAAAACATTTCAATCAAAATAAGAATAAGAGTGATTGATCATACCTGTTTTTGTACTGGTAGAATGGTAATCCAAAATGAAATAATAAATAGATTTCACAGGAGCACTTCCACTATTCCAAAGAAAAATCCCAAGTCCACAAAAGGTTAAAAAAAATCCAACAACCAAGAATTCACGAAATCAGTCCGAGTGTGTTAAAATCCGTGAAGGGTAAAAAGTCGAGAGTCCTGAGTCAAGAGTATCCAGAGTATCCCGAGTCAAGAGTCTCAAGAGTATCAAGAGTGAGTCTCAAAAATCCACAGGAAGAAAATCCAAGATTTCACGAAGTCAACGCATTTGTTTCAAAATCCGAGAGAAGTGCCGTCGTTAAAACAAATTCCGTCTTTTATAGTGTTTTAGTTGTTATGTGACGTCAATGTGACGTTGCTTTCCTATCAACCTTCATTCTTCTACTATTTCTGCGCATTTACCAAAACCTCAGTACAAACTTTCCTTCATTATTTCTACTAAATATTACTACGCAGGGTGTACGCCATCATAGTCCCTTAACTACCTCCTGGTCATTACCATTCGTCCGCTGGACGCGTGAGGGGCTCCTCGCGCGGCGCTCAGTTCATTTCCTTATCAGGACAGGGGTCCCTGACAGTCTTGACCCCTTTTCCCTGGCTATTTCGCTTATCATTCCTAACCTACACTGTTCTGTACCAACCTTCGCTTGGGCCTATTACACATTAATTCTGACCAACCTTGCTCTGTACAAGCACTAGCCTGTACCCGTATCTACAAACCGAAGTAGGTCTACCTCTCATATTCTTTTTACTTTATATATTACCATCCCATGTACCACATCAATATTTTTGCTCTGTAATAGTAGCATGGCTGGGGGGAAAAGGAGTTGGTTCCAGGTATATGGAGACTGGTAAAAGAGAAAGCATGATCATGTCTTGACATAGTATGGAAGAATGGTATTCTGAACACTCGTGCGGTTGCACACACACACACACACACACACACACACACACACACACACACACACACACACACACACACACACACACACACACACACACACACACACACACACAAAAGCAACAAAACAAAAACAAAAAAGCCCCACTGCCGATAAGGAGTGCAAAGGTGAGGAAGGTCTGAAAAGTAGATGAGTGATAGAAGCGAAGTATTGACTGAAATGAACTCTTTGAATTGCAGGTGAAGTCTTTTATACCAACCTTGGACGACATGGGCACTAAGTCCCACACAGAGTCAGGGGGCACCTCTCTGCCCTTGAGCAGCATGATGCGTAGTCTTATGGTCGACAAAACCTTCCCGCAAGACTATGTTTCGGGTGACAAGAAACGAACTACCCGCAATTCGACGGCCACAGCAAAGTCCGTTGCGACTGTCCTACATGGGGTTTTGAGATGTACAGATAAGCGACAGCGCGTTAAACCCAACCAACCCAACATTGAAATTTACAACATACCACAACCGGCCTCTGATGACCCCAATAATGGAATCTAGCCTTAGCCAGGAAAACTCTAACCATATATTCATACATGTTTATACAGCAGGAGCAGATTCACTTCGTTCAAACCTACATCCCACAACTACCCCTGATAGGGGAGGTAGGCTGGGCCTCTTCCTAAACTGAGCCACCATATCTATAGCGTTTTCTATGGGGAGCAAAACGTCGAACAAGCACCGCTTTGTTTCCCGCCACAAACAGGAGCAGACTTTGACAGCGGTGATTTAAAATGTTAAATATTTACTGTTATCGTAGTTTCACATATTTGTTCTGATTAATGATATAAATAATCTGGGAGAAAACGAAGGACTTATCGATCTGAGGTTTTCTCAGCTCAAATATACAATAATAAGAAGAATATCCTGTATGGATAATAATATAGGCCCAATACAGGGAATAATTCAACCCGATCACTGATTAATTCCGGAAAAACTAAATCCTCAAGAGGATCAGAGCTGGAGACAAATTCCAGTGTGCTTCACCTGCCTTCAGAAATTCTGATGTGTTTTCTTGATGATAAAATGGAATCATTTTGTTCATGCGTACATACCTTGCAACGTTTTGCTTCAATGTCTGGTCTTATGATTAATATAGATAAGACTGTTGCTGTTTGGATAGGATCACGAAGAAATTCGCAAGTGAAATTTATGCCAGAAGTAGGTCTTAATTGCAATCCTGCTATATTCAAGGTTTTGGGTGTCCTGTTCTCAGCCAACTTGCATGAAATAGTTCCAATAAATTTTGACAACAAGCTGAATGAAATGAAGAAAGTCTTAAATGCTTGGTCTAGAAGAAACCTTGCTCCCTTTGGCAAGATAACTGTTATAAAATCTTTGGTCCTCTCCGAAATAACCCACTTGCTGTTTAATCTTCCTGATCCTGATAACTTACTGAAAGAATTAAATACACTGTTGTTCAGTTTTCTATGGGGTGGCAAAACTGACAAAATAAAAAGATCTGGTATGTGCCAAGGATATGAAGTGGGTGGATTGAAGATGGTTGATGTAAAATCTTTTGTGTCTGCACTGAAAATCAGTTGGCATAGACTTATTTTATTTGACAATGGGAAGATTACTAAAATTCTACAAGTAATGTGCCCATTGATTCAGTATATTAAACAATGAGGTGGTGAATTTTCAAACATAATAATACAAAGAATTAGAAATTCATTTTGGAGGGATGTATTTAAGCATTACAAAATATTGTCAGATAAATGCACACCAGTGACTTTTGATGATTTTGTCTCAGAATGTTTATACTATAATGTACATGTATGTATGTAGAGGAAGAAAGGTTGTGTGTATTAAAAGCTGGGTGGACTGTGGTATTGTTTCAATTGGACAGCTTTTTGGTCCAGATGGTATCTTAATTATGCTTTCAGAACAAGATTTCCAAATGCTAAGGCAGACTTTTTGTTGTATGAAGAGTTTTATCTTCTATTAGAGGCTGTCAAAGACAATCAGGTCTTGATGGAGAAGAGAACTTTGTTGTGGTGATTCATGAGTTTGGAACTGTATTGGTAAAGGTAATGTCAAAGATAGTTATGCTTGTCTTGTTGCAAATGGTGACACACCAGAATGTGTAGATAGATGGAGTAAAACCTTGGATATTGTAGTTGACACAAAAGAAATTTTTGATAAAATCTTCAAGACCACTAATGACACATGTCTCCCATGGTTTCAGGACAAAATGTTGTATAGATTAATACCTACTGGCCGTTTCCTATTTTCAATGAAAGATTGTGGATTCCCCTTATTGTGCCTTTTGTAAAGATGCTCTAGAAACTACTCTGCACATTTTGGGAGTGTCCCAAAGTTCAAGACTTTTGGTTAGAGAAGATACAAGGCTGGCTACACAAACAATTTGAACATTGTACAAATATTACCTTTTCAAAGGAATTGATTACTCTTGGTGTTAGAACCAATTTGGTCACTGACAGAATTATTGATCTGTGTATTGAATTTGCCAAGTATCATATCTTCACTTCAAAATTACAAGGCACCACACCACATTTAAACGCCTCTGTGCAAAATATGAAGAATAGATTTGAAGTTCAAAAATATTATTACATAGTAAACAGCAGACCCAACAAATTTTACACTGACTGGATATTGTACAGATCATACTTCCCGTGAAACTGGTGTGTATGAAAATGTTTGTCTGTTTTCATATGTTTTGTATACTGTCACACCATTGATTTGTATAATTATGAGTACTTCAACTTTTTGCGCATTGTATGTTTTTCTTTAAATTGTAAAGCACTCTGAGTTCCCAAAAGTGCTCTATAAGTTCCCTATGATGATGATGATTACTATTATTATATATGTACTTTTTAAGACATATACATATATGATTTTATATCAGTAATTAATAATATGCTTGATCCTCTCCCCCCCTCCCCCCACCATATCCCCCACCCATTTTTTGTGTGCTTCCCCCCCCCTTCCCCACTCTTAACTTTCTTTCATTTCACCTGTCTCTTCCTCACCTCTTACTTTATCCCTCTCTCTTTCCTTTGTGTGTGTGTGTGTGTGTGTGTGTGTGTGTGTGTGTGTGTGTGTGTGTGTGTGTGTGTGTGTGTGTGTGTGTATTTGTAAAGGCGTATGGAGAAAATGCCTGTTGTTATGTGTGTACAAATGTACCAAATATGATTAACATTTATTGAGGAAAAAACACACACAAAAACTGATAGTAAACCACAAATTTTGCTTGTAAAATAGTTAAAGCTAGTCTGTGATTATCAAAGAAAATGTTAATTATGCACTATAAACGCCTCTTCTTCTTAGTAAAGTAAACCTGGTGCTTAACGTCGACAGAAAAAAAAAGAGAAAAAAAAAATGTCTGCTTTTCCATTTCGTTAAACTTTATTGTTTCCAAGTTTATTCAGCCAGAATATGACATGTATAAAAATATAAAATCAGACTTTTATAACCTGTAGTATGGTGAATTGTGGTTTGATTGTTATCTTTGAAGTATGATCTACTGACTTGTAAGCAAACGTCTTTTCACTTGGGGGTGGAGGGAGGGGAGGGGGCGGCTATGATCTGCTGACATTTCACAAAATATCTTTTGATATTAATATTTTTTTTAATGATCTGCTGACTACTCTCAAGATGCCCTTTGACTTTTTTCTTTCTTACTTTTGTTTAAGCTGTGATCTGCTATTCCTCAGAAAATGTTTTGACTTTGTATCTTTTTATACTATGATCTGCCGACCTTTTAGAAAATGTCTTTTGACTTCTTTTTAAAGATTTTTTTGAAAATACTGTTGTTTGGTTATACCGATACTGATGCAACATTGTCCTTTGTCAAATTTACACAAAATCTTGTATTGTTTGGAACAGAAATAGACATCAAAACTGACACTGTCTTTGACTTAGTGATACTTCAAGCTAAGCAATTTATATACAAATGCAAACTCGACAAGTGCTTGTCGACACGATATCTTCAAGCATGAAGGTCTGTGTATCTTGAATTATGAAGCTGAATTGTACCTGATTGGATGATTTTTCCCCTCCCTGATAATTATACCGTCATGGTCACTGAGCGTTGGATACCAAGTCTCTGTCTGGAATTAGTATCCATGGATGCTGGCCAACAGGGGCCATTAATTTTGATTTGTTCCGCTGGCACTGGATAGGCAGGCATGCACTGGAGCAATTCAGATCTGTGAGGCAGGTTTACTCAGAGTTAGTAGGCGTGAGTAGCTAAAATGGGGCGTTTGATATCTGTTATACTGACACAATCTGAAACAGAACGAGGCCCAGAGCGCCAGGGGAAGAAACAACACACAAACACAACAGCAAAGACCTGAGTCGCCTACAGTAACTCTCTGGCATGTGAGTAAATCCTCAAAGGATGTTCCTTTGGTGGAGTTTACCTTGTACTTATTTGCTTGCCAGGTAAGAGCTACCGTAGTCGACTGAGATCTTTGTTGTTGTGTTTGTTGACGTCTTTAGAGTGCTAATTAACACCTTGTTTGTTGATTTTGTTATATTAATGCTTGACTGGTCAACTTTGAGAGTCAGCAACCATAGCAGGGGACATTTGATACCTGTGATACCGATACCCGACTAGTCTGCCAGCCAGTATGCAACCATGGATAATTAATATAGCAGTGGACATTTGATATCTGTGATACTAACACACAACTAGCCTGCCAGCCTTTCAGCAACTATGTATAATTAACCTAGCAGGGAATAGCTGATATCTGTAATAACCATGTGTAATTTACCTCGCAAGGAATAATTATTATTATTGACCGCTTTTATATAGCGCTATTCTCCGCTCTCGAGCAGACTCACTGCGCTCGGATGTGATTTTACATGAGTGAATAGCTATTTATAGTGCGTTTTTGAATATCCACCGAAGTGGATACAGCGCTGGCATGGCTGGTGCCACATGAAACTGCTGCCATCTCGGCGCGTTCTGTGTACACCATACAACCATGCACCATGTCACTTCATGCAAAGCCACATACGTAAAGTGTATGCGTATTTAGCTATAACCTGCCACCTGCGTTTTTAGCAGAATGACCGGGGTCTTTTACGTGCTACTGCGGTAACATGGGGGTGGAACGGATACCGAAATAAGAGTCAGCACAGAAAGGTGACCCTGGAGAAGAAAATTCTCCTGCTGCTCCAGGACGGATTCGAACCCGCGACGTTTTGATTACGAGTCCGGCGCTCTAACCACTGAGCTATCCCTGCTCCCAAGTTCATATAATTATGTGATACTAATATTATACGACTTCAATTTGTCAGCCAGCCTGTCAGCAGCTATGTCTGATTAACTTAGCAGCGGATAGTTGATGTCTGTGACACTGATAAATGATTCCGGTTTGTCTGCCAGCCCATTAACAACCATGGGTAATTAATATCGCAGCGGACATTTAATATCTGTGATACAAACACACAGCAGGTCTGCCAGCCTGTCAACAACGAAAAACATTATTACCTATAGAGTTTCTGAAGCTTTGATCAACATTTAGGGTATTTAAGATGCTAGCTGAAAAATCAAGGAATGGACGTAATACTTAGTGTGTTACAGTTTATCAAATGCTCCAATATTATCCAAGGTCATATTTGCTGTTTATGCATTAAGCCAGTTCTTATTATGCCATTACATGTTTTCGTGTGTGTGTGTTTTTGTTGTTGTTGTTGTTGTTGTTGTTGTTTTGTACATAGATTATCTCTACTACTATTCTGTTTGGATGTTTTGTACCAGCAACGAGGCTTTGGTTAGAATAAATTTGATTTTGATAATTAATGTCATAATACGATTGTATATTCGTCCTCCTGTCTGACTGCTAACGTATTACTTTTAGCATATATTATATGTGTGTGTATGTGTCACCTTCATTGTCCCAGTAGGGATACACGAAAAGTGTGAGCTTGGATCATCTGTGATACTGTGATAATTACTGGGTTAGTCAGCTCCGAAAATTAGCTGCCACAGAAACGTAAATGAGAACGGTTGGTATTTATTAAATTGGCACTGCATTGGCTGCCCAAGCAGCTGACCAGTGGCCATTGCTGACCTACGGCAGCTCACATCTTTGGTACTTATGCTTTAGATTAGATGAATCAGGAAGCAGTTGCTAGCCAGTGATAGGAAACAACGGCAGCTGAATTGGATTGAATCACATTGGTCACTCCTATAATATATATGATAATATGATACTCCTTTCTATTGAAGGGGGCAGAGCCACTAGTATGGATCCCATGTGATGAGTTACTTACTGTAGAACATATTTTGCTCTTTTGTTGATGTTGTTGTTGTTGTGATCTGACATTCTGAGATCAAGAACGGTAGTGGCATTTTACAGTTCTGTCATTGAGGATGCTGTTTGAGGATGTACCTCTGGATTACATATTTGATTATCTGACGGAGATCAACATTCTTGGAAAATTCTATGTGTTTTGTTACATTTTTTATCTATTTACCCACTTTTTATCTCTGCTTTATTAATTGACGATGTGCTAGTTTTGACATGCATCTATTTTTTAAGCATGTGTTTTAGTGTAATGTGTTTCGCCCAGATATAAACGTCATGTATTTGTTTTTCCTCCAGTGGAACTGAGAAAATGTATACAAGTGGAATGTATACTTTCTTCCTAATCTTCATTCCTTTGTTTGTACTACTGTCGGATTTTCCATCTATTCGGTGTGCTTTAGCTGCGCTTATTGGTCTGAATTATTGTGCTTTGCGAAATAAAGATAGTTTTTGCAGTGTTCATCCCGAGATGAGTGTCGTTGACAAACGTTAAAACAGAATTATTGACTTGCACTACTCAATTATTCCTTTCTTCTTTCAACTGCCGGCCAAAGTGCTTCTTCTCTGTGTTCTCTTGTTTATGCATCTGTTCAGCAGTCATTGGTATTACTCCTATTCACTTTTAAACCACGCAGAACAGCTGCTCTTTTAATCTAATGCTCGCAACCTGTCCACACAGATCCTATTTCTTTTCTCTTAAAAAGAAATGTTCCCTTCTCTCTCTCTCTCTCTCTCTCTCTCTCTCTCTCTCTCTCTCTCTCTCTCTCTCTCTCTCTCTCTCTCTCTCTCTCTCTCTCTCTCTCTCTCTCTCTCTGTTTCTCTGTCTCTCTTTGTCTGTCTGTCTGTCTCTCTCTCTTCTTCTTCTTTCCTTAGATGCCCACAATCATGTTGATGATTATTCCGGTACTTGATTTCCCCAACATTGTCATCTTTTTCATCATTACTGCGGTTGTTACTGTTTTATGAGTAACCTACAGGCATGTAGATTAGCAGTGACAGATTGTAAGAATAGGCAACAGCCTAAAATCTTAATCCTTGTGTAATTAAATTCTGAGTTCTCTCTCTCTCTCTCTCTCTCTCTCTCTCTCTCTCTCTCTCTCTCTCTCATCTCTCTCTCTCTCTCTCTCTCTCTCTGGCACTCTGGAATGCGTATAAATACAAGGTACATAAACTCCACCAGAGTTACTTGCCCAAGGGGGACGGGGATAGCTCAGTGGTTAGAGCGCCGGACTCGTGATTGAAAGGTCGCGGGTTCGAATCCCTGCTGGAACGGCGGGAGAATTTTCTTCTCCAGGGTCGACTTTCTGTGCTGACTCTTATTTCGGTATCCGTTCCACCCCCGTGTTACCACAGTAGCACGTAAAAAATCCCGGTCATTCTGCCAAAAGTGCAGGTGGCAGGTTACAGCTAAACACGCATACACCTTACGTATGTGGCTTTTATTGAACCGTGCTTCGGCATTGGTCACAACTTGTCCCTAATATGTCAAATGACATCTGAGGACATTAAGCATCAACTCATCATCATCATCAGGAAGCAACCGTGTCCCGTCCCTAATAAACCTTATGGTTTCTGTGGACGTTTAGCACCATGTTTACGTTATGGAAGCAACCTAGCGCCCAAGCACGCACGTAAACTTGAGACACATCCACCCCGGGTAAAAAACAACAACAACTTCTGTCTCGTTCCAAACGATTTTGGTTTTATTTGAGCTGGCGTAAGCAACATGGCAACATAAAACAAACGTCTGATATAATTTGAGTTGTTCGTAATAAACTTACTATTGTTTGAGCACCAACAAAAAACTGCTCGTTAGCTGACCTATGGCGTAACTAAATACGGCAGTGGTTGAAGGAAGGGTGTCGTAAACCAGTGCTTGAAGTTTGGGTTTTAGATTAGAGAGGGTTAGTACACGGGTGGTAGTGGCAGTGGTGGTGGTAGTGGCGCAAACCGACTGTCTACTTACGCTTGTGCGCATGTCTCAAGCCGTAACGGAGCCGAAGTCGCACAGCTCGCTACCTAAACACCTGCCCCTTCACACACGGAAGAGTCACTTGAGAAGGTTTATCCAGCGACAAACTTTACAATTCAGTCTTTAGCGGCATCACTGGTCAAGTAGGTGCTATGCTCGTAAAACTGACAGAAAAAGCAAAGACGCTCTCGGCGGCAGCTCAGTGGTTACTTCAGTCAGTTGCACCGCTACGGTCCACAATTTTGATTTCGGATGAACTCGATCGGGTTGCATCGTAAAGCTAAAACAGCAATAAAATCAACCAAAGCAACCCGCATTACAAGCTCATACAAGCATACGATGCTAATCTACAAAGAAAAGTAAAAGTTTAATGTTTACATAGCAAAATAAAGTCAAATGGTCCCTACGAATTCACTGTGGTGAGAACGCAGCAGTAGATGAAAAACTTGAGTCATGTGATAAACAATCTTCGTAACCTCTGACCTCCGACCTCTGATCCGCAGACAAATCGCTGACGTCACGAGAAAACTAGTTCCCTAACCACTACCACTACCACTACCACTACCAGCCGTCCACTAACCCTCGCTAATGTGGCTGTGAGTTGTGGTTAGTTGGTGGAAGGAGGGCAGATTCGATTTTACGCCACTGTCCTGGGATTTAAACGCAATTCTCTTCGGATTGACGCGAATAAGGGAGCAGCGAATCCAAAGGATCTGAATGTAATCCTGCACTTTAGCAAACTGGCAAACTGGCAAACACGAGGACAAAAATGTGTGTGTGTGTGTGTGTGTGTGTGTGTGTGTGTGTGTGTGTGTGTGTGTGTGTGTGTGTGTGTGTGTGTGTGTGTGCGCGCGATATTTTCCAGCTAGTCAACATTGCCTTTGAGCAACTTCGGTAACAAAATAGCCTAGCTACCAAGTTACTTATCAGTACTTCCGATGTTGCCTAGTATATATGCGCTTGTTGACACTATAATTACGGTCTGGCAACTCCAGGAAGGCCGAGGTTCCCTGTGTCATCATCGAGGGGTCAAGCAAAGGAGCTGGCTACGAGGTGGGTCAGAAAGGGCCACTGAAACTGACCAATCGCTGGAACGCAGTGCACGTGCAGGGCTCGTGGCGCCTGGTCAACGTGCCGTGGGCATGCATCACTACGGACGGTCTGGCCGAGGGAGACTGGGACCTGGTGGAGAAAGATGGACAGGCCGTCAGAGAAAGGTAGGCAGAGTGAGACTTTGTTAACCCCTTCACTGCCACGATGTCATTTGAAATCAATCATTAAAAGTGCGAAATTTGAAACCTTTAAGTTTTTTTGTTTTCTTGCTAGCACCGGCGTGTTAAAGGATTTTCATCAAAACGCATAGCATTGAAAGTAGATGTGTTATAAGACAGGAAAATATACCGTTTGAAGGCGCGTGCATGCATCTTTCAGCCCGTAAATTGTACAGGATGGGGCAGTGAAGGGTTTAAAGGCAAACCGAAAGGAACACGCAATTTGGTTTGAAAACGACAGTCCGTCAGAGAAAAGCAGGCAGAGTGAGACTTTGTTAAAGGAGAACCGAAGAGAACACATAATTTGGTTTGAAAACGATAGACGGTCAGAGAAAAGCAGGTAGAGTAAGACTTTTTAAAGGATAACCGAATGGAACACGCAGTTTGGTCTGAAAACAAAGTAAACGGGCAAATAGTTCTGTCCCCTGGCTTCATTTGGTTCTTATATCAATACACCGGTAGAAAGGCCTGGATGTTTGTCCCCCTCACCCCCCACCCCCCGTCCGTAATCTCAGGGCTGTCATTTGGTTCCTTTTTCCTACCTCCTTTCTCGTTTTTCTGCCTAGTCGTGTTACTCTTTTTACATAACATTACGTCAGAGGAAGGAACATTCCCATTATTTGGTCAAGAGAAAAATATCACAAAAACTCCGGGAGACTGGAACATGGTGACGTGGTATATTTTCTTTTTACCTCTGTTGTCTGGTTGCATGACCATGTGCCAGTTTTAACATTGTACATACATATAATATAGCGTTATTGTGTTCTGATAAAATGTGTTTCTCACTGATATAACCGTCACGGTTGACTTGGCGTTGAAAACCAATTATTTATCTTCTATCCTTCTAGTGAAGCTGCACTTGAAGGTGAAGCTGGGGGGGGGGGGGGGGAAGCGTGGGAAGCGTGGGGGGGGGGGGCGATCGACAATGCTCAAGCTTTTTTTTAGGGTGTGATTTCTGACACATTTGACCTTAGCATTGTCTGGCGCCATGGTCACGTGGTTTGAAAGGATGACCAATCGCGGACCAATCGCGGACTAGGCAAGGAATCCATACGTACGTGTCCCCAGATCTCTTCATCCGGAAACTCACGGTGTCACCTTTGTAGCATCTACAGGCAACGATAGAAGATTATGGTATTTAGGTGAAATTAACTGTTTTCGGAATCAGTTACCAGTTTGGACGATTGGTTATTAGTGGTTGAATTTTAGCGTCCTGTTCACCGCATAGGGTTATTTCAGGACGGAATCGTCTTCGAGATTATTGTCAACTTTAAACCAGTTGCTCTGTTCTTCCTCACATGATCACATTGCTCTTTTGATTACGTTAAAATTCAAAAACGACTAAAGCTTCTCCTAAAACGTTTTGCAGGGAGGTCTCAAACAAGGACGTACAAGAGGACTTGGACGAATTTTGGTTCCTGACGGATCCGGAAGACTTCAACGCGTTCTGTCACGCCAAAGAGCCGCGTTGGCAACTGCTGGAAGATCCCTGGACAGATGACGACTTTCTTAATGCCCCTCGATACGCAGAGGTAAGGTGGGGACATCACTGGATAGATGATGACGTTTTTAAATGTCCCTCGATACGCAGAGGTAATATTGCGTCACTGGACATGTGACTACTTCCTTAATGCCCCTCGATACACAGAGGTAATATTACGTCACTGGACATGTCAAAAAGAATGGTCTCTTCCTCGAATTGCAGAATACTGGTTCTGATTATATACACACAGTTGTTGTTGTTGTTGTTTGTCATTACTGAGAATTTGACTAGGTTTGTGACGGTGTAATTTTTCAACTTTGTTCTTGTTACTCATTTTTCCGTTCGTATTTTGTGGAAGTCTTCTTGTTCATTGTTTAGGAGATAGCTGTTGCAGTCATTTGGCCAGAGTTCAGCGATGTAATTATTCAAATCTGGTTTTAGCTGAGGAAAAAAGGATGTACTCATCTGAAACGTCGCCATCAAGGGCATCCTTGCATGACATTCAAAAAAGGGCTTTTTGTTTGTTTGTTTTGCTTTGTTTTGTTTTGACGCGTGACTTGCTAATAATAATAGTAATAATAATAATACGTAACACTTACATAGCGCCTAATCCAACTAGACTGGCTCAAAGCACTTCACAATTCAAAACAAGAATGAACATCAGAATCAATACATGAAACATGCATATATACACCAGACGATCCAACACCAACAGCAAAGTGCAGGCAAATATGCACACATCTCGGAACAATCAGAGCAACCCAGACATGCAATGCAGCAATACATGGACCATGTACACATCTCATGATTGCAAATCAAATACAGAGTGCATCATAACACATAAACACAAAACAAACAAGAAACAAAACAAAAAACTGGGTTATATTGGAAGGTTTGGGAGAAGAAGTGAGTTTTCAACTGTGACTTAAATGAGGAGTGTTTTTGTGTGGCGAATGGAGAAAGGCAGATGCTTCTGAACTGGGACCAAAGACTATAAATACACTAATTTTGTTTGCAACGAAGCAACGAGTCTCTTTCTTCACAACACGCTTCGCTGTACTGTTCAGATTCGATTGATGCTAGAGAAAGCGACTGTAAATCAGGTTATTTGAGAATGTTGTTCAGACGTATTTATTGGTCATCGTCTTTGATTAGAAGAAGGGGGAAAAGAGAGAGAGAGAGAGAGAGAGAGAGAGAGAGAGAGAGAGAGAGAGAGAGAGAGAGAGAGAGAGAGAGAGAGAGAGAGAGAGAGAGAGAGAGAAGAAGAAGGAAATTAATATTTATAGCCACCTGCAACTAACTGGATCTTCATAAAGTTTAACTCATTACTTAACATTTGTTGGATTGTTGGCAGTTGCAACTAACTGGATCTTCATAAAGTTTAACTCATTACTTAACATTTGAGGGATTGTTGGACTGTCATTTATTTTACAAGATTTTATGAAGTAGTGTTTGATGTTGATATCATGTTTTTCGCTTTGACACGATCCACTAGGTTCACTGGACGTTAATCACCAAACACTTACTTGCACTTCTTAGCTGTCGTCAATTCATCATTTCTTCTTCCTCCGCTTTTTTAAAGGACTTATTCGGCAGTGACTGGGAGCTGCTGGGTGATGGTGCAGGGGACGTGAAGGCGGATGGAGGGAAATATCAGATCGTTTTCCAGCACCCGCCTGACGTTCAGAGAGCCTCCCTCATGTACAACCTCTACTTCAATGTCAAGCTGTCGCCAAAGCCTCTGCCGGTGAGAGAATGCGCGCTCGCGCGCGCGCGCGCGCACACCCCCCCCACACACACATGCACACACACACACACACACACACGCGCGCGCGCACGCACACACATGCATATACACACACACACACACACACACACACACACACACACACACACACATCCGCTAAGTAGTCTCAGTAAAATCGAATGAACAAAAGGCGTTAATCAGCTCGAATGACGTCACAGACATTCGACAAGGGACATAACAACAAAGGCCTGGATCACTTTCCTGGCATGTGAGTAAGCAAATACGAGGTAGACAAAACCCACCAAGGCTATGGTAGATACATCCCGAGGGAAAAGTCACCCCCTAAATGGGTCAGGATAGCTCAGAGGCAATACTGAAAAGCCAGGTGCAATACTGTCGCGGGCTCGATCGCCTGTGTGGCAAGGGATTTTTCTCCTAGAATCAACTTCCAGTGCAGACTCTCTTACGGTGTCTGTACAGCCCCCGTGTGCAATCGCGTGCACCAAAATCTGTGCGCACGTTAAAAGTCCCAAACATTGGCAACCATACCATACCACTGTTTGGTTACACGAAAATACTGTACACACTGATCCTGCTCTTGCGGCTGCTGTGCCTTACCCAAGTAAGGCGACCCGAATTTCCCGCAAGGGACAATGAAGCACTAAAACCAAAACAAAACAAAATGAACGCCGTTGGCTTTGTTCAGGAGGAGCTTCAGCTGGATCGCTACGTGGTGGAGGACAGCAAGGTGGGTCAGAAGAAACTGGTGACCCGTCTGCCTCAGGATGGTGTCTATCGCCTGGAGGTGGCTGGCGTCCTGGACGGGGTTATCACAGCGTTGGGCGAGTTCCGGATCAGCAGTGTTAATGTTAAGCGGGTAAGTCTCTGTCTCCGTCTCTTTGCATGTCTGTCTTTCTTTCTCTCTCTCCCCCCCTCCCCCCCATCTCTCTCTCTGCGTCTCTCTGTACACACGCAGGTGCGTGCGTGACTGCATGTGCGAGGATGTGTATGTGGCAGTGGTAGCGGTGGTGGTATGTGTGAGTGCATGAGAGAGAGATTATCTGACGTCTCTCTCTCTCTCTCTCTCTCTCTCTCTCTCTCTCTCTCTCTCTCTCTCTCTCTCTCTCTGCGTCTCTCTGTACACACGCAGGTGCGTGCGTGACTGCATGTGCGAGGATGTGTATGTGGCAGTGGTAGCGGTGGTGGTATGTGTGAGTGCATGAGAGAGAGATTATCTGACGTCTCTCTCTCTCTCTCTCTCTCTCTCTCTCTCTCTCTCTCTCTCTCTCTCTCTCTCTCTCTCTCCTTGTCGCCAAAGCCTCTGCCGGTGAGAGGATGCGCGCTCGCGCGCGCGCGCGCACACACCCCCACACCCCCACATGCACACACACACATGCACACACACACACACACACACACACACACACACACACACACACACACACACACACACACACACACACACACACACACACACACACACACACACACACGGTTCTGAGCTGTTCTCACGGACAGGCAAGCTGCGTGTTTTGGAGCTCGGCAAGATTATGTGAAACTTTCATTAATTTTCCAGTCCTGTCCTTTGGATACGACAATCAGAGTTGATCATCTTATGTATGAAGGTATTCTGCATCCAATGGTGTTATTATTGTCGCCGATTATTTCGTTGGTGAAGAAATATCTTAATGAATATGTTGACAAACTGTAAACATTGAATTAGAGTACAGTTGTACCCAAGTTCAGCGATACTGACGCGTGTTAAACTGTTCTCGTACGCTGGACTGATGGTGCACGTGCATGGTCACTGACATCAACATTGTTGTGAAGCTACCGGTGCGTGGGGAAATGGTTCCCGACAGAATGACGCATGAGCCTTGCCTTCAACTGTGTTAAATGTAAAGACAGTACCTGCACAGCCCAGCACTGTGACATGCCGTGAGAATGTTATGTAGTATTCTTTGTCTGTTTTGTGTATTTGGAAATGGCGAGCAAAGACACTAGCACCCATACAACTAAACTGAAGTCTACTTTGGATGATATCCAGAAACGTTTTTCTTGTGGTCGGGATGAACTATGCATTTGGAGAAACAGCCTTTGTTATCGTTACTCCGCTATTACTAACAATGAACTCAGTGTCGAAATCAATGACTATGACATAAATGACTCTGTCCTCGGAGGTATTCCTCTGCTTGTACCGCTTCCACCTCCGAGTGAACTGTCAAAAACAGTTATTCGGATTTATTGTGAGAAAGAAAAAAGTATCACACTCACACTCTATTTTACAGCTCAAGCCACTGGTACTTTACTTTGCCAGGGCAGAGACTGCGTTCGCTGGGATTCCGATGAATGTGAAATCATTAAGCACCATGTTGCGACATTCATGGATAGCAAAAATGCAGAACAACTGACAGTCTCACTTCTTGAAGCTCCTGTGACTTTCATCGAGTCATTTTTCTGGGACAATAGCCATGAAACCATTGCCTCCAGATCAGATTTTCTCCTACTCCACATCGAGAGAGATATGTCCATCCTCGCCTTCAGACTTTCATTCTCTACTGTCCAGCGAGATCAGCTGCCAGGCATGTCCAGCACAGAATATAGTTCTTCTGCCGCCTACCCCCTTGGTCACCTCCAGATCCCCGGACGACAAGGACCCAGAGTCACTTATGAAAGGACCCACATCGGCGGAAAAGAGGACCCCCGCTCATCCCAAGACTAAAAAACACCGCAGACGTACGCTGTGCTTCACCCCAAATCCGAAGAGGAACCAAGCTGCCCTAACACCGTCACTCCGAGGGAAACTGGAAAGCCTTGAGGCCTCACTTGAAGCCTTAGCTGAAGCACAGCGCGAGACGGAAGACTCAACTATATCCCTTATCAATGACTCAAAGTGCACAACCAAAAATGAACTCCGTACATTCGTAAGTGGGAAAGTTGAGTCTCTAAATAACACGATACACAAACTGAATGAAAAAATAGCCAGTTTAGAAAAAGCTACAGCCGTCTTATCAAAAGAAAACCATTCGCTAAAAACTCAGCTTGGTACCCTGCAATCTGAGATAAAAAAGACTAGAGCCCCACCCGTGATACCCACTCGTGACAGTTATTCGATGACTGACGTACAAATTGCAGGCCAGGTGAACGCCGCTGAAGAACAGTCATCGACATGTTCTTCAACCGATAACAGTCACACACTCAGCTCTAAAGTCGTCAGCTCCCAAAGTGAAATACCAAATACACTCACCACTACATATAGGATTACCGCAGGTGAACAAGAAACCTGCTGTTACTCCATCCCAACACAGAACCCATTTGATCCTCTGTTAAACACTGAGCAGGAGAAAGCGGCCACTGCGGAAATGAATCAGACAGAGGGAACTGACAGCCACACTCCGGTTGACACAACTCAACGACGTCACCGACAAGAAAACGCCGAAAAGTCAAAAGACAATATCCCCAAACTGTCTCCGAAAGAAATTTTAGGAAACATTTCTATCCCCCAAAGAGCTTCACTACTTCTGATAGGAGACTCTGTGATCAGACATATTAACCCCAGACGATTCGCTACCCACTCTGAATCGCTGTACAAAGTGTGTGTGCCTGGCGTGACGACTCGCGATCTGTGTGCATGGGTGCACTCGTTGCCCATCATGCGCAGTGTTAAAGCAGTCACTCTTCACGTCGGGATCAATGACTGCCCAGCAGGTCAGATTTCACAGAAAAACTGGTACGAACTTATCGCTCTACTGAAAAAAGTCTTTCCAAATGCATCACTGTCTTTCAGCTCAATCATCCCAGGTAAGGGGCGACACAGCCTAAATAATTCGATCGCTCCTTCAAACCGCAACCTGTTTAAAGTGTGCCAGGATACACATGTCACGTACATCGACAACGAACACACGTTCACTGCCCCATCCGGAGCACCGCGTTTAGTCCTGTACCAAGACTTGACCCACCCCAGTAAACAAGGAACGGTAAGATTAGCTGGCAACCTCGCACAAGGTTTTGGCATCTGGGAACATGACAATATAAGTCAGAACCAACAAAACGGGGCCAGTAGCTATAGGGAAAGATATGGAAATGAAACGGGGCAATTTTCCGGTGGCTGTGGACACAATAACGAACATACTCGATTCAGATACTCCCCTCCCGCCGCTGGAAACTGTCCTCCTCCATCATCCAGCCATCACTTCCCTCCAGTACCCCCACCTCAAACAGAACGTACCCCTCCCGTTCTCTATCAGCAGCCTATAGACAGAAAAGACACACATGAAACGCCTGCACATAGAGATCCCATACATATCCCACCGGCTTTCCACCAGCAACCATATCCCCCCCAGCATCCCCTCCAGCCTTCCTTTGACAGACAAGGCACACCTGAAACTGACGCCAACCGTTTACCCCCCATACCTGTCCAACAACCTGCAAGACAATCGGACAGCCAACTAAACCCCTATGCACTACAACTTTTTAACATGATAGCATCCCAACTCATGACACAGCAGCCTATGTTTTCTAACCACCGGCACCAGCAACCCTCCCCCATTCCCCGTACACTTTTTCAGCCATGCTAAACTGGTTAGTGACGATCACGAAATGTTGTCTACGTGTATCAACAGACCTATACGGATACCTGTTGATACAGTTCTACACGTATATTTGTGCGTGCGTGATCTAGCAACCCCCCCCCCCATACCCCCTCCCCCCACCCCCCGTACAAGCATTTTAAATGTGCCTAACAGTTGAAGTTCATGAAATGTTTATATGCATATTTATCCATGTACGTATTGACGCAGTATTGTGTATGTAGGCTATGCGTATGCATATATTGTATGCGTGTGTGATCTACCAGAACTCCCCCCCCCCCACACACACACACACTCTTAAGTGTGGTAAACTGCTGATGATCACGAAATGTATGTATATATAAATTATATATATATCACTTTCTACATAGAAACATGTATTAGTTTTTTACGTGTATATCTTCGTATATGTTGTGTGCGTGCATGTGTACGCGCGCGCGTATGTGTATGACTGTGCGTGCGTGCGTACGTGCGTGCGTGCGTGCGTGTGTGCATGCATGAGTGTGTGTGTGTGTGTGTGTGTGTGTGTGCGTGTGTGTGAGTGTGTGCATGTGCGAGTGTGTGTGTGTGAGTGCGTGTGTGCGTGCGTGTGCCTACGTGCGTGCTTTCGTACGTGCGCGTGCGTGCGCGTGTGTGTGTGTGTGTGATAGAGAGAGAGAGAGAGAGAGAGAGAGAGAGTGTGTGTGTGTGTGTGTGTGTGTGTGTGTGTGTGTGTGTGTGTGTGTGTGTGTGTACGCGCGCATGTATGTTGCAGATGGCTGGGCTGGTATTGCTTATACTGTAATAGCTAATACTTGTGTGGTCACTGAAGCGGATAATTAAGACTGATTGTTTGTAGCAAGTTTATATTTTGACTGTCATTGTGTTTTGCTGCCGTTCATTGCTCTTCTAGTAAGGCTGAATATCGTGTGAAACGTTTTGTATAATTATTGATTACTTACGCGTGTCATATTGTTCATTACTTAACTTTGGTCATTAAGTGTTGTTTTGTTATTTAATTTTCGACTTTACTCCACGGTGTACATAATTTAGGTTTCAATACTTTTCTTTCTTTGTTACTATGCCTATAACTATAAACACCTGGCCATCTAAGGATGGACTAAGAATAGGGTACTTAAACATTAATCATGCCATTAACAAACTTACTGATATCTCCTCAATTCTGTTCAATTCTGGAAGAAACTTTCATGTATTTTGTTTTGCAGAATCCCGATTATCAAATCATGTATCTGATTCTGACGTGTCAATGCCTGGTTACAACGTTATGCGCCTAGACCCCAAAACCCATAAAGACACAGGTCTGTTGTTATACTTTTCCCACTCAGTTAACCTAAAGCGTGCCTCGCATCTAGAACAACACAATACGGAATCTATCTGGATAGAAGTATGTCTAAAGCGAAGTAAACCAATTCTCGTGGGATTCACTTACAGGAACCCTTCCGAACGTACTGACTGGTTTGATAGATTCACTTTAATGATGGATGCCGTTTGTCTAGAAGCAAAAGAAATAATATTGCTAGGAGACTTTAACATTAATCTTTTAAAGCCACATATCAAATGGAATCATCTGTATGAAAACTTTAACTTACATCAACTAATAGATAACCCAACTCGAATTACTACGAATTCTGAAACTCTGATAGATCATATTTATGTTACTACCAAACAGAATATTGCCGAAGTATGTTCCCCAGTGTGTGGTTGTAGTGACCATTTACCTGTTTGCATTACATGGTTTAAAAAAGGTGTAAAAATTCCTGAAGCTGCACATAAAGAAATACGGTACCGATGCTTTACTCATTTTGACAAAGCTGCTTTTTTGCTTGACTTGGTTCACTCTCAGCTCTCACAAGTATACCAGTATACAGACCCCGATGAAGCTCTTGAGTTTTGCTATAAAACATTTAGTTCTGTTTATAATAAGCATGCTCCTTTTATGACCAAGCGTGTTAGGTACACAAGGAAACCTCCATGGTTGTCAAAGGAGATAGAAGAGGCCATGCATCAAAGAGATAGGCTACTGAAAGCAAGGAAACACGAAGAATTCAAAAAGCAGAGGAACAAAGTGACATCTTTAATACGTGCTTCCAAAAAAACAAACTTTCAAAATTTAGTCGCCTCAAAAAATGATTCTCGCTCTATTTGGAAGGCCATTAACACTCTAACAAACAAAGATGCATCAAAACCTCGTCACAGTCAAAGAATTACCCCCCGATAAGCTAAACAGTCATTTTGCAAATGTATCTGACACAATCATTACCAACGATCAATCAAAACTAAATGATTTAAGCTTTTTAAAACGCTTTTGCGAATCAAAAATATCAAATTCTACTTTAACGATTCCACCAATTGCAATATATGAAGTGTACAATGCTCTATTACAACTGAAACAGACAGGAACCCGAGGTCTGGATGACCTAGACGGCAAAATTATTAAAATGTCTGCACACGTCATAACTGAGACTGTTACCTACATATACAATCTTTGCATAGACAAAAACTATTTTCCAAAAGCATTCAAACAAGCTAAGGTTATACCCATTTACAAATCAGGAGATAACAAAGACCCTTCAAACTATAGACCTATCTCAATTCTGTCTGTTCTTTCAAAACCTCTAGAAAAACATATTAACAAACACCTTTTATCCTATCTTAAAACAAATGAACTTATACACCCCAACCAATCTGGATTTAGGGAACACCACTCATGCCATACCGCACTTACAACATTAGTAGATATTTTTTATAAGAACATAAACAAAAATGAATTTACGGGAGTACTTTTTGTGGATTTTGCAAAGGCATTTGATGTCATTGATCATGATCTACTTTTGAGGAAATTAACTCTTTATGGATTATCCAATGACACCCTGTACTTAATTTCTTCATTTTTGTCAAATCGAGAACAGCTTGTTTGTATAAACACAATTAAATCCGATTTTCTTCCCGTAAAATACGGTATTCCACAAGGTTCAGTGTTAGGCCCGCTTCTCTTTTCTGTCTATATAAACGACTTGCCCTTATTCATAAAAGCTTTATGTGAACTATTTGCTGATGACACCACTATCCACTCTAGTCACTCAAACCTAAATAATCTTTTGCTTAGCTTACAGGAAAGTATAAATAACCTTCTTCAATGGACTGAACTAAATCATATGTCGCTAAACTCGTACAAAACGAAATACATGACCATAACAACAAGACAAAAACGCCAGAACGTATCTTCTCGCATGCCACTTTATATTGGAAATGAGAAAATTGTCGAAGTAGCAACACATAAGGTTTTAGGAGTAACTATTGATAATAATTTGTCTTGGACAAATCATGTAAATGAACTAACCAAACGTGTTTCTCAAAAGCTATATCAACTTGCAAAAATTAAACATTTTCTAAATGCTCATGCTCGAAAACTATTTTTTCATGCACATATCCAACCAATCATTGACTATGCTTCAACACTCTGGGACTCTGCTAGTGCAAACACATTAAAACCTCTTGTTAGTATTCACAAGCGAGCCCTTATATTAACCCTTCTAAAATCCACAGCTTTGACAGCTCACGACTATAAACTTTTAGATGTTATTCCGCTAAAATTAAAATTAAAATTTAATAAAGGCATTATTATGCATAAAATAGTATCTGGTTATGCACCATCAAATCAAAAATTAAACTTTCATTCAAATCAGAACAGACATTCACACAAACTTGTAGTACCCCGTCCTAGATTAGATCTATTTAAATGTAGCTTGATGTATTCCGGGTGAAACCTATGGAACAATTTACCATTATCGATTAAACTTTTGTCAGATCACAAAGCATTTAAAAAAAACATTTAAACAGTACTTAATGGAAAAAAAATTACAACAAACATTGATTAAGGATATGTGCACTATTTCTTTGATTTTGAACATGATTTGAACATTTATATTCTCAATATTTGTGAATAATTATGATGTGTCAGAAATGTATATTAAGCATACATGCATGCTCTTCATTTTACTGTCTGTCTGTCTGTCTGTCTGTCTGTCTGTCTCTGTCTCTGTCTCTGTCTCTGTCTCTCTCTCTCTCTCTCTCTCTCTCTCTCTCTCTCTCTCTCTCTCTCTCTCTCTCTCTCTCTCTCTCTCTCTCTCTCTCTCTCAATAGTTAATATGAGTTTTTGAGTTTATAATTATTTTGTTTTCGATTGTTTTTGTTGTTGTTGTTTTTGTTTTTGCCCGAGGGCCTGATGAAAAAAGGTATATTGTACTTATTCCTTTACCCTCGTTAATAAAAAATTCGTTCGTGTTGTTTTTGTTTTTGCCCGAGGGCCTGATGAAAAAAGGTATATTGTACTTATTCCTTTACCCTCGTTAATAAAAAATTCGTTCGTTCGTTCGTTCTTTCTCTCTCTCTCTCTCTCTCTCTCTCTCTCTCTCTCTCTCTCTCTCTCTCTCTCTCTCTCTCTCTCTCTCTCTCTCTCTCTCTCTCTCTCTCTCTCTCTCTCTCTCTCTCTCTCTCTCTCTCTCAAACACACACACACACGCACGTACACACTCTCTCTCTGTCTCGCCCTCTCTCTCAAACACACACACACACACACGCACGCACACACACGCGCGCGTGCTCGCACTCTCTCTCTTTCTTTCACACACACACACACATACACACACACACACACACACACACACACACACACACATACTCCCTCTCTCTCTCACAGACACACACACACACGCACACACACACGCACACACACTGACACACCATTCTCTCTCTCACACACACTGACACACCATTCTCTCTCTCTCTCTCTCACACACACACACACACACACACGGCGACACACACTCACATATCTGCTGTTGAGACGTGAAAGAGAAAGAGAGAAAGAAAGAGAGAGAGAGAGTGCTTCTATTTTTTTTTCAATAATCCCTTGTGCCACACTCGATCGAACTTAGTGCCACCTCTAGTTTCAACAACAAACCTTATCATCGAAGACAACCACATGAAAGAGTCATTCCCGCTCATAAAACAGAACTGAATGCAAATTCATTCATTCCGTCAACTACCCAACTGTGGAACACATTACCTCAAACTATACAAACAAATCCTTCAATTAGCCTGCTGAAAAAACATTTGTCAACGAATGACACTATGGTTCCTACATATTATTATTTTGGTACTAGAAAGGAACAAGTTAAGCACTGTAGACTTCGACTTGCTATTAGCGATTTAAATTATGACTTATTCAGACGCCACCTTTTAGAAGACCCTATGTGTTCATGCGGATATACAGCAGAAACATCAGAGCATTTCCTACTACAGTGTCCCCTTTATAATAGTATTAGAAATAAAACCATTAATAAACTAGATGAGAACGAAAGAAATATCATACACTTCTGTTTGGAAACGACCAGCTACATTTAGAAACTAATAAGAAAATATTTGCTATAGTCCACGAATTTTTGCGCCAAACCGACCGCTTGTAAATTTGTAAAAGTCTGCCAAAATTTGTTTATGATACCAGCGAAGAAGTACACGTTTTAATCCTCTCCTTCTCTCTGTCTCTCTCAGATCAATAATTATGACATCACAAGACCATTCGTTTAGTTATTTGCTTTTTCAACCCCCGCCCCCTCCTCCCGTTTTGTTGTTGTTTTTGTTTTATTTTGTTTTGTTTGTTTGTTTTTTTGTTGTCATTCTTGTCTTTTGTTTGTTTTGTTGCCTCTGACGTTTTGACAACAATTTGCCATCTTGCCATCGTAAATGTCTGTATGATTATCATTTTATATATAGGTAACACTCAAATAAGCATACTGCTTTTGTGTTTCCTGTACTGATTTGTTGAGCTTATGATTATGATGAATGAATCAAATTTTATTTAAACCAAAAGCTTCTGAAATTTTGTAGTGACAGTTCTTGGGCCACTGGAAATTAAAAAATTTAAGGAGACAGATAGTTAAAAAGTGCCATCAGCATCAAGAAGTTAGGTAATCCTGTGTAATACTTAAAACTGGTCTAATCTTGAAACGATTTTTCAGAAAATGTGTAGCAATCAAGCTTCTTCATTTTTTTCAGTTCAGAAATTTCTAGCCTCAGACTTTGTACCTCCGACTCCAGCCATTCCAGATATGGCAATGTTTGCACACCTAAATCACACGCCGGATTTACCCTGTCTGAGTGGAGTACCCAAGATGGCTCAAGCAAGAAGATGGTGTTTTATGTGGAATAATTACGATGAAGAAGACCAAGATTGGTGCAAAACATTTCTCAATAAAGATCATTGTGTGTACGCCATTGTCGGCATGGAAAAAGGCGAGGCCCGCCACCTCTAAGGCTTCATGCACCTCAAACAGCAAACCCGCCTAAGTCGCCACTCTCAAAAACCACTTCACCAAAAAAGCCCACTCAATCGAGCCCGCCCGGGGAACCGATGTGCAAAACCGGGCCTACTGCTCGAAAGAGGGCAACCTGCTCCTCGAAATCGGGGAGCCCGCCGAATCGCTCTGCCAAAACCCATCGACGGCTTACGCTAAGGAAATGGGGAAACGATTAGCCGACGGAGAAGACCTCATGGATTTACTGGAAGACGAGGACTTCTTCGGCGCCTATTCGAAACACCGCCAAACCGTTCTCGAATACAAAGAAGGAAGAATCAATCGCGATATCCTTTCCAAAAAACGCCGACGATTGGGCCAAGTCACGCTGCGGCCGTGGCAAACTGATCTCTATAAAGAGCTCCTCGAAACGGAGCCCGATCCTCGCACAATCATCTGGTATTTCGATCCTTTCGGGGATTCCGGCAAAAGCTATTTCTGTAACTACTTCTCCATGCAGTTCCCCGAATCCTCCCTGTCCATGTCAGCCTGTTTTTCAACAGCTGGCCCATTTCTGCACCGGCTGCTGGCTCCTCCTACCGCCCTCTCTGAAGTGCTGGCTTGGCGGACAGTCAACACTGACTGACGTGACTCAAACGAAGGGGTCTCTAGCACACACACACACACGGCGACACACACACACTCTCTCTTTTTTTCTCTCGTGTCTCAACAGCAGATATGTGATTAACAGCTTGTGACGTTTTCGTCTTTCTTTTAGAGTGCAAAATCCAGATTCTTTATATAACTTTTCGTGGCTTGTTCCTCTAACAGCTCCTAACGGATAATTCTTATAGCTTCCAAATGCAGGTTTTCGAGCATGTTTGAAAGTGTTCCAGAACAATTATCCCAAACAATGTCGGCGTAGTCAAACTATGGTAATATAAAGGATTTGTACATAGCATTCAAGGGTTTTCGGCACAGCTTGTACTTAAAGGAACGTAAACATGAAATAAGAAGGATTACTTTTCTAATAATACTGTTTATATGTTTTTCCCATTTGCAGTTACTTTGAAAAGTCAGACCTAAGTGTTTGTGACATTCCTTGTCTTCGAGAACAATATTTCCAAATGACAGTGGGTAAACTGGAAGGTTGTCTTTCTTAAATGTTAGCAATTCAGTTTTTTCTTCATTAAAACTAACTTTCCATCGTATCGCCCAGATGTTAATTTTTTCCAAGTCAGAATTTAAAATTGCTGCTCTTCTGTCGGGGTCTTTCAATGCAAGTGACACACTTGTGTCATCCGCAAAAAGTTTTATAATAGATTCAATATATTTGGTTATGTCGTTTATGTATATGAGAAATAACAAGGGGCCTAACACAGACCCCTGTGGAACTCCAGAAGGTACTGTTTTGTATGATGATGATGATGAGTTGATGCTTAATGTCCTCAGATGTCATTTGACATATTAGGGACAAGTTGTGACCAATGCCGAAGCACGGTTCAATAAATCTTTACGTCCACGGAAACCAGAAGGCTCGTTAGGACGGACAGCCCAGGACGTCCACCTCGACTCTCACACAGCTCCTGAACTATGCTGTTTTGTATTCAGACTTTTTACCTTTTATAACAACGGCTTGTTTGCGATTTTGTAAATAGTTTTGAAACCATAATGCCAAATTGCCTCTTATACCAACTGCTTCTATTTTTTTTCAATAATCCCTTGTGCCACACTCGAGGACGTCCACCTCGACTCTCACACAGCTCCTGAACTATGTCACTTAACAGCGAAATAGGACGATAATTATTACACAGATTTTCGGGTCCTTTTTTATGTAGTGGTGTTACATGAGCAATCTTCCAAATGTTTGGGAAGATACCTTCATTCAAACAGCGGTTAAACAGCCTGATGGTTAAGGGTTCTGTAATAATGTCAACTGTAGCTATCAGCAATTTGTTATGAATCATATCGGGCCCTGTTGCCTTTGATTTGTCAAAAAAATGTATTACACTATGTACGTCAGCGTGCGTAAGTATAATATCAGTAATTTCGGAATCGGTGTACTCTACATGTGGAGTATAGCCCAGCGAATGTCTGCATTTATCCAAGCAGCATCTTTAGAGCGAATTGTGACGGTTTTTACAGGCATGCAATTGCAGGCGGCTTCGAAAAATATAGTATTAAAATGTTCAGCACAGTCGTCAATGGATCCATTTTGCATGGCATCGGCCCAGTCTATACGAGACAGCACGTTGCAAAATTTAGTGCCATCTAATTTGTCATAATTGTATAATGTTCTTTTGAAACTATAATTAGTATTGGTGTTATTGATCACTGTTGCACATGGCACACAGTGCTCACTACATATTTCCGGCAAAAACTCTATACTTTTAATAACTTGGGGCGTCTGGGTTATGATAAGATCAATACATGTACTACTTGTCGGAGTTATTCTAGTGTCAGAATTAGTTAGCTGGTGCAACTGAAACATTTGGAGTATATCAACTAAGTGCTTGCTTGGGAAGTTAAAGTCGGAGTTCAAGTCCCCAAAGGCAATAAATTTTAAACCAGTGTTATTTACATTCCAAAAGCTTTGTCTGATTAAATCCCAATAGTCAACTGTGGCACTCGGTTGTCGGTAGAATGAACCTATAAGCATGGTTTCCTTGTTAATTTTGGTTTCAATCCAAATAGCTTCAAGACCGTGTACATGAAGATCGGGTCTGTGCTTACAGAATAAGTGTCGTTTCACGTATATGGCTACTCCACCACCACTGTGGTTTGACGGTCGGCCTGTGGCTACTCCACCACCACTGTGGTTTGACGGTCGGTCTATGGCTACTCCACCACCGCTGTGGTCTGACGGTCGGTCTGTGGCTACTCCACCACCACTGTGGTTTGACGGTCGGTCTGTGGCTACTCCACCACCACTGTGGTTTGACGGTCGGTCTAGTCTAATCGATGGATGGAAATGTAGTAAGTCTGTTTGAGCACTGGTATGATGCGGAGCTAGCCACGTCTCAGAACATGTAATAATATCATATTTATTGCATTCGGTTTCAATGTCCGATATGTGTTTAGGTATACTTCTTGCATTGAGATGAATTATTTTAATTTCGTAATTAGGGGTAGGGCCTGGGTTAGATTCGATATCTCCTGAAGCAAGTGTAACAAACCAGATGACAAACTTGATAACTGTAATCTATTTTCTTGCGGTTCCGAATGAAAACAACGAGATGTGAATGCCCTGTGTTTTCAACAGCAGTTGTCTGCTCAGCAAAAAAGAAAAAGAATAGGGCTATCTTCACTCGATTATGGTTTCTCGTGCAGCATAGAATATAAAATGAGATCACTGATAATTTACTAAAAAAAAAAATACTTTGTCATGATTATTGACCGTTCTATTGTAAAAACATCCAATCCTGGCTCTATAAATACACAAATCATTCGTCATTTTATGTAACGGTTCCCACGAGAACACAAAACAAAAACAAGCCCAGGACGGATGTGTAGTTTTGTGCGGTATACAGTAACAACAAGCGACTGTCTTCCAATCCAGTCTCTCTCAAGGCTGTCTCTCTAGAAAAAAATACACCGTTCATTCTGCAATTAAATGGTAACGGATAATGAAAAAAGAACACAAACAAAAAACAAACAAAAACAAAACCCAAAACAACAACAAAACAAGAGTGATGGAGAGAAAAAAGAAAAGACAAAAAACAAAAAATAGAGTGACAAATTAATTTCTTAATTATTATATACACTGTCTTACAGATATACAATGTGTATGGCGAGGGTTATTTGCGCCGCAATAGGCGTGGTAATTGACATCATTATTCAGTAAGGGATTATAATCAATGGTCGTAGTCTAAATCAAACGAAAGGGCTCGTGTTTTTTTGTTTCCCCCCCCCCCCCCCCCCTTTACGTGTAGCTACAACAGAAAAACTTGGGCGTGCAAGTCAGGCTACAGTTACAGATTCATTACAGTAAAATGCGCATATCGTAACACTGCACATTGATGGGACATGATTTTTGGCAATAAGGTATCCTACCGTATCTTAATTTAGAGTGTTATTTAATGTGCGAGGCTGGATTGAGTGTTTGCGTGTACTTGAGAGTGCGGTGTACGATGATTTAACGATGTGCGTGGGTTCGAGTGTGTGTGTGTGTGTGTGTGTGTGTGGGGGGGGGGGGGGGGGGGTCGTGTGCAAGCGTGTGTGATGTGCGTAAGCATGAGCATACGAGTATGCGTGTGTGTGCGTGTGTGTATTATCGGTTTTCAGTGCTCTGTGAATGTTTCTGGCTATTATTACTAATGTACAGTCAAACACTACTAGTGAGACTATTTTTACATCAACGTAACGGTCGGTCGCAAGCACGGCGACAATATAAACCTATTACATGCAAACCTAGTTTCCTATTTTACTACTACTGGCGGTATATCATTACAAAACTATAATGCCATCAGGATTACAACATACATGTATGCACGTGAAGTGCGTGATCTGTACAAAGACTTTGTTTGAGGCGCGTAACTATAAATAACAACCGCTACCTTTAGAACTAAAAAACAACTGCATATTACAAATACGTAATGGTCACCACATCGCGACCGGTGCTCCAGCTATTCTCTAAATAGTATTCACAGGCGCTCAGTTGTAATTTCTATAATAAAAATAATCGGAAAACAAAAAATAAAGAAAAACAAAACGTCGTTCACTGCTACAATATATATAGTACGTATGCGCTTATACGTTTGTGGCGATCAGTCGCAAAATAAACTAATCAGGATTACAATATTATTACACGAATCCACATGTAGAGGCAAGGAAACGCGAGTGGTTGATGCATTACGTCTTAAACACACATATTTTCTTTCTTTCAGTGACAGCGCGTTACAAAGTTGTCAGTACTATCGGTAAAAGAAATACAATAGCTGTACGATATCTACAAGACCGTAGCATTCAGGGCATCAGACACGTGATGGTAAACAGCAACCTACTACCATTGAAAATGGAGGAAAACATGTAGACACTAAAAATATAGAGTTTGGAGACTTCCACTGTTACAACACAAGAGACGTAAGACATACACATAAGCACGTCAGCACGATCCAGGATTGCAATCATTATAATTACACAAAACATATCCAAAAAGCGAGACTGATCTTCCTTCAAAGAGGGCACGAATGACAGAGGTACTGAGCATTGAATACACCGAGATCCTTAATGTTACAATGACAGCTCATTGTCGAGACTGTGCCAATCAGTCAGACTAGCACGAAACACAGGTAACTGTGAGATCTCTACACGTGCGTTGTGAACCTCGTGCTAACAGCGGGGAAAACACACACACAACTTTGGCGTGCAAATTAGCCTACAGCTACAGATTCATTACAATACACGGCATATCCTGAAACACTGCACAAAATGGAACACAATTGTTCACAATAGGGTATCTTTCAGTGTTTTACTTTACAATGTTATTAACACTGTGAAATTTATAAGCGGGCCTGGATTGAGTGTTCTTGCATGTCCTTAGCGCTTATGTGTGCGGTACGATGATTTAACGTTGTGCTTGGGTTCCATTGTGCTTACGTTTGTGCACCTACGTACGCACGTACGTGCGTGCGTACGTGCATGCGTGCGCGCACGCGCGCGCGTGTGTGTGTGTGTGTGTGTGTGAGAGAGAGAGAGAGAGAGAGAGAGAGAGAGAGAGAGTGTGTGTGTGTGTATGTGTGTGCGCGTATCTTTGTTTGCTTGGGTGGTGTGCGTGCGTGCCCGTGTGTGTGTGTGTGTGTGTGTGTGTGTGTGTGTGTGTGTGTGTGTGTTCACGTGCGCGCGAGTGCTCGTGTGTGTGTGTGTGTGTGTGTGTGTGTGCGTGCGTGTATGTGCGTGTATGTGCGTGTGTGTGTGTGTGTGTGTGTGTGTGTGTGTGTGTGTGTGTGTGTGTGTGTGTGTGTGTGTGTGTGTGTGTGTGTGTGTGTGTGTGTGTGTGTGTGTGTGTGGATGTTCAGTGTTATTAACACTGTGAAATTTATAAGCGGGCCTGGATTGAGTGTTCTTGCATGTCCTTAGCGCTTATGTGTGCGGTACGATGATTTAACGGTGTGCTTGGGTTCCATTGTGCTTACGTTTGTGCACCTACGTACGCACGTACGCCCAGTTTTACTGAGCGGCGATCATCTAACTTTCCGCATGCAGTTTCTTGTCGGCACTTAATCTGTGCAACTTTAATTCACGTCCCTCCACCTCCTTTCCTTTGTAGTTCAAACAGCACACACAGTATCCTTCCCCATGGTAGTTGTTTTTTAGTATTGTGGTTGATCGAAACTATCTTCGCTCAGGCGACACCCAGTAGGCCTAACATAGCCGCCGGCACATCCCAGTCAACAAAAACTTCCGCATTCTAAAATTTCCTCTGTCGATTTTTGCTCAGCTGAAAATTTGGATCGCGATGACGCGCGTTGCTCAAGCTAAGCTATTAGATCATCAGTGTTGACTCTTTCGATAAGCTGTGCCATCACACACACACACACACACACACACACACACACACACACACACACACACACACACACACACACACACACACACACACACACACACACACACACACACACCGTGATAATTATTTCTAAAGTGTAGTCAACTTCTCTGTCCACATATATTCATTCTGCTTGCTTCTGTGTTTTTTCCTCTCCTCGAGGTTCCCGTGTGTTCACCACACACGAGTGTATTCAGTACACAGGAGTGTATTCGCCACACACGTGTGTATTCACCACACACGAGTCATTTTAGGACACACGTGTGTATTCACCACACAGGAGTCATTTCAGGACACACGTGTGTATTCATCACCCACGTGTGTATTCACCACACACGAGTGATGTCAGGACACACGTGTGTATTCACCACACACGAGTGTATTCACCACACACGAATGTATTCATTACACAGGAGTGTATTTACCACACACGAGTGTATTCACTACACAGGAGTGTATTCACCACACACGAGTGTATTCATTACACACGAGTGTATTCACCACACACGAGTGTATTCACTACACAGGAGTGTATTCACCACACACGTGTGTAATCTCCATACACGAGTGTATTCAAGACACACGAGTGTATTCACCACACACGAGACATTAGCGTAGAGTTCCCCGCCCCTTCTGGGCCCGTTGGCTGGATCAGCAAGTGGAGCGACAACAGGAATTAGCATTCAGGGGCGTGACGTCACTGACCGAGGAAGCTGTCAAACTCCTCCTGACGTGCCGGGGTCCCGAGGTCTTCACCAGCATGTCACAGCGCCACCTACAGGTCTTCCTGTGTACTGTACCTGTCACAGCGACACCTACAGGTCTTCCTGTGTACTGTACCTGTCACAGCGACACCTACAGGTCTTCCTGTGTAGTGCACCTGTCACAGCGCCACCTACAGGTCTTCCTGTGTACTGTACCTGTCACAGCGCCACCTACAGGTCTTCCTGTGTAGTGCACCTGTCACAGCGCCACCTACAGGTCTTCCTGTGTACTGTACCTGTCACAGCGCCACCTACAGGTCTTCCTGTGTACTGTACCTGTCAAAGCGCCACCTACAGGTCTTCTTGTGTACTGTATACCCTAAACGGGTATTATTATCCCCCCGTGAGCGGCCTTCACCCTAGTATCAGTGACAGGGAGGGGACTGTCACGTACGTTAAAATTGGCTGTAAATTCGAAACCGTCGCTAGTCAGTTGGAGGCCGAGGCCTCCATCTGCTCTATAAAAATAGAACAAACTACTAGACACATAACGGTACATAATGTGTATTACCCCGAGTGTGACGGTGAGGGAGAGTGGTTGAAATACCATTGAGATAGCCACTGCCTGGTGGTCGGGGATTTTAATCAACACAGCGTACTCCGGGAGGACTGCTATACGCCTAAGCTGGGCGCGGGCGTCACTGGCTCCGACTTCGTTTTGTTAAATGATGGAACGCTGACCAGGGTACCCGATCGTTCTGTTAAATGATGGAACGCTGACCAGGGTACCCGATCGTTCTGTTAAACGATGGAACGCTGACCAGGGTACCAGATCGTTCCCATGACAGAGGAACTGCTATTGATCTGGCCCTGGTCACTCCTGACCTGGCTGGTGATGTGGAGTGGTCGGTGGGCGACGATCCCTTGTCCAGCAACCACCTCCCCATCGCCATTAACATAACTGGTGCCGTTGTGCGGGAGCGGAACGCCCCGCATGAAACTTTTAATTATAATAAAGCTGACTGGCTTAGATTCCGAGCCGAGCTGGGGTCTTTGCCAATCGGTGATCATGGATCCCTTTCCATAGAAACCCTAAACCGTTTACTTTTGGAAAATATCCTTATTGCGGCCAGGGCCTCGATACCGACCACCGAGAAGGGGTCCACCCGGACCCGTAACAACTCTTGGTGGACGATGCCTGCGGGGAGGCGGTCAAAAACAAAAGATATCATTACAAAAAGTATAGGCGGAATTGCACGCCGTTAGCATATCAGGAAATGACCAAAGCAAAAATAGAGTGCCAAAAAATTATAGCCCAGGCAAAATTGACTCATTGGAACAATTTCGTAGGAAATTTGGACGCTAGGGTTGACCTGGGCAACGTTTATAAAGAGATTAAGAAGATTAAGCAGCAGTACTGTCCCCCCGATTTCGACCTTAGGGTGGGGTACAGAGTGTTTAAAACGAATCAAGCAAAGGCGGACGCCTTCGCAGAGGTGTTGGCCGATGCTAGCAGCACCTACCACCTCCCCGCGGGCATGCAGGAGTATCGAGACTCCTGTGAAACACTAAATCCGCTCCAGGACCCTGCTCCGGCACACCTGGCTGTAAATTGTCCCTTCACTCGTGCTGAGCTGGAGACTGCTCTTTCTTCTATTACAAAACTGAAAGTTTCTGAAGGTGTAGACCGTGTTTCCTATCGGATGTTGAGAGAGTTGCCGGAACCCTACATGGAGGCGTTGCTGGCCCTCTTTCGGCGCTGCTGGGAAGGTGGGGTGATTCCAGACGGGTGGAAACACGCCATCGTCACTCCCATTCCCAAGCAGGGAAAATCCTGGAAGGAGGTCGGTAACTACCGTCCCATCTCCCTCACATCCCACATAGGTAAAATTTATGAACGTATTGTGAAACAGCGACTTAACCACTTCTGCGAGAGCAAGGGAGTGATCCCTCTGTGCCAGGCCGGGTTCCGTACCGGCCGCGGGGTGTCTGACCACCTAGTGCGGCTGGGGACGCGCATCAGGTGAGCGAGACTGAAGAGGAGGGCGCTGTACAGTTGCTTCTTCGACGTGCGTCGGGCCTACGATACCGGCTGGCACGGACGGTTGCTCCGTAAAATCAAGGAAGTCGGGCTTTCTGGTCAGATGTATAACTTCGTTAAAGCCTTTCTGTCTAATTGCCTAAGCTGGGAACGAAACAAAAAGCCAAAGTAAGGAAATAAAAGCAAAAAT
>OY757551.1:8614996-8772496 GCA_963584105.1 Alviniconcha strummeri
TTTCAGTCGTTCATTCATTCAAAAAACATTTTTCGAAAACCGCCTCTGAAAACACACACACACACACACACACACACACACACACACACACACACACACACACACACACACACACACACACACACACACACACACACACACACACACACACTGAAACTCACTGAAACTCACTGCCTGCATTGTTTCGATTACCATTCAGCATCGACACGTTTAAATCACGTTACATATTCTGCATGTTAAGCTCAGTGATTGTAACCTGTCTACAACGTTCTACCTTCTCCCCCCCCCACCCCCCCCCCCCACCCCCCACACAGACACACATCATTGTGGGGCTTTTATTCATATAGCATGGACCCATTCATTAACAATACATTCCCTCTCTGATTCAACCTCTTTGCATGGCTCTACCCCTGTCATATCAACTGCATCCGAGGGTACTGGATAGTGACTAGTGCACATGGCTCCTGTAGAATACAAAAATTCTATGCATACATATAAACTAAAGGTTGGAACAAAGGATAAGATAGAGGTAAGGGGTCGAGTTGACAATAACCATAACATTATCAGCCTCAAGAATCGACAAATCGCAACAACCAAACAGTAGTGTAAAAAATACCCACAAGTGTTGTTTTGTAGCTTGACAGGAGTTTACCCCGAAAATGTGCAAGTTGTGTCTTGACCAAATAAGTAACGTTCTTTTGAACCTTTTATGTGTTTGGATCTTGTTTTAGAACGCCAGCAGTCATTCTTGTTTAAGATTTTTGGCATTAGTTCAGCACATATACCCTCATCACCTGGTTCAGCACATACACCCTCATCACCTGGTTCAGCACATTTATCCTCATTACCTAGTTCAGCACATATACCCTCATCACCTGGTTCAGCACATATATCCTCATCACCTGGTTCAGCACATTTACCCTCATCACCTGGTTCAGCACATATACCCTCATCACCTGGTTCAGCACATATACCCACATCACCTGGTTCAGCACATTTATCCTCATCAACTGGTGCAGCACATATACCCTCATCACCTGGTTCAGCACATATACCCACATCACCTGGTTCAGCACATATACTCTCATCACCATTAACCCCACCCGCCACCCCCTCCCCTTTCCCGCCCCACTACCCTCGACTCTGAGCCCCAGTGTTCGAACCGTGCAGTAAAACTCATTCTGCTTAAACGGTAACTCATTTTCCTCGTTATTCGAACACTGAAGACTGAAAACAAGACAAAGCTTCCCACCCGCAAAACGATGTTCACATTCGGCTCGGTTCACAGAATCCAGTGAGTTTTGTTGGCGTTTTCTTTGCCAGCCTGGGTCTTGTTGCCGTTTTCTCACTGCGTTCAGCGCGCTGTAATGACTAGTTCTCTTTTGACTTCTGGTCAGCTTTTGTGTACGTATGCGTGCGTGCGTGCGTGCGTGCGTGCGTGCGTGCGCGTGTGTGTGTGTGTGTGTGAGAGAGAGAGAGAGAGAGAGAGAGAGAGAGAGAGAGAGAGAGAGAGAGAGAGAGAGAGAGAGAGAGAGAGAGAGAGCCCTCGTAGTCAGGAACGTCATTACTAACAGACACAAGGAGTGAATGAGTGAATAAAAATTATACATGACGCATAATAATTTCCACACAAAACAATGCATATTCACACAGCGTCACTTATGGACACAAATGTTCTCACAAGGTCACATATCAACAGCATAATAATTTCGTTTTAAATAACAACTTCACTGCAGATTCGTGTACTTGTACTAAAAACGGTAAAGCTGCATTAAACAGCCATACAACAGAACGTCGGAGAAATCGCTCTTTCTCGGGAAAAAGCTTTCCCGACAGAGCTGCCGATCGCGTGGCCTATCGACCTCTGCTTCCTGAACCACAGTGAAGAAAGAACAGTCTAATAACGTGACTGCTATTCAGCGACAAGCAAGCTTGAGTTGGATCCTAGTGTTGCTCAGTGGAGTGGGCCAGAAGATAAAGATGCACATTATAAACACATAGTTCTTCCGTACTTAAAAAATCATAGTTCGCAATTATTTATTTATTTTGCACAGAGAGAGAGAGAGACAGAGACAGAGAGAGAGACAGAGAGAGAGAGAGAGAGAGAGATTGACTGATTGATTGATTGATTGATTGATTGCACTTTAATTACTCAAGGATAAAGGTTTAGGCACGAATGCCTGTCGGGCAACCTGTCCTTGAAACATTTACACTTAAATACATATGATGGGGGGGCAGTGTGAATCGACAATTCTGAATACTGCAAAAGAGTAATAAATCAATTCATAATAACACTGGGAGACTATACATGCATGTATATACACATTACAAACCAATAAATTGATTTATTTTTGGTTATTTACAACAATCTGCTTCTGAACCATTATTCTGTGGAGCTGTGTTTCGGAGCTGGTAAGTGAATTGCATGACTTTATTTGAGTTGGGATAGTACTAGTTCCTCAGGGATACGCCTGAAAATGAGAAGATAGTTTTGAAAAGGTCTCTTCTAGGTTTAGGCAGAATTATGAATCGAGATGTGGCGCGAGTGCTGGTTTCTGTGGACGTTAAGCACCATGTTTACCTACTTTTATGTGTAACCTGTTTCTTAGGGAATGTTACCTTAGGACGGGGTAACTTATTCGTGTATTACACCGGATTTACTCACAATGGACGACCCGTCGGTTTGCATTGGTAGCAGATCAAAAGGTGCCGTAGCTGCGCTCGTAGACCTGCTCAAGTTCTCGAAAACCGAGTCGGCTGATTCGGTTCAGCAGTCTTGAGGCGCACTGCTCTGCCTTCAGTGCCTGCTGCATGCAACCCTTCGGAGGGAGCCAAAGGCAACAACTCCACACATAATTACCGAGTTTTGGAAACATTGGTGAGTTTGCCAACCACTTCTGATTAAGCATTTTCTATAAATTATGTAATAATAATAATTATTATTATTTCATTTGATGATAGTCATGAGTTGTTACAAATTTTGTACAAAAGAACGTTTTAACTCTTTAACATTGTCGTCTGATACGGGAACCTGGGTGTAAAGGGAAAAGCAAAACTGGCGCGTATTGTCCGGATGGCAGGAAAACGTACTGATGCAAAACAAGACTTCCTAACCGACTCTACCTCACAGAAATCGAACGGAAAACCGCACGGTTCTTAGACGGCGCAAAGCACCCCCTCTTTTTTTCAGTTTCAAAAACTCCGTTCGAGCTGACGATACAAAGTGCCAACTGCCAAGAGGAATGTGTACTAAAAATACTTTATTCCAAGTGCTATTTCTTTTAAATTCTAGGATTACTTAATATGTTGGCCCTGTGAGTTTCAAGGATCAGCTTTACTCACCCTGTGATAGTGTTTGATTTGATGGATGTTTAAGCTACTCTTTTAGTACACCGGCAAAACAACCCAGTATGCTTCAGGTTTATGATATATATCAGCATAACCGTCTAATTCTGAGGTAACTAAATATTTGTGTACAGTATTTGTCAATGACAGTTTTATTCTGTGTGCATTCGCGTGAGTGCGTCGCGCGAGCGTGTGTGTGTGTGTCGGTGTGTGTGTGTGCGCGCGCGCGCGTGCGTGCATGTGCTTTTTGTTTGTGTGTGTGTGTGTTTTATATAATGCCTGGATTTGATATGTTGCTCCAAAAATGCTGCCTGTATATGTTGTAATATTATTGTATGTTTTAAGCGGGTGGAGAGCCAGAAGAATAGTGTGTGTGTGTGTGTGTGTGTGTGTGTGTGTGTGTGTGTGTGTGTGTGTGTGTGTGTGTGTGTGTGTGTGTGTGTGTGTGTGTTTCACCCTCGCATTTGTCAAGCATAGATTTAAGTTGGAGCCTGAAGAATGCAGAAAGACACCATTCGCGTACTTTGCTTCGCTTGCGACAATGTTAACTTATGGAAGCTTTCTAAGCAGATTTTAGTCTTGAAGCTGCTGTACGTGTCTGAGTACTTACACATCCAAAGGCAGTGCAGACAATGTGTGTAATCCCGCAGTGCCCGGTGGTCCGTCTTAGATAAAAATTAAAAATAAAAACATTTCATTTTTTTGTTTTTGCCGGGCTAGCGCCTTTGTTTTGTCTTGAAATACGTTACGTGTCCCTTAAAAGAAATACCTTTTCAAAATTTATACCATGGAGCCCTCTGGAAAGCTGCTTCAAGTCCTTTTTCCTCATCCAAGATGCTCTAAAATATGAAAATAAAACATTTACAGTACGATTTTGTTTAAAAAAATAAAATAAAAAGTGACAAAATGACCCAAACTACTCATCATACTTTCTTTTCGCCAGGTAATGAACCGTCCGAGAAAAACTTGGGTTTACTGAACTAATTCGTGTTGTTGCTTACACTTTTATCTAATACAGTCGAATACGCTTAAGTCGAACGTGCTAGGGAATTACTTTTGTCTTCGAGTTATCCGGTTGTTGTTTTTTACTTATCCGTCGTCGACAAATAAATCGAACTTTGCCGAAAGTATTTCGACTTCAGTTTTTTTTTTTTTTTTTTTTTCCGTCCAACTTTGGTTTGGAAACTGGCGGCTACTGATAGTTACGATTTATTATTCATTTTTTTCCTTTTCTTATTTCCTTATCAGTTGCTCGTGATACAATCGTATGAGTAGTTAAACTTCAATTTTTGTTGGCTTCGAAAGTTTCGTTCGTGTTTTCCTTTGCAAAAACTACATTGTCGCTATGCAGTAATGGCATCTGTGATGCATGTTTGCAGCAGTCTTGACCTCTGGCCGTAGCGGAGCGTTTTTGACTCTCGTGTGAGGTATAGAACGCTTTTTCCTCGTTTTCCGATAGCGCACATCGTACGAAGCTCCCGTGTGTGTGTTCTATGGTGCGATATATAATTTTGGCATCTGTTACACACACTGTACTGTATTAATCGGAGATCACCTGCATCGGTCCGTCCGCCAGCGCGCGCATATGCGTGTGTGCATTTTTTGGTGCTATAATTGTACGATTTGGTAGGGCCTGTCTTTCAGCTTATCTCACTAGCTTATATTTTCTCTAAATATCGCCCCAGACTCATCATAGATTTAATATTTACAAACTGGCAATGGGATCAAAAAGTGCAATATACCTAAATCTGGACTGGGTCACTCCCACTGAGAAAGGGGTCAATGGTCCAGTGATAACGCCGACCAAGCAAGTGATAGTTGTGACTGGCCAAATTGACTCGACTGCATTCACGTCACACTCCGAGCATCGCTTTCCGACATCTTCCTCCAAACTCTGCCAGATTTGGTTACGCCACTGAAGGGGTACTCTTTATCTCCGCCCAGCTGTCCAACGACACGGGTTAGCGCCCTTCGAAATGTTCGGGTACTAATATGACAGTAGAAGAAACCTAACGCCAAAGCACGCACGTAAACATGAGACGCATCCACCCCGGGTAAAAAACAAAGAAGAAGAGTTCCGTCTCGAGTCAAACGATTGTGGTTTTATTTGTGCTGCTGTAAACTTTATTGGCGGCTATAAATGACACGCCTTGTTTTATTTGAGTCGTTTGTAACAAACTTACTACTGTTTGAGCACCAACAAAAATCTGCTTCGTTAGCTGACAGTTTTCGGGGACCTATGGCGTAACTAAATACGGCAGTGGTTGAAGGAAAGTTGTCGTAAACCGGTGCTTGGAGTTTGCATTCACGTACGTCGTCGCAGCTTCCTACATCTCTTCGTCTGCTAGTATGTGTGTCACTGGACGTCTGCAGAATGCATCCGGGATGACAATGTGCTTGCCTGGCACGACTGTGATGAATGATAATGTCTTGAACCATACCTTTCATTTTCGGAGTATGTCGAATGTCTCGTTACACCTCTAACTGTGTGTGACGTTACACCCCTAACTGCATGTGGCGTGTGTCTCTTCACTGGTCTGCTTCGAGGTTTTTTGTCAGCTGCACTCGTCGAAAACGTACTGTGTGTGACCTTGCTTTTTTATCTGTTCTTTGATCTACTCGCGCTGCCTCTAGCGCTTAAGTGACTTGGTTAGAATTAGATCATGTATCAACTGCGACTCATTCAAATGACTTGTCTCTCAAGCCAGCCTCTTTTTTTCTTCTCTTTTTTTGTACTGATAGTGAACCACTAACACCAAAGTTCTCTGAAGAATTCTTCTACTGTCGCACTGTCTTTCTGTTGTCGCTCATGGGATTTTGTTCGTTCATGGCTAATGCTTCGTTTTACAATGAAGTACTCGTCAAACTTTAGGCACAGCAAAAATCTAAAACAAGAATGACTGCAAGCGTTCTAAAATAAGATCCAAACACAGGAAAGGTTCAAAAGAACGTTATTTATTAGGACAAAACAGAACGTGCGAATTTTCGGGGTAGTCGCCTTTAGCAATAAGTTACGAAAAACGACACTTAAACAGTAGTTTAAACAGTACTAAACGAGACAGAGGGCTAAGCAGCTTACCTGTTTTCGGTTGAGCTATGTTGTTTTTATGCCCAGTGCGTGAAAGAATCATTCTTGAGATTTGTCAAACAGTGTGAAACAATGCATTCCAAAAAAGAATCAACATGTGGGTGACTTCATTGCAGTTTCACTTATGACTTACAGTCTCCTTTTCCTCTTCCTTCTCCATCTCTCCACTAGTAATTGTTTCAAAGAATGTTTTAAAGTGGCTACTTATGCCTGCCTGGTTCCCTATTATAATATCGCCCTGATATAACCATACCGGTTAACTGCGCGTAAAACACCAACTTACTTACTTACCCTATTATAATTCATCTGTTATGTACTATTACGATTTTGAGCTTCTTCTTTTTTTCTTTTTTCTTTTTTATTGAATCAAATTACTCTTGCTGTAATGTTTACACTCTGTTCCTTTGTCTTTCGTGTTGTTGAATTTACACAAACGTATTAGACTTATTTACTGTTCATTCAGTTTTACGCTTATATGGGTGCACGGCGAAAGGTGTCTGTGTGTGTGTGTGTTTGGGGGGGGGGGGGGGGGGTAATACTGATGATCGGACATAGAAGTGGGAGTTTTATTTATTTTGCTGTGTTCATAGTGTATGGGGAGTGAGGGAAGCAGGTTTGAAGCACGAATGAGTCACAAGTCAGCGTGTTGCTATAACATAACTTTTATTTACACCAACCAGGAAACAGTGTCTGTGTTGAAAAAGACAAAAGCAAACGAAACATTTAGAACATGAAATCAAAAGTAAAGACTAAGCAACAGCAATTATCTAATAAATACAGTAACCATGTAGTCTACCTGTAGGTTACTATAATACATGATGGTAACTGTGACAGAATGTTTAATAATAAAGCACATAAATTGTGTGCATGACTTGCACTTAAAACCAGTATTTCACAGTGTCGCGGTGAGTATCAAAGACACAGCATTGTCAGTTAAACGACGAAGGTTCGCAGTGTCACAGTAAGTATACAAGAGACGGACAGTCACTTAACTGATGAACTCCTAGTCTATAATAGTATACAATAAAGTAACATTGAAAAATACAGATTATCAAGATCATTCGTAACTAAACAGGAAGAGTACGTGAGATCATTGTTACAGCAGTTCCACTTAAGCACACAAAGAGACGGACAGTGACACGGGTGGCACTTGGACCATGCCGTTAGCAGGAGGAAGTCAGTCATAAACTGACCGGCTCCAGCCTCGTTACTCAACGCGTGTACAAAAGGGCTACAATATGTCACTGTTACGGCTTGTCCCTAATTGTAATATGTCGTCCGAGGACATTAAGAACCGAAGAACGAACACTGTTACGGTAGTGCACCAACTGATCACCCGCGGAACGGAGGTCCGTTTCCAGTGGGTGCCAGCACGTGTCTGCCTCCCAGGCAACGAGATGGCGGACAAGACAGCCAAGAGGGGAGCCAGGCGAGCGGAATCCCAAACCCTAGGTCTGAAACTCGGCTTAGCCGACATCTACTCGAAACTGTCCCGACGGGTGTGGAGGAAACGGGGAGAAGACTTTGGAGCCCAGGCCACGGCCAAAGAGTGGCTCCATCCCTCCCCTCCTAGCAGGGACGGAGTCTTCTTCCCCGGAGTATCCACACACCTCGCTCGAATCATGTACCGGCTACGCGTGGACCATGTTTGTACCCAAGCCTTGTGTACGCGAAGGAGCGATATCCCTCCACCATGTCCTATTTAACTGCAGAAAGTGCTCGGCTCACTTCGCCCCAGTCACCGGTAGTTTAACCAGTCCAAACTCGTCTACAGCCGCCCGGTGGCAGCCTACTTGTAAATGTGCGGGACGCCCCAGGACGTCCCTGGCTCCCCTAGTACCCGGGTTGACCCCCGGGGACGGAGGAAGCCCCCCATCTACACAGTGTACAAGATGAAGTAAGTAAACATGGTGCTTTACGTCCACAGAAACCATAAGGCTTATTAGCGACGGGGAGAAGGGGGTACGGAGGTGGGGGGAGAGGGAGATTATATACCTATCGTTACACTGTCACCACCAGAATGACTGCTGCATTAAGGTGGGCAGCGATGAGAGCCATTTTAATGCTTCGTTCACAAGACAGTGTCCACAGACCACAACTTTTGAAGAGAAAGGAGAGCCGAAGCGGATTCGAACCGAAGTCCCCTTGCGTACCAGCGTAACGCCTTACCGCTAGGCCAAACCGGCTCACAACAATATGCCTATGATGATGATGTAGGGCTTCATGTCCTCGGATGTCGGGTTGATCTATTAGGGACAAACTGTAACAAACTCTTAAAACTAAAGCTGAGTGTGTATGTCTGTCTCTGTGTGTGTGTGTGGGGGGGGGGGGGGGGGGGTAGGGGGAGTCGCTTCAGCTTCAGTACGTGTAATCATGTCTGGGGGGGGGGGGGGGGGGGCAGCAAAGCACATTTTATCGTTGAGAGTGCATTTTACTGCGGATAAAGAACGACGACCACCTGCTGACAGCTGTAAGTGGGCCTGTAATGAGGGCAGCATACATTTAAAATGCTCAGTCCATCCAGCTTTTGTTAAAGGAAAAACCTTTAATTGCTGGTTACGGTTTGGACAGTCTGCTCCCCAGCCACGCAGCCGCGGAGCGACGCAGTCGGTCGCCATTCCAATTTCAACATGCGTGACATGTTCTGGGCGAGAACGCGCCTACTACTGTTAAAAAATCCATTGTTTGGATAAACATCTATTTACAGTTAAAAGGAGACCATCATCTCCTAGCTTTAAAAACATAGGCATTTGGATATTCATACTATGCAAAAGTCTCATAGTAATCTTACATAGGTTAGTAACATTATGGGGTTTGTTAACATTAAAATGAGAGCTAGTGTAAGGCACTTGCCGCGGTGGAGCGTTGGTCACGCTCAGCAAGCACGGCCGTGGGTTAGCGGTGTTCAGGGAGCTGAACACAGCGCTTCCTTCACCGAGCCCTTCGCTTCCCCCACCCCCGGGGACGGACCCCGGCAGGTCACGGGGGAGCGGTGGGTGACGCAATACCGACGTCACGGGGTGTCCCTCATTCTACAGGCAGGCTGCCATAGGACAGCTGTAGATCAGTTTGGCGGCGGCACGGAGAAGGTTCCAGCCCTCTCGCTGGTGACGCACTGCCAGGCTTTCGATGCACAGGGGGAGTCCCAGTCTAATCAGTTTATCAGTCAGGGGTTTAACCTGTTCTGTACAGTTTTTATATTTGAATAATACATGATAAAAAGATCCTGACTCACCGCACACACAGGGTGTGGGCACGAACATGACCTTCCATCAGTCGCGTGTATCCGGTGCATGATGCGTGCAAGGTGTGTCGGCACTCCAGGGAAGATTCCGTCCCTGCAGGGGGAGGTCCGATCGACCCAGTCTCTGGCTACTGCCTGGGTGGGAAACTCCTCCTCCCCACTGTCTCCACACCTGCAGTTAATCTGGAATAAATATCGGCCAGGCCGACTGCCAGTCGAGGTTGACTGCCACGGACTGGGTTCCCTTGGCCCTTTCTTCGCTGCCGTCAGCCTTCTCGTTGCCGGAGAGATTGACGTGTGCTGGCACCCACTGGAAGCGTACCTCCGTACCGCGGGTGATCAGCTGGTGTGTCGTGGTCACGATCTCGCTCACCAGATCCTCCCGTGCGTTGGCAGAGTCGGATCCGATGGAAGAAAGCGCGGCCTTGGAGCCGCTACAGATAACTATAGGTGACGGCGGAGTATGAATCACATTCATATGCTGAAGTGCCATCAGAATGGCCACCAGCTCAGCCGTGTAAACCGACACTGCTGGTAGAGAGAACGAGTGGGTTATGTTGTTGAACTCGGGAACAACAAATGCGGCACCTGCCGCGTCGTCATCCAACACTGACCCATCGGTGTAGATCTCTAGGAAGTTCTTGTATTTCCTTTCCAGGAACTCGTCGGCTAAATACGGCACCACAAGCGGGTTCTCCTCCTTTCTCAGGTTCCCCATGCCCACCTGGACGTTCGCTCTCTCCAGCAACCAGGGAGGGTAGGGGTGAATGGGCCTCTCAGCCACCCGGGCCCCATCCACTCCCACTCCTCGAACCAGGTCGCGGATTGAATCGCAGATGGAGGAGCAGAGCCGGCCCTGGGTTGGGCCTCGAAAGGACTCTTCTACTTCATGCACTGTTGAATTGGTCACTGTCTGACAGCATCCCAGGGCTGTCCGCAGTCCACGTACCTCAATCCTGGTGCGACGGGCCAGGCCCGACTCGGTGATGTTCTGCATGGCCTCCAGGCCTTAGGTCAGTCGCGAGCGCACCAGGCACTGCACCAGACTGACGAGGATCTTTGGGGAGTTAGCCCAGGGCTGCGCGCTGAGGGCCTTGATGACACTGAGGGCTCGAGAAGCGTTCCTCGCGTTGTTGTCCACTTGTAGATTGGTCCGCCCTTGGCGACTGAAACTCACGCCCAGTACTTGACTTTCCTGGAAGCGAAGATACAGTCATCGTTGATCCTGACATGTAGCTGCTTGTTGAGGAGATTGTTTGTGTGGAAGGGGATGCATACAGTTTTGGGGATGGACAAAGTAAACCTCGTTCTCCCTCCTAAACCGTACTATCCCGTCCACCGCTGCCTGAAACAATTTCATGACCCTCTTGACTGCGGTGCTGTTCTCCAGGAACAGACGCCGGATGTGTGTGTCCAACCACATAGCCAAGTCATCGGCGTATATGGTTATGACCACCTTCCCAGTCACTGCCGTGACGACGTCGTGGACCATGATGTTGAAGAGTAGTGGCGAAATAACAGAACCCTGTGGGACAGCCATACTCACCGTTTTCACAACGGACATGGCCCCTATCCACCGGACCTGCATCGACCGCCCGGATAGAAATGTCTTGATGTAGTCGTACATCTTACCAGAAATGCCTATTTTCTGGAGTTTCTGCAGCAGCTTGGCGTGCCTAGACCTGGTCGTAAGCTCGAGAAACATCGAAAAAGCAAGACAAGAGGACCTTCCCTTTCCCCAACGCCCTCCCGATGTGTTCTCCCAGCGTTACCAGATGGTCCGTGACACCCGTGGGGACCGCGCCTCCCTCCCAGCACCTCTGGAAGCTTCTTCATCAAAGTTACACGGGGTTCCAGGCGAGAACAAAAGATCAAGAGCTCTTAGAGGAGGGAGGTGGAGCTGGACCCTCAACTTTGCCCAGAAGAGATCATGAGTAGGGAGGTGCAGCTGGGCTGAGCAAGTTGGACGTCTTTTGCTTTGAGTTGTTCAAGTTTGTTCGTCAACAGCGGTGCAACGGACATTGCCTTAGTGATTCTGTCTAGCACAGCAGTTGAAAGAGCAATTGTTCAGTGCACAAGTCGCTGGGCAATGGCGAGGGGACACCGCCTTAACACTTCCATTGTTCTGGCGGCGGTCCACGGTCTCTCCGGTCTTTTTCGGGCGGTTTCCGCGGTCGAGCCTTTCACTCTCTCGTCCCCTTCCCACTCTGTTCCCGTCCCTAATAGGCCAGCTCGCCTCTGTGGACGTAAAGCAACACTAAACCAAATTCAGCAAAGACTCGGGCACCTCCTCAACATGTTGTACGACACTGTGTCCACGCAGATGGACACCTTAACTTTCTTGATAGCCGACAGGGCTCGTTTGAGTTCGCCGAGGGTCAGAGGGGAGTTAACCGTCAGACTGTCGTCCGGCTCCGGGTCAGAGTAGTCGGCCTCCATTTCACGACGGCGTTGGCGCATGTCCGCAAGGAGACTGTCGCAGTCACTCGCCTCGGCCAGAGACACTACACTGTAGTATCTCTGCCTCGGCGAACGCGACCGCCTTGGCCTGGTCCGTGCTGTAGACGCTGTTACCCTGCCGTAAATCGTATTCGGGGGCAACGACCTGCCCTTTCATCTTTTTCCACACTGCACCCAGGTCCCGTTTGTTGGTCGACACGGAATCTGCAAAAGACATCCAGTGGTCCTTCTTGGCCTGAGAAAGAGTTCTGTTGCAGTGTCGGTTGGCTGCTTTCATTTCCTCGTGCGTCTTCGAGTTCTGGTTTCTGCATTAAAATCGGTAACTCATTCTTTCTCTTTGACTGCCTCCTCGGAGTCCTCGTTCCACCAGGGGTTGCTGTTCGGGCGTGGAGTACCACTGCTGGAGGTGGGGATAGCTACCCTTGCCGCTGCCAAAATGGAGGAGATTATCTGACTGTTGAGCTCCTCGATGTCAGCCTGGCCTATGTCGATATCCTTGGACCCCAGCATGCTCCGAAACTGGTCCCAGTTCGCCTTGTCGTAGTTATATTTGGATACTGGAGCCGGACACCCTACCTCAGCTGTACAGTACATATTGATGACGATGGGCAGGTGGTCAGAGGAGAGTGAGTCCTCTCCCACTTCCCAGCCCACCCCGTCAGAAGCGAAGGTCAGGTCAATGGCCGTCTGGCCCTGATCTGACCGATCCGGTATCCTCGTGAAGGAGCCGTCGTTCAGCACGATGAAGTTACCATCGTTGATCTGGCCGGTTAGCGTCGGGCTGGAGTACTCGAGGCCCTTCTCCCAACTGCTGTCCCAGACACTGAAATCACCCATGACCAAGCACTTGCTACCAACCCCCCACCTCGCTCAGCCACTGGAAAGTGGTGCACTTAGCGGGGGTGTAGCAGTTGCACTTATTATCACTGCATCGTCGCTTTTATATTAGCGCTATTCTCTGCTTTCGAGCAGACCCACTGTGCTCATGCCGCATGTGATTTTGAATGAATGACTATCCTTTCAATATGATTATGTTTCTAACCAGTTTTTATCCTAGTGTGTCGGCGCTGAACCGCGACCCCCAACCGTACGTGCTCGTACCCGGAGGTGGAGGGGGTGCTCGGATCGCCCGCCAACAACCCCCCCCCCCCCCCCCCCGACCGTTACCGACACGGAGCTGGAGCTTTTAACACTAACTTAACAATGACTTAACCTTTTTCAACGAATTATGTATCAATGAATGCATGATAGGACTACAGGCATGATAGGACTACAGGCTGTTTGCATGTTTTTATTTCAGACAATGTTTTAACCGATCAAACTGTAAATATATACATTTTTAACGTGTTTGTAAAGCGAGCAGACTTGTAGATAATGTAAATATGTAGAGTGTGTTTTTAAACTCATCCCCGAAGATTCCACTAGACCCGAGTAAATACAACGTAGATTCAAAGTAAGAGCTTTTTTTGTAACAGTAATTCGCTATACAGTTAACCGGATTTTATTAACTTTGGGTGATTTATAAGAGCTTTTTATATCTTGTTACTAATATGTCATCCGACATCCGAGGACATTAAGAATCAAAGAACGAACACTGTTACTGACTAGCAGAGCATATCTGTGAACAACGTTATGAATCTAAGCTGCTGATCTGGCTGCAGCTGCTCGGTTAGTGAACAAATACCTAGTTGCCACTACTCACGCGCATCACCAGCCAGTTCGGGTACACGCACAAAGACCCGGAAAGGGCTTACAAACTAAGCAAAGTCTGCGCGCCCAAGACTCGGCCATACAAAAGCCGGATCAAAACAGAAATTACGTGTCTCACAGTTTATACAATTACCTCTATGCACTAAACCATATTCAACTATTATAATGAACATTCGACAACTATGAAGTCAACACCTTCAAAGTGTTAGCCATGATATACCACCGATTTCGTATAGAAAAACAGATCGGTAGAAAACAAATAAGAGTCTCTGCACGGCCACACAAAGGAACCACACTTTAGAGGGATAACTTTGCATCGGCGAAGTATTACTCAGAATGAACATCCAACAATGGCAACATAACATACCAGCTACATATCAGCTAACCAGGAATAGCTGCATACATGTTAGAAGCACAGGTCACCTTGTGGCATAAAGGCTAAAAATATGAACACACAATGTACACTGACGCCGTGGCGGCAGCAACCAGGCGGCAATCACGCCGAAATTTCCCACGTGTTTGAACCAAAATCAAGGCACGTTGTGAACATGGTAACATACATCATTTACATCAGTAAGAAACAACAAGTAAGTAACAAGCCATAGAAAAATAACTACTCATTACAGGCTCTCCCCTGTATCAGACGCATTGGTGCCCAGATAACAGCTGACACTAAAAGACGCCCTGCTTCTGCAGGGACACTGGGGGAAAGGGGCGGTAAACATGGTAAGTAAGTAAGCATGGTGCTTAACGGCCACAGAAACCACGAGGCTTATTAGGAAGGGGGGAAGGGGGTATGGAGGTGGGGGAAGAGGGAGAATATATACCTATCGCTACACTGTCACCACCAGAATGATTCTCGCATTAAGATGGGCAGCGATGAGAGCCATTTTAATGTTTCAGTAGGAAGTGATGGACAATGTCATAAGACAGTGTCCACAAACCACAACCTTTTTGAAGAGAAAGGAGAGCCGAAGCGGTGTTGAACCGAGGTCGTTCCGCTTACTAGCCTAACGCCTTACCACTAGACCAAACCGGCGTGTGGACGCGGCGGGCCCAGCGCGCACGTTTTAACACTTCAGATAATTAGGGCCATAAAACTCCCGCCCAATCAAAAAAGAGAAAGGATGACAGGAAAAAAGGTTAAAGGGTCATGGCCCTGGAGACATACACAATGCACTCGGTTACAATAATTTTTGCTTTGCAAAGATGTGTGACCTAGATACCCCGACAAAGCGATAGTTCCGTTGTCTCTGAGCTGACCTCAGTGTCAACAGCATTTGCACGTAGTCCTACCCTAATGCGGGGAGCGGGCATAGCTCAGTGGTTAGAGCGCCGGACTCGTGATTGAAAGGTCGCGGGTTCGAATCCCTGCAGGAGCGGCGGTAGAATGTTCTTCTCCAGGGTCAACTTTCTGTGCTGACTCGGTATCCGTTCTATCCCCGTGTTACCGCAGTAGCACGTAAAAGATCCCGGTCATTCTGCCAAAAGTGCAGTGGCAGGTTACAGCTAAACACACATACACCTTATGTATGTGGCTTTGCATGAAGTCACACTTGATGGTGCATGGTTGTATGGTGTACACAGAACTTGCGCCAAGACGGCACCAGTTTCATGTGGCAACAGCCGTGCCAGCGCTGTAAGTACACCTTCGCAGTGACTCGCTTATAATCCTTTATTTCCGGCTGCAGAACAGTCTCTCCATGGTACTCAGGGTATCTAAATGCTAGCGTTTAATTCCGTCTTCGAATGCGGTCTGCTTTCCACACTGGCTGTGTCCAGAGTAGCTTCCCCTAACCACATGTGGGGGTAGGGAAGGGGGTCTGGGTGTACAGGCTACTCCATGACTGGAGTAAAACAGGGTGATAGTGGCCAGCGGAATAAGCCGGCAGGGTTAATTAATCAATTTGTTGTGGATAATTCTTATAATTGCTTTTATTAGGACAGTAACTTTTAAGAGGGGGTTCTCGGGAAGTGGCAATTTTATGTGATATGCACAGCTTAATGCCAGTGGGATTTTTTATGTTTCTATCTGTGAATGACTTTTTACCAGGATGTTTATTTGCTGTTGTTGTAATTTGATGTTTTATGACTGGAGTGAATGTGTGATGAGTGTACCTGGCACCACAAAACATTCCTCGTGCAATTATAGTGACACTTGGCAATAAAGTTGTACTGTATTGTAGTAACGTTATCCAGCGAGCTACACTAGGCCCATCGTGCCCCACGCAGTATATCGGGTGACTAACTAGACAGCACCCTCCTCTTGATCAAGTTTTATGACCAGTAGGAAAGCAGGAAATGCTGACACCAAACGCGCCACCTGTCGGGTCATGTAATGGAAGTTAAAACATTCAGAAATCTTTTGTTACATTTTTACTGCCTTGTTTCATTCATTCTACTTCTGACACTACATCAAATATGCCATGCAATGTCTTGATGGCTGTATTTTCTCAGATAACTCTGCCATACAACATCAACTCGAACAAGGCATGATAGAAAGTGTGTCGCGTTTATTATTCATGAGGCAAGCAATTTTGACAAGCGAGTGTGCAAGGGGAATAACCCAATGTAATCAGGACGGCAAATCCGACAGCACAGTTCTGTCCCTTTGACTTGATTTGTTCGTGTTATGGCATTCCACAGTTTGGGGGCAGAGTTGGAAAAAGCTCTGAAACCAAACAGTTTTTGGTGTGTTTTTCAGAGGCGTGGTTGCGATGATGAGCGAAGGGGTCGTGCATTAGTGCAAACACGTATGTTTAAAGACTTAAAAAGGAAGAGAAGGAAAAACGCGAACAATGCGAAGGTTTATTCTGACCTGTTGATCCACGGTCAGAACGAGAGTAACTGTAATAGCTCTGGATATTCAGCAGAAAGGGCTTTCATTTCTGCGTCCGTAGTACCCCTCTGCTGGTTATTCAGTCCAAAAATGCGAAGCGCACCTAAAATCGACCCCAAGCTAACTAAAACTTAACGTACAATGAAAACTGTCGTTGCAGCTCAAGAATGAACATCTCCGTGGACGACCTGACACCAACAACGTGCTTCAGCCCGACGACGCACCGCTAAGGGAAACAGAGGGAGTGAGGGAATAAGAGACCGGAACACATAAAGACATACAGACAGAACAACATACAAGAGCCTGGACAGACAGACAGACAGAGACACAGAGGGCAGGCGGAGAGGGAGAAAAAGACATACATATGGATAGACGGATGAAACAAGAGGCTGGGACAGAGATAAAGAGAGAGTAAGTGCGGTAGGCAGACCGACTGAAAAGGACAGATCGGGGTACATATATTGTGGGAGCGGGCGAAACTGAGATAAGCTCATAAAGGGAGAGAGAGCGACAGACACAGATAACCATTAAGAATGGAACACGACACAGGAAGGGCAACGAGCCAATCGGACAGGCAATCCATGAAATCCAAGTCACGACAAGAACAGGAACAGCTGGAATCCGATTTATCACCAAACCAGGAGGTGGACAGGCTGTTCAACAGTATCTCGCAAGAACCTGTGAGCGATAGTACGCTCGACAAGCTCAAAAAGGTCCTGGGCAAGAGGAGCACGCTCAGCCTTTTGAAGAAGTACAGGGTGGGCGAGAGCAACTTTCTCCAACAAGCCGCAATCAGCTTTTGCAGCACGGAAGTCATAAAACTGCTGGCTGAAAACTGTCCCAAGCTGGCGATGTGGGAGAGTAAAGGGGAATATGCGGGCCGCACGGCACTGCACATCCTCGTCAGCAGTGAGAACCTGGAAGGGGCTAAAGCTCTGCTAGACAGCATTACAGACCATAAGGATGTCAAGAACATGCTGGAGGCTAAGGTCAGCTTGCCCTCTTGCTGCTTAATCTTTAATTTCTGTCCTTCTCGCCTCTGCCCTTCACCTTATTAACTTCATCCCATTCAGCTGGTATTTCTCCGTCACTTTTACTTTTGCTCCAGTCAGCTTACATCTTACTGTCATTTTTAGCTTGGTCGAGACCAAGCTTGGTCGGTTTGGATTCCTCATTCGTATTTAACTTTTTCCTACTCAGCTTGGTCCCCCCCCCTCCCCCCCCATTGAACTTTGGCCCAGTCAGTGTACATTCTTCTCTCGTTATTAATTTGAATTAAATTTAAAACTTTGTCCTAGTCAGCCTGCTCTCTTCGCTCATTTGAAACTGTGTCACAGTCAGTTTGGATTCCTCACTCATATTTATGTGTGTTCTAGTCAGCTTGGTTCCACACCCCGCCACAGACACACACGTTTTGAACGTTGTACCAGTGAGCTTTACTCTTCGCTCAATTTTAAGTCAAGAATATTTAGTATATTTATTTGTCCTCTGTAAACACAGGAAATTTAAATTACGGTCACAAGCAAAATAAGCAAACATAAATAATAGAATCAGAATATTTACTGTCCCAGTACAGGTTTACAAGGAATTTGTCTTTCGGTGCACAGCAATAAACAACAGACATACAGACACCAAAAACATACAACATATTATTATCACAAGAGTGAAGAGTAAATGTTTGCACTTGCAAATAGTGTAGGCCTAACGCATAACCTATCAGTCACACACACACACACACACACACACACACACACACACACACACACACACACACACACACACACACACACACACACACACACACACACACACACACACACACACACATTCTGCTAAAATGTGTATGTCAGTTTAGACAAGGATTAAAAATACAACTATTAAGACACACGCACACCCATACTTCTATCGTTCATTTACACGCCCACATAACCTCCCCCCCCCCCCCCCCACACACACACACACATCTTGCATGCATGCATTTGCATTCTGTTTATTTTATAATAAATGAATACATTTAGGCACAGATTAAGAGCACAGCTATTAAAACACACACACACACACACACACACACACACACACACACCACACACACACACACACACACACACACACACACACACACACACACAGAGTGACATGCGCACACCAGTCTCCTTTCAACAATTAATAACTAACCATTCCCAAGACTCTCTGGCAGCATTTCCCATGCTGACATCATCCTAACCCCCCCCCCCCCCCCCCCATCCCGCCCCCAACAAAATACAACAAAGCAAAAAACAACAAAACATAACTAAAAGTTAAATAAAGCAATACACACGCACTCGCAGTTTCTTCCTTTCCAATCTAGCACTATCTAGCATTCTAGCATTTTCCCTCCCCAACGTCAGCCATTATACACTGACTTACCCTCCTCCCCGCCCCCCTCCCCCCCCCCCGCCCCCCCCCGCCCCCCCCCCCCCCCCCCCTCCCAAAATTCCACTGATGTTTGAATTCCCTTTCGTACAAAACAAACTCCGTTTGTTGAACTTCGTTCAAAACAACCTGCATTCATCCCTCACACTTAGCTTTGTCTTGACATCCTTCACACGTACGACTCAGATCTTGGACTCTTTGTTACGTTTGAATCTTTGTGGAACGTTTGACCCTTTGTCCGTTTGGGGTCTCTTTTGTCCGGCGTATTATGTTATACAGTTTGTGCAAGATCCATTCTTGACTTTTCCCCCAACAGGCCGTGGGTTCTCTCTTCAATGACACCGTGATGATGGGCCAGCTGCCCCTATCTATAGCGGCCTTGACCTTTAACCTGAAGATGGTGGACTTGCTGCTGGATAAAAAGGCCAAGCTGTACTACCAGAACGACAGGGGTGACACCGTCCTCCATTCACTCGTCAGGTACGCCGCGATCTCCGAGGACAAGCAAGAGGACGTCGTGCGTATGATGAAAGCTCTCGACCAGAAGCTGGAAACACATCCGGCTGACGAGTCTCCCCAGGTTAGTCACGTTCTTCTCCTTCTCTTATTTCTCTTGAGTGGCCAGCTTCATCTTTTCTGAAGACTATTCCACCGTAACTGGTGTGTGCTATACTTTCTTGTCTCCGAACAACGGTACGGTTGTCAATGATTGGGGTTTTCAGTGTGCTTACAGAATGTTAGTGCATATGACGGCACATCGGGACGGTGCGAACGCTGTAAGAGAGTCCGGACAGAAAGCTGACTGGGAGAAAAATCTTCTTGCCGCATTCCAGAGCCGAACCTGCGTCAGCAAGATGCTGGCGTACCTGATAGGGGGGGAGGGGGGGGGAACTGAAGGAACTAAACACTGCCGGAGGGGGGGTGGAGAATGTATTCCCTAGTAAAACAACTCTTTGAGCGTTATGTTTCTAGGGAAGAATTGCACCAAAGAAATTAACGCACCAGCTGGGCAGACAAAACAACAACAGTCTCTCTGTCTCTGTGGGGGGTTGGGGGGGTGGGGAGGGGGAAGGAGAGATAAAGGGGAACCGAGAGGAGGAGAGGGAGTTGTTGAGCATATATTTATGTGTTCTAAGCCTACTCCCCCACCCCCACCCCCCAAACACGGCAAAAAACAACGAGAGTAAAGTGTTCACCTCCTTCTGTCTGTCTTGTCGACACGGGCACCAGGCGGGGCCGAAGACCTTGTGGCTGATAGAGAACAATGACGGACTGACGGTGATGAGACTGGCCGCGGACCTCGCCTTGCCCTCTGTCTTTAAGATGGTGCTGCTGGAGCTTGGAGGCGTGTACAGCCATCTGGACCGCCGCGACGGCCTCTTTGACTTCCTCCTCTTCGACGTCATCGAGATCGACCCCGTAGCACGCGTGGAGTGGAAATTGCGAAACACCACCGTCTCCAATAAGCCGGGGCGCCTCGGCCATAGGAGGGACAGGTCTGTGTTGGAGACCATCTGTGAGACCAAGAAGGTGGAGAAGGCGTGTGGGATGCTGAACACACCCGTGATTCGCGCCATTATCAAGTCAAAGTGGGGTTACTACAAACGGTTGCTCGCAGCCATTTTTTTCTTTCACTTCAGCTTCATGGTCGCTCTCACCGCCTACGCCATCGTCAAGTCCGAGGTCATCAGAGCTGCTGAGGCTGGACAGCCTTCCAGTTCCACGAAAAAGGCTTTCGTGTCGGGGATGGCGGTGATTGTGTTTATTGTGGCGTTGGTGTTAGTGGTGATGGAGATAATAAGGTGGGTGAATGGCCAGCCCTGGAGCATCACTATTCACCATCACAACGGTCGCCACAGGCTGGAACTCTGCCTAATCGCTTTGTGTCTCATCGCCGACAGCGTTTGGTATGTTGTGAATGTTTCCAACTCTTTCTCACTCCCTTTTATCTGATACAGCTCCACTTTGTCTGTCTGGTCTTTGTCGTGTGTACTCTCCATCAAAACACCTCCGTTCCTCTCCTGACTCAAGAACACTACGCAGTCCACATCTTAAGACCAGAACATTTGGCATCGCTCCTTTCCTATGCTACTCTTTCTGTATGAAATACTCTGCCTCGTGAAATTAGAAACATTCAGTCAACCACTGCATTTAAAACCGCCGTGAAGCCCCATCAGATTAAAACTTAACGACGCTCGCAAATTCTCCACCCCCTCCTTGTTCTTATTTTCGACAGATGTGCTGTGGGAGGAAGGGGGGGGGGGGGGGGGCGCTTGTCTGAATTCTACCCGAGTTTTCAGAACGAAACACACCATTGGTGCTGCAGGTGCCTATCTATAACATAGTACAGTCTGTTGCAGGTATTAGCCCAGGGGTGACACACACACACACACACACACACACACACACACACACACACACACACACACACACACACACACACACACACACACGAACACACACACACACACACACACACACACACACACACACACGAACACACACACACACACACACACACACACACACACACACACACACACACACACACACACACACACACACACACACACATTACCATCGGTCGTTAAATTAACTGTATTTGAAAATTAGCCCAATGGGATGTAGCAATGTCTGTGCATTTAATCGATCTCATAAGCGATGTTTTATGATGTTTACTCCGTTTTACTCCGTTTTATCTGTATACTCTTACATTTGTTATGTTCAGCTGTCTACTTGTCCTTTTTATTACGCAATTCGAGTGACCCAAAAGACAAATTTTCATTTTATGCATTTATTATGAATAATAAAGTTCTTTTGTATTTGTATTGCATTGCTGTCGTTGCCAGGGAATTAATACTGGACAGCAGGGCCAGACTGGTTTACGTACTTTCACGTCTTGCTTTGGCTTTGATAGTGCTACTGTCCCGCTTTGTCGCAACGAAACGAGAGTCGGTGCTATTTGTCCCAACATGTTATACTTTCCTTGCACTTACAGGTACTGGGCGGCGGGGGCCAGACAACAACTTCTTCCTGATCCCGGCTCTGTTGATCGGTTGGTGGTTCACCTCCTTCTTCCTGCGTCCCTTCAAGAAATTCTCTTTCTACACGGTCATGCTACAGAAAATAGTTTGGGGCGATATGCTCAGGTCAGTCTTTCTTCTTTCCTTTAGACTGTCTCTTGTTCCGGTCTTATTCTACTTCTTCTTCTTTGCACAGTTAGAATTATGCTGTACTACAGAAGGTGCTTCTGGGAGACACAACTAGGTCAGCCATCTTTCCTCATTTTCCCGTTGTTGTTTTGTTTTGTTTTTTGTTTTTCTCTCGCCCTTTTCTTAGGATCTTCATCACTGTGGTTCAGAAGACATGTGTTAGGGTCATCCTGTACTACTTATTGACCATCTATTACGAGTTTTGACCTGAATAGTTTTCAGAAAACTGAATGCTACATAGCGTTGTTACTGAGGGCTGAACGACACTCTCCCCACACCCCACACCCTTCTACCTGACACAAGGTATGGTGTCTGAAATATTAGGTCTTTCTTCCTGAACCACCCTTCAGTTCAGTTCTGTTTTTATTACCCGCATTGAACAGGTTCTCCTCAGTCATCATTCCCGAGCTACTAGCCTTCTCTGTGGCCATGTACATGATCGTCGTGGTTACACCTGGTCCGCTCCATGAGGGCTTCGAACATCCTGGCTACACCCTGATTACCATGTTCAAGCTGTTGCAGGGGACGGGGAATTTTTCAGTGCTGTACGAAACATCCCACGACTGGCTGGCCATCACCCTCTTCGTCCTCTTCGTGATCACCAACAACATCCTCATGTTCAACACACTCATTGCCATGATGGCCAGCACCTGCTCACTCGTCTCAGAAGAGAAGGTTGGTTGGCACAAGACTGCTCTTAATACTGCTTCACCAGCTTACTGAAGTTCCACTTGTTAAATATGCCTTTGGCCATTTCTGTTCAGAATGTTAACCCTCACCCTGACAATAATCAGGCCAACGCGACCAGGCACTGACTGGTCGTTGTGACTATTGTCGCGCTAGCGGGTCACCTTGCATACATTTTTCAGGTGAATTGCTCTGAATACGAAACCAAACCAGCTCTAGTCAGATCTGCATATTAGACTTCGGAGGCCCGGCAGCATATGTTAGCAGGTTTTCCGTCTAAGATTTCCTTGCATGGAACAGCAAAATGCAGGTTGCATGCACACTCTCTGCACAGCACCAAAATGGCGTCTGCCGTACAGCAACGTGCACGCTATAGCAGTTGTTCTAAAGATTTTTTGCCCTGTGTAATTAAGTGTTGAATTAGAATTCAAAGTAAGTTACTATATTAAAATTAAAATTGTTATTGTCACAGCCAAGCATTAGCTTCACTAATTTTAACTGTTTGTGTGCGCCTGTGGATGGCAAACATACCAGTGTCTGCTGTCGTTTCTGTCAGGATGGCAAATAGACAAATATACAATCACAAGACGTAAAACACAAAATTTAATATGGATGAAAGTAAAGAATGCAAATGAGTTTCTTCCTAAAATCAATGAGTGTGGATTGATTTTAGGAAGAATCAAAGATGCCCCAAACCAGTCTACAATGAAGGTCAAGCAATGGAGAGAGTAGATAGTAAATTGAACTGGAAAGAGAACATCAACTCTGTGCTGGAAAAAAAAAAAAAAAAAGTGAACTCAAGAATGTATTGCATGAGAAATCTGAGATGATTTGGAGTCAGTTCAGATGTGCTAGTGACTTTGTTTTTATTTTTTATAATGCTGTAATATGTAGTATTATTATGTTTGGTTCTGTTTGTTGGGGTTGGAATATTTAAATTTTTGATAGAGGCAGGTTGGAAAAATGTGTAGAAAAGAAAAAGAAAAAAGTAGGTCTTGTTGCAGGAAAGCCGCTGGACAGTTTTAAGACTATATGAAAAGAGACTGTACAGAAAACTAATGCAAATATTAAATGATCCTACACATCCTGTGAGACACTAGCAGACGCAGCAACAGGAGTGGAAAACATTTACTTCCGAGAACATATACAAACTGTTATAAAGCCTCGTTTTTACCCTCGGCTCTGTCAGTTTTTAAAGAAAATTATACTGGTCATTAACTGTGTGTGCGCGTGCGTCAGGACGTCTGTTGGGGATGATAACTTTCCAAGGGACGGTGGGAGATGTGTTTACCTAATGATTTTTATTTGATTTGATAATTTTTATGCTTTGGTTTACAGAGAAAACATTATTTCAGGTAATTTGGAGTTTGCTAGGTATTAGCATTAGATCATTCCTTTAGTGCATGCAGACTGAGAGAAAGGGGGTGTGGGTCTAAGTGTGTGTGTGTGTGTGTGTGTGTGTGTGTGTGTGTGTGTGTGTGTGTGTGTGTGTGTGTGTGTGTGTGTGTGTGTGTGTGTGTGTGTGGTTCATGACTTTGAATTATTGAGATATGTGCGATTGTTTTTCGTTGTGCATTAATGTATAAGATCGAACAACAGCTTTAATTTCCCACGCGCCGGGATGAATAAAGTATATTGTTATTGTTTTTATTTGTATTCAGAATAAACATCACATGATTCTTTGCATGAAATAGCATACATGTATGCAAAGGTTCTTTTTGCTGAACGTATATCAGGTTAGTAACTCGTAGCTATGGCTGTCCATGCAGCAATACAAATACAACTATAGCGTTTAACTTCTTTAAGATTCTTGAAAGTTTAGTCTCCTGAAACATTGGGCAGCATTTCAGCGTTTTTCTGCCAGGAAGCATTAGATAAATCTTGTACTCGCAGATATTCTAAGCCCTAGAAGGTCCAAAGATGTAGTGCAATGTACGAAAATAGCCTATTTCAGTGTCTGCAAGGTCAAGAATATTCATAAGTCCTAGAAGGTCCAAAGATGTAGTGCAATGTACGAAAATAGCCTATTTCAGTGTCTGCAAGGTCAAGAATATTCATAAGTCCTAGAAGGTCCAAAGATGTAGTGCAATGTACGAAAATAGCCTATTTCAGTGTCTGCAAGGTCAAGAATATTCATAAGTCCTAGAAGGTCCAAAGATGTTTTTCTGTGTCCTGCTACGTCCCAGAATATTGTAAGTTCTAGCGAGTTCAAAAATAATCTAGGTTTTTGAAGCGCTATCTAACCCCCGTCCGAAAATATTCTAAGCCCTGACTCTCGAGAGTTCAATAGGCGGAGGAGCTGTGTGTTGGTTAAATCCTTTAACCTTTCAGAACCCAACTGACAGCAACTCCCCTGGAGACGTAAACATGGTGTTTAATGTCCACGGAAACCATAAGGCTTATTTGGGACGGGGAGAACGGGGGGAACGGGGTATGGAGATGATGACTTCTGCATTAAGATCGGCAGTAGGAAGTGATGGACAAGGACAGTGTCCACAAACCACAACCTTTTTAAAGAGAAAGGAGAGCCGAAGCGGTATCGAACCGAGGTCCACCACTGCTGTATTTTTTAACTAATGCTGACGTTTCTTTCTACTACTTTGCTCCCTGCCATGGACTCTCTCTACACCTAAAGTCCGCTTTGGTCATTTTAAGATATACCACTGATCATGAAATGCACAAACGGTTCTGTTTAAGCCTTGTTTTTGAATACCCTTCATCATTGACAGCTCAAAGTCAGACGAAACAGTTCCTGCTGCGGCTGTATCCTCCAAGAAGGCTATTTCCGAAAACCGTACATTTGACGATCTGACAGACCTCAGCAGATGACTGGGTGTTAAAAGTAAATTAGCTATCAACCAATGCCCCCTTCCTCCCCCCACCCCCCTTCTGTTTCTGTCTGTCGTTCGAGTTCTCAAGTTCGAGTTCTCTCTCGCTCTTCTTTGCTTATCCTTTGTTGTTTTGATGACTTTTTCATAGACTTAAAATTAACTTTTCATTTCAGGTCAAACAATGGCAGCTGCAAAGATTGTCAGTGATCCTTTTTATTGAGTCCTCGATTCCATGCTTGAGGTACAAGCACAACTCCGGTGAGCTTAGAGAGGCTAATATCTACCAACGGGAACGCCAGACAATGGATACAGAAACCAGGTATTTCATAAAGGTAATACGATGTGTGCATACACCTGCACATTTTGATTTGCAGAATCACTCAATCTATGAAATGCTCAGTGTTGGGTCATTTGAACTAACGACTACAAAAGTTATACCTGGACTCGTTTAAAACAAAAACAAAACGTTGTACGCTGATCCTATCCCTGCTACCATCACAAAGTAAGAGTCCTCAGTAATCGAGAAACTTTCACACACACACACACACACACACACACACACACACACACACACACACACACACACACACACACACACACACACACACACACACACACACACAAAGCAACAAAACAAAAACAAAAAAAGCCCCACTGCCGATAAGGAGTGCAAAGGTGAGGAAGGTCTGAAAAGTAGATGGGTGATAGAAGCGAAGTATTGACTGAAATGAACTCTTTGAATTGCAGGTGAAGTCTTTTATACCAACCTTGGACGGCACGGGCACCAAGTCCCACCAGACGTCCCACACAGAGTCAGGGGGCACCTCTCTGCCCTTGAGCAGCATGATGCGTAGTCTTATGGTCGACAAAACCTTCCCGCAAGACTATGTTTCGGGTGACAAGAAACGAACTACCCGCAATTCGACGGCCACAGCAAAGTCCGGTGCGACTGTCCTACATGGGGTTTTGAGATTTACAGATAAGCGACAGCGCGTTAAACCCAACCAACCCAACATTGAAATTTACAACATACCACAACCGGCCTCTGATGACCCCAATAATGGAATCTAGCCTTAGCCAGGAAAACTCTAACCATATATTCATACATGTTTATACAGCAGGAGCAGATTCACTTCGTTCAAACCTACATCCCACAACTACCCCTGATAGGGGAGGTAGGCTGGGCCTCTTCCTAAACTGAGCCACCATATCTATAGCGTTTTCTATGGGGAGCAAAACGTCGAACAAGCACCGCTTTGTTTCCCGCCACAAACAGGAGCAGACTTTGACAGCGGTGATTTAAAATGTTAAATATTTACTGTTATCGTAGTTTCACATATTTGTTCTGATTAATGATATAAATAATCTGGGAGAAAACGAAGGACTTATCGATCTGAGGTTTTCTCAGCTCAAATATACAATAATAAGAAGAATATCCTGTATGGATAATAATATAGGCCCAATACAGGGAATAATTCAACCCGATCACTGATTAATTCCGGAAAAACTAAATCCTCAAGAGGATCAGAGCTGGAGACAAATTCCAGTGTGCTTCACCTGCCTTCAGAAATTCTGATGTGTTTTCTTGATGATAAAATGGAATCATTTTGTTCATGCGTACATACCTTGCAACGTTTTGCTTCAATGTCTGGTCTTATGATTAATATAGATAAGACTGTTGCTGTTTGGATAGGATCACGAAGAAATTCGCAAGTGAAATTTATGCCAGAAGTAGGTCTTAATTGCAATCCTGCTATATTCAAGGTTTTGGGTGTCCTGTTCTCAGCCAACTTGCATGAAATAGTTCCAATAAATTTTGACAACAAGCTGAATGAAATGAAGAAAGTCTTAAATGCTTGGTCTAGAAGAAACCTTGCTCCCTTTGGCAAGATAACTGTTATAAAATCTTTGGTCCTCTCCGAAATAACCCACTTGCTGTTTAATCTTCCTGATCCTGATAACTTACTGAAAGAATTAAATACACTGTTGTTCAGTTTTCTATGGGGTGGCAAAACTGACAAAATAAAAAGATCTGGTATGTGCCAAGGATATGAAGTGGGTGGATTGAAGATGGTTGATGTAAAATCTTTTGTGTCTGCACTGAAAATCAGTTGGCATAGACTTATTTTATTTGACAATGGGAAGATTACTAAAATTCTACAAGTAATGTGCCCATTGATTCAGTATATTAAACAATGAGGTGGTGAATTTTCAAACATAATAATACAAAGAATTAGAAATTCATTTTGGAGGGATGTATTTAAGCATTACAAAATATTGTCAGATAAATGCACACCAGTGACTTTTGATGATTTTGTCTCAGAATGTTTATACTATAATGTACATGTATGTATGTAGAGGAAGAAAGGTTGTGTGTATTAAAAGCTGGGTGGACTGTAGTATTGTTTCAATTGGACAGCTTTTTGGTCCAGATGGTATCTTAATTATGCTTTCAGAACAAGATTTCCAAATGCTAAGGCAGACTTTTTGTTGTATGAAGAGTTTTATCTTCTATTAGAGGCTGTCAAAGACAATCAGGTCTTGATGGAGAAGAGAACTTTGTTGTGATTCATGAGTTTGGAACTGTATTGGTAAATATAATGTCAAAGACATTATGCTTGTCTTGTTGCAAATGGTGACACACCAGAATGTGTAGATAGATGGAGTAAAACTTTGGATATTGTAGTTGACACAAAAGAATTTTTTGATAAAATCTTCAAGACCAACCGCTAATGACACATGTCTCCCATGGTTTCAGGACAAAATGTTGTATAGATTAATACCTACTGGCCGTTTCCTATTTTCAATGAAAGATTGTGGATTCCCCTTATTGTGCCTTTTGTAAAGATGCTCTAGAAACTACTCTGCACATTTTGGGAGTGTCCCAAAGTTCAAGACTTTTGGTTAGAGAAGATACAAGGCTGGCTACACAAACAATTTGAACATTGTACAAATGTTACCTTTTCAAAGGAATTGATTATTCTTGGTGTTAGAACCAATTTGGTCAATACATATTGATCTGTGTATTGAATTTGCCAAGTATCATATCTTCACTTCAAAATTACAAGGCACCACACCACATTTAAACGCCTCTGTGCAAAATATGAAGAATAGATTTGAAGTTCAAAAATATTATTACATAGTAAACAGCAGACCCAACAAATTTTACACTGACTGGATATTGTACAGATCATACTTCCTGTGAAACTGGCGTGTATGAAAATGTTTGTCTGTTTTCATATGTTTTGTATACTGTCACACCATTGATTTGTATAATTATGAGTACTTCAACTTTTTGCACATTGTATGTTTTTCTTTAAATTGTAAAGCACTCTGAGTTCCCAAAAGTGCTCTATAAGTTCCCTATGATGATGATGATGATGATTACTATTATTATATATGTACTTTTTAAGACATATACATATATGATTTTATATCAGTAATTAATAATATGCTTGACCCTCTCCCCCCCCCTTCCCCCCACCATATCCCCCACCCATTTTTTGTGTGCTTCACCCCCCCCTTCCCCACTCTTAACTTTCTTTCATTTCACCTGTCTCTTCCTCACCTCTTCCTTTGTCCCTCTCTCTTTCCTTTGTGTGTGTGTGTGTGTGTGTGTGTGTGTGTGTGTGTGTGTGTGTGTGTGTGTGTGTGTGTGTGTGTGTGTGTGTGTGTGTGTGTGTGTGTGTGTGTGTGTGTGTGTGTGTGTGTGTGTGTGTGTGTGTGTGTGTGTGTGTGTGTGTGTGTGTGTGGATCCTTTATACAGTAATGCCTGAACCCTTGTTGACTGTATTTTCTTCTTACTGTTTATTCACTTGATTTTACTAAATGTTTATTCTAATTAAGCGAGTGACTGAAACTGTATACAATTTTTACTTACGTTTTTATGTACTTGTAATTATTTGTCAAAGGCAGACAACTGATTTTCGTTTTTAAGGATTAATAATGTATTATTGTATGTCTGCATTATGTGTGTGTATGGTGTGTGTTTTTTCGTTTTTTTTGTTGTTTTTTTTCTTTCTTCCCGAGAACATTTTCCATCTCGATGTACATTATGTGTGTTATAGTTATACTATCGTAACTATGCTTGTTCAGTGCTTTGAGCTGCAGGGTAGGCGCTTTACAAATTTCCATTATTTTGTTGTTGTTGGCAGGTTCGAGCTGATTATATTTGTGTCTCACGATATCTTCAAGCATGAAGGTCTGTGTATCTTGAATTATGAAGCTGAATTGTACCTGATTGGATGATTTTTTCCCCTCCCTGATAATTATACCGTCATGGTCATTGAGCGTTGGATACCAAGTCTCTGTCTGGAATTAGTATCCATGGATGCTAGCCAACAGGGCCGTTAATTTTCATTTGTTCCGCTGGCACTGGATAGGCAGGCATGCACTGGAGCAATTCAGATCTGTGAGGCAGGTTTACTCAGAGTTAGCAGGCGTGAGTAGCTAAAATGGGGCGTTTGATATCTGTTATACTGACACAATCTGAAACAGAACGAGGCCCAGAGCGCCAGGGGAAGAAACAACACACAAACACAACAGCAAAGACCCGAGTCGCCTACAGTAACTCTCTGGCATGTGAGTAAATCCTCAAAGGTTGTTCCTTTGGAGGAGTTTACCTTGTACTTATTTGCTTGCCAGGTAAGAACTACTGTAGTCGACTGAGATCTTTGTTGTTGTGTTTGTTCACGTCTTTAGAGTGCTAATTAACACCTTGTTTGTTGATTTTGTTATATTAATGCTTGACTGGTCAACTTTGAGAGTCAGCAACCATAGCAGGGGACATTTGATACCTGTGATACCGATACCCGACTAGTCTGCCAGCCAGTATGCAACCATGGATAATTAATATAGCAGTGGACATTTGATATCTGTGATACTAACACACAACTAGCCTGCCAGCCTTTCAGCAACTATGTATAATTAACCTAGCAGGGAATAGCTGATATCTGTGATAACCATGTGATAACCATGTGTAATTTACCTCGCAAGGAATAATTATTATTATTGACCGCTTTTATATAGCGCTATTCTCCGCTCTCGAGCAGACTCACTGCGCTCGGATGTGATTTTACATGAGTGAATAGCTATTTATAGTGCGTTTTTGAATATCCACCGAAGTGGATACAGCGCTGGCATGGCTGGTGCCACATGAAACTGCTGCCATCTCGGCGCGTTCTGTGTACACCATACAACCATGCACCATGTCACTTCATGCAAAGCCACATACGTAAAGTGTATGCGTATTTAGCTATAACCTGCCACCTGCGTTTTTAGCAGAATGACCGGGGTCTTTTACGTGCTACCGCGGTAACATGGGGGTGGAACGGATACCGAATAAGAGTCAGCACAGAAAGGTGACCCTGGAGAAGAAAATTCTCCTGCTGCTCCAGGACGGATTCGAACCCGCGACGTTTTGATTACGAGTCCGGCGCTCTAACCACTGAGCTATCCCTGCTCCCAAGTTCATATAATTATCTGATACTAATATTATACGATTTCAATTTGTCAGCCAGCCTGTCAGCAGCTATGTCTGATTAACTTAGCAGGGGATAGTTGATGTCTGTGACACTGATAAATGATTCCGGTTTGTCTGCCAGCCCATTAACAACCATGGGTAATTAATATCGCAGCGGACATTTAATATCTGTGATACAAACACACAGCAGGTCTGCCAGCCTGTCAACAACGAATAACATTATTACCTATAGAGTTTCTGAAGCTTTGATCAACATTTAGGGTATTTAAGATGCTAGCTGAAAAATCAAGGAATGGACGTAATACTTAGTGTGTTAAAGTTTATCAAATGCTCCAATATTATCCAAGGTCATATTTGCTGTTTATGCATTAAGCCAGTTCTTATTATGCCATTACATGTTTTCGTGTGTGTGTTTTTTTGTTTGTTGTTGTTGTTTTTTTGTACATAGATTATCTCTACTACTATTCTGTTTGGATGTTTTGTACCAGCAACGAGGCTTTGGTTAGAATAAATTTGATTTTGATAATTAATGTCATAATACGATTGTATATTCGTCCTCCTGTCTGACTGCTAACGTATTACTTTTAGCATATATCATATGTGTGTGTATGTGTCACCTTCATTGTCCCAGTAGGGATACACGAAAAGCGTGAGCTTGGATTATCTGTGATACTGTGATAATTACTGGGTTAGTCAGCTCTGAAAATTAGCTGCCACAGAAACGTAAATGAGAACGGTTGGTATTTATTAAATTGGCACTGCATTGGCTGCCCAAGCAACTGACCAGTGGCCATTGCTGACCTACGGCAGCTCACATCTTTGGTACTTATGCTTTAGATTAGATGAATCAGGAAGCAGTTGCTAGCCAGTGATAGGAAACAACGGCAGCTGAATTGGATGGAATCACATTGGTCACTCCTATAATATATGTGATAATATGATACTCCTTTCTATTGAAGGGGGCAGAGCCACTAGTATGGATCCCATGTGATGAGTTACTTACTGTAGAACATATTTTGCTCTTTTTTGTTGTTGTTGTTGTTGTTGTGATCTGACATTCTGAGATCAAGAAAGCTAGTGGCATTTTACAGTTCTGTCATTGAGGATGCTGTTTGAGGATGTACCTCTGGATTACATATTTGATTATCTGACGGAGATCAACATTCTTGGAAAATTCTATGTGTTTTGTTACATTTTTTATCTATTTACCCACTTTTTATTTCTGCTTTATTAATTGACGATGTGCTAGTTTTGACATGCATCTATTTTTTAAGCATGTGTTTTAGTGTAATGTGTTTCGCCCAGATATAAACGTCATGTATTTGTTTTTCCTCCAGTGGAACTGAGAAAATGTATACAAGTGGAATGTATACTTTCTTCCTAATCTTCATTCCTTTGTTTGTACTACTGTCGGATTTTCCATCTATTCGGTGTGCTTTAGCTGCGCTTATTGGTCTGAATTATTGTGCTTTGCGAAATAAAGATAGTTTTTGCAGTGTTCATCCCGAGATGAGTGTCGTTGACAAACGTTAAAACAGAATTATTGACTTGCACTACTCAATTATTCCTTTCTTCTTTCAACTGCCGGCCAAAGTGCTTCTTCTCTGTGTTCTCTTGTTTATGCATCTGTTCAGCAGTCATTGGTATTACTCCTATTCACTTTTAAACCACGCAGAACAGCTGCTCTTTTAATCTAATGCTCGCAACCTGTCCACACAGATCCTATTTCTTTTCTATTAAAAAGAAACGTTCTCTCTCTCTCTCTCTCTCTCTCTCTCTCTCTCTCTCTCTCTCTCTCTCTCTCTCTCTCTCTCTCTCTCTCTCTCTCTCTCTCTCTCTGTTTCTCTGTGTCTGTCTGTCTGTCTCTCTCTCTTCTTCTTCTTTCCTTAGATGCCCACAATCATGTTGATGATTATTCCGGTACTTGATTTCCCCAACATTGTCATCTTTTTCATCATTACTGCGGTTGTTACTGTTTTATGAGTAACCTACAGGCATGTAGATTAGCAGTGACAGATTGTAAGAATAGGCAACAGCCTAAAATCTTAATCCTTGTGTAATAAAATTCTGAGTTCTCTCTCTCTCTCTCTCTCTCTCTCTCTCTCTCTCTCTCTCTCTCTCTCTCTCTCTCTCTCTCTCTCTCTGGCACTCTGGAATGCGTATAAATACAAGGTACATAAACTCCACCAGAGGTACTTGCCCAAAGGGGGCGGGGATAGCTCAGTGGTTAGAGCGCCGGACTCGTGATTGAAAGGTCGCGGGTTCGAATCCCTGCTGGAACGGCGGGAGAATTTTCTTCTCCAGGCTGACCCTTATTTCGGTATCCGTTCCACACCCGTGTTACCACAGTAGCACGTAAAAAATCCCGGTCATTCTGCCAAAAGTGCAGGTGGCAGGTTACAGCTAAACACGCATACACCTTACGTATGTGGCTTTTATTGAACCGTGCTTCGGCATTGGTCACAACTTGTCCCTAATATGTCAAATGACATCTGAGGACATTAAGCATCAACTCATCAACTTGCCCAAATGTAACTCGGGATGAGGATGTACCTCTACTTCTAGTTCTAGTGAGTTTATGTACCTTGCACTTTTTATGGTATTATATGTAGTTTTGAGGATGTACCTCTGGTGGAGTTTACGTACCTTATATTTACACGTATGCCAGGTGAGAGTTACCGTAGGCGACTCGGGTCTTTGTTGTTGTACTTGTGTGTATTTCGAGCGCTAACAGACGAGCTTCGGAAATTCAGGGGACTGCACTCGGTAAGTGCCTGCGGGTGTAGCGCAGAGTAGGCACGCTTTTGATTGATTGATGATGATGATGAGTTGATGCTTAATGTCCTCAGATGTCATTTGACATATTAGGAACAAGTTGTGACCAATGCCGAAGCACGGTTCAATAAAAGCCACATACGTAAGGTGTATGCGTGTTTAGCTGTAACCTGCCACCTGCACTTTTGGCAGAATGACCGGGATTTTTTACGTGCTACTGTGATAACACGGGGGGTGGAACGGATACCGAAATAAGAGTCAGCACAGAAAGTCGACCCTGGAGAAGAAAATTCTCCCGCCGTTCCAGCAGGGATTCGAACCCGCGACCTTTCAATCACGAGTCCGGTGCTCTAACCACTGAGTTATCCCCGCCCCCATTGATTGATTGAGAGAGAGAGAATTTTGTGCTTAATGTCCTCGGATGTCATGAGACATATTAGGGACAAACTATCCGAGACTCTTAATACTGCTACGAGAAAAACTGGTTGGCTGTAGAACGATTTATTTTGAATTTGTCCACCTCTGTCGAGGGGACCCATGTCGGGACCTAGGAGGAAAGTTAAATTTAGAAATTTGGTGCCCTAGTGGCCTTAAATTTTTTATTTTCTTTTCTTCAAAAGTTAAAATTTACATTAAAATGCGGATAAAAACCTTCCTAGGACCAGTTTAAAAACAACTATTGCTAACAGTAACTTAACTTTTTAAAAGACTGTTGGTTAAAACATGGCTATGAACGAAAATTATATTTACTTTTAAGAGATTTATTTAAGAACAACTACAGTTTTACCTGATTAGGTTAAAAAGTTTGAGTATTTAAAACTATTTTGCTTGACATATCTCCAAAGTTAGCGTCTTTGTCTTTCTGTTTCTTCCCTCTCCTCTTCTTTCTGTTTACCGTTTCAAACGGCACTGGCGGCATTGGCGGCACGACGACCTGAGCTACTTGAGGGGGGGACTTAGGCTTAAGACATTCCTCCGTTAGTGCACACAAGCGTGCTAAGATGTTATTTACGCTTGGCTGTTCGTTCATTAGCTGTTCAATATCGGGTTCAGAGACCCACCCATCGTCCAGCTGTACAGTTTGAGTGGCAACTGACACCTTGTTTTCCAAGTTTACCTGTACCTCTACCGCTACAGTTTTGATTGGTGCTGCCCGAGGGCTTTCTGTTTGGGTTGCCACCGTGGCAGTGAGGCGTTGTTTAATACTATGGACTACTTTGTCTGTAGCTCTTTCGATCAGTTGTTGCTCCAGTCTGTTGAGGCGGAGCTTTTCTATATTCGTTTGAATTTGGTTTTTCTTGGCTTTAGTTTTTAGGGCCCTAGCGGCCAGTACAGTGGGGGTTTTCAGTACAGCTGGGACGACACAAGTTTGAACTTTGTTCCCCGCAGCATCCGCGTAGCTACGTTTTTGTGGTTCGAATGTTTTTGAGACTGCGGGCTCCTCACGCCAGAAGGGGTCGTGCGGCGCAGTCTCTGCTATCGGCTGTAGTGGCTTTTTCCTATCCTCTACTTCTACGTGTGCTCGTTTAAGGGCTTCCGAGTATGGGATAAAGGTCCCAGACCGGATTCTGTTTGCGATAAGGCGCAAACGTTGTTGTGGGCAGCCTTGGTAGGCTGCCGAGTGAGGGCCTCCGCAGTTGAGGCAGCAAAGTTTGTTGGGACACACGCCAGGCGTGTGGCCCCGACTGCCGCAGCGTGGGCACACCGGCACTGTGCTCCTGCATTGTGCCTTAAGGTGGCCCAGCTTGTTGCACGTGGTGCATCGCCTGACCGGTGGCACATAGGCATGCACCACGAACTCCTGGTAGTCCAGTTTAATACTGCTGGGTAACTGCGGTGAGAAAAAAGTTAGTTTGATTGCCTGGGATCGTTTGCCGTCCCGGTTAGTCAGGCGGCGCACTTCTTTTACAGATGAGTTGTCTACCAGGAACTGGCAGTCTACATTAGTTGGTACTGGTCTGATGACCCCCTCAGTTGTTGGCTGTGGAATGGAGCAAGCCACGTTGACTCCACCGAGCACTTTAGTTTTGACGAGGGCCTCTTGCTGTTGTCTCGATCGGCAGCCGATGAGAAACTTGCCCGATGGTAGTGGGCGTTGCGATAGGATGGACCCTATGGTTCGTTGGAACAGGCTCGCTGTCCTTGGCTCATTGTCTAAGAAGCTAGCAACCCCTGTTCCCAGGTCTTCTAGCACTACGGGATGCTGCAGAAACGTTGGTGGCGGTTGGTTGCCTTGCCGGCGAAAAGGTCGACCGGCAGGGGTGGGTTTTGCTTTTTCAGTGGTTTTTTCCTTGGCTATTTCTGTTTCCGTTTCTTTTGGCTTTTCTATCGGTGTTTTGGGGTAAAGTTTAGCTTTAGCCCGACGGGCCTTTTTGTTTAGTCTCCGTCGGCGCTGAACAAAGTCACTGCCTTCGGAGGTTTCGCTTTCGATGTTTACTTCTTCATCTTCCGTACTGTTTCTGATTCTTTTTGGTGTTTTCGTAATATTCATGGTTGTATTTGTCCAGTTACCTACGGAGTTGTCCTCGTTCACTGGGAGAACGCCAGAGTCATTACCTAAGTCTCCGTCGGACCACATGGTACCGACTTTAGTTGTGGCCCTACCCCTACTTTTACTAAGCTACACCTACTTTAACTACAATTTAAATTTTTTTGTTTTGTCCCTATCACTTTGATCTCTACTCACTCCCTACTTCCTAGTTTTAAAATTTAGAACGGCAGGCCAAAAGTGCTCTATACCCAGACTTCTTTATCCCTAGTCTATAATTTGGAACGGGTATCAAAAAGTCTACATTGCTATTTTTCCACCTATCAATTTGGAATTGTCGCTTGGTTGCGTTTAGAGCCAAAAAACTACTCTACCAAACTATACTCACTACACCGTCGCTGCTCTTTTGGACCGGTTGCAGTGGCTCTCGGGCAGTTCTCTGAGTCGTTCGTGCTATCTGCTGCTTTTCTGCTCCTTGGAGTTGTCTGTGTAGCTCTTGATTTGCTCCTTGGAGTTGGTGGCCGCCAGATGTCGCTGTCGCTGCGTGCTGGACGTGCAGCTTTGGCTGAGGATATGGGAATGACGCTGCTACCCCGTGCTCATCCCATCATGGCGCTGTGCTGCTGGCGCTGTGCTCTGAGCTGTGCTCTGTGCGATGAGCGAGGAGTGTGATGTGATGTGAAATGCGATGCGTTGACTGATTGATGATTGATGATCGCTTATATAGCGCTATTCTCCGCTCTCTTGAGCAGACTCACTGCGCTCACATGTGGTGCTACATGAGTGACGCTTCGTTGGGGGAACAGTAAAACCGCGGGAAAGATGGCCAGATACTGGTAAAAGAAGCAGAAAAGGCATTGGAAATGCCGGCCAAGCACTGTCTGTGGGGTACATGCAGCTCTGATAGTTGGTTCCCCCAGTTCTGTGAAGGCGTCCGTTTTGTGCCGTTTGCAAAACCAACGCGAACGCTTGAAACAGTCCTTCGGTTGGAGCAAAGCGGCCTGCGGGCGTCCCCACAGCGGGCCGCCGGCAAGTCCAATGTCAGCAAAATTATATCTTTTTTTATTACTCGAATCGGTCGGAATTTCGCACACAAAAGGCGCGTCTGAGCCAGTGAAATGACCATTAGCAAGAGATGTGACGTGCCCAGTTGCTTTTTGTTTGTACGGTCATTGCTGGTCATGTGTGTGTGTGTGTGTGTGTGTGTGTGTGTGTGTGTGTGTGTGTGTGTGTGTGTGTGTGTGTGTGTGTTAGGGAGCCGGTTGTATGTTTTTGCTTTGAGAATGGAATAACAAATGTATACGTAAGCACTGTGTAAAAAATCTTAGGTAATATTCAAAGAGGCGGTTGGAAATTCCGACCTGGGACATTTTAATCATTTAAATCAATAAGAAACGGCTTTATATCTAATGGATGAATCAAAAATTTGCAACAAAAGTGAGTTATTACAGTCTGTAAAAGGTTAGATTTCAGTACACGACCAGTTGTTTTGCCGAAATAAGCACTGACTCAGTGAGGAAGCCTGCACGGCTGGTGTTACTCGGAAACTAGATCAGTCTAGATCAAACGTCAATGGCGCATAAGCATACTGAAAGACAAATGTGATAAAACTCACTTTTCAGTCAGGCCTCGTGACTATGTACACCTATCTCCAATAAATTCTGCATTATATGTTGTTATTATGTTTGTCTTGGTCTACTTATGCAGATTTCTCTGGCAGATTATTCTGCTTACTTACACGAGTTACGACTGAGTTAGCTGCACATTTTGACTATCCTTAGATCTATTTCTGGGTGATTTCTGAATTTCAAGTCGTTATTCTCTAACAGTGTACCGTCACCTCTAAATCCGCCGAACAAATTCAGTGAATGTTGTATTAATTAACAGTACACACTCGCTGCTCAGTGAAGTGCATGTAAACAGGGTGTAGTGTTTTTGTTGTTTACACTACCCTCCTGATGTCAAATGTCCTGATGGACATTTTGCTTCACGCTGACACACAACACAGAGCTGTCGATCTATTGAGGTATCAGTTTATACGAGAAATTATCGGCACCTCAGAACTTGCCATATTTGAAGCAATCTTCAGGTGAGATACCTGACGATGCAGAAGAGGCTATCGGGTGATTTTATTTTATTTTATTACAAGCTTCTTCTTAATCAAGAACACGGTGTAAATAATGAACGCTCGCAGTCGATTCAGTCAGTCCGCCATTCCAAACGGACACCGCATGTGGCCCCGCCAAAAAGACCGTAGTACGCAGAAAAAAGAAGAAGAAGAAAAGAAGTGTTTCTAACGCATAGCGCCATCTGGCAGTCCAGTGTAGTATAGGTCCATGCCTGATACCGTCACAGCTAGACCAGCGCTTTTCGACTGCCGCCTCCATTCTGAAATCATGGACTTATATATATATATGTATGCCAGTAGTCGTGTCTGAAATGATGTCCTATCGCAGGAGCTTCACTCCTCCGGATGATCTCCCCTGTCATTTGCGGAAATCCTCTATTAATTCCCTTGTGTGTTGAAATGTAAGGATATAACCATGCGCCAAAAATGTCGTACGATGATCTCACTGGAATGACGTCGGGGTTTTATAAGAAAATGACGCAATACAACAGAATTGCATCACGATGCTTTCAGGACGGGAAATTGATGTTACTTCATCACTGCCAAAGGAAAGAGGTGATAAAATTAGTTTTACTCATCACTACCAAAGGAAAGAGGCGATAAAATAAGTTTGCAAATAAGTGAACGTTGTATGGTCATTTGTTAGAGATAAAAGGTCAGTTGTACCCCAACTTCGGAGACCCATTCTCAACAGATTTTGTGCTGTGCAGACTACTAAAAACACCGACACCGACGACATGGTTCAAGTTATGTACAACACTGCCGAAGAATTGTGTGTTCTGGCCTGGACGGCTGTGCTGTTTTGGCTGCCGAAGTGTAGGTGGTTTCCCGTCATCTGCGACATTATGACCGACTTAAGGGTGATCTGGACGTTCGCTGCGCTGGTCCTCGTTCTGATGGTGGCGTCTCAGGCCCTACCCCACACTCGATACGGCAGAGCAGTTCACCGTAAATCTCTACCACCCAACACTCCTTTGGGTGTTCGATTCACTCACGCTCTTCGCCAAATTACGGTAAGTACAAACTTACCAGCAAGACATACCTCTAGCAGAACAAAATACAGACGAGTGTCATTCTTCCCAAGAGCAATGCTACTTTCGCTACAGCAACAGTGACGTCAGTCTAAGGTTGCTTTTGATGAGCCACACCCTGCCTCAGTAATGGTGTCAGTCTAACGTTACTCTCCCAGGTGCTGGAGGGTATACGTGCGGTACTGTGCACGACTCTGCCCATGCTTGGAGTGATGGTTGTGATGCACCCGGCCTCCGTGGCGGCCATGTGTGTGCTGAAGAAGTTCGCTTTGCTGGAAGGCAGGCTGTGGAACAAGTGGTGTCCCGAGGCCTACATCATCTTCATCTCCATCTCCTGCATAATCTTCATCGCCAACAGGTCACTTAGCCCAGCACAGTTTGAGGTCACAAGGTCGTTACACGACCTTCACACAGTGGTGGTGCTAGTGGTGGTGAGGGCGGGGAGGGGTGGGGGGGGGGGGGGAGGGGGAGAGAGGTATGCCTTGTATGTGCTCTCGCGTAGTCTACATGCGTGTTTGTATCTTTGTTATTGTTGTTGTTGTTTTATGCTTAGTTTTATCTCTCGCCTCCACCCGCTCTCTCTGTGTAAATTACTCAAACTGTATAGCATATCAGTTTAAACTTTTGACTACTTTTTTTCTCAATTCTTTTTCTCCCTGTTAACCCTTTCATTTCCATTTCAGTCGTTGTCTCACTTCATATGTTTGTATTATTATTGTTGTTTTTGTTGTTGCTGTTACAGATGTTATAATCCTTTATGCCCATTTACCATAATATTTCACTATGAATGTCTTGATTACTATAGTGGTAGTGTAGCAACGGCAGATATATGTCAGTCGACCTTTGTGCTACTGAATATCTTCACCGTTGAGAAATAAAGTTTTTATTAACCTCTCTCTCTCTCTCTCTCTCTCTCTCTCTCTCTCTCTCTCTCTCTCTCTCTCTCTCTCTCTCTCTCTCTCTCTCTCTCTCTCTCTCAGCCATTTTCTTTGTCTTCAAAAGGTGTATCACCTGGTTAATCATTGATCAACCCGAAACAAGAATAACATTAACTGCAATATGCCTGTTAAAACAGAAGTAAGGAAAGCTAATTTGACTGACACTCTGGTTTGTTTTGTTGCAGGTCCTTATTCACTAAGAAGTTTGACCGACACAATCGTTTCAAGAGAGAATCACATGCCCACTTTTACAACCCCTCTCCCCGGTACAATTATGGCATGGCTTAACCGACACTGATTTATCCCCTACACCGACCCACGCCCGGTGGGAAAGCTTGAAATACCACTGAGTTTTATGCTGATGACTCTCACTCTCCGAGCTCCGCTTTCCGGTACCTTCCTCCAAACTCTGCCAGATTTAGTTATGCCACTGAAGGGGCACTCTTTAGCGAGAGTTAGTGGACGGGTGGTAGCGGTAGTGGTAGTGGTTAGGGAACTATTTTCTCTCGTGGCGTCAGCGATTTGTGTGCGGGTCAGAGGTTACGAAGATTGTTTTCCACATGACTCAAGTTTTTCGTCTACTGCTGCGTTCTCACCACAGTGAATTCGTAGGGACCATTTGACTGTATTTTGCTATGTAAACATTAAACTTTTACTTTTCTTTGTAGATTAGCATCGTATGCTTGTATGAGATTGTAATGCGGGTTGCTTTTGTTGATTTTATTGCTGTTTTAGCTTTACGATGCAACCCTATCGAGTTCATCCGAAATCAAAATGGTGGACCGTGGCGGTGCAACTGACTGAAGTAACCAGCTGCCGCCGAGTGTGTCTTTGCCTTTTCTGTCAGTTTTACGAGCATAGCACCTACTTGACCAGTGTAGAAACTAAAGACTGAAAGTTTGTCGCTGGATGAACCTTCTCGTCAAGTGACTCTTCCGTGTGTGAAGGGGCAGGTGTTTAAGTAGCGAGCTGTGCGACTTCGGCTCCGTTACACTTGAGACATGCGCACAAGCGTAGGTAGACAGTCGGGTTGCGCTACTACCACCACCATTACCACTACCACCCGTGTACTAACCCTCTCTAATATCTCCGCGTAGCTGTCCACCGACGCGTTCAGCGCCCTCCGAAAGGTTCGGGTACCGATAAGACTGTGGAAGCAACCTAGCGCCCAAGCACGCATGTAAACATGAGGCGCATCCGCCCCCGGTAAAAAAAGAGTTCCATCTCGATTCAAACGATTTTGATTTTATCTGAGCTGGCGTAAGCAACATGGTCAGTTATAAAACAAACGTGTGATATAATCTGAGTTGTTTGTAACAAACTTACTACTGTTTGAGCACCAACAAAAAAACTGCTCGTTAGCTGACAGTTTTCTGGACCCTATGGCGTAAATAAATACGGCAGTGGTTGAAGGAAGGATGTCGTAAACCAGTGCCTGGAGTTTGGATGACTCTATGAACCACCGTCACAGTTTGAATCACCACTTTTATGCTGATGACTCTATGAACCACCGTCACAGCTTGAATCACCACTGCCTGCTGATGACTCTATGAACCACTGTCAAAGCTTGAATCACCACTTTTAATTATGCTGATGACTTACAACTACTTAACAGTGCCTTAGCGGAAAACATCCACACTATTCTGAAACCACATCTGGCTGCTATTTGGACATCACAAACTGGATGACACAAACCAAACCAACTAAATGGTGAAGTCACAGACGCGTTGCTCCTCGGAACAAGACAAAAACTGTTCATCATTTGTGCCAACGCCCTTCAGCTTGGTAATATATGGTGACAGTCCCACTCTCTGACTCTGTCAAAAGCCTTGGCGTTCTCGGCCTCGACAGCACTGTCCATGGAGAACTTCATTAGCCAAACCTCCAAATCCTGTTACTACCAGCTAGGCAGAATTAGCTCTGTCCGGAAGTATCTTTCCTTCGAGGCCTCAGTGAAACTGGTCACCTCATTCATTCTGTTGCGCCTCGACTACTGCAATTTTCACCTTTCTGGTCTGCTTGCTTCCTCTGTCCATACCTTCGTCGCATCCAGAACTGTGCTGCTCGCTTCATCTTGGGGGGTGGGGGGGGGGGGGGGCGTGAAATTGACCATATCACTCCTCTGTTTCAGTCTCTTCACTGGCTCGCAACTTTTGCGCTTGAATCTGTTTGGTGTGTCTTATTTTCACACTTCACAGGACAGAAGGTTTTGAGCATAGTTACTATAAGTGCTACAAAAATGAATAAACGGATGTAAGTGGTTTGCTTCAATGATATGTGTTGTGTTAAAAATGTGTTTGTTTGAGAGTTTGTATCTGTTTGTAGAATAGTTCTTGTGTGGTGGTCCAATGAAAGCAGAACATCTTGATTGCTTTATTATATGTAAAATAGTCATATCACATCATGCTTCATTATTTTTAATATCCTATCGTCATATATCATGCTTGATTATTTTTGATATATCATCTAGTTTGATGCATACTATTCTGTTTCTGCATTGTCACGTGTAATTGTAATTGCTCTTGTCAGTTTTGCTTCAGTTGTGTCAGTGTGTGTCGGCATGCCGCATGCGTGCGTGCGTGCGTGCGTGCGTGCGTGCGTGCGTGCGTGCGTGCGTGCGTGCGTGCGTGCGTGCGTGCGTGTGTGTGTGTGTGTGTGTGTGTGTTGTGGAATGGGCGTTTAAAATCAATTATGATCTAGCTACCCTCTGCACGCTTACCTCCTTTGACATGAGACAAGTACCTTGGAGAAATAAGACTGAAAGAATAAGAATTCCGCGAAGACTCAACTAAGCGCTCTGCAACTTCAAACGAAAAAAAACATGCAACGCACAAATATTTATATACAAATCAATGGTATATAAACAAACAAACGTAAAGTTAATAAAGAATTTCATACAAAGCATGGTAAAATGCACGCACACACTCATGATCGCCGCGCGCGCACGTCGCGCGCGAACACACACATACAGGATCGCGCGCACACTAACAATGCAAACACTGAACAATAAAAATAAAACGCGCGCGCGCGCGCGCACACACACACACACACACACACACACACACACACACACACACACACACACACACGACTGAGATGGACATCGGGGCGGGGGAGGTAAGAACTGAGACTAGCCAGTTTAAAGGCAGGCCTGACTGTCAGTGTGTTTAAAGTCCTCTGACACCGTGGCGTATACAGAAGAGCTGTGATGGGGAGTTAATATACCTATACCACCTCCATACCCCCTTCCCCCCTTCTCCCCGTCCCTAATAAGCCGTACGGTTTTGTGGACGTTAACACCATGTTTACTTACTGCCGTGATCGGAGAACTAAAGGGAGATAACTTAAGAGTTGTGCGGCAGCAGAAAAGTTATTACTGGTCAGCTAAAGACTGTTTTGTAGCCGGAGTAAGTTTTAGGGCTAGTTTTGAACTAATTGAAGGAAGGGAGGGTACTGTCCGCTCTGACGGTGAGCGAAAGGAAGAGATCAGTTCCACTGAGATGCCGTGTGCTGCAGAGACTGAGCGCAAGCAGAAACTAACATGATCATACAGAGCGAAACATGGCTGTGACCCGGCCAACTGAAATAACGCGGCCGGGCTTGACTAGCAGTACTTCCAGGCCGATTCTTTGAGACGTATACACAGGGTACAAAATTAGACCACATTTGTGAAATCATAAATACTGTCTACTGTAGTGACTCGCGGCCGAGCGCAACGGTCTTGTCTCAGTCGAGCCGTTACTAAGCACTGACTCAGTTCATCAGTTTCCACTGATGTAGTTTTACGAAGTTGTTCCTGATTTATAAAAAAGAAAAGAAAAAAGGTTAGGAAAGTAAAATTATTTCACACACACTATCCAGATAAAAAAATAAAGAAGAAGAACATAAACATTGACAAAAAATAATGTATACCTGATATGTACTCAAAACCGGCTGAGACTTAAGTTCGGGTATCCATTGTGATATTTATGATGTCCACGATACTAAAACGCAGGAAAGAGATCGTGAAAATAGTGTTTGTTACAGTGTCTGGGAAAGTCATCTTATAAAATCAACAACACGTTCCAACACAAAACTGTTAATGCGGATCATGTTTGTTTAACCTGCTCCAAACAATACGAAAAGTTCAGCCCCCAGTGCTTCGACTTTAGGGGAAGTAATCGGTTCGGACTAATTCTAAACCATGTCTTATCTCCCTTCCTCACTTGCTCTGTGACTCACTTCCGGTTTCTCCATTCCCGGCTGGAGTGCCAAAACACTGACGCTGAAATTTGTAATGAGCTCGGCTTGGGTAGCGAAATGTCTGACACACGACGTAGATCATTAATTGATGAAAGAGCTGACCGACTCTCAAAAGTGTTACCTGGCAGTCGATTGGGTTTATTTTCTCCGCAACAGCAAGGTGAACTTGAATTATAGTCAAGAAAAAACACGTTCTGTGTAGTACTGTCGGAGAGAATCGTTGCCAAAAGTTTGTTTACAGATTACGCCAGTTGTTATCTTGAAAGCATTGAATGACAGACCCTTTTTATACTGACTTGTACATTAATGTTAAGCATGCAGAAGAGTGAACTAGATGCCATGATTTAATAGGTGATATGTTAGCAAGTAAAACGACAACAAACATTATTTAAAGAGGCTGTCGTTGAGAATGGTGATTTATAAGCAAAATAGCAGTTATAAACATACACATGTATATGATGCGTACATGTGTTTACATGCCTGCACAGACATCTACACACACACACACACACACACACACACACACACACACACACACACACACACACACCATACCATGCAAGCACGTGCACACACACACACACACACACACACACACACACACACACACACACACACATATGTGTATCATTGTGTACACTACGTTTGGACACTTGCACTCACAGTCACACTCACCAAGACTACCAGCAGAAGCTGCCTCAGAGAAGACAGGTCTGTCTTTATCCTGCTTTGTCTTTGGTTCAGCTTTATAAGTTTATTACAATGTGAAAAGACCAGTCCTACACATAACTGCTGTACAAAATGTTAAGACAGTGTAACTGTAATAATAATATACTCTGTTTAAGTATTGTGCAAATGAAAGGAGGTAAGAAAAAATCCCTTATCCATGGACACACACACACACATACCTTAAATGCATCTGACAGTTTCCTGCTACATAATCTTAAGTATTTAAGTTTCAGTGATGCCCAGAAAGTAAGGTCATTCAAGATGTTTCAGGCATTGGTTTCATCTGAGATCATAGAGCGAGTGAGGAATGATTTAATTTAAAAGTTATAATTTTGCTTTACAGCAGATGACAGTTGATGTGAATTCTTCTGGTCAGTGACACCCATGGGCCATGCTGTCATACTCTGAGTGATCATCAGTGTAGACTGCAAGTGAGACGCAAACAAAGAAACTGTGAGAGAATATAAAGCTTCATTTTTTTGAGGCATCTCACTTAGTGACAGAACTTGCCAATTTACAACTACTGAACTAGTCAAGATGCCTGCAGAGAACAGCCTCATTGTGTCTGAGTCAGACATCATCAAACTCGTCCTGGAGTTTCTCCAAAATCGTGACCTCAACATCTCCATGCTGTCAGTGGAGCGAGAAACAGGTGTCATCAACGGCCATTTTTCTGATGACCTGCTTTTCCTTCGGCAGCTGATTCTGGATGGTCAGTGGGATGATGTGATTGAATTCGTCCAGCCAATCCTGTCTGTGGAAGGGTTCAGTGGGAAGACATTTCAGTATGTAATCATCAAGCACAAGTACTTGGAGCTCCTGTGCATCAAGTCAGAACCCAACATAATGCAAAACTATGATGTCACTGTTGATGAGGTCAGTGATGTTAAAAGTTTTATTATATAATATGTACCTTTGAGTTTGATTGGTTGGAAATTTGACTGTGTATCATTGTATGACTCTATGACGTGAGTAATTTGTTTTGTTTGTTTTTAATTTATAAAGCCTTTTGAATTTGGTCATCAGAGATTAGAAGATAATTGGAATGGAACAGTGTGATCAATAAATCAGTAACTAAGTAAATGCAATGCAGTATTGTCACCATTTTAACTTGGCTTTTAAATAAGAGTAAACTGTTATTGTTAAACTTAAAGCCAAAATGTGAAATGGAAAAATGATGAAATGTCTTTCAGAAAATTTAAACTGTTACTATTAAAGTATTATGCTAATATTATGTTATTTTTACTAGGTGAAAAATCTGGGGCTAGTAATAGTAGTATTGATAATACTAATATTAAAACTATAGCAGATTTTAGAATTCCCTCAGACTAGTACAGTAGTAGCAGGTTTTCATAAGCATATTTTAATTTACTAGCCTGCCAGGTAATATTCAATATTGTAGAACTAGAACTAGTAGAACTAGAAGTTAAACTTGTATGTTGTAAGTTGTAGCTCTAGAACATTTTTAGCTTCTGCAGGCCTGGTGATGATTTTATTAATAATAATAAAACTTAATAGTGGGTTAATAGTAATTTCAGTTAGGAAGTGATTTTGTTAGGCAACAGCAGGTCAGTTCAGTTTAAGAAACTGAACCATCATGTTGATGACTGTTGTCATGTTGATACCAACAGATGGTGAAATGCTTGAACCCTAATGTCGATGACTTGTGTTTACATTGACAGGTTGTGAGATGTCTGAACCCACATGTTGCTGACTGTTGTCATGTTAACAGTAATAACACTGACAGATTGTGAAATGCCTGAACCCTCATGTCAATGACTGTTGTTGTGTTGACACTGACACTGGCAGGTGGCGAGATGCCTGAACCCTCATGTCGATGACTGTTGTCATGTTGACACTGACAGGTGCTGAACTGCCTGATCTGAACCCTCATGTTGATGACTGCTGTCGTTTTGACACTGACAGGTGATGAGATACCTGAACTCTCATGTCGATGACTGTTGTGTTTCCAGGGACAGGTTGTGAGATGCCTGAACCCACATGTTGCTGACTGTTGTCATGTTGACACTGATAGGTGGTGAGATGCCTTCACCCACATGTTGATGATTGGTGACTGTTGTGTTGACTCTGACAGGTGGTGAGATGCCTGAACTATCATGTTAGTGACTGTTGCCATGATAACGTTGACAGGTGGTGAGATGCCTGAACCCACATGTCAGTGACTGTTGTCATGTTGACACTTACAGGTGTGAAATGCCTGAAACCTCATGTTGATGACTGTTGTCATGTTGACTCTGACAGGTGGTGAGATGCCTGAACCATGATGCTGATGACTGTTATCGTGTTGACACTAACAGGTGGTGAAATGCCTGAACAGCCTGGAGGGACTGTGCCCAAGCAAGGAGGAGTACAGCAACCTGTGTTTCCTGCTATCATTGCCCAAGCTGTCTGACCATGTCGACTACCAGAACTGGAATCCCAGCAATGCCCGTGTCCAGTGCTTCAAGGACATTCTGCCACTCATTGAGAAGTTCCTGCCCATCGTAAAGGTCTGTGGGGTTTTAAGAATAGTGCCAGCAGGGTTTGAAGTCTTTAAGAAAATTGGGAAAGTTTGGCGGAACTGTGGTACCTGGAAAGTTTGGGGAAGATGTCATTTTTGGCCAGGGTCTTTGAAAGTTTGGGGAATTTCATGATAATGTTCAATAGATGATCTGCAAAAGGGGGATTCAGAAGAAGAAGAAGAAAACAAGAAAAAGAAAAAGAAAAAACAAGGAAAAAAGTGGGAGGCCAATCAATGGCTAATAAAGAGGAAACTGCAAATTTATTTATCAAACTGGTCATAAAGTGTTGAAATTATGTGTGTAACTGAGCAGTAACGTAGTTGGGAAAAATAGTCTTTAATTTGGGTAAAAGTACTAAAGCTAAGAAAGTGGGAAAACAAAGTGGAAATCTTAAGTTTTAGTAAAAGCACTTAAACTAAACGTTTTGGAAATTTTAAAGTAAAACTCCTGTATGAATCATGTGCCATCTTTTCAGACCCAGTTCGCTTTGAGTTTGATTGCATACAAATTTTGCTTTATTATGTTTGATGGGTGTGACTCATTGACTGCCCATAGCAGTTTAGCACCCCATGTTTTGAGTACTTGTGACTTTGTAAAACTCTTACACATGCATCTTCTGACCTGCACTGTGAATTGAAGTTTCATTGTTAACCACCACACCATGTCAGCTGGATACTTATATATATATATATATGTTACTGTTATAATCAATAATAATGCGAATCTAATTCCTGTTGTGTTGTTCACCTCCAATATGATTGAATGGTTTCTACTCTGTAACGTTTCAACTTACATAATTTACAAGCAGCTGTTTAATAACAAAAGGACAAAACATTCTTCTGCTTCCCAGGAAGACAGCCCCAAACAGGAGGTGTCGCGCAGTGACCGCTTGATCCAGCTGGTACTGAAGGGGGTGCTGTATGAGTCGTGCGTGGAGTACTGCCAGCAGGCCGCCACCGGCGCCGACTCAGCCACCATTGCCTATGTCTCGCTGCTTCAGGACACGGGCTTCAGCGAGGCCGACCTCAGCCTGCTAGCCTGGCTGCAGAGCATTCCCTATGACACATTTGGTTGTCCCTTTGAGCAGAAGGTGAGGCTGTGAAACAAAGTATGAGTGCGTGTGTGTGTGCGTGTGTGACTGTGACTGTGAGTGCATATGGATTTATGTGCGTAGATACTAAGTTATCTGCCCACTACCATCCCTTCCCTGGTTTTGAACTTTTGCTGACCACTTGTTGCTGAATTTTGTTTCTACAACTGCTGGTACAGTGATAGTGAGTACTAATGCTATTTTGAAATGCATCATTGGTAAAATGGCGAGGCGGGCATCAGTAAACAGTCTGGGTACATATTACCTGGTAAGTTATTAATTCTACTATACCAATACAGTAATAGATGATTTCCAGAAATAAAAGGGGATGCAACTTAGGGGGCATTTTCATTGCTGCAAGAGTTACTCCCTGGGCATACACACACACACACACACACACACACACCACAGTACAGCACAGCACAGCACACAGCCATACTCACACACACACACACAAACCACAGCACAGCACACAACACTCACACACACACAGACACACACACACACACACACACACACACACACACACACACACACACACACACACTCACTCACTCACTCACTCACTCACTCACTCACTCACACACACACACACACACACACACACACACACACACACACACACACACACACACACATTTGCAAGACAGATAACTGTGAGAAAGAGAAGAAAAAAAATTGTGATCTTTTTGCCAACCACTTCCATTCTGGTAAGGGTATAGCAAATTAGAGAGAACAGTGATTGTTTCTCTAGGAGGGGATCAAGAGGGCACAACTCTGTTTCTGGAAAGAAAACACTTCTAAGTTGCATCCCTTTTTATTTCCAAATATTGTTTGTGACTGTCTATTGTTATAACTATTAGTTAGTGTGTGTGTGTGTCTCCACATTAAAATAAAATTAAAAAACAGTTTTTTGCAGGGATTCTGTTGTAGTGTTTGTGGTATGCACTGTACGACATGAAAACTGACCTTACACTATTGTTATGTTTTTTCACTACATGGGTTTGTTTCAGTCTATAAATGTGGACGTGCGTCCTCTGGTGAAACCTTCACTGGAGGCGTCTTGGTCGGAGCAGATCCTGGTGACCCCAATCAAACCCAAGATGTTCCCGCACTCTGCCATCCCTGCCGCCCGTCCCCGCTCTGCAGAGATCATGACCCGCTCCCTCAACCCCCAGTTCGACGGCCTCTCCAGTGGTCTTCGTCGTGACCCCATGGTGAGAGTTGCATAACCTTACTCCAAGGTGGCTGCAGGGGTGAAATCTCCACAGAGTGGAGCTTCTGGTGAACGCCCACCTGATGAGAGAGAGACCCACCCCTTTTTAAGACTGTCAAGTGAAGTAACAGGAATTATCTGTGCCCAGCTTGGAAAGTCTGGTTAAAGTATTGAGTTCTTGCAATCTCATTGGGTTAGACCAGAATATATCTCCAGGGCAAAAGTAGTGTCCAGGGTATGGTGTTAATTTTTGTTTTTAACTGACTAATATTAGTAGTAGGGCAGCTTACAGAATTGTCTGTCTATCTGAATGGTGAGTGTGGCTGCCTAGACTTCTGCCAACATTTTTGGAGCAAATACTTACAAAATATGAAGGGGAAAAGAAAAAAGGGGTGGGGGGTAGAGAAAAGCTTTACCTAAGTCAGCCAGTCACTAGCCATGATACAGTCAAGTAAGTCAGTTTGTTGCTTGAAATTGAACCATTGTCACTGAATGGAGCACTGCATCAAAACTGCTATGGTTGAAAGAAAAGTAATCGTAGACTTGCATAGTGGGGCAGCTCCCAACAATAATTTCTTGTCTGGCCGGGAAGGTCTCTTTGGCAGCCACAACGAAAGCGTGTTTGGTGTTGTTCAGGTGACGTCCGGGGACCTGGCTGCCCTGTCACGCTCTATGGCTCCAGCTCCGACATTGTCCTCCCTGCCACCCCCACCCACACCCCAGCCACGCAACCCCATGCTCATGTCCATGGACAAGCTCTTCGCTCAGGGTGAGGTTGTTGACACCCGCACCTCCATCACAGAAGATCCCCGGATTGTCGCCTCCCCTCGTTCTTCCCTGGTGCTGCAACAACCACCACAGCAGCAGCAGCAGGGGCCTCCCCAGGTGTCACGGCCAGCGGATGCCAGACACTTCTCTGATCAGGTGTCTTCTTCAGGGATGGGAGGCAACCCTACACCCCCAAGGACATCATCACCCTCACATAATTTTACAGAGCGAAGCTCGACCCCAAGGGGTCAAGGTCATGTATCTGGAGGCAGTGTGCGGGACTCAAGCAGTGAGCTGTACAAGGAGTACCAGCAACAGAAACAGCGACTGCGGGAGCAGCTCATCTTACAGGTTAGAGCTTCTTGAACAGGACTTTCTAGCTGGGTTCCTGTGGCCATGGTTGTAAGAAGTTTATTATTAAAGCTTGATGAACCATTTTCAAGGCCATGTAGCTATTGTTCATTTATTGATGGGTGACATTTTGCCCCATTGTTGTTCATGAACATTTTACGAGTGTGAATGTGTGAGTGAGTGAGTGTACTTGAGTGAGTGAAACATTCCTCGTGCAGTAACCTTGACACTTGGCATTGTATTGTAATTTGTATTGTTTGTAGAAACCCTGTCTAGGGATAGGGGGGGGGGGGGGGGGGGGGGTTGAGGGAATGGGGAGTTGATGGTGGTGGCTAGCTCCTTTAGCACTGCTGATGCTGCTGCAGGAAAAGCAGAGGGAGGCCTACCAGCAGCAGCTGCTGGAGCTGGAGCACAAGCAGCAGCACTTCTCCCTCGACAACCGCTTCCAGGACAGCTACGCAAACCCTGCAGCACCCAAAATGGGGGACGACAAAGGTAGGCCCCCACCCAACCCACACCCACCCCCTGCGGACTGTCACCTGCTTGCCTGTCCCCTTGTACTTGTGCACTGTTACAGCAGTGAGGCCTGCACCTGGGTGTGGTCCCCATGCCTCACTCATAGTTGTGCAGGTCTTCCTTGTGTTTGTTTCTTCTGTTGTTCAGTCACTGAGACAAGAAAGAGGAATTCTGGCTTTTGGTTTTGTTTCCTGCCTGTCGTTGTCTTCATTGTTTTTCTTATGTGTAACTGTAAAGCAAGCTTTCACACTGTACAGGTCCATTTGCTATCAGTATCACTATCAGTCTCGAAAGAGAAACAAAAGCAGTTTTACTTTGGCTTTTAGCATTGTGATTTCTCTATTAATTATTATCCACTTTTAAGTTCGCATTCTGTTTTTGATGCTTTGATATGAGTTGTTCCTGTTATGGAAAGTTTGGAATTGTGTCGGCTGTGAGGAAGGTTGATTTGCCACCGGCCTCTGCCCCTACCCCATCTTTTTGTTTTGTTTTGCATGTTGAGTTCTGCTGGCATATTACAGTATTACTTGTTGTGGAGTAATGTGGGTAAAAACAATAATGAAACAGCATATTTCTTTTGAGTGGTGCTATGCTGACAGACATCACTTTTCAAATCAGTATTTAGTGCAGCTCCATTTCAGTTTTATTTTAGCTGCATGTTATTAAACTGGAAATGGAAGAATCCATATTTGTGCATGGTACTGGTACATGTAGTGTCAAAGTGTTTGGTTTTGTCCAAATTTCACTTCTTCAGTCAGTATTTTGTAGTGTGCAGTTTGAAGTTCAGTGTTATATCCTTTGTTTGATCGCATGCTTGCTTTGTTCGTAACACGCTTTGTTTGTGCTCTGTTTCTTTTCCTTTCACCAATGTAGAATATGCCCATCCCAGCATGCAAAGCCAGGAGGAGTATGGGAAGTCACCTCCTGTCACCGTTCCTGTCAGTCAGTCACCATCATTGTCAGACCCTCACCACCACCACCAGCTCTATCTACAGCAGCAAGCACCTCTGCAGTTTGTATCGCCTAACGCTTCCCATGATACTAACACCTCGCAGTCGTTCATCCGTCAACGCCCCATCGGACCCATCCGTCGTGTTGCAGATAAAAACGTCCACAACAGCTCAACAGCTGCAGGTGGTGGTGGAGGAGGAGGAGATGCAGGGCCACCACCTGACAGTGACGTCGGTTCGGAGGCTTTGTCCGTGCTGACAACAGCCACTCCGAAAACAGGTAATATGTTCTTAGACTTTACCAGCCCTCCTACACGTTGCCGCATCCCCTCACTACGCAGTCCCACCAAACTGCCCAGGAGCGCCTGCACTACCCCTGATGCCACCCAGCGCTCCCTGACCCCTGCCCGCAGCGGGAACGCTGCTTCCCATTTAGCCACCCCCAACACCTCACGTCGCGGAGTTCCCCGCTCTGTGACCCCCACCCACTCCAAGGTCAAGGCTGCTCCAGAGGTCAGGTCTGCAACGTTGCCCAGAAAGAAGAAAGATCCACCAGCATCGTCAAAGAATTCCCTCATGTCAACTTCGGCCCATGCCTCAGCCAGCGGAGGAGGCCTCAAGGGAGGGAACTCCTCTCACGCCAGCATTAAGGTGGTGGACGATTCCCGGTCCAAAACTCTGCCCTTGCCAGGTATCCATGCCACGTTTTCTCCTCGCATGGCATGCTGGGCTTCACCTAGGGCTTTGGAAGAGCAGCAGCGTGTTCTGTCAGAGTTGGGAAGGTTTATGTGTCCACAGGGCAGAGTAAAGGGTGTATGCAGTTTTAGAACAGGTCCTGCCATTTGTGATCGTTATGGTTAAAAGAAACAACAACAGAAAGCTGCAGCATGTCGTGTGAAATTGCTAGTTGCTTGGGACGAAACTTTTGCAACAGTCAAGAGGACAGTTGCTGGGAATTTTTTGTATAGTCCTTTTTATTTATTGTTATCATGGCTGTTTTTGTTGTTCTTTTTGTGTCAGCCCACTGTGGTCACATGCAAAAATTTCAAAAACAGTCATCTTTGCTTCATTAAGATTGGCAGATGGAGCATGCTTATACACTCTTGAGCCAAAAAGTCAAGCAACTTTAATAAGTAAGGAATCGGTTACGTTTCATGTTATCATCAAATTAAGTCAGGTAATGATTTCAGGAAGTCAGCAATGATGTGTCATTTCATTGACACTGTAGATGATCACTTTTGTAGGTACTGCTTTGACATTTCCTAGTTTTTTGTCTGTATACTTGGGAAAGCTTGCTGACTGCAAGGTGATACTTGAAACTGTCCAACAATTTCCTGCTGAGCAGAACCAAGGCTTTGCCACATGGTGGCATCTAATGAGTCCTGAATCAAAATTGCTTCACTCATATGTAACTCTGGCAAAACTGTTTCATACGTGTCCTCCATGTTGTGTCGAGCATGTGTGAAACTGATTGCATGATGAAGGAAAGCAGACCAGTTAATAAGCCTTCCACCAGTAGAGGTGTTATGGAAATAGTTTTTCAGGTTTGAACATTGATAGCTACATTGTTGTCAAAGGCCATGTAACTTTTGAGCTTGAGTATAGTTTGAAGTTGCTTAACTTTTGAGCTTGAGTATAGTTTTACTTCTAGAGAGACTGTGTCACATCCAGGAGTCTTGTTTGGCTGAAGTGTTTTTGGTGTGGTTAGATCGGTACAACAGCCTCACTGTGGCTGGCATGAGCAGTGAGTAGAGTTATGCTGCTAGATGCTGGTTTGGCCCCAGACCTCTTGACAGCATGAAGTCCCTGTAGATTCTTCAACAAAGGAGCAGTGTGGAGTGGAGTGTCTCTGTACACTAAATGCTGCTTAATAATGAAGGCTTTTATTTTTATTTTTATCAGTCCTAACATTGATCAGGAACTGAAATCAGTTCAGTTCACTTTTTCAGCAAATGCGCATGGAAGTGTTCTTTGTAATCTGTTTGCTGTAGATTTCATGACAAAACTGGTGTGACTTTGTGCACTACTAATCTTGTGGATTTGTTTTCGTAATGTTAGCACTTTGCAGGAAATGCAGGTCACCCAGCTCACTTGAATATTTATTGAAGACTAGGGCAGCCGCAAGAGCAGCAGTGGTACCCAATGCTCCCAGTGTTTGAGTGTTTACCCATCACAGTGGAATGGAAACGTAGATCTAGTATTACATTTGTCAGAGCTGCACAAAAAATACCCATATTCTTAATTGGCTTTCAGCTGCTCAGGACTGTTTTATGCATGTTTGCCCTGATATGACCGTTGCGGTTGGCTGGGCATTAAAAACCAATTATCTGTCTGTTTTTATGCATGTGCATTGCTAGATGCGCACACTGCTCTGACATGCTCCCGCTTTCGCCCACGGGACTAGGAACTCGGTCCTGTTTCCCTACCAGAGCAGAAGATCAAGTACAATACTGAGCCAGGATTCAATCCAGAACCCTTGATGTGCAGCACACAAGCTGATGAACCAATCACCTCCCAATGTAGACATGCCATGTTTTTTGTTCTGCGCATCTTTATCCATTCCAAGTCTCCCGGGCGTTTGCTGCACGTTTTAAGCTGTGTATATTTAGCTTTGCATAGTCAGAATGCTTGTGTGTGCGGGTGCCTCTGTGTGTGTGTGTGTGTGTATGTGTGTGCGCACACGCGCGCTTAGAATAGTCTCTAGGGACAAGATTTTGCACTTTAAAAATACTTTAATTAGTCATTATTAATAAAAATCTTGCCTGAATTGGCTGACTTCTTCTCATGCATGTAGGATCTCCAGTGACCACCCACCACCAGGCGCAGCCACAGGTGGCAGACAGTTGAACAGCCTCCACGTATTGTGGTTAACTGTGAACAAGCTGGCTTGCTACTAACAAAACTGTTGCAGACCACCTGGCAGTGTCCCTAGCAGGTGGGGTGGGGTAGCTTTGGGATGGGGTGGTGCTGCCATACCTCCAAGGTGCCCCCTGTATGTCTTGTGACAAAGTCTGTCAGGCAAGTTAGGACTGTTTCAAAATGTGTAGCCACAGGAAAGGGCACCTTGGTAAGTAAGTGTTTTACGCCCAGTCAACCAGTGTGGTTATATCAGGGCGATTGGGCACCTTGGAAAAACAAACCTAGGGAAGGGACAGTCACAGCTTTGAATCTGTGAGAGGGGAGCTCAGACACCAAACCCAAGGCTGAAGATGGATCCACTGGGCCTCTACCAAATAGTGACACTGACAGTGCATTGCCTGCCACTCTTATGAATGAAAAGTCTGCTGTGGTTCCAGCCTTAAAACCTATGTGATAGTCATTAAGTTCTGAGGCTTGTAGGTGTGGTCTTGCAACCTGTCAAGGGATCATTTATTTCTGATGCATATGACAGATTTATTGGGTGTGCATATTGACAATTCTAGCAGAATAAAGAAAAAGGATTTGATTTGTAATATAGAACCTCCATCACATTCACTAACCTCAGGTTACTGATAGCTTTGTGTTGCCCCAGAAGCTGCTTTAAGCATGTACAGCTTCTCAGGCAAGCTTCAGAGGCAGAATGGAGAGGATGAGTCTCATGTCCACTAAGCTATTGTAAACATTTATATCGGGGCAAAAAGATGGTTGTGACAGCAGTACATCCGTGTTGTCTAGAAGTCTTCTTTGTGCAGTATATATCCTTTTGAAGATAAATAGTGATCACATTATTATTATATATGATATTAAAGAAGATAGCAAGGGCACTGTGTTTGGTGCAGCATACTTATTTAGTTATTATAAACATGAAAGTGTTTAGTTATGAATTTGTAACAATTTGTTTTACAGTGTAACTTTGTTTTCAAACGTAGCAGTATAACATAGACTTTTGGTAGCTTTTGAAAGAAGAATATGTGTATGCTAATTGTGGTTTACACCTTTTTTTTTTAAAGCCATTATTGTGAGAGAAAAAAAGTGTGATTTTGTCATTTTCTTCAAGACCCTGATGCTTGATTTTAACACTAAATACATAGACTATGATAAAAAAAAAAATGTGTTTTTTGTTTGTTTTTGTTTTTACTTTTGCAGTAACACTAACAGTTAACATGTACATTGAATGCTCAGACTGGATTGGAGTGTTTGAACTGTGTGAATTAATCAGTTTTGATGTAATTGTTCTCCATGTGAATATTGATGATCTTGCCTTTACATTATTAATATATTGAAAGAGTGTGATGTTAAGATTACATAATTATGTGAGACTGTTTTTGGTTGCAAATATGCATTTGGATTGATGAGTGTTCATTTACACACACACACACACACACACACACACACACACACACACACACACACACAAATCACTGCACCGGAGTTTGATGTCAGTGCTTTGTGTTGTACATAGGTCTGTCTCATCATAAAACTGTTCAAGGGGAGAACTTTAACATTGGCTTTTTGTTTGAAACTGTAACAGTGCAAGTGAACTTTGCTCTCTTCTTGCTGGTGTAGTTATAAATTCTCGTCTTTGTAAAGTTAGTTACATACGGAAACATGCCGTGGCACAGAGGTGCCACATGAAAACATTATTTTTGTTCATGATGTTCTATTGCCATGTCATGTCATGACTGGTTTAAAAGGATGATGTATTGGTCCCAGCAGGAATGGCAGTTGACCAGGCAAACACCAGCCTGGTCAGGACTGGGCCCCATGGGGGGAGGAGGAGGAAGGGGGGGGGTCCCAGCTGGCATTGTACATGTTAAGTTTGGGCCTGGCCAGGAAAACGCTTGTGCCTGACTCAGTGACTATGTGTTGCATAGTTGCTTGTGTAGTGAATTGTAATCCAAAACCACACTTTACAATCCTGATCTTTTCCAACCTAGCTGTTGATGCAATTTTTCAGTCGTCAGATCTCAGAGATTTGACAAACAATTTGTTGTTTTAAAGTCTGTGTTTGCCGTATGCCACAAATGAATTGGCTTAAAAAGGTTTTTAGTTTAAAATCCTTTTTGTGCCTTTGTTTTATAAGAAGATATAACTAGTTTATTATTCCAGTGTTATCATTCTGTTCATTATATATGTGCACAGATATGTAATTTATTGTATATGCTGACAGACAGCACAAGGTTACATATGCTGACAGCATAGGCTACATGCAGTGTGCTGAAATAAATATATAACATGCTAACAGACAGCACATGGCAATATACATGCTGACAGCATACGGTTTTATACAGTAGTATGCTGAAACAAGCTTACCTATGACTTGCTGACAATGACAACTAGAGTGTGATTACACATACTGACAACACAAGGGGTATGCTGAAGACAGTTGACATGCTGACAGATAGCATAGGGTTACATACGCTGACATGTATAACTGATGGGTACATATACCAACACAAGTAACAGCTGACAGGTAGCACATGATGACATGCTGACAGTATAGCTCATAGTTACATATGCTGACAGGCAGTGCATAGTTCCATGGTATGCAGACAGGTAGCACATGGTTACAAATATGCTGATAGTAGCATGTGGTTACATATGCAGACAAGTAGCACATGGTTACATATACTGACAGCTTATGGTTAGAGTTGCTGACAACAGGTAGTTACATATGCTGACAGGTAATAGTTACATTTGTTGACACTGACAGGTACCACATGGTTGCATATACTGACAGATAGCACATTGTAACATAATATACACTTAACACAAGGTGACATTATATTGCTGCCAGATAGCACAGGGTTACAAATAATATACCTTCAGGTAGCTGCTAGCTTGGGATGGCACATGATATTCTCACAGTAGCACAAGGTTACAGATAGCATGCTGACAAGTAGCACAATGTTACAAAGATCTACTGACATGTAGCACAGGGTCACACATAATGTATGGACAGGTAGCACAGGGTTACACATAATGTATGGACAGGTAGCACAGGGTTACACATATCGTATGGACAGGTAGCACAGGGTTAGAAATAGCATGCTGACAGGTAACACAAGGTTACATATGACAGGTAGCACATGGTTACATATGATCTGCTTACACGTAAGAGGGTTACACAAGATTTGAGGACAGGTAGCACAATGTTACCTAATGATATATTGACATGTAATGCAGGGTTACACATGATATGTGGACAGGTAGCACAGTGTTACATATGATATATAGACAGGTAGTGCAGGGTTACAAAGCACATGTTGACACAGTGACAGACAGCACAATGTTACATATTTTTTTGGATATACTGACATGTAGCACAGGGTTACACTATACATGACATACTCACAGGCAGCACAAGGTTACATATGATCTACTGACAGGTAACACAAGGTTATGTATCACATATGGACAGGTAGCACAAGGCTATGTATCACATATGGACAGGTAGCACAAGGTTACATAATATGGTATGCTGGCAGGTCAACACGAGGTCATATGTGATGCACCTGCGGGTGGCACAGGGTGATATCGTACGATGACAGGCATGCGTGGGGTTTTGTGTCCTGATGAAGGTATACAAACTGACACATTTGATATACTGACAGGTAGCGTAAGGCTCAGACATATATTTTGTTAAGTTTGTGCTGTGGGTTTTTGTTCAGCACGAAACAAACACAAGACTGACGGGGCAGTGTCGACGTCTCAGCCTCGGATCAAACGATCGTCGTCTGTCAGAGGTAGTAACTGATTGGTCGTTGGGAGTTTGTGCCTGTTGATAGCTTTCTTACGAAACATGCATCTCATCACCTGCATGAACACATGTATGTATGCATTTGGCTGCAAAGTGTGAAGTTTAGAAAAGCAGTTCAGTGCCTTGACTGTAGTGAATCTCCTGACAAAAGACCACCAGTCTTTTAAGACCTTTCTTTTTAAACCTTGGCTTTTATTTTAATGTAAATGAGCCCTTCACCAAGGCCCCCCCCCCCCCCCCCCACACACCCACACACACACACCTCCACCCCCCTTGTAGACCACTTTTTCTGAAACCTTTTTTTTTCACTTCCATGTAAAAATGGAATCCCCCCCCCCCCCCCCCCCCCCACATCCCCCCACTTGCAAACTTTCTCCTTTACATTGCCATATAAATGAAACCGACTGAGGACTACTCCTCTTTTACCACTGCTTTTTCCAAAACCTTCCCTTTCATGTTTCCATGTTGCCATTTGAATTTTCATGTTGCCATGTAAATTATGCACCCCTGAAAAAGGACCACCCTGCTTTTAACATCACTTATTCTCAGATTTTCCCCTTCATGTTGCCACATAAATGAACCCTTGACTGCCTGAAGTGGAGGCTATAGATATATGCCACTAGGGGCCATCCTTTTTTCAGGATGTACCTCTGGTGAAGTTTATGTACTTATTGACTCACCTGCCAGGTGATAGCCACTGTAGGCGACTCAGGTCTTTGTTGTGATGTCTTTCAAGTGCTGATTAACTCCCTTGTTTGTTGATTCCCTAACTGAGGACTACCCCTCTTTTAAGACTATGCTTGAATTTGTTCACATCTTTTTTTTCTTTCCTTTTTTTTTCTTTTTTTTCTTTTTCTGGGGGGGGGGGGGGGGGGGGGGTCTTAAAAGAGGAGTTTTGCTGTAATACCTTTTTCTGTGCTGGTTCTGTGTTTTTGAAGAATGTTGTTGCGCTTTAGAAGAGTGCGTTGTGGCTTGAAGGACAGGCTGAAGAGGCAGGGGGGCTCAGAGATAAGTGTGCAACCCACTGTTAAAGGAACTAGCCATCTCAGTTCCAGTTCCAGTGGGGGGACAAAAATAATTGTATGTTTAAAAATATATATTTTGTTGTTGTTGCTGCTTTTAGCAGGTATCAGTCTGCAAGTGTAGAGATTACTCATACAAAAGACATAGTTCAAGCTTTTATTTGGACAAAATGTGTGTCTGTGCATACTGTAAGGATTCCTGTGTGTACTGTAAGGATTCGTGACTAGTTAAAGAAGTAAATTCTATAAGGTTACAACCCTTTTTCAGCTGTGAGTTAAATGAGGGCATGTGCAATAGGCTTCAATAACCAGTAGCTGTACACATTGCCTGTGTCTTTTCCCAAACCTTGTCCATTGTAGCCACTCAGATTGTGTGTGTCAACACTGCCATGATGATGTGTTTGCCAGGTTTGCTGATGAACTTGCCTGAATTGTCTTTTAGCAATTTATGCTAGAATATGGAGTGAAGTGTTGTTGGTTTTTTTTTTTTTTTTTTTTTGCTTATTAAAATGTCAGATTTTAAAGGGGAACCAAAGTAAAACATCTCAGGCCTTATTGGTAGGAATAGAACATAAATATACACACAGCAGTTTTTCATTTAATTTCATGTCCTGATTTTAAAGATCAGTGTCTGAAAGTTGTGAAAACCCAACCTTGACTCTTGAGTGCTGCTATTTTGTGCACAGCAGTCTGCATCAGTGATATCACAAACAAAGCTGGCATGTGTGGCAACAGTACCAGTTACATCACAAGCCAACCTTTCTGCTCTTCATTGGTAAAGAGTGAGCCAACAGCGCAGTGCCCTGAGGAGCTCATATTTGAAGCCAAAAAAGTACTTGTTTTGGATAAATAGGGACAGAGCAATCAAATAAAGCCAGCATAAGACAATATTTGTGGCATTCACTACATTTCAGGCCAGCTTACATGTTCAGGTTGGTTCCCCTTTAATGCACAGTTATCAGCAAGTTCCTTGGCAGTCCTCTTTCACAGCTTGTAGTGGAAAAGTATTATCTCCTGCTGTGCTTGTGTTCAGAAAATATCTGGGTGTCATTTTGGATGTGGGACAGATGTCTTAACAGTTGCACAGTATACTCTAATCACAACTTTGACCCAGTCTTCCTTTTTGTCCATCTCCCATTGTCATGGTTTTACACATATTTTTGTGTTTTGGTATTGTTAATGAATCACTGAGTGTTTGATTTGATGTTGTTTTCAGTTTTATTGGCAATTTGCATTAGAGCTAACAATAGTATGTGTTTTGATAATTAGGTTTAACAAAAGATCTGTGGTAATATCTCAAGATGTCCTATACCTTTTATTTCACACTTACAGCCCTCCACCCCCCCCAACCCCCCAACCCCTTTTTTTTTTTTTTTTTTTTTTTTGGCATTACAGTTTATACGTCATTGTTTGGATCTGTTTAGAAATGAACCACTGACAGTTAAATGTGTAGACATCAAGGACCAAAATGTCTGACCTTTTGCAGATAATTAATTACAGTGCCTAGATGACTCTGCTACCTTCAGAAAATGGCAGAAAATAGAAGTAAATGCTTTGTGTTCATTGTGTGTGTAATATCTTCCAAATATTGCAATTAACGTGTCGTCAGGAGAGAGCGCGCAGCCCATTGATGTGAGGTCTATCCACATGTTTGACCGATTTACCTGATAACATTTTGGCGTTTTATCGGCACTGTTACAGCTTTGGTAAGGACATGGAGCAGATTTGTTCTCTGTGCCGTTGTTTAGACAGCTCATTTCGTGGCTACTTACTGAAGATCACAGGCATGTGAGGCTTCAGCAAACAATGATTGAGAGGCCCCAAGTGTTACATTGGCAGAAGAGCTAGGTACCAGTACTGTCTCTCTGGTGTGCATGCCCGGTGCTGTGGGCCTTACAAGCTTCGCCTCAGGGCCCAGCAGTGTCTGCTAACTGTAATGTTTACCACGTAAACAGTAACCACTCATTGTACACAGTTTCTCCTAACAGCTGTCCACCAACAAGGTGAAGATTTTTCAAAATGATTAAGGATTTTGGGCCATTCGTTGCAGCCAGTGACAAACAGAACTGCCCACCAGATCAGTGTTGTGGTCAGTTCTACATACCAGATGCTAATAGTTGCTTTTTGTGCACTTCCAAAGCAGGGTACCTTTTGTTATTGATTCAGTAAATCACTTTAGAAGGATTGGAAGTATAGGAACTGCTTTGTAGTCATTGCATATAGAAGGATTAGAAGTATAGGAACTGCTTAGTAGTCATTGCATCATTTAGAAATGGCACATTTGGTTCAGGGCACAGTATTCTACCAAGCCATGTAATGATGTATATTGGGTCTTTGATGAGAGGAAGGAAGTGGTTCAAAGCTGTCAGACACAAAGGCAGTTGCAAGCGTAATGTCTCATCTGCACCTGCTGATTGGTCAGTCATGGTCCGTTGGCCAGCCATGGTCTATTGGCTAATCATGGTCAGTCGTGGTCTGTTGGCCAGCCATGGTCTATTGGCTAATCATGGTCAGTCGTGGTCTGTTGGCCAGCCATGGTCTGTTGGCTAATCATGGTCTGTTGGTTAATCATGGTCTGTCAGTCACATTTTGTGACATGATGTGAGTTAAGTGGTGGTAAAGGAGGAACTGATGGAGTGTATGATGGCCAGAGGCCCTGCAGTAAAGTACCCTGTGTTTGACTGCTGGGCTGTGTGACTGTTTGCAGAAGTGAAGCAGAATGGCAGCATGCCAGACAGAGACAAGGGAGGTAACCTGGGACAGGGGCCAGCATTCACAACTTCAGCTCGTGCAGTGCCCAACAAGGTACAGTGCAGTTTGTGTTTTACTCTTTGTTATGTTTTTCTGCTTTCCATGTCTCTCTGCCTCTCTTTGTCCATGCCTCTCTCCATATTGTATATGTATGTCTCTGTCTGTCTGCCATTCTCTCTCCTTCTTGCTTGTGGTGGGGTACTGTGGATGCAGAAATTATGGTCTCCTCTGCTGAGACTTGAGAGTCCCGGGTTCCCTCTTTTAATCTTTGAGTAGGCCAGATTGTAGCTTTGCTTGCTTCACCTACTGCCAGAAATTCTGCCTGTTTTCTTTTTGCTTTCTAAGTTCATTCAACTTTATTTGCCCCCCATTCCCATGGAACATAGGTAACATGTCATGAACAGTGAACTAGACTTTTGTGTGTGTATGTGTGTGTGATCTGATGAATTTTTGTTTTGTTCTGAATCTTATATGATGCTGTTTGTAATCTGGTTCATTGTGCCTTTAAACATTTTTTATTTTATTTTTTAACCAGGCCTGGAAAGGTTTGGAAAAATAGCGTCCATGGGCAAGGTCTTTGAAAGTTTAGAAATTTCGTAATTGTCAATAAATATTCTACAACATTTATCAATTTAAAACACTTTTATTGTAAGAACAAATTTAGATTTTGCTCCTCTTTTTCCCTTTGTTATATTAAAATAGTGTTATGGAGGTACCTCCTGATTACAATGTGGTTTATGATTGTTACATGTTCTTATTATTGTACTGATGTCCATTCTGATAGCAAGATATCATTTGCTTTCAGGTTTTTTGTTTGTTTGTTGTTGTTTTTTTGGCTTTTTTATCTCCCTGTTTTTGACTTGAAAAATGTAACATCTAAGTTATGTCAGCATCTTACAAATGGAGTGAATGTCTGTGCCTGGTGTGTGACTGAGTGTCCATGCACTCTCTACACTTCATGCTTCCCTGCTTCCTTTCTACAAAACAAGATTATAACAGGAACAATTCACCTGGTGATCTCTGCAACATACTGGGCTAAAAGGCAGTTTCCACTGTCCAAGTCCCATCAATCAGTAGTGGAATGTGACAATGTTAGTGTAACCCATTAATGTGAGTCGTGCTTCTTGTTGAGGCTGAGGGGAGTTGGTGTCACTGAAAGGTGGGCATTGACTGCTTACCCCAGCCAGCCTAGCAGTTCAGTGTTGACTGACAGACAAAACCTGGCCCCAACTCCTCTGCACAGCCTGGCCAGCCTACACTGACACTGTCAGGGTCCTGCAGAATGTATTGTAAGGGCTCATAAAGGCCAGGGCCTATTTCCAGGCTAAACACACACACACACACACACACACACACACACACACACACACACACACACACACACACACACACACACACACACACACACACACACACAGGGGTCCTTTCTGCTATGGATTTTTTGGGGTAGAGGTAACCTGAAAAAGTCCTGCAATTTAAAATGAAAAATTCCAGACCTGAAAAGTTTGGTCAGATTTGTAGAGAAGTCCGTGAATTTTGGAATAGTCTTCATGAAATGTGAGTTTGTGTGTGTGTGCATGTGTGTGTTCATTCAAAAGACAGCCTGCTGATGGTTAGAATGTCCACAGGACAGCTGACTTAGAACAATGTCTGGTTCAATCCCCCAAGAATCATGATCCCTTCCTCGTGGAGAATGAGTAGCTGATAGACAAAGGTCCATGAGCTAGAAGGTGATTTGAAGTAGCTAACTCTGCTAAGAGAGAACCATGACATTTCCATGGGGCCTCTCATCAGTGGTGTCACTGTTCAGTCTCGGCTTTTCTCTGCCTTGTTTGGACCTTGCAGATGAATAGACCGACCTTTGCTAGGCCTTTTCACTGTGACTGGCTCTCAGGCTGACTGTGTTTGTAGCTCAGCCATTTTTGTGTCTCACAGGTCTGTCGATCCATTCATTACTCAGGGTGATTGAGTACATGGACATTGTTTGGTGGGAAGGGAAGGGGACTACTTGAAAAAGAGACTCGCAGTTTGAGTAGTTGTGTAAATGCATGGCAGAGTGAGCATTGTAATCGGAAGCATTTCAGAGATTAATGCATATATGGATACAACTAAGTGTGTAGACTGTACATGGCTGAGCTGGTGTTGATAAGTGTGTAGGTTGTACATGGCAGAGCTGGTGTGGATAAGTCTGTAGACTGTACATGGCTGAGCTGGTGTTGATAAGTGTGTAGGTTGTACATGGCAGAGCTGGTGTTTATAAGTGTGTAGGTTGTACATGGCTGAGCTGGTGTGGATAAGTGTGTAGACTGTACATGGCTGAGCTGGTGTTGATAAGTGTGTAGGTTGTACATGGCAGAGCTGGTGTGGATAAGTCTGTAGACTGTACATGGCTGAGCTGGTGTTGATAAGTCTGTAGACTGTACATGGCTGAGCTGGTGTTGATAAGTGTGTAGGTTGTACATGGCTGAGCTGGTGTTGATAAGTGTGTAGGTTGTACATGGCTGAGCTGGTGTGGATAAGTCTGTAGACTGTACATGGCTGAGCTGGTGTTGATAAGTGTGTAGGTTGTACATGGCAGAGCTTGTGTGGATAAGTCTGTAGACTGTACATGGCTGAGCTGGTGTTGATAAGTCTGTAGACTGTACATGGCTGAGCTGGTGTTGATAAGTGTGTAGGTTGTACATGGCTGAGCTGGTGTGGATAAGTGTGTAGGTTGTACATGGCTGAGCTGGTGTGGATAAGTGTGTAGGTTGTACATGGCTGAGCTGGTGTTGATAAGTGTGTAGGTTGTACATGGCAGAGCTGGTGTGGATAAGTCTGTAGACTGTACATGGCTGAGCTGGTGTTGATAAGTGTGTAGGTTGTACATGGCAGAGCTGGTGTGGATAAGTCTGTAGGCTGTACATGGCTGAGCTGGTGTTGATAAGTGTGTAGGTTGTACATGGCAGAGCTGGTGTGGATAAGTCTGTAGGCTGTACATGGCTGAGCTGGTGTGGATAAGTCTGTAGGCTGTACATGGCTGAGCTGGTGCAGACAAATGTGCAGGCTTACATGGCGGAGCTGGTGTGGATTTGTGTGGTGAACAATGTGCAATGAGTAGTGCTGCTTGTTGCTGTGTGGTAGTCACATTGTCTGTGTGGACAGATTTGCTCAGTGAGCAATGCAGTGAGTGAGACTGAATAGCACTGACTGCTTTGTGTATGCTACTCGTAAGATTGTTGACAGGATCTGCAGGAGTGCAGATTAGTGGTGTGCAAAAGGCACGCATCCTTTGTGTGTGTGGATTTGTTCAGTGGAGTGTGAAAGATCCTGGATCACTCGTAATGGCAGGACAACACGCTGGCAAGAGGACAGAGGTGGCGGATATGAAAAGTGACATGACTTGGGCAGAGCTGTTGCAAGTGTGTTTGAACCTTGTACTTTACTCCACTGTAAATGGGATTATTTGTCCCTGTGAAACATGTGAGAAAGTTCCATGTCCACCCTCTTCCTTTTCTTTTTTCTTTTTTTCTTTTCTTTTCACAGTGCATAATTACTGTGTTGCTGAGGTGTCTTGTGTAAGTATGGAGGACAAATTTATGCCACCATGCTGAAAATGGTGTGTGTATATAATTATCTGTTGGCATGGGGTAAGGGAAAAACTTGGGGGTAAGAGTGGTGTGTAAATATGACTTCATTTGTTAAATAATTTTTTCTCACATACCTTTGCTGAAGAGCAGTATTTTGTGTGCATTGTTGCATTAAAGTATGTGTGTCCGTTTTGATGTACTCTGTAAATGCAAGTTTGCTTGCACTGTGCTTACATGTTGCATGCACACAGCATGTTCAGTCAATCGTTACTCTAGCTTTGAATGCAAAAGAAGTTTGTCTTCTTCTGCTGCATTTTCTTCATCTCTGTCTTCTTCTATTTCTTCTTCTACCATTAATTTTACGCACCATGGACCTTGGACACCCCTACCTGTCATGTCAGGGAAGGAGAACTGTAAGGCTACACAAAGAGACAAATTAAGGTCTGTTCATCCTGATCAATGACTCATTGGTGTTCTCGTTCTCGGTTTTGCAGGGAGGCAGCGGAGGCAAGCCCAGGTTTGTTCCTGTGACGTCGCTGGAGGATGTCCAGGCCATCCGCACAGTGGCTTTCCACCCCACAGGGAACTTCTATGCTGTGGGCAGTAACTCCAAGACACTGCGCATCTGCTCCTTCCCCCACATCGAGAACTTGAGGTGAGGTCATTTTGTTGGTGTAGAAATGCTGATTTCTTTGTTCTGGAGAGCTGGCAGTGTTTATGTGAGCAGTTCTTACAATTTTAGGCACATGAACTATGATGCCAGGGTTGTTCACAGGCATATGAACTATGAAACAAACATTAACAGGCACATGAAGCCAGTGCTGTTTTCAGAGACCTCAAGCCAGTGCTGTTCACAGGCACATGAAGCCAGTACTGTTCACAGGCGTATGAAACCAGTGTTGCTCACAGGCACACATGTATGAATCTGTTGTGTGCAGGGAAGACCACACACCCCACGAAGCCAGTGTTGTTCACAGGCATATGACATATGAATCCATTGTGTGCAAGGAAGACCTCATGGCTCACAAAGCCAGCACTGTTCACAGGCACATGACATTATGAATCCATTGTTGTGTACAGTGAAGACCACATAGTTCTGAAAGCCTGCATTGTTCACAGGCACATGACATACGAATTGGTTGTTGTGTACAGGGAAGATGACATGGGGCATGGAGCCAGCATTGTTCACAGGCACATAACATATGAATTGATTGTTGTTTGCAGGGAAGACCATGTGGCCCATGAAGCCAGCGTTGTTCACAAGCACATGAAGCATCACAAGGGATCCATCTACTGTGCTGCCTGGAACCCCACAGGCGACCTGTTGGCATCGGGTTCCAACGACAAGACCATTAAGTTGATACGCTTCAATGCTGATGTACTCAGCACCGAAGGTACAGATTGCTGCTGTTTGCGGGAGCAGCTCAGTGTTGGGCTGAATAATGGAGATGTTCATATATATAAATATACATAACCAACAGAGAGTCTTTGCGGATATGAATAGTTCTGTAACTTAACAGAAAGCTGCAGAGCTGTAGTATAATGATGACAAGCCCAAAAACAGAAAAGGTGAAGAACCTGCATGTACTGTTGTGAAAACATGCAGACTACATCTTGTACTAATGACCATAAAGTCTTCCAAATTCAAAGCAGTACTTGAGATTTCAGAAGATGTGTGTTGGCTTGTGCTGTTGGGTGATTGTCTTTTTAATTTCCTGTTCAGTTTTCCTGTCTGTACCGTAATTTCTGGACAACAAGGTGCTTCTGGATATAAAGCTAGCCTCTAGAAATCAGCTCAAAAGATTTTTTTTAATCCACAGATAAGGTGCTTCCATATATAAGATAAACCTCTGGAGGTGTCGTAGCCGATAAGGAAAACATGATGGACACATGCATCACATTCAAACACAAGGGAAAGTACCACAATATAGGAAAAAGAAAATGTTTAGTGCAGTTACCATTCACAAAAGTCTGAATTTATTCGAATTGTACATGACATCATTTTCCGTATGCAAACAAAATAAATTATTATCATTCTTCTGAAAAGCATGCATGTAAAATATTCACAAATAAGGCACAACTAACTGTAAGGCACAGTGATCAAATTTGCAGGGGAATATATCGCCTCATAGCCCAGAAATGATGGTAACTGACTCCTGTTGAGGTTTGCTGTCTGTAGTCACAATGGTGACTGTGTGCAGGCCCTGGCATGGAGCTGTCATTCCATGATGGCACCGTTAGGGATGTGGTGTTTATGCAGGACATGAGCAACCGCACCTCATTGCTTATCAGCGGGGGTGCTGGCGACTGCAAGATCTACGCCTCGGACTGCGTGACAGGCACCCCCATCAGGGCCCTCACCGGCCACACAGGTCAGCAGCATCATGCTGTGGTGTCAGCTGTAGCCTCCAATGTCTGGATCTAGTCAGCTGTAGCCTTCAATGTCTAGACCTATAGTTTGTCAGCTATAGCCTCCAATGTCTAGATCTAGAGTCAGCCTTCAGTGTCTAGATCTAGGAGAGTCAGCTTTAGCCTTCAATGTCTAGATCAAGAGTCAGCTGTAGCCTCCCATATCTGGATCTAGAGTCAGCTGTAGCCTCCAATGTCTAGACCTAGAGTTTGTCAGCTGTAGCCTCTAGTGTCTAGATCTAGAGTTTGTCACCTGTAGCATTCAGTATCTAGAGCTAGAGTTTGTAAGCTGTCACCTCCAGTGTCTAGAGCTAGAGTTTGTAAGCTGTCACCTCCAGTGTCTAGAGCTAGTTTGTAAGCTGTCGCCTCCAGTGTTTAGATCTAGAGTTTGTGGGCTGTAGCCTCCAATGTTTAGATCTAGAGTTTGTCAGCTGGAGACTCCATTACTGTGATCTAGTGTTTGTTAGCTGTAACCTCCAGTGTCTAGATCTAGAGTTTGTCAGCTGTTGCCTCCAGTGTCTAGATCTAGAGTTTGTCAGCTGTTGCCTCCAGTGTCTAGATCTAGAGTTTGTCAGCTGTAGCCTCCAGTGTCTTGATCTAGAGTTTGTCAGCTGTAACCTCCAATGACTAGATCCAGAGTTGATCTGCTGTAGCCTCCAGTGTTTAGATCTAGAGTTCGTCAGCTGTAGCCCTCAGTCTATATGAAGAATTTATTAGCAATAGATTCCAGTATCATGATCTAGAGTGTGTAAGTTGTAGCCTTCATTATCATGATCCAGAGTTTGTCAGATGGAGATTCCATTATCATGATCTAGAATGTGTCAGCTGTAGTCTCCTGTGTCTAGATATAGAGTTTGTCTAGTGATCTAGTGTTTGTTAGCTGTAACCTCCAGTGTCTAGATCTAGAGTTTGTCAGCTGTTGCCTCCAGTGTCTAGATATAGAGTTTGTCAGCTATAGCCTCCGCTGTCTAGATCTAGAGTTTGTCAACTGTAGCCTCCAATAACTAGAGCTAGAGTGTGTCAGTTGCAGCCTCCAGTGTCTAGATCTACAGGTCATCAGCTGTAGCCTCCATTATCGTGATCAAGAGTTTATCAGATGTAACTGCCATTATCGTGGATATTTGTTTGATATTTTCTTCTCATTATTTGCTTTCTTCTTTGCTGTTTTACGTTTTACCTGTTTTTTATATATATATTTTTTTAATCTTTATGTGTGTGTGTGTCCTCAGTGAGGTAGTACTTAAGGTATAATTACGCCATGTATGACTTCTGTGCAGAAATATTAACCCTCTCCTCCACCTCCCATCATGTTCTTTGTAAAGTGCTCAGAACTTCTGAAGAATTTGCACTGTAAAAATCATCGTTATGATTATTATTCTCCTCTTTTCTGTTTGTTTTTGTATTTGGACCTGTAGTTTTGGTTCTTAAAAACCTTGATTTCAAGACAGAAAGAAAGCAAAAGACTCAGCAATGAGGATTCTCTCTGTTTTCTGTTGGCAGGTCATGTGTACTCGCTCCACACATGGGGAGGCTGTATGTTTGTCAGTGGTTCCCAGGACAAGACGGCCAGATTCTGGGACCTGCGTGCCTCCACTGCCATCACTGTGGTGCCCAGCCCATCAGGTCAGTGGCTGTCCTGGCACTGGGGAGTCCATCCTTTAGCTTTATGCTGACGTCTCTCCCTTGCCCGTTAGCTGGGTTCCATCCCTTTCCTGTGTGCTGACTGCCCTCCCTTGTCATTGTTTTGACTTATCTCCCTTGCCTCTGAACTTACTTCCGTCCCTTGCCATTGTAATGACATTATTCTGTTGCATCTGTGATGTTGCCCATGTTCCTCCCCTTCCATAAATTGACTTTGCCAACTTGGCATTATACTGGGTTCCCTTTTAACCAGATTTCCTCCCTTGCCCCTACCATTAACTTGACTTCCCTCCCTTGCCCTTAGATTAATTAATTGGCTTCTTTTTCCACTTGGCTTTGAAGGGAAGTTACTTTGGGTGACCATTTTTGTAATGTGTAGAACTGGCCTCAGAAGAACAACCTGAGGTGTCCCTGTTCAGTTGACGGGATTTTAAAATGTAAGAACAACCATCCCCAGCTGCAGTTTGTGGCCTGTTAACTTCGTGTCATCTGATGAGCTGAAGTAGCTGGCTGAACTGGCCTGCAGATCAGTTGTAATGCATGGTCTGCACTCAGTTTTTTGGCACAAGAAAAATTGCTAGAAATCTGAAAGAGAATGAGGCCCAGAGTGCTCAGAATAGGTGCCAGGTGAGAATTACCCATATGCAACTCAGGTCTATGTTGTTTTACATGCGTTACATATTTTGAGTGTTACTTAACTCCCTTTTGAAAAATTGCTATGCTCAATCAGCTATGGCCAGACATGACAGTATTCATGTATCCAGACATAGCACAGGAAAAAGTTGTGTGTAGCAGCTATCATAGAAAGAGTGATGGGCGGTACAAAGAAACTGACCATGGCTTTGTGTGTGCATGTTTAGGCAGCCCTTTTGCCTCAGTGTGCGTGGACCCATCGGGCCGGCTGATGGCGTCCGGTCATGAGGACGGGATGGTGATGCTGTACGACATTCGCGGGGCAAAAGTCGTGCAGAGCTTCACACCTCACACCAGCGAGTGCCGGTCAGCCAGGTTCTCCATGAACGCTTTCTACCTGCTGACTGTTGCCTACGACCACAAGATTGTGCTGACTGACTTGCATGGTGAGTGACTTGGGAAGGGGGTGGGGGGGGTTACTGATGTACCACAAAATTATGCTCACTGACTTGCATGGTTAGTGACTTGGGAAGGGGGTGGGGGGTGGGGGGGGTTACTGATGTACCACAAAAAAATTATGCTCACTGACTTGCATGGTGAATAAGTGTTTTGTTGGGGTGAGTGGGGATATTGGTGCAGTGGTAGGGGATGGGGAGAAAATAGGTTGGCCTGAGCTTTGTTGTCTTACACTGAACATCCATGTGTGTTGTGGGTGCGCCATGTGTGGAGGAATGCATGTGAGAAGCCAGTAATGTCTCAGAGCATGTTGGATTTGGGTACTAGATGTTGGGAGATATATCTGTAAAAAAAAGAAAAAAAGGGAGGTTTTCAATGGAATCCCAGTCCGCTCACAGCATGGTTTGCCTTTCACTTTTCCACAGGAGACTTGCTGCGGCCACTCCCCAGTGTGGTGGTCGGGGAACACAAGGACAAGGTCATTCAAGGTCGCTGGCATCCGAACCACCTGGCCTTTGTCACAACCAGTGCTGACCGCAGCGCCGTCTGCTGGGCCCTGCCTGCTGTCAGTGATCCGTGATCATTTGACCAGCCACCATGTGAACAGTGATCACATGACCAGCAGCCATGACCAGGCCTCAGAACCAACAGTCTTGAGACCAGCAGTTTCATCACCAATCATATGACCAGCCATCAGGACCAGTGATTGTGTGACCAGGTATCATGTGACCAGTGATCATGTGACCAACAATGGAGCACTGTTCTGCAGTGTGTGTATCAGAATATGTAAACAGCTTCTTGTTTACAGCTGCTGTGAACTTAGAGGAAGTCAAGGGAAGAGTCTTTCCCTGACTGTGTTGAAGGACTTCTTTGCTGCCAGTGAATAAGAGACACTCTTCCTCTGCATACGATTTTAATGGCTAGTTTGCTCCAAATATCGATGAGAGAAAAAAGATTCCTGCAGCATAACAGGAAAAACTGGTGCCACTTCAGTTATGAATAGTGGTAAGGGGAAACAGATAAACTGCTTTTTCTTGATTACTGCATCAGTTGGAATCTTTGATGTGGCAGATGGCATAAATGCTGACAGATGGCTGTTGCTGCACAGCATGTCTATATCCCAGTTTGCAGGGAGGAAGGGGACATAGTTTCTGCACAAATTCTGTGATCTTTCACCTGCAGTACTTATGCATGATGATGATGATACTCGGATGCACAAGCTCTGCCTTGGCTGTAGTGCTTAACACTGGTTACTGCTGCTAATTGCAAATCAATGTCTGAAGCACTTACATCCATATACAGTGCTTAGCTTTCGAGTCACTAGAGCTGCAGACTGGTATGGAAAAGCAGACCAGGAAGCAACAGGCTATTCACAAAATCAAGAGTCGGTCTACTGTCTTCATCACCTCCAAATGAAACAATCACGAGTTGCTGCCATGCTGCAGCCATGGTGGCATACCACACCACAGAAGCTTTGTGCTGGGGTTTACTAATGTACCAGTAATACCCTGCAGCTCTGTGTGCCACTGTATATAGTGAATGTACCCAGGCCAGTTGGCATTACCCCAAACCATGGTGTGAAGCATTGTCTGGTACAGGATACCAGTGATTTGAGAAGTTTGGCAAAGGGAAGCTTTGAAAGGGGGAGTGGGGTCACTGTGGACTTGCCTGGGTCCATGGGTGTGGAGACATGAGCACTGCTGTCAGGGTTTTTTTAATGTGTGAGTAGAACATGGAGTAAAACATGGCTGTCTTCTTCACTGGGTGATTATAACATATAGCTGTCTTCTTTCCTGTGTGATTATAACACAGCTGTCTTTTTCACTGTGTGAGTAGAACACAGCTGTCTTCTTCCCTGTGTGAGTAGAAGCTAGCTGTCTTCTTCACTGTGTGAGTAGAACACTGCTGTCTTCACTCTGAGTAGAATACAGCTGTCTTCTTCACTGTGTGAGTAGAACACAGCTGTATTCTTCACTGTGTAAGCAGAACACAGCTGTCTTCTTCACTGTTCGAGGAGAACACAACTGTCTTCACTGTGTAATTAGAACACAGCTGTCTTCTTCACTGTGTGATTAGAATGTAATGAGGACTCAACTGTCTTCTTTACTGTGTTATGAGAACACAGCTGTCTTGTTCACTGTGTGGTGAACTGATCAAAAGGACTGTTGTAGTCATGGTGATGCGATGTATTGATTGTGTGTATAATCAGAAGATAACAGAGAAAAAGGAAGCTGTGGCAAGGGGTATTGAAACAGTTGCAAGCAACTGTGTGTGTTATGTATGTCCAGCATGTGAAACTGAGGTCCCCAACCAGGTCACATGATGAATGTTCTGGTCATGTGGTTGGTCATATGATCTAGCCAGTGACCCAGATCAGCGTCAAGTGTTCTGGGGTTGTGAAAGACAATTTTCAAGTCAACCATTAACCCTGTGAAAGGCAAACAGTGTAAATCGACCTTTCAGTTTAATCCTGTCAAAGGCAAACAATGTAAAGTGGTCTTTAATCCTGTGAAGGCAAACAATGTAAACAGACCTTTAATTTTGTGAAGGAAGGGCAAACAGTATAAACAGACCTGTAATCCTAAGCATGGCACTTGTTTGATGCTATTTTACAGAGCACTGAGAGTCTGTGCCACAAGTTTGCAAACAAGTTACACTCCATTTTTTCGGTGGTTGCCTGCAGCACAAATGTCCAAGGGGTTACATGGTATTACATTATAGTACTTGCTGGGTTTGTGGAAGACGTTGTTGTTTTTTTCGGTCACAAATGTGGTGGTTTAAATTGCACAGATTGTTTGCATGCCCTGGGATGTCGGCAACAAGAGGGCAACGACTTTTGTGCACCAGCTTATGAATTACGCAATATGATAGACTGTATTTCGAAGACTGCCCAGTAGCACTGTTGAATTAACGGTATTTTTATGAATCTTGGAACATGCCACTGATTCTTGGTGTGCAGCTCTTTACTGTAGCACCCCCATCAGAGTTGGATTTTATTGTGCAGGATGTAAAATGATTTGATTGGATTTTTTTCTGACCTTTTTTTTCTTCTTCCTTTTTTGAAAAAGAAAACATATTTGTGTGTATGTGTGGCTTTATTGATGTTTTGTGGATGTATTTATTTACCTTTGTTGCAGAAGTATTAACGTAAGCAAGGTTTTGGTTCTCATCTTTCCGGTTACATTAACTGGAAAAGCAAACTTTGTTTATATTTAATGCTCTGTGGACATAAAGAGTTTACCTAAAGTATTTGTTACTGCAGTATATTTAGTTTTTTTGTCAGTTTAGTCACTGCCTAAATACTGCTATTGCTTTCAATACGTTATGCTTTTTTTGTTCATAGCGTTGAAGACTAAGTTCTGTATATTTATATCTCTGTGACCATAAAGTGATGTGTGGAACTAAGACAAAGTTAGTGCAGGGGAGCCACAAGGTAATTCTTACAGTAGCCTGATTATGATATAATTATGCACTAGTTACTGTATCCATATTTTATGTCTCTAGTCATGTATTATTATATAGCAGGTGTGGTTATGTTGTAACAGTATGTGTTTATTATGATGTAATTTCTTTGACTCAGTGTTTTTGTGGTTAGAATAGCCACCTGTGTTGCTGTTATTTGTATCAGATACTCTTTGTTCTGCCTCTTTCGTTCATGTGTTTTGGTTGTGAATTTTTCTTTACATCAGAAATCAGTTTTGCTATATATAGCAAATATATGTCTTTTTTTTTGAAAGGGGGGGTAATTCTGTGACAGTTTGTCTCACAATATATGAGGAGATAAAAATGTCTTTTTTATGTCACCTATCCACTCTGTTCATTCCCATTTTTTAAGTATCGTGTTTGTATATTTTGGTTGCATGCCATTTTGAATGCTGGCTTCTTTTTTTCTGTTCATTTTTTAATCCAGAGTTTGTGATTTGAATATTATTACAAAAGCCCATGCTAACCCCTCCATGTAACCTCCACTGCTCCTGCTTTGGGTTTTAAAACTGGGCGTCTGCCACATGGGGAACTGGCCTTAGGCTGACACATCAGCAGAAGGATTGGTTCCCATCCTGGTCAGAACCTGTCTTATGTACCGGTGTTTGTTCTCAGAGATATGGCCCAAATACATGATGTGGAGCTCCAAAACTGAAGTGCCACCAAACAAGCTGGAAATTGGCTAGACTATAAGCCTAGACTGTGTCACAGCATATCCAACAAAAGTAACCATGGTTTACCTGTGTGATTTCCTGATAGGGGCAGTCAGATTATGCAACCAAGACAGTTGTAGTTGTGACATGGAAACCAGGTAGTGTACAAAACAGTGCCAATGCCAGGATTCAAATTTGAATTACAGCATTATTTAAGATAAAGATTACTGTTTAAAAAGTGCTCATGACAGTAAAAAGAAGTTTATAAAAAGAGGAAACAAGTAGATTATTGCCTTTCCTTTTGGTGCACAACATGCTCCGTTCAGGAGGTTCTGTTGGCAGGTGAGAAAGGGATGTTTTACATTTTCATTACAGTCCCTGCAGGGAGCTTAAACAATAATACTTCTATTAAGGTCAGCTCCTCTGTACATCAGTTATATGTGGGTCATATTTCTGAGAACAGCTCACCAGGGATGCAGAATGGAAGTTCCCATGATCAAGGGTTCTCTCTGTACTTTAAAGGAACTGGCCTTCTCAGATTTGGAGGAAAGAAAAGAAAAAGAAACTGTGCAGGCACTTTTGTTATTTAAGGCATAATTTGTCTGTTACATTGTTTCTTTTCATCTGCCAGCTAATTTGACTGAAAAATGACCCATGGATATGAGTTAAAAATAGATCAAACCTTTTCACATGGACTTACTTACACTTGTTCGAGAAAGCTGCAATACATTATGAAAAATTCACTCCACAGAGACAAAAACAGTTGGTGACAAAAATGACTGCTATCCACATGCATTTCTTCTGTGAGCTGTACACAAAACTGAGAGCTTCCTGGTGTTCTATCCATGGCACCAAAGACTTTTTGGTGATACCGGAGTGAAGCGCAGGGGAAGAGTGCACGACCTGGTAATGAGCTGGTGAAACAAGTGTTACTGTTAGTGATGGTGTCCAAAAAAGTCACCCTATAAAATTGATATAAAATTAATGGCATGTTCAGTCTCAAAACTTCTAATGCGGATCATGTGCTTTTAACCTGCTCCAAGAACACGAGAAGTTGAGCCTGAGAAGGAGAGTTCCTTTAGACTGTGCAGTAGGTCAGAATACAGCCTTGCTTTCTTCGCTTGCTTCGAGCTATTGTGACTTTTGTCTTCCCGGTTCAATTTTCCCCCAGTCCTCTTTAACGGTGAAGTGTGTGTGACATGGACAATGAACTAGGCTTGCTTGTGATTCAGTTACTTGTGGTTTGCCCCAGTATCACCTTCATGGTGGACTGGGCGCTAAATGTCAAGAATTAATCAACCTCTAAAGCTTGAAGTATTGAGATCAGATAATACACAAGTGCCTCTTGCTGATGCTAGGTAAACGGTGAATGTTAAGATCGCTTTTTCAACTGGTCTGGCAATTTGACATACCAACAGACCTGAAGTGAAGGACCAGCTGTCTCCTGCTGTCAGAGACTTCAGCAGTGCAGTTTCTGCCACCAACATTGATGACTGTCAGTGGCAGTAAATCGGTCATCGCCAACATTGCTAACTGTCAGCGGCAGTAAATCGGTCATATCTGTCAGTTAATCAGTGCCTGTAACTCCACAAGCATCTGTGAGTTGATAATTACCAGTCAACTGATTACTACCGTGAGTTCCTTTCAGTTTAGTTGAAGCTGATATCTATGTGCTAGAAGAAGAAGAAAAAAGAGCCTATGCTGCACTCCACCATGTCTCTCCAGTTTCCCCAATGCTGCCTTTGAAACAGTTCCAGTGTTTGTCTGATTGATGATGTCCCTTTCTCAACCTTTCAAGGAAGATCATTTTTCTGTGCCACTCTCCTCCAGGTGATCGATGGTGTGATGTCCTTGGCTTTGTGCTCCTGAACACCAGAGGCTAGGTTTTGTGGGCCTGTGGCTTTGGCACCCTAGTCCATGTGCAGCAATTTCTTACACTTACAGTGAGCTTTGCTGGACTTTTCTGGGTCAGCTGACAGAGAGAGTGACTCTCTACTCCCTCTGCTTGTCTGCACTGCATCGTGCAGCCTGCACTATATGTCTGTGTTGTGACTTGCTGGTAACCAGCCTTGCATATATGTTACGACAAAGGAAATGGCAAAGAATGTTGAGGATGAAATATTGTCATGCAGCTGCATGTTGGGCAGTCAACTAATAGTCCATGCTGATGGTGATAGTAGGCACTCCTGTATAATTATTTGACATGGTAGGCTGTCGCCAGAACACTGCAAGAATGGTTTCTAATTCTGTCCTTGGGATTTCTGGCAGATCTGTGGGACACCTGGTAGTTTGTGGCACAGTTATAAGGAACTGGTGCTATCTGTAGTGTTTGCAGAGGGGTGTCAGGTGCCAGTGCTTTGACTCTCAACAAAAAATAGTTTCTTGGTGGTGGTGGTTTCTTTTCCTGCTTTTTAAGTGACTCTTTTCTTTCAGTCCTGGTCTAAATACTTGCCTCTTCTCTTAGTATTAAAGTTGAAGTCAGATTTTCTCTCTCTCTCTCTCTCTCTCTCTCTCTCTCTCTCTCTCTCTCTCTCTCTCTCTCTCTCTCTCTCTCTCTCTCTCGACTTACAAATTATTGCTGACTATTCTCTTATTTTTGAAAGGTCTGCTATTATAGAAGCTTGTAATGCTATGTCTGGCATAACATTTCCATTTTTGTCAGTACTGTTATTGTACAGCACCATGAACCAGAGGCAAGGCACTATTCTGTATAAATGCCCATAATCAGTCAGTCAGTCAAATGCAGTTGTACCTTTCTTAGACCAGGCTGCAGCACCTGCCACAGAAGCACTATACCCCTATTGGTCCTACCAGTGCATGCTGTGTACTTTCCTTTCTCTGTTTTTTAAATATTTTTTTTATATCTTTCTTTCTTCTGCTTTCACGTACATTTACCGACCATGGCATAAAGGAGAATACAAAAATCAGATTTTGCCAAGGCAGACGAGGAAGCTTCCCTGAGTTTTCATCAATTTCCAATTGTGTCTGGATTTTCACAAAAGCAGTCGGATGTGTGGGTCTGACCATTACTAAGGAACAGAACATTCTGGCAATGAAGGGGGTAATTATCTGTGCGCTTGTAATTGTGTACAAGGGTAAGATGAACAAACAAACGGAATAAGAGAAGCCTCCACTGCCATGGACAATTTATGCTGAAGGACCCTACCTTGAGCAGGGTGTCCTTAAGGCATAGGATCTGTAGACACCTGTCTTGAAAGTGTGAAAGCTGGCCAATTCTACTGTGTGTACAAAATATTAGGTAGTTGATGGGATTTCAGACTGGCCTTTGTAATCTAGTGTCCGAGTACAGTTGCTGTTGAGATATGCTGGTTGTCATGGAAAAAGCCAGTAAATTCCCACACAAAAATTCAGATGGAACATCAACTATGCAAAACTTCTTTTTATATATTTTTAAGTGGGCTATTGTCAGCAATACACATGTAGAATTGTTCTTGTCAGGGCGTTTTTCTTGATACACATGTTTTGGCGTTGCTGTTGGTCCATCAATATTACACAGACATGCGGTCTGAATGAGCTTGAAACAATCAGTACTTTTCGTTTGCTTGTAGGGAGATTGGTTTAAGCTTGAAGTAAACTTGTATGACTATCTCTCTCTATATATATAGTATATATATGATATAATTATTAGCTGACATTAATGGCCTGATTAATCTGAAATGGATTTGCATTTAAACTGGACTTGTTTGTGCATTATGTAAAAATGAACCGTTGTACACCCTGTCTCAGAAGGTCATGTGTAGACAGTCCTGCCATCTCCCGCTCTTTTCAGTTGCATGCATCTATTCTAGGGGAAATTCAGTTATTAACGATCTGAAGTATTTGTACATCCGCCCATGTTCGGTTTTGAAGTTTACTGTTTATTACTTTTCACCTGTGAAATCTCAACGCTTGCTTTTCTGTGATAACATACGTTTTGTATGTCCGTGTATTACGTTCAGCTCCATGGAATCGATTTTGTCTTTTGTTGTGCGAGTACGCAATATTGCAGGGTGGTCTTCTTCGTGGCGACTATATGCGTAGCAGAAGGTAATTTAGTTACTGTTCATTATCCCAGCGTACATGTTGACGCCGACATACGTATTTTTTATTCTTCCACCGGCACGTAAACGCGTGCTAACTGCATGCTTTTGAATATTATTAACATAAATCTTCGCGACACTTTTGTGTAGTGTTCACTTATTTCTCCTCGTCCGTCTCGCCTTCTCTCACACGTCACAGTATGCCGTAACATGTCACAACATGGCATACGTAACACGACCTGTCAAATTACACGTACGTTTATACATCACAACCTAACACGTCACAACATGACAAGTCACAAAGCGCCGCAACGCAGTTAACATTAATGCCTCTCGTCATCTCACATAGTATACGTCACGTTTTTGACAGACGTCATAACATAGTTAATACGTCACAGTTTGCCCGATATAATCTTCGTGGTTGAAAAAAAAAAAAAAAAGAAAAAAAAAAAAAGTCAGTTACCTATTTATACGTCACGTTTTTGGCAGACGACACGACATAGCTCGACACAGCGCCACTGTCTCGCGTCATAAGTTTCTAGCTGGTTCCTGGCTGTGGTGAGGACGGATGAACCTCATAGTGACGTGGCCGCTTGAGGACGGCGGTGGGGGGAGGGGGGGGGGGGGGGAGTGTGACCTTAGTGGTGTCAGTAGGCCATAGAAAGGTAAGTAAACATGGTGCTTAACGTCCACAGAAACCATAAGGCTTATTAGGGACGGGGAGAATGGGGTGAAAGGGGGGGAAGAGGGAGAGTATATACCTATCGCTACACTGTCACCACCAGAATGACCTGCATTAAGATGGGCAGCGATGAGAGCCATTTTAATGTTTCATTAATTGTGAGGGACAAAGTCACAAAACCGTGTCCACAAACCACAACTTTTGAAGAGAAAGGAGAGCCGAAGCGGTATCGAACCGAGGTCTTTCCGCTTACCAGCCTACCGCCTTACCGCTAGGCCAAACCGGCTCTCTGCCATAAAAAGGACGCACGCTCGTACATTTATGCGCGTCAGTTAACCGCACTGTGTCGGACAAAAGAACTGCTTTTCTGTCTTAAAAAAAATAAAAAAATTTTTTGTCAGAGTCGGGATTTCTTCGCAAAGATAAATGAGCATTTGAGGGCATCGTCCGCCTTAATTAGGTAAAAGTCGTCTAGGGCATGTCAGCCGCACGAGAAGAAAAGAAGTTTGGCCCGGAAATGACGACACGGAGTTGAAACACGCAGCATTTTTAGAGTACACTCTGTAACACTGCAAGCAGTCTGTTCAGACGGTCTAGAACTCGGTTAGAAGGACACGATCTTCTCCCCAGGGTGTCCTGTTTGAAATTGATGTATATCTTCTTCATTTCTTTCTTTCTTCTTCCTTTAAAAAAAAAAAAAAAAAAACTGCACCGGATGTGTGCATGCTCCGCCATGAAAGGCCGATTGTCTCCCAATGCGCTCCATGCAGTGACCGTGGCCCTGCGTCACCGAAGGAGAGCAGGTCCGTAGTTGCTGCTTGAGGTATGATGATTGTCTGCTTAAGCTTTTCTTCTGTACTAACGTATACGGAGTTCGTTTTTTTTTTTTTTTCTCCCCCCTCCCTCCCCCTTCTCTCACTCTCTCTCTCTTTCTTCTTATTATAACGAAGTGTGTACGATTTTTTATTTACATATTAATTTTTATGTATTTCTCTGTTCATTTACCTTGCCAAGACACGCTAGTGTAATTCGTTTTCCAAGTGCCAATGTGAGTATATAACTAGGTAGACCCACTTCAACGTTACCACGCAGCTTGCTGGCTTTGACGTTCCTCCCTTATGTAGAGTGTAATTAATCCCTGGACTGCTCAGTCTTTGAGCGGAATCTCTTGCCTAGCGACTTAGTTTCCAGCCGCCGCTGTTGATTTGCTGCCTTGTAAACAGCTTGGTCTTGAAACAAAATAAAGGCGATTGAAGATTTAGTTGATGTTCACTTCAACATTGTCCGCTTCCTTCATACTTGTTTTTTCTGCCCTTCTCCCTCTCTGTGTTTGTGTGTGTGTGTGTGTGTGTGTGTGTGTGTGTGTGTGTGTGTGTGTGTGTGTGTGTGTGTGTGTGTGTGTTGTTCTTTCTTATCTTCTTCCAGGTTGTTTGGTTGTTTGTTTTAGCGTTATTCCTCAATCATTTCCGTAAGCTGTTACAGAGTAAGCGTCGTTGTGTGGTTGAAAGAACTTGTGATTCGACAGACTTCCGATCAAAAGGTCGCGGGTTCGATTCCCGGCCGGAGCGGCAGGAGAATTTTCTACTCGGCGGTCAGCATTCTGTGCTGACTCTTATTTCGGTATCCGTTCCACCGCGTGTTACGTCACGTCACTGCAAACCGCATGTTACCGCAGTGGCACGTAAAAGATCCCGTGCAGGTAACAGGTTATAGCTTAACACGCATCCACCCTACGTATGCTGCTTGAAATAAAGTGACACTGTAAACTGGTGCATGGTTGTATAGCGTACACAGAACGTACGCTGAGACAGCAGCATTTTGACGTGGCACCAGTCATGTAACATCCAAACAACGCAGTGAGTACATCACTTCGGCGGATATTCAAAAATTTAATGCGCTTTCTAAAGCTATACACACTCACTCATTCAGAGTCGCATACGGCTAAAGCGCAGTGGGTATTCTCGGATGCAGAGAATACCGCTATACATGTAGTTGCCATCGTGATGAGGCGCTCGGCAAGTCATTTCATAGTAATGTCGATTTACAGAATGCGCGAAGAGCTTATTAATTTATAGAACGTGCTTACAGGACTTGAAAAAGAAGAGAATGTACAAGCAAACAAACAACATTTAAGCCTGGGTTGACATACTGCTGGCTGGTTTGAAATTCGATAGGGAGCAACCTCTTATCTCAACACTGAGCGAGCCTTGTGCAGTGTTCACTCGGGCATCTGAAGACCCCAGATATCACCAACGCAAGGAAACTACCAAATTTCCGCCATGAACTAAATACCACAGGCGCATTCAGTAATAAGTTATGATTGTTTAGGCCATGATGAACGAACCAGATTTACACGCACGCACGCACGCACACACGCACGCACGCACGCACGCTCGCACACACACGCCCGCGCACGTGCGCACGCACACACACGCACAAACACACACACACACACACACACACACACACACACACACATATTAAAAGCCGGATCAGTGGTGAAAACTGCGATGCTTGTTGCGTTAGAACCTGTTTGGAGCGGGAATTATTGAATGCTTCGATATTTTACAAGGACGTCTTGTTTAACAAACACCCCAACAACAAAAGGTAGGGCATATAGACATCTTGTTTAACAAACACTCCAACAACAACAAAAACTAAGACATAAATGACGGCAGTCTCCCTCCACACCCCCCCCCCCCCAACCCCGAGAGAAACAGAGGGGAGGGGGAAGAAAAACATCTTAAAGTTCTACCGCCGTTTACTACGTGCTTGGGTAGTAATAGTGTACCATTAGAATATTTCGATGTCGCACGACTGTTTCAGTGGTCTTTCAGATCGTACAAATTTCGACTAACTGCTCTCTCTCTCTCTCTCTCTCTCTCTCTCTCTCTCTCTCTCTCTCTCTCTCTCTCTCTCTCTCTCTCTCTCTCTCTCTCTCTCTCTCTCTCTCTCTCTCTCTCTGTGCTCTATGTGCATGTAGTTTTCGATGACAAACATGTTCTTAATCCTGTATGCATGCGCGCGTGTATATATGTTTACCCACATGTATATATATATAAAAAAATTTTTTTTTTTTAATGCTCATTATCTACTTGTTTCTCGGTTTACTGGTGTCCATTTCAACATGAATTGTATGACTGTACATGTACTCAACATACTGGAGCTCACTGTATCCTTAGTTAATAGTAGTTTCCCTCATGGGCGAGGGCTGGATGTAAAAAGACCTCGAGTCTTCTCCACTACCCTCGTAAACTGAATAAAGTTGATTCATTCATTCATTCATTCTCTCTCTCTCTCTCTCTGTGCCTTGTCCGCTTCTCCAGCGGCCAAGTAATTATAACCATTCCCGATGACTGATGGTTGCAAGCTGGAGAAGCAAAAGAAACGTCTCCCTTCTCAACGAGAGAAGAACAGACAAGCGCCCACTCTCAGCGCTGTTCCCAGGCAAAAGCCTAGCCGGCACGTACAAAGGGCAATTAATCCCCCTGATTACAACGCCCCTCACCGGTTACGAAGGCCTCCGCCAGCCCAAATGACGGACGGCCAAAAGTATGGCTGCATAGTAGCGTCAAAAGCACATCAATGTATATATGCGTTCACATCATTGTAAATATCACTGCATTATTGTATAGAATGTGGGTACATCATTGTCGTAAAACTATCACTACATAATAATTGTAAAATGTGTCCTTTTTGACTCTGCTCGCCCTGATATAACCGTACTGATTGACTGGGCGTAAGATAACAAGTTACCCGACACAGATTTAATAGCATACTAGCGTCAAATGGACGTTCAAGTTATAACTGATTACTATTTCAACATCACTGTGATGATGCTTTTGGCGCTATTTCCAACGATTTAGTGGCGTCGAAACAACATAATTACTATGATGTGAAAATCATGACTGATCGTAAATATGTAGTGTTTATTACAGTTATAGTGATATGTGCGACGCTGTGGTTTTGGCGCTGACAAGTCTCCATAGGAAGGAGTGAACTGCTTGCTGGCAGACATTTTGACGGCGGCTAGCCAACAAGTTCATGAGCATTTCACCAGCTGATAATGTTGCCAAGTTTCATCGGTTACCGCCAATTAGTTTCCATGGCGATTCCGCTTGCCCACCAGTGCAACAGATGGCGTCATGATTTAACGCGGAGCTGTCTCTAGCCTCAGCAACTGGGCCCTGTCCGAGGACTGGGCTGCCTGAGCAATCACAGCCAGGAAACATGCAAAAAAACTACCCCCCACCCCCACCCCCCACCCCCTCTCCCTTCTACAGGTTAGTGAGTTTCAACGACTGAACGTGCACAGTGTGGACGTTTTGCGAGTCCCAGCCGAAGTTGAAACATCAATGACTTGATCACAAAGCCAAGGAAGCTAGTAGACTACTACACTGACAAACGACAATAGTACAATTAGTGGATTTATCGTTTCCGTCGTTAATAATCGATGTGTGTGTGTGTGTGTGTGTGTGTGTGTGTGTGTGTGTGTGTGTGTGTGTGTGTGTGTGTGTGTGTGTGTGTGTGTGTGTGTGTGTGTGTGTGTGAGAGAGAGAGAGAGAGAGAGAGAGAGAGAGAGAGAGAGAGAGGGAAGGCCTATTAGGGACGGGTAATCGATGTACCTATGATGGAGTTTATGTACCTTGTATTTACACGCATGCCAGGTGAGAGCATAGGCCGCGACTCAGGTCTTTGTTGTTGTAATCGTGTTACATATTTCGAGCGCTGATTAACTCCCTTGTGTGCTGATTCAGTTCCGTGGTTGGTAGTGTACACACAGTACATTACCCAGATGATCAGCCAGCCTGTCAGTCATCATTCAGTCAGTCGGCATACGGCTGTACAATACATTAATAAGTTATAACTGGAGGCGGTGAGATGGGGTGGGGGATTACACACACACACACACACACACACACACACACACACACACACACACACACACACACACACACACACACACACACACACACACACACACACACAGAGTTAACACCGCCTACTTGAATATTAACATTTCAGTAGAAGAACTTCGGGGTCAGTGAAGCCGTCCCACAGAACGCATCTCCGGATCGAGCCGTGTGGCGCCTATTCTGCTAGTCACTCGGCGACTCTCCAGTGAGATGGGGACCCTGCCCATCCGCACTCGGCCCCAGAGCCAGCAAAGGACAGCATGGTGTGTGTCAGTTCTATTGATTTCCCTCCGAGACAGGGCGCTGGGTTTGACCTTTGCGCCCTGGTCTCCGTTATCTCTCTGCTTCCGTCACTGTGTTACGTACGACATTGATCTAGACGACGAAAGACGTGCGTCTGCTTTCTTTTCTGTCTTTGTTTAGGACTGACGGCTTTGCTCTGGCGCCTGTAACGATGGCTTCTGCCTGCGTTTCTGACGTGCGTGAACTTAGCTCTGAACATTCATAGGAAGTGCAGCTGCCCTAGTTGTATCAGTCAAGTCATTCCACCTTCATTCTGCCGATCTGTAACACCCAGTAACCTAGATGTTTGTATTCGGTGTAAAATTATTTAATCTTCGTTAAAGTCTTGATATCTTCGTTTTCTTCTTGGTGTAACTGAAATTATTATGATTTTGGGAAAATAACATCAGACTTCTTATGCTTCTTCTCCTTTCTTCTTCGTTGAGTCCGTCTTTGTATGTTTCTTTTAGATGAACCTATCAGAAAAACTACAGCAAAGGGATAGCCAACTCCCATAAAAACAAAAGTAAAAAAAAAAAATCAACTGTTTTGGATCCACCATAGTTCAGATGTACAGCGAACTCCAAGTGTCACAGCTAGTCACTGAGACGAATACTAATGCTGCCTTTGTTGTTGCTCCTTGAGCGGTCTGTGCACTACGCGTGTCTGCTGATTACTTCAGCGCACCGACAGACCAAAAAAAAAAAAAAAAAGGTATCTAGTTCGATCGAAAATGAACTGGGGAAATTAGACGAAGGAAAAAAGTCATTAACTTTTAAAAAAAATCTTCTTCTTTTTTTCTTCTTTTTTTCCCCCCCTAGCCGCTGGAGAAAACTCGATTTACGAAGGATCGTTCCTTTAAAGTCTCACACTCTCGACTCTGCTCGAGTTTATGTTGCCACAAATGATTACCGTGGTTATTTGGGCTAATAAGCCGCTTCCCTGAGTCAGTGTAGGAGTTCCGTTAGACGCACTCGCTTGCACTGTACCGCAACACTGAGAAATCAGCATAAGACCTCTATAATTTTGTTGATGGGTTTCCCGTCCGCTTCCAGTCTTTACCTGCCAGTTATTCAGTGCACACGAACAACCTTCGGATTTTTGTTGTTGACGTAGAAATCCAGCCTATGTCGCCGGGGTCGATCATTTGCAAGTCAGTGAATTGGCAAGGAGCATATGCACACCGAGACCGATCTTTATGACGTCATTGTGTAGTTGTTCCAAGAACAGCTCTTTGGTGTCTCGGCTGTGGGATGAACGTGAGTGCATTCCGAATTTTGATTTTTTTTTCTTTCTTGAAACTGAAAAATAAAGATATGTAGATTAAAAGATAAAGAAACGAAGTTGTCGCTCGTGTTCTGAAGCATGGTCCAAACACACAATAGATTTATTTTGAAACAACAACACTAATTTTAGCAGGACAATCTGTGCAGTTAATATCACCGTTCTTTTTAACTTGACGGTCTTTTGCATATTTGGATCATCTGTCCTTAGAACTCATGGCGGTGTGTAGCTCTCTCTCGGATTTTTTTTTTTTTTTCGCGGCTGTGAACGGTAAGCCAGCTTATGACAATCTTCATTCAGTCCTCAAAAAGAGAAGTCGAGCTGTCACTATGGGGACTTAGTGTGCGCTGTATCGGTGCAGGAGAGAGAGAGAGGGGGGGAGGGGGGGGGGGGGGCAAACCAACCAAACAAGTTTCGGAAACAACTTCTTCAATTCAGTTCATCTAGACTGGCAGGTTCGCCTATTTCGCTATCGTTACTCGATCCGGCAGTGAATTCTCAGAGTTCTTCACTGGCGTGCGTAAACTCGACTGTTATCTTATCAATGACAAACAGGATAAGAGATGAACGGCTCATCTGTGCGGTTCGTTCCATCTCAACGCCCGTACAGAAGTGACTGAACAAGTAGCACCAGTCTTCATGTTCTGTTAGAACATGATACTGCTCAGTGACCAACTACACGACAACAGCTAAAAAGAATCCACGAGACTGAATCCACCAGGCTGTGAGAGTGCGATACTTTAACTGAAGTTGAATTCGCGCTCTACTCAGCGTGGAACGAACGTAGGCTACATGTAGCCCAGTGCGTGCGGTTTGCGTGACTATACTGTTCATAGACGGGGAGAGATGTGGTGGTCGTGGTTGCTGGCTGTGTGAAAGAATTACTCCGTGGCACTGAGGCTGCTGTTGTGTCAGGTACGGAGGCTGCTGTTGTGCCACTGCTGTTGTGTCAAGTACTGAGGCTGCTGTTGTGTCACTGCTGTTGTGTCAAGTACTGAGGCTGCTGTTGTGTCACTGCTGTTGTGTTAGGCACTGAGGCTGCTGTTGTGTCAGGCACCGAGACTGCTGTTATTCAGTGACGCAGGCCGACGATCAGGATGACTGGGAAGTTTCAGCGGACAGGACAGGACTGAGATGCCAGTGAAATGCAAGGCCACAGCTAGTCTACAAGATGATACCATTGTACTTGTGTATAATTATAGGCTAGACGTTGTGAGCAAGTGGTGGCTTTTGTGATCGTCATGACGACTGCTGGTGAGTTGCAGCCTGTGTGGCATGATCGTGCCAGTGTGTGTGTGTGTGTGTGTGTGTGTGTGTGTGTGTGTGTGTGTGTGTGTGTGTGTGTGTGTGTGTGTGTGTGCGTGCGTGTGTGTGTGTGTCAGTGAGAGAGAGAGAGAGAGAGAGAGAGAGAGAGAGAGAGAGAGAGAGAGAGAGAGAGAGTGTGAGTCTGTGTGAGTGAGTGAGTGTGTGTGTGTGTGTCTTGTGTGTGTGTGTGTGTGTGTGTGTGTGTGTGTGTGTGTGTGTGTGTGTGTGTGTGTGTGTATGTGTGTGTCTGTGTTATGTGTGTGTGTGTGTGTGTGTGTGTGTGGTGTACGTGTACGTACAGTAAGTGTCAGTGTGTACGTGTGCGTTCTGTGCAGTAAGTTTCAGTGTGTACCGTATGCGTACGGTAAGTGTCAGACGGTGTGTACGTGTGCATACAGTAAGCCTGTGTGTAGGCCTACGTGTGCATATGAGCCTAGCGTGTGTCACTGTATGCGTGTGTGTGAAAACCGGTGCCACTGACTGTGTGTGTGATGTGCCGTGGATGTGTGTGTGTGTGTGTGTGTGTGTGTGTGTGTGTGTGTGTGTGTGTGTGTGTGTGTGTGTATGTGTGTGTGTGTGTGTGTGAGTGTGTGTGTGTGTGTGTGTGTGTGTGTGTGTGTGTGTGTGTGTGTGTGTGTGTGTGTGTGTGTGTGTGTGCCTGTGTGTACTACATGCGTGTGTTGATGGGAGAGGGGGCAGGGGAGGGCCGGACGGCCGCGGAGCAAGCGAGCGTGTGTTTAAGATAGATAGGAAGAAAGAGAGACTGAGAGAGCTTGAGGTAATTTCATCCAGCACTGAACGGATACTAATTTCATTAGCGAAAAGCTGTTAGCAGCTCGGTCTGCCTGGGCGCAGACGTCACTAAGTCTATAACAAAGAGAGCCACTGACACTCGAACACGTGTGCGTCAGTGAAGGCACTTGAAGACTGAAACTGCACTGTTCGTGCCCGTCTCGCGCGACTTGAAGTCTACATCTGACTGACACCGTAAGAAGGCAATTGAAGACTGAAACTAGAGTTAGCGTGCCCGTGTGAAGTCTGTAACTGACACACAGACTGAGAAGGCCGACTGAAACTAGAGTGTGCATGCCCGCGTGAAGTCTGTAACTGACACTGACACAGAGAAGGCCGACTGTAACTAGAGTGTGCATGCCCGCTGAAGTCTGTACTAACTGACACTGACGCAGAGAAGGCCGACTGTAACTAGAGTGTGTATGCCCGCTGAAGTCTGTAACTGACTGACAGAGAAGGCCGACTGTAACTAGAGTGTGTATGCCGGCGTCAGTGAAGTCTGTAACTGACTGACACAGAGAAGGCCGACTGTAACTGACTAGAGTGTGCATGCCCGCTGAGGTCTGTACTAACTGACACTGACACAGAGAAGGCCGACTGTAACTAGAGTGTGTATGCCTGCGTGAAGTCTGTAACTGACACAGAGAATTGAAAAGGCAAGACTTAGTGAAACTATAGTGTACATGCCAGCGTGAAATCTGTGACTGGCACAGAGAGTTGAGAAGGCAAGACTGAAACTAAAGTGTGCGTGCCCGCGTGAAGTGTATAACTGACAAAGAGAGAAGAAAAACTGAAAGATTTGAGAGACAGGACAAGAACGCCGTGCACGTGCGTGAACAAGGCAAATGCGGAATATCACAGTTGTTTTACTCGACAGAACTAGAGAGGTCTCGAGCAGACTTACTGACAGCACACAAATACTAAGCATCACATTTGTTTTAAAAGTATAGAGAGAGGCCGTTTCTGTCGACAGACATGCTGACAGCACACATCTAATGAACATCACAATTGCTTTACTCGCTACAGAATTAGATAGGTTTCTGTCTGACATGCTCAGTAGCACACAAATACTGAACATCACATTTGCTTTACTCGTCAGAACTAGAGAGATTTCGAGCAGCCATGCTGATAGCACATAAATAGGCCTACTGATCATCATATGTGTTTTGCTTTACAGAATTAGAGATTTCGAGCAGCCATGCAGTGATAGCACATAAATAGGACTGATCATCATATGTGTTTTGCTGTACTCGACAGAATTAGAGAGGTTTCGAGCAGCCATGCTGGTAGCACATAAATAGGCCTGATCATCATATGTGTTTTGCTGTACTCGACAGAATTAGAAAGCGGTTTCGAGCAGCCATGCTGGTAGCACATAAACAGGCCTAAAGTTAATCATCACATAATTATATTTTGCTTTACTCATCAGCCGAACTAGAGAGGTTTCGAGCAGACATGCTAGCAGCACATAAATAAGCCTACTGATCATCACATAATTATAGTTTGCTTTACTTGACAGAATTTGAGAGAATTAGAGAGATTTCGAGCAGACGTGCTGGCAGCTCCCCCCCCCCCCCCCCTCCTCCCCACAACACACACTGATACACACAGGCCTACTGATCATCACATAATTATATTTTGCTTACTCGACAGAATTAGAGAGGTTTCGAGCAGACACGCTGATAGCACATAAATAGGCCTACTGATCATCACATATGTTTTGCTTTACTCCACAGAATTAGAAAGATTTCGAGCAGACGTGCTAGCAGCACATAACCAGTTCCGTGCCAAGCATGGATCACCAGAACTCGTCGCCAGTGGAGACCTGAACACGGGGGCTCAGGCCTGGGCCGACACCGTTGCAGACACTGGCTTTCTACAGTACAGTGAGGCTGCCGGTGAGTGCGGAAATAGTTATCCTTCTTTAGTGTGTAAAGCATAGATAATTTCACTTCCCTTTGCCCAAATTTTGTTTCTCAAAACTCAAGAAGAAGAAGGAGGAGGAAGAAGAAGAAGAAAGAAAGAAAGAAAAAACAAAACAAAACAACTGTAAAGACCAAAACAAAAATAAGCAAACAAAAAATTGAGGAGCGGGCGAAACCTTTCTCTTTAGTAGTCTGTGGACACTGTCTTGTGACTTTGTCCTTAAAATGGCTCTCATCACTGCCCAGCTTACTGCAGCAGTCATTCCGGTGGCGACAGTGTAGCGATAGGTATATAATTTCCCTCTTGCCCCCACCTCCATACCCACTCGAAACGTCCCCTCCTTCTCCCCGTCCCTAATAAGCGTTATGGTTTCTGTGGACGTTAAGCACCGTGTTTACTTACTGACAACCCACTGTTCAAGGCAATTCCGCCTCATCGCAGTGTCATGGGCCAGTAAACATGTAATTAGAGCATATCCCGACTATGCTGCACTCCCTTGCAGGTGTGGGCGAGAGCATCCTCTTTGTGGACGTGAACGGACAGAGGCCGTGCGGGCAGCAGGTGACCGGCCAGTGGTACAGAGAGTCCATTTACTACCCCTTTGACCAGCCCAGGTGGCGAAAAGGTAAGGTAGGTTCGGTGGACGGACCCCCCCACACTCCCATCTACCTCTGCAGTCCGCTTCCTCTCACCCGTCTATCTCCGTACCTCCCATACTGCACCTACCCCCATACTTTACACTGCCCCACCCCTGGATTCCCTACCTCCCCTTTTCTAACCCCCCATTACCCTTTCTGCCTCCCCCACCTCTTACCCTTTCTACTCCCCACACCCCTTAACCTTTCTAACACCCCCTTACCCTTTTACCTCCCCACTCCTTACCCTTCTACCTCCCCACCCCTTATCCTTCTACACACACACACATACTCACACACACACACACACACACACACACACACACACACACACACACACACACACACACACACACACACACACACACACACACGCACGCACACACGCACACTCTGTTTGTCTGTCTGTCTCTCTCTCACGCGCGAGCGCATACACACACACACTCAGTCTCTCACATGAACGCGCGCACGCACACACGCACGCACGCACGCACGCACGCACGCACGCACGCACGCACGCACGCACACACACACACACACACACACACACACACACACACACACACTCACTCACTCACTCACTCACTCACTTCTTCCCCATGGAGAACACGGTATAACTAACACTGGTTAAAGCCCTAATCCCACTAACCGTTCGCTTGTTGGCATATTACATGTTGGCTTTTAACGACGGATTGTCTCTCTGCTCGCAGACACCATACACTTCACTCAGCTGGTGTGGAGGTCAACGACAGAGATAGGAGTGGGCGTGGCCAAAGTAAGGGGGCAGGATCGCTGGGTGATTGTCACACGCTACCGGCCACAGGGAAACACCAACATGCCCGGGGACTTCAAAGCAAACGTTCTACCACCTCTTCAATCTCAGCAATATACGTGACATGAGACAGGAAGGCGTGGCCACTGCCGCAAAGACTGGGCGTGGCCAGAGTGAGGGGGTGGGTCTGGGTGATTGTCACACGCTAAAGGCTTCAGGGAAACACCAATGCCTGGCGACTTTAAAGCAAACGTACTACCGCTCCTGCAATCCAAGCAATATACGTGCCATGGCAGGGGTAGGTGTGGCCATTGCTGCAACGAGTGGGCGTGGCCACAGTGAGGGGGTGGGGTCGCCTTGTGATTGTCACACGCTACAGGCCTCCGGGAAACACCAATGCCTGGGGACTTCAAAGCAAAGCAAACGTTCTACCGCTCCTGCAATCCCAACAATACACGTGCCATGGCAGGGGTAGGCGTGGCCATTGCTGCAACGAGTGGGCGTGGCCACAGTGAGGGAGCAGGATCAATTGGTGATTGTCATACACTACAGTACTTGGGGAAATGCCAACGCCTGGGGACTTCAAAGCAAATGTTAACCACCCCTTCAATCCCAGCAACATACGTGACATAGCAGGGGGAGGCGTGGTCACTGCCAAGGAGTGGGCGTGGCCACAGTGAGGGGGCAGGGCCGCTGGGTGATTTGTCACACGCTACAGGCCTCAGGGGAACATCAACCTGCCTGGTCACCTCAAAGCGAACGTTCCATCGTCCTGACAAGCCCACCAAGACACGTACAGTGATATGGCAAGGGTAGGCGTGGTCGGGTCGCTGCCAGTTGGCAGGCAAGGATGCTTGGGTGTGGTGGATGCAGCAGACAAACGCCGCGTTCTGGTGGGTAACGGTCACAAGATGGGCGTGTTCAGTGGAAGGTGTGGTCACGCTTAGTGTGCCATTCTTAATGAGCTTGGTCACGGCAGGTTACGAGATCGAAAGAGAAGCTGGGATGAACTCGGTCGCCTTAATTGGTGGCCTGACCTCATGAATATTCCCTGGGAATGGTCCGTCTTTAAGACAGCACAGTGTTACTGAGTTTCATGATGTGCGAAACATCTTGACATTTCCAGGCTGGGAAGAGAGTATAGTGTCATTTTCCTAGGTCCACACTGGCAAACTAAAAATCGACTGACTGGAACACACACACACACACACACACACACACACACACACACACACACACACACACACACACACACACACACACACACACACACACACACACACACACACACATACACACACACACCACATATATAACCAATGACATGGCTAGTCACCTGCTCAACTCAGGGTCAGAATTAACGTGTCGCCAGGAGAGAGGAAGCTCCACTCATGAACGCAGTCCAACAAAAGTGAGGCGGCGCCCACGCGTTTGACAGATTTACAGAAACGTTTTCTCTCTCACTCATGTACGATGAACCCAACCCCTCCAGTGAGCGAGAGTTCACCGGATGGAACTGATTTTGAACTGTCCGAGGAAACTAGTAGTCAAAAGAGTGGTATGTCTCGGCCGCTCGTGCTGATTGGTTAATCACGCCTGTCACTCGGAGTTCCGCGACGTGTTAATTGTGCGAAAGGCCTGGCATTCTAACATCTGGCCGCAGTCAGTCGTGTGGATAACGTGAAAGCATTACGGTGAGCCAAATGGTTTAGCATTCTGAAGGACTTGTCAGTTCAGCTGCCTACATCCATACAACATTAATGAACCAGTGTCATGGTTGACTTCACCAACGAGAAGGACGAACGTCATCAACATTCTAGGAGAGACGAAATAACATCTCGTCTCCCCAGATCCACACATACTTCCTGGCTGACAGGACTCGAGGTGGGTGTGAACCAGGTAAACGATTCACAGTGGGTTGGTATGGCTTTGTCATCACAGTGGATGGGTATGGCTTTGTCATCACAATGGGTGGGTGTGGCTTTGTCATCACAATGGGTGGGTGTGGCTTTGTCATCACAGTGGGTGGGTATGGCTTTGTCATCACAGTGGGTGGGTATGGCTTTGTCATCACAGTGGGTGGGTGTGGCTTTGTCATCACAGTGGGTGGGTATGGCTTTGTCATCACAGTGGATGGGTGTGGCTTTGTCATCACAGTGGGTGGGTATGGCTTTGTCATCACAGTGGGTGGGTGTGGCTTTGTCATCACAGTGGGTGGGTGTGGCTTTGTCATCACAATGGGTGGGTGTGGCTTTGTCAGTGAAGCAAATGAGAGTCAAAGGTCTTTGTCACTGTGTGGCATTGCTTTATCAAAACCATCACTGTAGTTCTTGTTTGGCGGTTGTCAAACTGATACTCTGCTTCCTGTAATCAGCATTAGTCTCCACAGCTATAGAGATGGCTACTTGGAGTCAGAACTTCTCTGAATTTAACCATTAAAGTTTGGAAAATAAATGCTGCAAGAAACCAAAAAGCGTAAGTGTACAATTCATTTAAATTTGCAGCTTGACATATGCACAAACACAGCTGTCTCAGAACATGCTAAAAGGAAAAACAACACAACATCCATGATCTTTTAGGTTTATTTCAATAAAAAAAATATATAATTGTAAAAACAAAACAAAAAAACAGGTACATATACTCTGCCAAAGAATATGCAATAAGTACAAGCACTCAATGTGTCCATTTTCTCATAATGCAATACACAGTTACATAAAGGGGCAAAAGAAATACTGCAGTGTGACATGACATTCACCCCCACCCCCCCACCCCCATTTTTTTATTATTTACTGAATGTTTAGTACCATGAGTATTTGTGGACACACGTATTTCTCACTGAAATATCTCGCTGAAAGTCTTGAAGAAGGAGCTAATACCAAAACCTTTGCCACATTAGCCAGGTGACTATATATATATATACTTGTCACTTTGTTGACCAACATGAGTTTACACTTCAGTCAAAAGACTCAAAGATAAGTATTTGTATATGACTTCAAATGACACATTACATTATAAGGATATAAATAATCTGCTCCTGAATAAAATAATACATCTATATTGGTTATTGATTTATTGCTGCATTTCTCTGAAACCCAGCCACTCAGATCCTCTCATTCAATGCCATGCCAAGTGCAGCTCAGAACACATTTGGCATTTTCAAGTTTAAATCTGTTTCCCAGACAGAGAGAGGGTGGGGCAAATTACACGGGCCATTGTGGATGCAGAAGAATTGTACACATAAACTCCAAGACCTGGTACTTTGGCAATCAACCTCAATTTGCCAAAGAAGACCAATTATGAAAAATGCATATGTACACACATCAGTTTTCAAATACTAAGCAAGCATATTGAGTAACACATTAATTACAATGTCAGCAAAATCACAAGCATCTGAAAATTTCTCTGTCCACCTCCCCCCCCCCCCCCCAACACATAGTAATAAACAATGATTAAGCTCCCTGAATTGTGGGGTACAATACTCTGTATTTGACTGACACCCTCCCCCCATACCCCACCCCCAAAACACACACACACACACAAAACACAACAGCAAAACAACAACAAAAAGCAACCCCCCAAAACTGCAACAACAACAAAGATGGAAAGAAAGAAAAACAAACTGGCATCTATAATTAAATGCCAACACAAAGAAAAGGTCTGATGACCCTTGCATCCAAGTATGCAAACTGGATGGCCAGATTTACAGCTCCATATACAAGAATTAAAGGTACTGGTACAATCAAGTTTTAAAACTGAGAACCCAGAAACCCCCCTACCCTCCCACCCCCCAGCTTCCTATACAGTCCACTACCACACACAGACACAGACATCCCCCCCCCCCACACACACACACACACTTGCACCCCCCCCCCCCCCACACACACACACACACACACATTGAGCAACAGCTCTAGCTCTCTGACAAGTGTTTCATCACCTACCCATTCAGAATCACACAGGGTCAGAGTTAGTAGTAACTGGTCCTGCCACCTGTTGAAGTCTGGGTGTTGTTGTAGCCACTGGGCCCTCTGCATTCCTTCACTGTTGTGTTGGCTTAACCACAGCTCACTGACCTGCTCTTCCTCTGTCAGCTCTACGCCCCCCCCCCCCCCCCCCCCCTTTTCCTTCTCCAGCCAGTTAGCCTCTTTGTTGCCTGGGATGTTGCAGAGCAAAGGTATCCACTGGATGACTTTGTTCAGTTCTCAACAGACTGCTGCAGGGAGAATGGAACTAGGGTGGTGGCAAGGTCCCTGAGAGCCTTGGTTATCATTATGCAGTGTTTGGAAGATTTCAATTCAATGGTTTGTGACACACTTCCAATGCTACGGTTTATAATACCCACACAGTCAGACTTCTAACACTAATCACAACATGTATGTTATCACATTTGTGGATGTGAGGCAAAAAGCAAAACAAAAATACACAAAAATACAAACAACTGCTGAGGAAAATATTTCTATTAGGTGTTTTGGTCAAGCAGACAGAGGGAGGAGCTGCTGCACTGGCAGACATTTACTGCTTACAATCCAGATGCGAAGAGAGGGTGATAGGCCGTCAAGTAAGGCAGACATTTACTGCTTACAATCCAGATGCAAAGAGAGGGTGATGGGCTGTTAAGTAAGGCAGACATTTACTGCTTACAATCCAGATGCGAAGAGAGGGTGATAGGCCGTCAAGTAAGGCAGACATTTACTGCTTACAATCCAGATGCGAAGAGAGGGTGATGGGCTGTTAAGTAAGGCAGACATTTACTGCTTACAATCCAAATGGGAAGAGAAGATGAGGGGCCGTTAAGTAAGGCCAACAGTGGCACAAGTTTAAGTAAGCAATCCCCTATTTAAATCAGCAGTTTTCTCTAATAAGCCCTTAACAGCAAATGTTTTTAATCACACAAAAAAAGAACAAGATGGGAGAACACAAACCACACAACAACCCACCCAAAACCAAATGAGAGAAAGAAAAACAAGAAGAAAAAAAAAGAGAAAAAAAAGAAGAGAAAATCCTCCCAAACCCCAATGACAATCAATGAATAACTTTCAGTTCCATATTGTACACATGAAAGACTCCTTACGATGGAAAATGGCCAAAATGGGAATGGCATATGGGCAGGGTGGATAGGGGAGGAGGGTGGGGAGATGGGGGCAGGGGGTGGGGGCTAAATGTCCTTGGAATATTTGCATACTATGTCAGTATGTGACTAGAGAATAGATTTATACAATACTATTCAGTCAGTACGTTTGGGCCTGCAGATTTCGTCACAAAGCATTTTAAGGTTCACAACCATGAGATATAGGAGTTAACAAATGAACCAACCAACAAACAAACAAAGCTGAAAAAAAGAAGAAAAACAGAAGAATATATTGTTTCCAAAACTTTTTTCAGCAGGTAAAAAAAAATTAATTAAAAAACACACAGACCTGGGGGGAAAATGCAGTCATGTGTGTGTTGACCAGCTGCTACAATTTGTGAAAACAGCAGCTCAGTGTTATTTGCACATCAATTTCCCAAATAAAACTCAACCACAAAAGAAATTACTGGAATGAAGAAATAATTGAGTTTAACAATGGCCATTTAATTGTCAAGTAAACAGAAAAAGAGTGAAAAACAAAAATGGACACAGAAAAAATAAAAAAGGAAAAAATAAAATTAAAATAAAATAAAAGGATGTGTCACAATTTCAAGCTGATTAACAAATATATAGAAGAAAAGCAATGAGCCAGAATACTGGCATTATCAAGCACCTTGTAAAATGGAAGACATAAGTCATAATCATTATGGTTTTCAATGCAATCATCTGCTTAGAACTCCTCTTGTCATAAATGCCCACCTCCCTCACACAAAACCAGACAAATCATCACCATTATTTGTAAATATCAACAACAAATAAACAGATCTGCTGTGTTTACAAGTGCATCATGGCCCATTTTGTAAACAACAGGCGTATCTTTTCGGAGATCTCCCAGTTCATTTGCTTGGCAGGTTCATGAGTCTCAAGCACTCCTGAAATAAAAAACAGTTGGTGTTAAAGGGGAATTCAACTGAAAAGCATCATGGACAGACAGGAATAAAATAAGAAATCACATACACACATCAGTTTCCTACTCAGTTTCTCATCCTGTTTGTTAAAAGTTGATGTTTGAAAGAGACAAAAATATGAAGTGAGTGCTGACATTTTATGTGCAGCAGTCAGTATCAGTGACATCACACTTGAGATGTGTGTGTGTATGTGAGTGTGAGTGCATGCATGCATGCATGTGTCACATCTGTGACGTGTGTGTGTGTGTGTGTGTGTGTGTGTGTGTGTGTGTGTGTGTGTGTGTGTGTGTGTGTGTGTGTGTGTGTGTGTGTGTGTGTGTGTGTGTGTGTGAGTGCGTGCATGTATGCACGTGCATTTGAGTGTTTGTGTGTGTGTGTGTGTGTGTGTGTGTGTGTGTGTGTGTGTGTGTGTGTGCATGAGTATGTGCATGCGTGCATGCATGCTCGTGTGTGCACATGCACATGTGTGTGTGTGTGTGTGTGTGTGCGTGTGTGTGTGTGTGTATGTGTGTGTGTATGGTAGCTTACACTGCGTGAATGAGATTGTTACACTTTTGAATTTAACTTTTATTTATAACTTTTATACCTGGCTAACTGTAATGTTTTATCTATTTGTTAATGCACTGTATGAATGGAACACAAATTTTTGTATACATTTAAATGTCACCTTGGTGAGTATATATCTTTGTATTCTTGTATCTAACTTTCAAGGCAGTCATTGTGGCAAAAGTGTGAAACATCAACATGTCATGCATCAGCCTTTTTCTGCTCTTCATTGGTAAAGACAGAACCAACATGGCTGCACCCTAGGGAGCTCAAATTCCAGGCAAAAAGTACTTCTGTTGTATACATATTGACAGAACAACCATATGAAGCAGGCAGATGAAAACGTTCCTACATCTTCTATGTTTTTAGGCCAACTTGTGTCTTTGGTTCACTTCCCCTTTAACTTAGTTAAAGGAGAGAAACAGAGGATGAAAAAGTTCATACATCTTCAACATTTCACATTTTAAGGTTGACTTGTGTCTTTGGTTCTGTCCCTTTTTCATTCCCAGCTCTTTTCACCATTTTCACAAATTTTAGGACTACAGCAATTTACTTGAAATAAAATCACACAGAAGATCAAAAGCATAAAAATAGATATTGCCACATACTTGTTCTTCAGTGGCACCTTGTGCACACCATCCTCACCCCGTACCACCACCACAACCACTACCGCATCGCATTTTTCTCCCGTGACCACAACCCCTACTCAGCGATGTACTGCGTTCATTCACCTCTTCTGGATAGTCACTGTCACCACCACTGACTATGGCTGGGTAAAACTTGGCATCCCTTCCTCTCTAAACATTTTTTGGTCCTTTTTGTCATTTTAACTCCATTGCCTGGCATATTCATAATAAAACAAATCACTTCATCTGTAGTGAAGCACTGTGCTGTGATCTTGGCATGGAGATCTGACACACTTTCAAAACACAGTTGTTTTTTAATTTAACTGACTTTTGGAACTCCAAAACACCGCAAAAACAGTGCCATTTGCAAGCAAGCTTTTACATCACCAATTATGTCAATGTCACTGACGTTGCTCCAGCTGGGTTGCTGTGAATATGCACCAGAATTCACGGTCAGGAGTGAAAGGCTTAACTTAGCTTAAGGAAAAAAACAGCACATGAAAACATTTCTACATCTTCTATGTTTTTTGGCTGACTTTGTCTTTGGGTCAGGTCCTCTTTAAGGAGAGAAACAACGGTCTAAAACACACACTGTGCAAAACAGATAGACAGCTTGGAGACAAAGACAGAAATGAATCAAATAAAGATAGGCTAAAATTGAGAGATGAAATAATATGAACATGCTCAAACATAATAAAAGTGCTCACTGGCTACACAATCAGCAAACACTGAGTGCTACTTTCACCAGACAATGTGTATGGCAAAAGGTCCTACCTTTGTAAGAGCGTATGTGTCTTCCTTCAGTTTCTCCACCACATTGAAGTGATCAGTGTCAGGAATGTCCATGTAGCGAGTCTTGATCCCATTGTCACGGAGACTCTGTTAACCAAATAATCATTCAATGCCACAAATAATCTGACAGATCAACACAATAAAACTCAATTATGAACAACTGCATTAAGATGCAGTTCAGCTGAAGACAATGTGGTGTTACAATCACTGTTGTATTTTTTTCCATTTTCAGTTCTCATAAGAAAAAACAAATTAATAAAATAAAATAAAATAAAATAAAAATAGTCTGGTCAAGTTTTTGTGCTTCTCCAATACATATTCCCCCCCCCCCCTCCCCCATACATGCATGCATTCATACATGCACATATCTTATGCATTCATATATATACACACACACAAACATACACGCATGCAAACACACACACACACACTCACACACACACACACACACACACACACACACACACACACACACACACACACACACACACACTCACTCACTCACTCACTCACTCACACTGACACTGACACACACCATCTGCAAAATGTCTACGCACTTTTTCCAGCTCTCCGCTCTGGCGGCGAAATTCTGGAGGGTCATACTCTCCGACAGCAATGAGAATGTTGCGACCCATACTGTGGTGGGCGATGTCTTTGACAAAGTTGGCAGGACTGAACCTCCATGCATCCTCCCTGCAAACCATTAACAAAGGGTTTGAAACGTGCTTAAAGCCCACACTGTACTTTTCAGATCTGATGAATGAAATTTCATAAATACACTCACTTCAGCATTTTTGTTAGTTAAAAAAATATAAAAAATATAAAAAAAGTTTTTTTTTTTAAAGAAAAGAAGAAGTTATTTGCAGGACTAACAGCCAAGCAACAATGCATATTTATCCCTCCTACAACTGTCAATAAATATTTTTTGCATGGGTAACAATACTTCAAGCTGATGCCTCTTTCATGTGCTCTTTCCTGCATTGTGTGCTCTTTCCTGCATTTTAGTTTGATGTCACCAAAGTGTCTTTGAAATCACAAACAGAACATCGGAAGCTCTCAATTTTGTGTGCAGGTCACAGAAAAAAAATACATGGTTTTAATTTTTGTCACCAGCTTTAATTCTGTAGTGTTCACCTCAGTGTATAGTGACATCTTGATGATGTAATGCAGCATTTTAGAAAAGGGGTAGTCTATTTGTCTATTCGGTTAACTGCAAGTTATTTTTAACCCACTATTACTGATCATATTCTGGTGGAATTAGCCCACAGATGAAAAAAAAAAAAAAAAAAGCTCCAGAAAAATAATGACTAAAATAACAATAATGACAAAATTTAAACCATTTTTCCCCACTGGAAATGAGAGGGCCAGTTCCTGTAACATAGGGATGTAGACTGTACACATCACTAACAAGCCTTACTCTGTCAGTTTCAGAGGTTCATTGACGGAGGTTTTAACAAGTGGGCGGAGATCGTACACACCACTGATAAGCACAGCACCTGAAGCAAAAAAAGAAGAAATGTTGACAGTCAAAGAACAGGAGTTTGCTGACTGTACTCTGGCAAATTTCACAGAAACCCCTTATCAAAGCAAGAACAAGTACCAGTATATCTACAGTTGAAACCCCGTTTTTCACACCAGCCTTTAATTTAACATGAAAGTTTGGTGTATGCCAAGATTTTTGCAAGACACATGGAGAATGCAATATACCATATACTCCCCCCCCCCCAGCCAATAAACATGTAAACACAAAATACAAATACACACACACATACACGCACATTATATACACATATGCATACATGCATGCAGCCCCCCCCACCCCCCGGCCCCCCTCATCACCCCCCCACACACACACACACACTCACACAGAGAATAATTCAACAAAAAGAAAAATGCAAGCACAATTTGACAACAACAAAAAGGGGGATTAATTTTTCCTTTGTGATCAATTTTACTAAAAAAAATGCTTATCTATCTCTGAATGGATAGTACATATTATATGCATTACGAATCCCTTAAATGCCTTCTTTTAATCTTTTTTAAAAATTGTGTTTTTACCTTTGATGAATTCACTGTCAAAAGCATCATCATGCTGAAAGGAGGACATCAGCATCATGGCTGCCAGGTGCGCCCCAGCAGAGTGACCACACAGGTAAATACCGCTGTGGACAGGTATGCAATGGACAGGTTTGAGCACTGTGTGGGATTTAATAGTGGGCAGACTTGAGCAGTGGGTATCATGTCTGAGCAGCAGATAGGTCTGAGCAGTTGACAGGACTGAATAGTGGATGGCACTGACTCTGCAGTGGGAGGGTTTGAGTAGTGAATGAAATTCAACAAAGAATAGGACTAAAAAGGGAATGGAGTTGAGCAGTCAGTGAATATGTTTTAACAGTTCACTGCTACCTTAATCTTCCAGGACACAATATGTAAGTTTCTCATGTCACATCAGATCTTGCATGTCAGATCTTGCATCAGTTTGTATGTTTCAACAGTTCATCACTACCTTAATCTTCCAAGACACAATATGTAAGTTTCTCACATCACATCAGATCTTGCATGTCAGATCTTGCATCAGTGTGTATGTTAGATCTTGCATCAGTGTGTATGTTTGAATGGTTCATCGCTACGATCATCCTCCAGGATACAATACATAAGTTTTTCATGTCACGTCAAATCTGTCCTTGATAGGAAGCTGCTGTGCAATGAATGATTGAAACAAACAAGGCTGAAGCATTTGACTGAGTGTGATTCTCCTTGTCTCTTTCAGCAAAAAGTGCACAGACCTGGCAGTACTGTTTTATGCCTGCAGCTCCTTTATGTGCTATTTACATACATGTATAGTTGGTTTACATCAACACAGGGACATTTTTTTTTTTAAACAGTCCAGATTTTCATGCATTAAAGTATTGCTAAAATGTCAGAGCCTATTTGCTCAATGTTTGTTGTTTGCCTTCAAAGAGCCAAAGATGATTTTGCCTGGTGGACTCAAGTGTTACAAGGTCCTTTAGAAGGGCATTATTCAACAAAACTGAAACCATAAATTGTCCTTCAGAAGGGCATTTCTCAACAAAACTGAAACCATAGCCTTGAGACTACTGCAGCAAACAGAGCCAACAGCTCTAAACAGATGTCATGCACATAACACATATGGGACACAACCAATAGCTCTAAACAGACACATTGCACATAACACGGATACAACACCAGAGACCTGAATTGCGGACAGTACTCACTGTCACCTGGCTTGTGAGTAAACACAGGCATTGTCAAGAATGGCCAGACTGCAAAACATATTCAGAGATGAATCTCCTCACTCAAGACAACAGCAAGCCACAAGATATCATAGTGTACACTGATGGCTCATTTACTGAAGACCAGTCAGTGTGGGGCTTTACTGTCAAGCAAGCTGTGACCACCATCCATGAAGATAGTGCAGTGTATACAGTCTCAACCTCCAGCTTGACAATGGAGGTGGAAGCAAGCCAGGTGACTTTGAAAGGTCTGAAGTGTTGAGGAGTTTGAGACACTACATGCTGGCACAAAGCCAGCACATCACAGCACTGATCACCTGGAGGAGACAGGCATGGAAAAAGGAAGTGCTCAGTGATCTTCCTTGAAAGGACGAGAAAGGGCCATTGTGAATCATGAAAATTGGAACTTTTTCAAAGACAACATTTGGAAACTTCTGAGAGATGGGGTTGAGTGTGTGTGTGTGTGTGTGTGTGTGTGTGTGTGTGTGTGTGTGTGTGTGTGTGTGTGTGTGTGTGTGTGTGTGTGTGTGTGTTTGTGTGTGTGTGTGTGTGTGTACATATAAATGAGGTATTCTTCAAAATACTAGTTCTTCTTCTGCTTTCCAGTCTCTTTGGTCAAGCTATCTAAACCTGACTCCAGCTTTCCCAGATGAAGTCCACTGACTTCTCCAGCCCCACAGCTTCTCTCTCAGCCCTGCCTCTACCGGTGCCAGAGAGGGCTGCAGGCTGGCCATTGTTGAGCAATATGTTCAGGGGCCTGGAGGCCTGTCCCACAAGGACACTGAGCTGTCTGGGAAACACTGAGGCGAGAAGTAGACTAGTAATAAATAAACCTTCAGAAACAGAATCTTGCCTGGACTGACGTTCCTTGGCCAACTTGATGATGAAGTACATGGCATGTTTCACCTCCAAAACAATTGCATCCATGGAGACTGCAACACACGCAATTATTAAATGAAAGCAGACTGATTTACAGGTACAATGGATCCCCTCCCACCCTAAAAATCAAGTGAAGGTGGTCTTAAAACAGGGGTGGTTTCTAGTGAGTTTAATTACATTTTAAAATAAAGTTCTTTATACACTAAGTCATTATTAATTTGTAGGTGTACAGTGTTGAGCAAAGCAGTATTTTTTGGCCAATGACAAAGCATGTTACATATATAAATATACTGACCATCAGGACACAGCTCATAGCCAATAGGAATCACTGTAGCACCAGCTGTTACCAGGGGTTTTGCCATGAAACCAGAATTGCTATGCCTGAAAAAGAAGTCACATGAAAAACAAAACTCATAAATGTAAGAGAGGAGAATCCCATAAAAGACGAGAAATGGCACACAAATAACCCATATTTTATGAACCCAACAAAGATTAATACAAGATCAGTGACATGAATCTGTACATGTCAAGGAACAATGAATTCTTGAAGCAAATATATGGATAGGGGAAAGGACCAGACTGAACACACTCAGTACCAACCATCCAACTCGTCAGTCAGTTAATCAATCAACTTTAATAAGTAAAAAGTGTCAATAAATATGAGCAAAAACAAATATATAAAACAAAAATATTTTAAAAAATTAACAAAAATCAAGCCAGGAAGAATATGCATACAAACACAGAAATGCAAATACACTATGCATGCATGTATGCAACCACTCACACACACGCACACTCACACACGCACCCACACACATGCGCGCACTTATGAAACTCACATAATAATTTTCTCCTGCCAATAGCCTCCATGGATGAAGACAAAAATTGGTGACCCTGAAAAAATCCACCCACAGCAAAAATGAACAATACAACATGCAGTCACAGCTTCTGCATACTGTCACAATTTGTCTCTCATGTTAAAACTGAAACCTTTGGCCAATGCTCTGGCTGTGCTCCAGTTCAATTCTCTCCTTTCTGACCTCTGTCACATTCAATCCTCCAGTGCCTTTGAAACTGTGTTGAAAATTCACCCCTACAAACAACATATACAATATACACAACTAAAAAAAAGAAGAAAAAAAAGATTTAAAAAAGTAAACATGTTGGTTAAAAAAGCACTGTCACTGGTGTTTGTGAGGGAACTGTGGTGTGACATGTAGCTGTAGTGTGGCCTACGCCTGCATCAACTGTAACTGATATGAGTAGCTTTTGGGCAGTCAAAAGGTTAAAGGCACAATACAGAAGATCCCCCACACTAACCCTTTCGCTTTAATATATGGCATGTGACTTATGCCTGTGCTGGCTATAACTGATCTGAGTAGCTTTGGCAGTCAAAGGATTAAATGCACAATACAGAATACCCCCCCCCCCCCCCCCCCCACATGCTTCAACGAGAGATTCTTCTGACCTTTCTTTCCTGCAGAATCCTTCTGGGTGTAGACATCTAGCTTCTGGCGCTCTGTGCTGCCGTAACTAATATCTGACTCCACATCTAAACACCACTTTGCATCACGAGTTGCTGAAATCACAGAAATACTGGTCACTTTTGTCTGCTGCATTAGTCAAAATAATATTAATAAGTTTTATTTATACTGCACTTGTCCCAGTTTTTAAAACGAGCTCCAAGCACAGTACAGCATCACATCAGTCACATAATAGCTAAGAAACACATGCAATTAAAAATATGATCTAGGGAAAACAAGTGTATGTAAGAAGGCAGTTATAGTGAATTTTTAATGAAAATAGTGTAAACTAACAAAACTGTACCATCGTGTCTGAATCAAAGTGCGTCTGCAATTTTACAAGACAATAAACAAATAGGAAACAAGACTATAACAAACAATTGATGATCATTAAGACAACATACACATAATAACAAATATCTAATTTTGATTAAATTCAATTACACTAGCAAGTGGTTAGACATTCCCACACCCATAAAGACATTCACATTATCTGTTGTTATCTGCTGTCTGGGATACATTGTACAATTGGTTTCGGATGTAAGCCCTTAAAATCATTTTCTATTCTGTTATCTGTTATTCTTGTGCCATGATCACACACACACACACACACACACACACACACACACACACACACACACACACACACACACACACACACACACACACACACTCACACACACGCACACACACACCTGGTACCAGCACACACAATCTCTTTAACATAGGATTCATGCAGGTGGTATTGCAATGTGTGCCCAGTTACCAAAACAAACAAACAAAAAACACCACACACACACACACACACACACACACACACACACACACACACACACACACACACACACACACACGCACACACACACCTGGTACCAGCACACACAATCACGTTAACATAGGATTCATGCAGGTGGTATTGCAATGTGTGCCCAGTTACCAAAACAAACAAACAAAAAACACCACACACACACACACACACACACACACACACACACACACACACACACACACACACACACACACACACACACACACACACACACACAATGTAATACTGATGCATCATCTTTGTTAGTAACAGTATTACTGAAGTATTTCCTCCCCCAGTTTCCATCATTTTCATCCACCCATCACTACCTTCCACCATCCCATACTGCAGAACTTTGTGCAGAGGTCTCACCATTGGTAACAGTTTTGATGTGAGATTCCAAAACCTCTTGTGGACCCATGCGATGAGACCATCGACTGGGCGAGTAGTGATAGTCCAGCTCCTGCATATGCAAATGAAGTTTACACATAAAGCACATGTAGACCAAGTAGAGCTGCATGTGTGTATGTGTGTGTGCATGCATGTGTGTGTGCATGCATGCGTGTGTGTGCTTGTGTGCATGTGTGTGTGCGTGTGTATGTAGCTTGCTGTTTGGTTCGTTGTTATTTGAACTCTTTGTAACCTTTGATAATATCATTTTGCACTTGCTGAGTTTCAGTGTGGGTGTTTAAATTTGAATTTTGTACAGCATGCTATGCACTGTGAGAGGTTCAGGCTTTGCAATGTTTTTATTTTATTTTTTTTAATGAAAATTTACCGTGAATTATTTGAGTTTGGTTTTGAAGTACTCAAAGTCTCTGGTAGCCAGCTGGTAATTGCAAGTTTTTCCAATGGCAAATTTTGACAAAGACTGATGATCAATAAAAGGTGTGTAACAGACATACACTTGTCAGTGCAAAATTCTAATTCTGTCTCCCTCAAAGGTCTCAATTACTATATCACCACAGCTGCAGGATAATTTTCCCTTTCCATCAGTTCATCTCTTATCCCAGCTGAAGCATGAAAAGCATTGGTACGGCTGCAATAATGTGGCAGGTTTTTGCACCTGATGGTTGCCATGACTACCACTAGTGGAAGGGTATAGCATAAAGCCATTATTCTGGCTTTGCAGGTAGCCACACTTGGATTCAGTCACCCAGGACCACATTCAAAACCACACTCAGATATTTTAGGTGCCAAGGTGAAACACAAACCAAGTGAAAAACTCATTCTTCTAACTGATGGCAAATGACTGGGGCCACCTGGGTGTTGCCACCCTGCATTAGTCAAGCACTCAAGACTCTTGTCACAGACACAAAGCAGTAAGACTTCAGTACTGCCCTGTGCATGATGGTTGCATTGAAGCCCCACCCTGGCTGGTCACAAACACTGTTTTTTTGTTGTTTGTTTGTTAACTTCTGCCTGTTGCTGTGTTGGAGAGAAGCAAAAAAAAAACCCAAAAAACACACCAAACTGTTAACAAAGCTATAGTTGAAGGCTCAGCGAGCTGCTACATATTGCATTTGCAGTCTAAACATTTATGAGAAAATAATACGGTTTACAGTATGTATTTAAACAATACAAAATTGTAGTGGAAAATGGCTGCAGCCAGCTTGATAGACAAGCATGCTACAACAGCTGTTGTCTGCTTATATATATATTTTATACATGCCACTGTCATCATGCTTTTGCTGAATACCTTAATTACTAAATGAGCTCATGTTTAAAAATAAGACACCACAATGCCACCTGACAAAGGGAGACATACTTAATTTTATATTACCCCCCACCCCACCCCATCCCCCCCCACACCTTTACTTTACAGAGTGACTCCTTCACTTCAGTAACATTATTTTAGCCTTATTGTCTTAATTGGACAAAGGGGTGTTATTCATGCTGTTGGTACTGGACCCTCACATCCCATCAGTTCACACCAAGTTTCATCTCAGCAGGTTCAGCAGGGCTGTGGGCTGAGTACCAAAGCATTTATCATAATTATGGTGTTGACACAGACTGACAAACAGACTCTTCCTTGTACTTAAACCAATTAAATGGCCAGTTTGTGGGGATGGTTGGGGGGGGGGGGGGGAGGGGGGCACAGACAATTTATTAGTGAGTTGCAAATATAAAGGTACCTCACTGACACTGTTGCTTTTGGATGCAACCAAATCCATTAACCTTCAAACAGAAGCAGTTTTTTCACTCTTGTGCGTAGGATCATTAGAGTAGGGGGTTCGGGTCATGAAGGGAGTAAAACAGGGTGAAAGTGGGCCATGGGAGTAAGCTGGTTGGGTAAATTAGTTTGCTGTAGCCCATTTTTATAACTGCTTTTATTAGGACAGCAATTTTTATGAAGCAGACCTCATAATGATAAAGATTTAAATGTGATGTAAATCTTTGTGATATATGCAGCTTTGATGTCAGTTGGGCTTCTCATGTATTTATTTATCAATGACTTTTTACCCCAATGTTTGTTGTTGTTGTAATTTCCTTTCTTGTTTTATGATTGGCTTGAATGAGTGATGAGTGTATCTGGCACCACAGAACATTCCTAGTTCAACTGTACTGACACTTGGCAATAAAGCTGTATTGTATTAAACTGTGATGACCAGTATGAATATCATACTACTTTCATGATGTAATTTGTACCTGTCCATACCCCCAGTAAATAAGGCCTTCACAATCTTCAAACAAAAGTTGGGTACATAATCTTTTACCACAGGCACAGTAACCTCAGTGAGTGTTGTGAGCACAAGGTGAAGCAAGCACTGTCAAATCAAGTACTTCTTTATTCCATTCAAAGGAAAATGTGGGTGCCACAAAAATATCTACCCGAATAAAATTGCGCAGCAGCATAGTGTGCAGTAGCATACAGGCAAGGTTAAACTCGTAAGTATTATTTAAACAGAGTATAATATTACTTATGGAAGTGCACTCTAAAGTGTCATGATTTGAAGCGAATGTTTGCAGTGTCATACACATAATATGATTGATATATAATGTTAATATATGTAACACATTAACAAGCACAAGTATCACTATTTTTATCATATATACATCCTTTTACACCCACACCCATACACCCTCCCCCCTTCACACAACACACACACACACACACACACACACACACACACACACACACACACACACACACACACACACACACACACACACTCACAAACACACACACACAAACTGGCCTAAAAGAGTGTACATTAATATATATAATAACAAGCTAAGAGATCAAAAATTAAAACACAAAAACACCCTCACCTCAGGTGCACACAACACACTCAATACAGCCCCCCCAAAATGATACACTTTAAGTTAAAACATCCCCCCCACCCCCCACCATTCCTCATATTTTATCTCTTGAAATTTGTTTAATAGGATATATATCTTACATACTACATTCACTCGAAGCTTAAAAATGTCACAATTAACACAAAGTGGTAATGTTTACATTTCAAACAATCCCAGTTAACATGAAAGCAGAAATAGCACTAATATATATACACTAATAAGTCTACACAACCACTGACTCAAAGAACCAGTGACTTCCAACACCCGCTTTTCATGGGAGGATGAACAATGCCAGCTGCTTGCAATATGAATCTGCAGGATTACAATGCAGTACTTTTACACTTATGACTGAACCATAGGTTCCAGTACCAACTTTTCAACTTTTTTTTGTAGAGCTATGAAACACACACACACACACACACACACACACACACACACACACACACACACACACACACACACACACACACACACGCACAAAAAAGAAGAAGAAAAAAGAGTGAGAGTGAGAGTCACACACACACACACACACACACACACACACACACACACACACACACACACACACACACACACACACACATTCACACAGGGTGTGACAGTCACAGTTAGTGACAGTCACACAAAATGACACACACACACACAAACACACACACACACTAATAAAGATTTGCTTTGTTTATAAATCAGTCATGCAGGATCAAGTTACCTGGTCTGGAATGGAAGACGTCATTTTGCATCAGCTAGGAGTATACAGTCAACTGGAACTAGTGGAAGAGATGATGATCAACACTCAAAAAACCAAGCAGGCCAATCACAATCATACATCAAGAATAATATAATACTGTCAACCACACAGCAATTTCTTTACACAAAGTCACAAATCTTCATTAGCTTGTGAACTTGGATTGAAAATGATCAATCTGGTAGTGGTACAGCTCTGTAGACAGAAAATTATTGATTGATGAAACACAATGACAGTAAGAACACCTTGTGAAGGTTGAAGACTCACACACTCATGCTGACACTGATGGACATACATACACTTGCAAGCAGGTGCCTTCAGTGGGCTGGATAATAACATTACCAACACATTTGACACACCTACAGCACGGTTTCAAGTGTGTGTGTGTGTGTGTGTGGGGGGGGGGGGGGGTGCGCGCACGTGTGCATGCATGCACGTGTTGTGTGTATATATAATATACATATCTGTGTATGCAACACAAAGTACAAGTTTAAAATTTTACTTTCGTTTTCATATATATCGCCAATAAGCGGAAGTCGCTCAACTTCTCCGGGGGGAAAGAAATTCGTGTCGACTGTTCCGCTCATGCCACAGTTGTCATCATGTCATGCAAATTCCTCCCTACCTTAGACATACACTAAGATATATATATATATATATATATATATATATATATATATATATATATATATATATATATATATATCTGTCATTGTTTGAGCTGCCCGGGAGAGAGAGAGAGAGAGAGAGAGAGAGAGAGAGAGAGAGAGAGAGAGAGAGAGAGAGAGAGAGAGAGAGAGAGAGATTCTTCATTTCCAGTTCTATCATCTCACGGGACACGTGTCTTCTACCTGTAACATTAGCTATTGGCTTTTGATTCATACGTCAGGCAGCTGCTATCAGATTAGCGCACATCGCCTTGAACAACAAACAAACAATTGTCAAAGTTCACACCTGTTAGGTGAAACCGGCACCAAGGAGTTTCCTTCTAGCCTCGTTTTCATCGAAGCTGACGGTGTTTTCCCGTTTCACATGCGCAGTGAAGACTTACACGTCAGAGAGACAGGAAGAGGTCCGTGTTATGGCAGTTCAAACAGAGCAGTGGGGCGCTATGAATGCCATCATGTTATTACAAGTTTTTCTTCAAGTGCTCAAGAAACAATGAGCTATGCGTCTAGAGTGTTTAGTTCTCATTATAGCCTGTCTCTCTGCAGGCTTTTCAAGGTGAGTTAACACCCACGATTACGCAGTGAATGATTTGAAGCGAATGTTTGCAGTTTGTCTGGTTTGTGTGAGGAAAAAAATCGTCTGCCACAAATGTCGCGGTATGCTATCGAACTTGAAGAGTAATCGCGAAAACTATGCTGTTTGCAGTTTATTGTTAAAACTGAAGGACAGTTATTTGACGAGCTTTCCTTCACATTACTGTGTGTTTTATACCGATATTTTCTTTATTAATACTAATTTATTTTGCCAGACACGCACGTGTTTACCAGTCACAGGGCGCACCCCCTTTTAATTGTGTGTTGTGCTATGAGATTACATGGCGAAAAGTCGGTCGTTCCGCGTGTTTAGTCGGCCAAGGGAAAGAGTATTGTGTAGAAGGGTGCGTGTTACAGACTTAATGTGAGACTACAACTTTGAGTTAGGAATGCGGTCACTGCAGCAGTCAGTCAGTCAGGGTCACACATGCTGTCTCACTCTCAGTATATTTTGTAGCTGTTGTCTAGTATCGCACTTTGTCACAACTTGCATACAGTGACAACACTGACATATAATAGATACAGCACAGGCAGGTTCAGTCGAGACCAAGTTTGGGGCAATTACACTGTCATTAATGCTTGCTCAAATTGTCAAAATGATTCAGCAGCAGACCATGTTGTGAGTGTGACACTGACACACAGTTAGCCTTATCATAATATCAAGTGTGGGACACAAGCAGTCTAAATATATTATACGATGCCTTCCCTGAAACCAAGTATACAGTGGCATCAGCATTGTCCCACCTACCAATCAATCCTGAACACTTGTCGGGGGGGTAGGTTGAATAATTTGAAAATGATGTAGCAAAGCAACAAGCACACCAAGAAAAACAACAACAACAAAAAAGACATCACCTAAGGTAAGTGCAAAAGCAGACTCTACAGATAAATACGACAGGAGAAGTGTGCAGAATGGAGAGGTGGATGAAGAAGGAAAAAGAAGAAGAAATTTGTTTCTGTTGTCAACTGTTGATATAATATTAATATTATTACCATGTGTAATACTGACACTAGTGACAGCACTCATTGTGGGGCCTGCATCCTTATTATCTGGAGGAGAAGAATGTACAACTAGCAGAGGGTAGTTATTATTTGGAGTTTAACGCCCTGTCAACCACACACAAACAGGAAGTACATGTACGACATTGACATAATGAGTAAATGACAAGGAAGGAAAGAAATTGTGTGTTTAAGTTTCATATCAATTATCATTGTATATTTTCTGCTATGTGGCTAATTTCCCCACATAATCGCTTATAATTTGCTTGTACAGAATGTGCCCGTAATCAGTGTTGCCTGGTGGAAGTATAATAATTAATATTAATAAATTACATGATAATTAAAGGTTTAAAATAAAAAATGCAGAGTGATTTGTTTTTCTTTGTTTCTTGCTGTTACATTGCTATCACACAGTTTTGTATGGAGGCCCATTGTGTAGAAGAGGTACTTTCAGGAATACAAAGTTGAGGAAACACTTGAAAACTAATCCATTTCGGCATTTGTCTGCAGTTGCCAGTCCAGTCCAGTGCCAGAGTGTATGATTGTGTTTGTGTGCATGAATTTTGAAATGCAAATTACAAGGTCATTTCCATTCACTCTGGCATGTCCAAGGTGGTATCCACGGGGGTTTTCAAAGCTGGGTGTCGAATATTGACACATGTATTGATGTAAATTGTAAGTGAGTCTGGGCTTCAAAATCCCACTCCACTTTTCACTTTTTCTAAAATTTTAGAAAGCATATTGAATCTTTGGGGATGATGGCATGCATGGTCAGACTGTCACCTCTTTAGGAAAACCAGCATGTGTGACTGCTGCCACCTTCATTGGCATTGGGAGTTACTCCTCCTTCCGCTCTTATTTTATGTTTGCAGGTGCTTAGCTGCTGAACCGGAGAGTCAAGTACCATTGCAGCGGAACCCTGCAGATGATGGAACTGCCCAGCAAAACAGAGATGGGAACCGAGGGCATCAGGTGGTTCTCCCACCTCAGACCCAGCCCTCCCCCCAAGACCAGCAGCAGCAAAAACATCCACAGGCCTCAGATGGGAAGGCCAGAGATGTAGGTCACAGTGCTACAGCTGATTCCCAGAGTCAGACTCCAGTGGTGCCTGATGGTTCCCATGGTGACACAGCAAAGGAGGTTGAGGCTGGGGGCAGCTTTCAGGATGTTGGGAACATTGGCCAGTCTGCTGGTGCTGACTCAGTCCTGGTAAGTAATATACTACTACTAATAATAATCTCATTTTTAATATGTCAAATCCCTCTATCACTGTATCAGTCTATGACTATACATGCATGAAACTCAAAGTGTTATACATGAAACATTACAACAATACAGAAGCTAGTACATTATCCTGTTACTTCGTGTCATTAACACTGTTACTGTGTTAGCCTCTTCTAGCACCATGACATTGACAATGAGAGAGGCAGAAATTCTTGAAGGGCTGGAAAAGTTTAGCAGTAGTGGCTAGCAGTTAGCAGACAAAATATTTCTACAGAAACTCCAAATCCTCTAATTAGAGATCCCTCTTTTGATCCTTCATAAATGCTTGATAGCAAAACATGTGACTCAACTTACTATGTAATTATTATTGATTGTTTTTTTTATGGTGCTGTTCCTTGCTTTTATGCAGACTCATTAATTTCACTTGTTTTTAGTGCATGCTGGGTTGGTTTAGTGTTTCCATTCACTGAACCCTAACATGGACTACATGAGCTTTAATTTAACATACAAGTGTGACCCTGTGTGCATGTGTGTGTGTGTGTGTGTGTGTGTGTGTGTGTGTGTGTGTGCATGTATGTGTGATTTTTTTTGCATATTGTATACATGTATACATACAAAGGAGGGAATCAGTTTCCCTTATGAAGTGAATTGCAAGGGTTTCTATGTAATTATTTAATTATTTAGCTGAAAATAAATTAGTTCTTCAAATTTAAAAGTGCAGTAATCCCCCAACCACCCAGAATTAGGAGGTCCAATGATAATTATGCCCATAAATTAGGATAGCTGTAGACAGTGAGTGACTGTTGATAATGACCCAGGGCACTAAACGAGCTTTGAAATGATGTGTACATTGGATAGTATGTCAAGTGTTTTACACTTTCACTTACTCCAGTGTCATAAATTGGGCAGGTTGGTTTGTACACACACACACACACACTAACACTAACACTAACACTAACACTAACACTAAAGCTCCAGTGAAGTAAGAAAGTTAGAGTTCATTCGATGGAAACACTAAAACAACCCAGCATGTACTAACAAAAACATGAAGTACACTGAGTCTGCTTAAGAACAGAGACCAGTGACAAAAATAATCAGTAGTAATAGTAACATTGTACACAACATTTGTAAACTTGTATAATATATAAGGAATATTTTATATAATGTTTATATAGCATGGGTGGAGACCACCAGTGTTGAGACATGGTTTGTGAACTTAAACTGTAGTTAAAGAGTCTAGTCTTTAGTTTTACAATATAATACTTAATAGACTCATAATGGAATGTACCATAATAATAATAATAGAAATTTTTAATGTGCCTACCCTGTGGCTCAAAGCACTGAACAAACATAACGCATTAACACATGTAATGTACATCACGATGGAGGATGTTAATTGTTATCCACAGTTTAAAACTATGTACAAAGTGCACGCGCGCGTGCGCGCGCACACACACACACACACACACACACACATTCTCTCTCTCTCTCTCTCTCTCTCTCTCTCTCTCACTCTCTCTCTCTCTCTCTCTCTCTCTCTCTCTCTCTCTCTCTCTCTCTCTCTCTCTCTCTCTCACACACACACACACACACACACATACACATTGTACAGACCAATTGGAGTGAAGGACAGTGTTGCTTAACTGAAACATTTGGAGAAGAGAAATGTCTTGAGTTTGCTTTTGAAGGAAAAGAAAGTAGCAGAGTGCCTGATGGGGTAGATTGTTCCAGATGTGTGGACTGAAGTGTGAGAAAGTGCGAAAGCCATGGGTTTTGTGGTTGAAGCATTGGAGTTTGAGCATGCATGTGTCTGGTGAAGAGGGGAGAGAGTGTGGGAAGGTGCAGTGGCTCAGAAAGATAAGAGGGGGTAGAACCTGTGATTGCATTCACACACACACACACACACACACACACACACACACACACACACACACACACACACACACACACACATGACAGTTCTTTCCCATTAAAGGGTAGAGATATTCTGGCATTTCATTTCAGGGGTATGGACCAAAGATATAAAGATGTCATTTTATCTCTTTGCTGTGGGCTGATAAAAAATTTTTACAGGTCTGGTGGAACAGTGGAAGGGAGAGTTCCACTGGTCCACTAGCTGTTTTTAGTGGTCATGGGCCACTGGACCTGTGGGAATTTAGAGCCCAGACCATATCATTGTTTGGACATACAAAAATGTTGCGCACATTGGTAGGAATGGGAAGTGCTGCTTTCGCGGCTTATCTAGCCATACCCAGGTAGGGTGCTCTGAATCAGTGAATGCAACAGTGTGAGGAATAAATGAAGTATTAACAAAAACACTTTTTTTGCATGGTGTGTGCCAGTTGGTATTGATGCCTTAGCAGGGGGGGGGGGGGGGGGGGGGGGGCATGTTACTGTATGTAGAGGAGGCTGGACATTTGATGCTCAGTCAGAATTAATTTGTTTTGGTGGCATTGAAAGTCATTGATTTTTGGATGTGGTATCTGTCAGGCGTATCATGTTGTTACTCCGGCTGATTATTTTCGGGCACAGTTTAGTGGGCCAGGAACAGCTGGATCAGTACTTATCAAGGTTTCCTCCCTCCTGAATAATCGATTCATGTTAGCTCAGCTGGCTTTGTGTAGGTGTTTACCAGGAGTGGGAGGCACTTTAATGGTGTAATTATAAAAGTGAGTTTATCACTTAATGCTGGGTAGATAAGAGAAGGTCTCAATTCTCAGTGTTGCAGAGCCTTATGAGTTATGGTCTAGTCAAGCCAATTATTGTTCACACACACACACACACACACACACACACACACACACACACACACACACACACACACACAAACACACACACACACACACACACACACACACACACATGAATACACACACAAATATATATATATATAATATTATACTATATTGCATATACATGCACATGCTTGTAAATAACGTGAGTTAAAAAAAGACACACAAAAAGACTGTTGACTTCAGATCTTATCAACTATAAAACTTTTTGTAACCATTTGCCTTTGTGTGATGGTACATCACATAAAACTTAGTAGTGTGGAGAAAGTTTAGTGAGCTCTCTTTATGGTCACTGTCACAATAAATGTTTCAAATCCTGACAAGTTGGCTGCTTCATGTCTTTTAAACTGCTGAGCTTTTTTGCAGCCAAACTCTGTGTAGATGCGCGCATCATAAGAGCAAATTCTGTATTGTATCATGAATTCCCCCAGCTCCCTCCAAAGATGTGCTGCATGGTTCAGTCGGTGGGTAAGTTGGCTGACAACAAACATGGAGAGCTTTTTACTTCAGTGCTCAATAGCTTGTTTTGATCATTTGTACCACATTCGCAGTTGCCTTTGTGGCTTTCCCCTGAGTTTGTTGTGGGTCACTGTCAGTTGACCTGCTCCTGCTTCTGCCTGGGTTAATTGATATTGGACAAGATTTTATCTTTGTGGTGAGTGTCTGTCTGGAGCCAGAACAATAGACATACAAACATTGTAACTAATTTGTTATTGATGGGAAAAAGTAAAAGAATGCAGAATGCTTTATTCATCCCATTACGGGAAATTACAGGGTCAACTCGCAATGTATATATATATAAAGCACATAAAAGCAGTAGCAAACATATAAACGAAACAACTAACTAACCAAAAATAAATTATCATGATGTTTAAAACTATACAGTATCAATTAATATTATGTACATAATATGTGAATCACAATTCACAGCATCAATACAATGCTTTCAGTTTCACTCATCCATGCTGCTAAGTGCTATATAAATATGTGCCGTAGCAACATTTTCAGCAGTAAAACAATAGTCAACAAATCACACACGTATGTATACAGACACTCACACTGACACTGTGACAAACACCTGGATGTATTACACACATGCATGCCCCCACCCCCACCCCAACACACACACACACACCTGTCATTTTATGTATGCTCACAACTTCCATTAAATATAGAAACTGCTGATGGCACAGACAAAAATTTCCACTGGGCAGTGTGTTTTGGTAATGTGAGCAATAGATCATGCAGGTGAAAGAATGTTGTTCACTTGATTTCTCTTTATTTTTAGCCTTCTTTCAATATTTAAATAGCTATGGTCACCGCAGGAAAATGTGCAAGTGGGTCTGAAAATAGAGAAAAAAAATCAAATAATTGTATTTGCAGTTATAGATGGCCTGTGCTGCACCTTTGCTTGGGGCAGTCTTTAAATAAGGAGTACACAGCTGTGTGCTGTTTTGACCACTAATGTCAGTTTCTAAAGAGAGGGAAGTGCAGACCCAATGCCTTGTTTTGTTATAAATGTAATGGCCCTCCAGGATAAGGCCTTAGACATAGCTTTATGTGTGGATGTCCAGAGTTATTTGAGTGTAATTGAGACTGGATTTTCAGTTTAAATTGAAACCCCTTATAAAGTTATATTGTCATGTCAGTTTTCAGACGACACCTACTGAGTTAGGTTTGATAGTGATACAGTCAACCACAGAAACATATTGAATATTAATTTGTTTTGATTGACAGTGCAGCACAGTTTGATTGATGTTAATGATGCAGGCTGGAACGTTCATCAAGTCAAACAAAAATATCAGTGGCATTAAATACAAGTGGACCTGTTCATCCAAAGCGGTATAATGAAATACACATACCTGCACATGTACAGTACAAGCAATACACACATGCATCTCATGATTGATTAACTCAGTAACTGGCATGTGTTTGATGAATTGCACGATGTGATTCTGTGCTGTCAGGCATTTGCCCAGTAACATTTTACGTATAATTGTATTAATTATTATTATGTGTTTTTGGATGATTATAAAGAGAACAACCACAACTAAGTGCGTGCATTTATAAAACATATGCACTTAAGTTTGCAATATATGCTTCATTAAGTAGTACACTGTCCACAGTACTGGTATATTTATATAACAGTAATAATAACTCTTAAATAGCACTCTACCCTGTAACAATTTATCAGCTTGCAGTGCTGTACATTATCAACATCCACATCCATATGAAATTCAAAAAAGCACAAATACTGTAAATGTATTGTAAGTGTAAATGCATACATCAACACTCAAGCATTTCCCACCCCTACCACCCCCAATATCATTACAAACAGACACCTACACACTCACCCACCTGCACCCCTCCCCCCCCCCCCCCCCCCCAACACACACACACTTTTTTCAGCTCATACTACAGGGATAAAGGTGTCTTTATGTCTGTGGCCCATACCCCTGTGTATATTGTTATACATTTGTAACATTATAATTTTATGTAAATACTACTAATATAGTAATAATGCACTTTTAAGGAGCCAAGGGCACAGAGTATTTAGAGTGACAAAGTCAAACACACCTTCAGAAGCCATGAAAACAGAGAAAGAAGTGTTTTACAGGGTGTCTATCTCTCTCCTCCATTGGTGGTTCGGTCATGTTTGAAGACCAGTGAAAATAATGGGGGGAGCAGTAAGATTTGTGATTCACTGATTCCCAGACCAGCAGAAAGTTTCAGGCAGGCTCTAGCCCTGATGGTAAACATGTATTTAGCACCCAGGGGAATCCAGCACTTGTCTGTTTCTTTCCCCCAGACACAAAAAGAGGAGGAAGCTGCACCCAAGTCAGTGGATGTTCAGCCCCCCTCAGAAGGAGAGAAGGCAGTGGATGTACAACAAGACAATGTGAACAAAGAGATCACGCTGCAGCCCAAGGAGGATGGGTAAAAATGCACTGCTCCATCTTATCTGTTCTCTGTAACTGTCTTCAACTTGACACACCCTCCAGTACTTGCAGCTCTGCTTCTGATTTTCTCATCTCCCAGATTCACTGTACCTGACTTCCAACTGTCTGTTCCAGAACCTTTTTCATCTCTGCACCTCTGCATGGAATGACCTAGCCATTCCTCTCTGAAAAAACCCTCCTGGGCTCTCTCGCACAACTGGTGTAGCTATTTTCCCCTGCCTCAAGCCTCTGTTCCACCTGTTGAAGCTGTTTGTAAATGTGTGTAGTGTACTTGTGTGCTTAGAATGGCCTTTCTGGACAGGTTTTTGCACTTTAGAAATATTTTATTTATATTCATTATTAAAGACTGCTGACTTAATTCATCATGCCATTCCTGCACTGTCAACTTGCCCCTCCCCCCCCCCCCCCCCCACTCACCCCGCCCATGCACACCAGCAACCTAGTACTAGTAGCAGCATGAAAGGCACTACCCCTCCTTGAGGTTAAAGGGAACAGCCTTCTTAGAGGAAAGTTTCATCAAACAGGTTTAACTAGAAAAGATTAAAAATAAAACAACAATAGAGCCCCAGAACCATCAGGGATGTTGTATTAGAATGCTGTCATTTCTGACTTATTTTTGTGTGATGGAGAGTGGGACTGACAGCAGACAACAGCGACAAGTGTCACATATCACCCATGTAGCACCCCCCCACCTTTTTGATATCAGGGCCTGAAAGGTCCATGCTTGCATCACTGAAGAAAAGAGACAATGACACACCATTGGGCTGGCTGTGACTCTGGATGTGTTTTCTACAGTTGAGTCCCACCTACCATCACTTCAAGATGCCAGAGTGTTCAAAATTTAAAATAAAATCAATATAGCATTTTGAAACAAAATCCAGGAGTTGAAGTTTTTATTTTAGTCTATTTCTTAGCTTCTACTTGTTAGGCCACCCATTTAGGCAAACCCACTTTTGAGAAGGCTAGTTCCTTTAAAGCATTCATCCAGGGTGGCCTAAGGATGATGTGTAGGACCCTTAGTAATCCATACCCTTCTGCATACCAAATGACACAATGATGTTTTGATGGACATGTGTCACAGGAAAACATGTCATGCTGAAAGGTCTGAAAAAATTGTGTGTGAGTTGGACTTGGAAACAAAAACAGAAAGCAGCAAAAACTGGATGGGGTGCCACTTAAGGAGGCTAGCCTTTTCAAAACCTGTTTTGTCCAAGAAGGGCAACAAAATCAACAGTTTTATTTTCCATTATTCAGATGCTGTTGATTTTATCTTCAGTTTAGAATCCTTTCTGTGTTGTCACTGTCAGTGATGATTAACGGGATTTGGTGTAAAAACAACAACAACCAGTCAGGTGTCACAGCTGGCTTGATTGCTACCCACGTGGCCTCTTTGGATATTGTTTCTTGGATGACCTTTCAGTGCACATCTGTGACAAAAACAACAGAAAAGAAAACAACTAAGTAAGTAACTTGATGTTTTATGCCCAGTCAACCATTACAGTTATATCATGGTGGGAAAAAGAAAACAAAAGAAAAACAAAAACAACAACAAAAATCAACAACCATTGGAAATGGAACCACATTTTTATTGATTAGTGTGTATGTGTGTGTGTGTGTGTGTGTGTGTGTGTGTGTGTGTATTGCGTTTTTTTTAATATATTTTTATAATACTTTATGTAAGTTTTTTGGTAGGACTATGCTCTACATGTGTATAGAATATCATATTAAGGTTAATATGTATCATGTGAGCACTCAGAGCGTTGATGAGCGCATGTTAAATGTACATTATTATTATAGACAGGATTGCATCTGGCATAATAAAGGTGTAATATCATTTGAGGGTAATATATGTAATATTTATTTAATCAGAAAAGAGAACCAATGATGGCTGGATGAACCACAGAAAAGAAGATAATAAGTGGAAACAAAGTCTGCATGCAGTAGTTTTTTTAGTTTTTTAAAAATGGAAGTGAGCAACAGAGAAGAAGAATAAAAAATAAATAAAAAAGGTATTTAAAACAAAATCCATGATTCCAAGTTTTGCTTTAATCTCAACTAAGTTTTGGAGAAAGGCCAGTTTTGTTACTTAAAATTCTCTCATAAAACAAAAACGGATTAAAAAAATTAAAAAATACAAAACACAACATGATCAGTCTTTGACACAGGAGCAATTGTTTCAGTGAGATAAAGACAATTTCCCCGTATTGTCATTTAAATCTCTTACCAGTCTCACCCCCGTTATTTTTTTGCATTGTGTTTAGCCCACCCCCTCAGATTATTGCTGATCATTTTTTGTTTTGATTAATTACTTTCTCCAGGGTGTGCATTATGAGGCTGTATTGATTGCCCCGCTTATACCAGTGACTGGAATCATAAACTAATGAACAGCTTATGTGCAGACAGTTTAGTGTTAACCCATTCGCTGACCGAGCCTGTAAAATTTTCAGGCTAAAAAGTGCATGCACAGACTTACAAACGGTACATTTTCTGGTTCTGTTACAAATCTACTTTCAGTGCTGTGCATTTTAATAGAAATCCGTTCACGTGCTAAAGCAAGAAGAAGGAAAAAAGGCTAAAGAATGTCAAATTTCGCTCTTTTAGTGGTCCTTTTCAAGTGACATTGTAGTAGTGAAAGGGTTAACTGGCATGACCATGCAACAGGTGTGGGTATTACCCTTACCTGAAGCTTGTTGTTGCATGGCACAGAATATCATTTTCACATCAGCGGAGGCTTTGGAAGTGGTGCTTCGTTGCAGTACTGAGTGGGTGATGAAGCTTGCAGCTAGTGTAGTGTGAATAGGAAACTTGTTAAATTTATGGACATAATTGTACATCCAGCGAAAGCGTCTGTGCAATTGAAAATGAAATAGCAGCTCTGATATGGTGGCATTTAGACTCGGCGCCATAGCAAATGGATCAATGGCTGAGTGAATACCATCGCCTTATCTTGTGCAACTTCAGTACCATCATATTAGCTGGTGTGAATCATTTGTTTGATTCAGCTGTGACATTTTAACCATCCAGAGTGCAAGTTTGATGTCTTCTGAAACTGAAGTATACCTTGCTTTACAAACAAAGTCAGTTTGATGATCACAAACAGTGTAGGAAGTTGGTCACAATGTTGACGTATGGGCCATGCTTTCATAAGAGGAGCACATAAGCCTGTGCAAGAGCAGTGTGTCTCTTTACCGGATTTGTTCCAGTCTCAAAGTGACATTACCATCATGTTCACAGGCTCATGGTTACAGGACTCTTGAAATTAACTAAATCTTGTTCTTCAGCAGCAGCTTTCCACAAAGGCCAGAATGCACTTTCGTGTTCACATGCTGATGATTGTGGCATTACATGTGTGCAGCAGTGCGACACATGCACCATACAATGCAGGTGGTGAGCAGAATGTCCAAGAACACCTTGTTGAAACACCAGCCTCTGTCACACTGGATGTCAAAACACCCCACTTCCCTGATGCTGTTCTGCCTGATGTCAAGGTCAACCCTGAGGACGAACTAGCAACAGAATCTGCCAAGGTTTCAGAGGAAAGGTAGAGTTGTCTGAATGGTGTCCTGCAGGAACTTGGCCAAATTCCTTCAGTATGTAACACTGGCGTGTCTTACTGTGGGCATCCAAATTCCCTTCAGCGTAACACCAGCATGTTTTTATTATTGGCTGGATTAGCTCTCTGGATCCCCACCCCATCTGTGCACCCTGCAGATCAGTGCACTATAAATGGGCGCTTCTTTGTATTGTTGTATTTGGGTTCTTCAGTGCTGGTGACAGAATGTGGGAAATCCAGTCCAAAATGGAAATGTAACCAAATGATGCAGAAACATCTTGTTTTTGTCAATAACACATTGAAGTTTCAAGCTCAAATGAAAGCTAGATGACCTGGGATACAATTTCCAATATATCACTTTTTTTTAATCAGAAATCATAACATGTGGACTATACATGTATAATAATTGAATGGCCGAGTAGGTAACGCTTTGATCAAATGTGACACCTCGTCTTCCTGGCTACAGTACTAAATTTTCAGTGTCTGGGGTCCAAAACACTGGATACTCTTGGAATGAATGGCTGTGGCTTTTTTAGATGCATCCAGTCCATTTCCATATGCATTGCTTGACCATGGGAGAGAGATATGCTGTAGTTATTTTACTGTCTGTTAGCTGGCTATTAATTTTTATTTATTTATCATTCTCTATGCAGCTGTCTGTTGGTCTCAGTTGTCATGCAATATTACCATTTGAACCCGGTATCAATTATTATTTCATGTCACATGTAATACTGAGAGAGATGTGCTTGGTTTATTTCACTGTCCGTTCACTGTTATTGTTGTTTTTAAGTTTATTGCTTATCACTCTACATAGTTACCTGTTGGTCTAAGCTGTGTGATAGTACCAAACTACCATTTAGATTTTGACCAGGATACCGCTTGCTCATAGCTTATGTTCCTTACACATGTTTTCTGCAGCCACACCCAGCCACCATCAGACCAGCTGTCAGAAGAAGCATCACCTTTACAGACACCTCCTACCAGCTATGAACCACCACGGGTTGACACAAAACAGCCAGCAAGTCAGCTTGGCGAGCTCCCGCTCAAGGCAGATGACTCGCAGTTCTTCGCTTTGGGCTCTGGTGGCATGGTGGTGGATGACAACCCTGACCTGACTCTGCTGGCAGAAACGCCAGAGGAGGGGTCAGAGGTGAAGGAGTTGGCCAGCGACTTCCAGACGTTTGGGGAGTGGCGGAAGAAAGTGCTGGAGGAGGAGCTGGAGAGAGAGAATGAGAAAGTGAAGAAGATGGCGAAAGGTGGGTCCGGCAGGGGATGGAAATATGTCAGCTGGTGTCTGCTGAAACTGGTGTTTGGGGGAATTCCTGAATGCTGTGTAGTGAGATCTCTAGGAGAGAGGTTCTTGGGGCATCATTTTTCCTTTTTCTTAACAGAAATTTGTCTTTGATGTTTAGATCACTTTGCCATAAGCTGTTGTCTGTCCAAGCAGAATAACAGATATATATCATGATCATTTTGACTGAGTGCCAAAAGGTGTGCAAGAAAAGAGGACAGAGGTACTAGAAAATAAAGTTGACAGGATGTGAGTGAGTAATGCATTTTTGGAATGAACACATGTGAATTCATCCACCAGTGAAGGGAGAAGGCAATGCTGCTCTTTGTTCCTGAGAAATTTGACTTCCAGTGTGATTTGTGACAAGATGTTGAACATTACACATTACAACAAGCCCACACCACTGTGCTGCTAATCATGCAGTTAACTGTGAAAACACAACTGATCTAACAAGATATGATACACATGAGTATTACCAAGTGAACTGTTGTTGTTCTGTGTCACACAGAACAGCATGCTACGCATAGTTTGTTGTAATAGATAACGTTCAACATACAGCCAATCTTTAACCACTTTTGAAACATAAACAGTTATTCTTTAATAGAACAATATGTGACAAGGAAGATTTGATGATTTTTCCCTCAAATTTAAGCTTTCTTGAAATAAACAGCAAATGATGTAAGAAATATGTCATACATTACTATTTCAACATGATGTACAATGCTGTTTGTTTCTTGATGAAAATGATAAATCAGTAACTTTTTATTACTGTAAAGTATAAAGACACATAACTATTTCCATATGAACAGTTTTTGCTGCATTAATTTTGTTGTAGTGGATAACATAACGTTAATAAGACAATATGGTACTTTGTTTTTCATAACAAAATAAGTAATACTTATTATTTAACAAACAAGTAAGTGTTTTGTAAGAGAAAATGGAGCAAGTAAGAGTGAGTGCAACTTCTGCTGCTTTTGGGTGTCACAGGAAAACACACACGCAACCTGTCATCCATGCGTTTCTTGGTGATGTTGACTCGGGTGCCTAGGACAAAAATAGTTGAACTGTTAACTTAGAAGTGAAAGAATTAATAATAATAAAATATATAAAAATCATAATAAATATTCCTGAAAATATCACAGCCATTGAATAATGCTAGTAAGATCGGCACCTTACATTTTTAGAACTCTGGAAGGCAGACAGGCACGGTCACTATAATTATGTTGAACGTTATTATTTCCACAGCTCGTGTTGTAATCGTAATGTTCAACACCTAACTTGATGACTTTAACCTGTGTAAATTCAAATTGTCAACCATATATGATGATTTGTTTGAAGACATAGTTTGTAAACAAAACGAACTGTGTTAAGTGCAAGCAAAAAATGTAAAGAGTACGATCAGAATATACTGTTTATAACCAATCTGCTGTCGCATATTACGATTTCAACACGCACCCATGTTGTAAGAAACTCGTTGAAAACAAATTTACGAAAGCATCCTGATCTGAACAAACTTTAGATTGACAGCAACAAAAACTTGCTCTTATGTATGCTAACATTCCGATACTTTGAAAAGATTCGGCATATACCAATATAAGTATCATCGTATAACCAGAAGATTTGACTAAATCGCCACCAGATCCGTGATGAACGTTTAAATAAAGTTGAATGTTACGGTCTTCAAAAATATTACCACACACCTTTTGCATATCAGAACGTCTCTTCCATGCGGCCATATGCTAAAAGCAAATGACCCGGATGTGTAACATGGCTGAACGGAAGTAGTGCAAAAGTGCAAAAACTTTATTTTTTTATTTTTGCTTGTTTAATACATTGTTGAACATTATTTGTTGCAACAATTTTATGAAGAATGGCAAAAAAATTTTTTAAACTACCCAGACATTTGGCAGTAAAATAAAACATTGGCGCCTGATGCAGTGACGTACCACAGTGACTGGAGTAAAGTTTCAACGAAAGAGAAAGTCTGTTCTTCACTACATTGTCTGCTGATGTTGGTCATGAAACATTTCAACACACATAACGTTCGACCGAGGAATATTTCAGAGCCTCTAACTCCAAAAACAAAACTTAGAGATAATCCATTTTATATGAACTGGGTAAAGCGATATCTCCTCTGTGCAAATCGGTGACTGGGGTAATGTTTTGATTCGTCATGTACGTGAATGAAAACATCGAAAGTACTCACCATGAGCGTGTCCATTTTCAGGGGTCAAATTTTGTGGCGCTTTTCACTTTCAAAAAATTATATTTCTCCAGCTGCTTCAGATTTGGAGCTCATATTGTTTCCACTGTGATACTGACCAATTATGAACGCACACACAAAGCAACAACAAGACAAAGTGTTTCAAACGGATTTTATTGACAGTCAAAAATCTGACCCCCCATTTGCGCACCTTTTGGCACTAAGTCTAATATATAAATACTCAGAGAGACAGTATGAAGCACAAATGGACCTACCCTTAGCACTCGGGTACCATTTTGAACAGAACTGAGCTCTTTCAAGATATCTGTCCTTGTCTTGCAAATAAAGCCAGTCCTCGTAGTCATAGTAATAATGCATGAGATTTGTCTGCATCCCAACTTCCACAAGTGGAAGTGCAGAGGGTCTTACAATATTACCAGCAATAATAATAATAATAAATGGAAATTTCTACATTACGACTAACTCACAGTGCTTTATAATGGCATTACATTTTTTTTAAATATAGCATTACAAATGCATTATAGCATTGCATTACGTGTTTTTTAAATTTTTATACAAATCTAAAATGTAAAGGAGACATGATACAACTACAAATACACGTAAGATGTACATGAATTAGCTATTCATTTAAATCTGTATTATTAAAATCATATACTATTAGTAAAAGCTGAATCACACTATAATGCTCATACACAAACACTGTCATGGGTACAGACATGAGTACAGAATCATAATTTAGTGACCCAACCAGCTGATAATAAAGGATAACATTTTTGGTTCATATAAAAACCTTTTTTCTTAGAACTCTTTGGTGTTAATGTTTTAATTTGTTTATTTTGTTTGTCTCTTGGAAGGGGTGGTAGTCATTGTAACTAGTCATCTCACAGAGTGTTATGGTCATCGCCAGATGCCAGTAGCGGAGACGTTCAGATGGTACCAGCTGTCAGCAGCCAAAAGCTGCGAGTGAACTACGCATCAGAAAAATGTGGGGCAAAGATTGTCGCCTTCAATCCTGAAATGGAGAATGGGAATCACATGCTCACATCCAACAAGGATGAATACATGATCAACCCATGCAGTGCCAAGAAATGGTGAGTGTGCTGCCACTGGACATTCCATCTATTTCTTTTTTGTTTTTTGTTTTGCTTGACTCTTTTTGTCAAACACTGGGGTGGCTGTCATTGTCACCTGCATGGTGCAGGCTAGTGTCCCGGGTTTGTTCTGAACTGTTTTTCTCTCTCTTCTGTCTGTCTGTGCATATGTCCTTGGGTATCAGTTGACAAAGAGACTGCCCCAAGTGTGTGATATGAGCATAGACTGCCCCAAGTGTGTGTCATGAGCATAGACTGCCCCAACTGTGTGTCATGAGCATAGACTGCCTCAAGTGTGTGTCATGAGCATGGCTCTGCCATGGACGTTTGGAGTGCTGTGCACATTGATAACCTTCATCACTGTTACAGGACACAGTTAACCCTTGGAGTGCAAAGAACTGTTGACTTGGCTAATAATGATGCATAGAATAATACATGGTCAATGATCAACCCTTGCAGTGCCAAGAAATTATGAGTGTGCTAATATATGTCATCAACACTTGCAGTTGCAGCTCCAAGAAATGGTAGTGTTGATAGTGTTAATACATGATCAACCCAGATGGTGAATGTTGTTGGCGTATGAACTAGTAAGTGTCAAGACATGCTGTTGGTATGTGAACTGGTCAGTCAAGACATTTAGCTGATGTGCAAATCAGTCAGTGTGCAGACATGTGGGTGTTTGTAAATCAGTCAATGTTAAAACATGCTGTTGGTGTGTGAATTGGTTAGTGTCAAGGCATGCAGTGTGTGAATAGACCCCTTTCACTTAAATCTTTGCGCATGCACAATGGACTGGTGTATGCGACTTGCCACAAGTAGGAGGGAATGCGTCAGCTGTATTTCCTGGTACTAGTAGTAGTGAAAACTGCCTCACGTTTCACGGTGACAAGATGGGTGGAAAAGATCACTGCCACGTAACCTTTGATCAAATAAAAGCCAGGAATTTTGCAGAACATCTGTCTTTTAGTTTCAGTAACAAGGCAAACTATTGTAATCAGCACTGACTTGAGAATGATCCCCAGTCTCTTGAAATTGAAGTTATTTTTGTTTTATTTTCATTTCCGCGCCCGCGCGCGCGCACACACACACACACACACATATGTAGACTGTATGTGTGTAAATTAGGATGGATATATAACTTCACACACACACACACACACACACACACTGTATTTGTGTAAATTAGGATGGATGTATAACCTGACACACACATGTTCTCAGGTTTCAGTGCATGCGCTGACACACATGGAATTTACAGTTCGCATTCAGTGACTCAAAGCGCTTAGTCATTTAATTAAACAAAAGTATGGAATGTATAAATATTCACACAAAAATCAATAGCATAATAATAAATTTCAACTCATACTTAGTCATACAAAGCAAAGTGAAACTGACACACATTGAAACACAAAGAGCCTCGCACTCACAGAGTTGCCTCAGCATGCACGCATGCATGCAGTGATGCACACATACACACACACATATGCATACATGCACCCCCCCCCCCCCCCCCCACACACACACACAGGTGGATTGTGTGCCCTTGCACCCTTGAATCACAAGTGTGGATAGCACCACCCCCTTCCACCACCTGGCCCACCCAGGGAAAAATATATATAAATAATAACATGCTGGAGCTTCTTTCTCAGTAAATGGATTGAATGAACTGGAAATTTTACTAAGTCTGTGGGCATCCAAATTGATTCAGTCTGGTCAAATCTCAGGATGCACAAAATCAGCACATTCCCCCTATGTCTGCTTTGCAGGAGTTGTAGAACTTAGTAGTCGACTGATTGCCAGATTGGTTGTCACTGTATGACAGCAAGATAGACAAAAGGGGTCTATTGGTCAGTGTCATGGCATGGGATGTGTGAATCAGTCATTGTCAAGACATGTCAATCAGTATTAAGATATGGTGTTGATGTTTAAATTGGTCAGCGTCAAGGCATGTGATGTGTGAATCGGTCATTGTCAAGACATGTCAGCATGTGAATCAGTTAGTGTCGAGATGTGGTGTTGAATCAGTCAGCATCAGGTGTGCCAAAAAGATCACCTATGCACATAACCGTTAAGGATCATGTAGTCTATGTTAGAATTTGGTGGATTATAAGAACACTTAAAATAACCCAGCACACACTGAATATCATGTGAAGTATAGTGAGTCTGTTCGAGAGCGGAGAATAACACTATATTAGAAAGTGATCCATGCATGAAGTATCAAGACATTTTTGTTTGTGTGTGCAGGTTTGTGGTGGAGCTGTGTGAACCCATCAGTGTCAAGACAGTGGAGCTGGCCAGCCTTGAACTGTTCTCCTCCCATCCACGATCTTTCCGTCTCTCACTGGCTGACAGGTAAACGACTTTGTCCCCTCCTGTTTTCGATCTCTTTTTCTTTCTCTGTCTTGTGTCCCTGTTTATTCCCCAGGCTCTTCTCCCTCTCTCTCTGTCTGTCTCCCTCTCTCTCTGTTTCTGTCTGTGTGTCTCTCTCTGTCTCTCTCTCTTTCTTTCTCTCTCTCTCTTATATATGTATGCTTCCATTCTTTCACCGTACTCTTTCCTTTTTCTCTCTCTCTGTCTCTTTGCATCAGTCTCTGTCACCTTTTCCCCTATCCATCTGTCTCTGTCTCTCTGCCTCCCTCTCTGTGTTGTTGTCTCTCTTGCTGCCGTTCTGTCTCTGCTTTATCCAATAATATGTCTTGTAGCTTTCTCTCTCACTCCAGTTCTTTTGTTGCCCCCCCCCCCCCCCCCCCCCCCAACTGTCGTTGTTTGTTTGTCTCTCTCCCTCTGTGTTGTTGTTGTCTCTCTCTTGCCTGTCTTTTTCTCTCCCTCTGTCAGTCTGTCTGTCTGTGTCCTCAACAGATTCTTCAATCCCCTTTTAGAGCAAGGTCTTACCTGTGATGGCTTAATTTGCACAGGTTCCCGACCAAAGAGTGGCTGATGGGAGGCACGTTTGAGATGACGGCTGACAAGGTACCTCAGCCATTCTCCCTCATCATCAATTCCCCCTACATCAAGTTTGTGCGCATGGAGATGCTGGATCACTATGGCAACGAGCACTTCTGCCCAGTCACTCTATTCAGGTGAGTAGCGGTACAGGTTCAGTGGTGTTCAGGTGTTGCTTCAGTCTGATTATGCTTGGTGGACCGAGGTGCGTAGCGGTACGGGTTTGATGGGGTTCAGGTGTTGTTTCAGTCTGATTATGATTATGCTTGGTGGACCGAGGTGTGTAGCGGTACAGGTTTGATGGGGTTCAGGTGTTGTTTCAGTCTGATTATGATTATGCTTGGTGGACCGAGGTGTGTAGCGGTACAGGTTTGATGGGGTTCAGGTGTTGTTTCAGTCTGATTATGATTATGCTTGGTGGACCGAGGTGTGTAGCGGTACAGGTTTGATGGGGTTCAGGTGTTGCTTCAGTCTGATTATGATTATGCTTGGTGGACCGAGGTGTGTAGCGGTACAGGTTTGATGGGGTTCAGGTGTTGTTTCAGTCTGATTATACTTGGTGGACCGATGTGCATAGTGGCATGGATTTGATGGGGTTCAGGTGTTGTTTCAGTCTGATTATGCTTGGTGGACAAAGGTGTGTCCTGGCAAGGGTTCAGTGGGGTTGAGGTGTGATTTCAGTCTGATCATGCTTGTCGGACAGAGGTATTTGGCTTGTGGTTCAACAGCTTCTAGGCATGAAACACGTATGTTTTGAATCTGTCACTTGCTGTTTCACCGTGCCTTCATCCTTTAGAGTAATAGTTGTTACGGTTTTTTATGCTGATTTTTTTATGTCTTATTCATTTCTCCTAAGTCCTTGTGCAGCTGCCCATTACTTTAATTTTTATAAGTTCCTTAATACTCAGCTTTCTGAAATGCTCAGATCCAGCTGGGCAGTAATGTCTGACTGTAAGTGCCATCCTGAAGTCTGGCAATTAAGTGGAGATGAGTTTTTTGCCAGACTTAGCTGATGGTAATATACAGCCACTCATTGGCTGAGATGTTTCCTGCACCTTTTGATTGACAGAGTGGAATGGCCAAATCAAAAGGCACTAGACAGTAAGCGTACATCCCATCACATCAGCACCAGTTAGCCTACGCAGAGCTATCTTTCTGGAGATCAGTGACCTCTCTGAGCAGCTACCCCCCCCCCCCCCCCCCCCCAAAAAAAGTTGGGGGTGGGGGGGAGGCTGTTATCCTCTCTTGCAGAGTGTTGAGATGCACACACACTGCTACTCGTGGCTGGAAGAGTCCAGTCTGGATGCACAGACAGAAGGAAGTGGAGTTAATGCATAGGTCTGAGTTTTGCTTGTGGACTGTTGCAGGGTTTTTGGCCTGCCCATGGAGGATGAGGAGGGGGACGATGACGGCGTGCAGCAGCACACTGAATCAGAGGGTAATCTCCTTCTGAAGTCATGTCTGCCTACAGTTCATCCTGCAACATACTGCTTGTGTGTGTGTGTGTGTGTGTGTGTGTGTGTGTGTGTGTGTGTGTGTGTGTGTGTGTGTGTGTGTGTGTGTGTGAAGGGGGATGGGGTGGGGGTGAGAGAAAAGAATAAATACACTGTGTGTGAATTACTTGGGTATGGTATTATAACCAGTATTCAGCATCATTGTGTGTATTTTTGTTGTGTGTAAGGGTGTGTGTTGGGGGGGGGGGGGGGGGGGAGAACAGGTACACCGTGTGTAAATTACTTTGGTATTATAAGCAGTATTGAGTAATTTTGGTGTATTTTTGTTGTGTGTTAGGGTGGGGGAGGGGAGTGGGGACACAGTGATGAAAGGTAAGGTGGTGTGGGCTGCAGAGATGATCCCAGTTTAACTTCTGAACATAGAGTGCATGCTGTCGACTTGTAACTTTGTGATGACAATAGCTTTGCCTAACAATTTACCATTTGTTTGTTTCAGAGGAGGACGGAAGTGAAAGCTCAGAAACTCTCTTTGCCAGAACCAAAGGTAAATAACATGTGCCTTAAATGGAATTTGTGGACATGGTGCCACTGAAAGTCCTGCTACAGGCACAAGGCCACAGGCATAATACTGAGAGAAAGAAAGAAAGAAGCTGGAGCTGATTTAATGGATGAATATGGTCACTGTCAGTCATACAAACGTCAAAAAGTAAAAATTATTTCAAAGGCAACTTTGTGGTGGGGTGGAGTGCATATATGGGCTTTTCCACACACTTCAGTGCCATCTTCAGCGAAGATGCACTTTAAATGTTAGTGAAGGCTGTGATGCGTGATTCATGCAGCAGTGTGCATTGCGTTTTATAGGACAAGAGGCAGCAGGTGTGCTGTGCCTGAAGTGGTGTAAGGGTGATGGAAGTACTTTCCTGTAGGAGTACAACTGGGCTACATGGGTCTCATTGTTAGGCACTGGTTCAGGGAGCTGAGAAGTATTACTTTAAGTAGTTTGTGTGAACCAGTGGTTGTGAGAGAGTGATTTGTGGACAGTTGATGGGATGTGTTACCCCCCCTTTGTTCGACAGTTGATGTGATGTGTTGCCAGTGTTTGGTAGACAGTGGGTGTAATGTGTTGCCCATGTTTGGCAGAATTGGCGAACAGTTGGTGTGATGTGTTGCCAGTGTTTTGTGGACAGCTCATGTAATGTGTTACCAGTGTTTGGCGGACAGTTGATATGATGTGTTGCCAGTGTTTGGTGGACAGTTGATGTGCTATGTTGCCAGTGTTTGTGGGACATTTGATGTGCTGTGTTGCCAGTGTTTGTGGGACATTTGATGTGCTGTGTTGCCAGTGTTTGGCAGAGAGTCAGTGTAATTGCTGTGTGCATGTGTTGCAGCCACTGTTGTCAACCTGGTGAAGAAAGTGCTGTACACAGATGAGGGGACTGAGCAGGATGATGGTAAGACTGAATGCTTACCTCATTATAGCCCCTCTGTCTCCCACATTATTTATTTGTTGCTACTGTGGAAGTGAAACTAATGTAAAGCCAGTTTAAGAAGAAGACATTTCATCTCTCAGGTCCCTCTTATTTTCCAAGATGCAACCTCAGGATTTAAGAAAATGTTGCTTTTAGGTAAATGTTAAAACTCTGGATCAATGTCCTCATTCATCTTTTTTGGCTCTGGTACTTGCATAGTTGATGGTGTAGATATCCATGGTGGTTATATCAGGGTGATGTTGATGGTGCTGATGACCTTTTTTCTCCAGGTGTTGGGGAGACAGGCAAAGAGAAGCATGCCAATGCCAGTGGAGGAGTGGCCTTACCCTGTGACCCAGACATAGAGAATAAGAGGTACAACACAAACACCCTAATGGAAAGGGGAAAACCTGCTTAAAACAGGCTCCTGTAACTTTTTACAGGCAGACTGTCTGAAATCAGGCCCCTTTTTTGTGTGGCCTTTTCCAGTGCTGTACTTGAGCTAAAATCATATTGGATGTACCTCTAAGGGCTATCCTGCATATATTTATGAAAATCAGATGTTTGGTGAGTATCTTCTGTGCTGCTTTTATTCACAAAGCAGAGCAGCTCTTTGCTGTCAGAAATTGCCATTTGCAAAATGAGAAACATGTTTGTGATGTGCAGTTGAAAACAGCATGGCTGCCATGGCTCTTTGGTTAGTGTTAAAAATGATACGCTGTACATGACCCTAATCCTGTTTCTGGGATTAGCCTTGGTGTGAGAGGTAAGTTCAGGTCGATTTTAACTCACAGTACAGCAGGAAATAAAGCTAAGAATAAAATGACTATAAAGTCTAAGATTATTGTTAAATATATGTTTATTTTTATTTTTATTACTTGTGGAAAATTCAGGCTGTATTACCTGGGTAAGGCTACAGCAGCCACAACAGAAGTACTACTCATTGCTACCAGTGTGTGCAGCATTTTTGAGTGTACAAGCAATGGTATTAGTATGGCTGCCAGTGTTTGGAATTGTGAATGTACACACAGACGTTGGTGCTTTTGACTGCACGCAGAGGCTGTGCGAACTCCACAAAAGAGTCTGCATGGACAAGTGATTCCAGGAAAAAAATCTCTGACTGCACCAGGGAGTTGAACCCATGTCAGTATTGTGCCTGGCCTTTCTGTCTGACTACCAAATGAGCTACACCCTGCCCCATAAGCATTGCTGTGAAAGCCTGCAAAGTCCTGCATATATGGTGTGTCAGACTGTTTCATACCATCACACTTGCACATTATCTTCATCATTTTACGCTAATGTAAATATGCCTCTTATTGCATTCAGGATATCCCAGTTTCTGTTGAGCCTTAGCAGGTTAAATTACTCAACAAAACATACGCAGATGGTGGACTTTTACACTACATGAAGGTCTTATATTTTATTTCTTTTCTGTACCAAAGAACATGCTATAATTCATTTGCATTTATTTAATGATGATGATTTAAAGGATCAAGTGGTAAAAATGACAGTTGTACTTATTTAATGACTGGGATAAAGTGTTAAGGAACAACAGAAATTGTATTGATGTGTAATGCTCAGTCATCCCTGAATCTCAGTTCAGGGCCAAAATACAGAAAGGAAAGATATAAAGAGCATGAAAGCAAAGAAAGATGAAAGGAATAAGAAGAGGAGTTGAATCTATGGTCATTTGTCCACACAGTGCCTTTAAGCTCTTTGTTGTCTGTGTAGTTGCAGAGGTTGTACTGCCTGGAATTGCCTGTCATTGCCACACAGATTGTTTTCAGTGAAGTGCATTTCTTTTGCTTTCGAATGTGCAGATTGCCAGAGAAGGCAATAGAAGGAACACCGGTGACTGTGATACAGCCAAAGCCCACAATAGACAGTATACAAGGTGAATCTTTCGTTCTGCCCAAACTGCTCTGCTGGTTGGCTGTGTATGTGTGTGTATGCATGCAAGAATGCAAGTGAGCATGTGTCAGTGTGTTAGTGTGTGTGTGTGTGTACATGTGTGTGCATGTATGTTGGTGTGTGTGTGTGTGTGTGTGTGTTTTATTATGTGTCTGTTGCAAGCGAAATGTCAAAAAGCTGTTGTCCACTCTTTAGCAATAACCAGAACACACATCTGCCCTGTTCATGGTTAAATCATCATCAAACTTACTTTGATCTGTTCTCCATATTGGAGAACTCTGTTCCTTTTGGTTGCCCTGATATAACCGTACTGGTTGACTGGGCACAAAGCATCAAGTTACTTACTGTTCCTTTTGGACAAAGCAAGGTTTGAGAAGGCCAGTTCAACAAAATGCTGTAATTGCACGCACTGCACAGGATGACTTTTTTTGTTACTGGCACACATGTGTTTTTCCCATCTTGCAGAGTCTCCAGCAAGTGCCACACCAGGAGAGGTTCCCATGGTAACCAAGCTGGATGATGGAGAGCAGCTGGAGATAGAGGAAAAGGCCAGGAACGCTGCTGCCGGTGGTCAGGACCTGGTCATCCTCCTGGAGTCGGGGCCGTCTGGTGGCTGGGACAGAGCCCTGCGTCTGTGTGACCCTCTGGCCAATGTCGCTGGGCCTTTGTGCAGCATCAGTCCACTGTGCCAGTATGTGGAGACCATGCTGGGTGCTCCACCACCCATCTCACGCCCAAGACTGACACTCATTGAATCTCCATCGGTGGCTTCAACCCTTGAATCGCTTGCCGTATCCACAGCAGGTGATCTGGAGCCTTCCTTCACAAGCTCTGTGCAGACTTTGGAGATATTGTCGCACACGGAGGTGAAGGGAACCATGAGCAACGACATGCATGTGCAGTCGTCAGCGGAGAGCACAAGAGAGCTAACTTCAGTGTCTTCAGAGGCAACAACTCAAATTCCAGATCAGGCACCCACAGAAAGTGTTTCAAGCAGTGGGTCGGCAGTCCCCACCGAGCAAGAGAAGAGTTCTAAAGTGGTTACTGTCACTGAGAAAGATACAAAAACAGTGGACTCAGCCAGTGCGACAGGCACAGCTGCATCAGTTATGTCATCGGTTCCTGTCAAGGAAAAGCCTGTGGTGCAGGGAACAAATGGGAAAGTGGTGGAAACAGATCCGGGCACAGCCGCAACCACTGCAACAGGAGTCAGCTCAGACGATCTCACAACAACACAGCCAGCTGACTCCGATGTTGATGTGGTGCAGAATGAGGCTGAATCCATGGAAGACAAGGTCCCCGTTGACGCAGCAACAGAACTGCTTGAGCCCAGCATCCAACTGGAAAAGATGTCAGTGGTCTCGCCGACGCTGACCCGCCCAACGCCAGTGCTGGAAATGGCGGGGGCGTCGGCAGGCGGAGGGGAGTCCAAGGGGGAGGTGCCAGAGACAGTGATGCCCTGCCTGTCTCCCTCCCCCACCTCGGAGACTGCTGATGCTGCGGAAGGTCAGCTTGACTCCGTGGCATTTCCACAGATCATTCAGCCCACTGTGGAGGTGAGTCATTCCAATCCCTTCTCTGTTGAGGTCCTTTTTTTGTTGCCATTATATTCAGTGTGATTTTTGTTGTTGTTGTTGGAATATGAAGAGCTCTTTGAATATTGTTTTTGAAATGCAAATATAAAAAAAAAAATGTTTGAGGGATTAACATACACATGCATGCAAGCATGCACACATGCAAGTACGCAAGTGCACACATGCATGCGCACATACACACACACACACACAGACACACGTACAGGTGCACAGAAAAAATATGGTGTGGATAAAGAAAGAAGACAGAATTATGTTGCAGACAAGACAGTGGAGTCTTCTTGGAGAGTGCTTTTAATATAATTGTTACTTTTTTCAGGACACACAGCCCCTCCCTCAATCAGATGCACCAACATCAGCACCAGACACTGTCAGCACTGGTGAGAACATCCCAGCACCAAAGCAGGAGGAAGTGACAGCAGTCCAGAATGCAACAGGGACATCTGCCAAGCAGAATGACACAGAGAAGAAGGGGGTTGATATAGACCTGGTGCGCGTGCCGCTGTCACTGAGCGCCAAACGAGAGACAGCAATCATGAGGCTGACCAATCGCATCAAGGCTCTGGAGATCAATGTCTCACTCAGCAGCAGGTGGGTCTGCCAGCGTGGTAGAGGGCCTGCATGCCAGTATAGAAACCCACACCTGTACACTTTACAGTGCTGGTATTTTATCATGCCAGTGTTTCTTTATACTGGTACACTAGAAACTGGAGGCTGTTAAATGGAATAAAGCATGATCTGATCAGGTCTCACATGCTGGCATATGCACACACATGCAAACACACATGCAGACACACTCTTATGCTTACATACACACACATACAGTACACACATATATATATATACACCCACACGCGCACATGCCAGCATCAGTGCTCATGTGTACATATGTGTACATTGAGTCCTGGAGGAGCTGAGTACCCAGTTCAAGATCAAGGACAAAGTAATGATGAGGATGCTTCACAGCTTAAATAGTATTCTGTGATTCAGAAAAGCAAACAGTTCTCCCCATTTGTGTGCTCCAGATTCCTTGAAGAACTGAGTGCCCGATTCAAGAAGCAGAATGAAGAGATGATGAAGATGCTGAACAAAACGATGAACAGGCTGAACACCACTGCTACAGCATCACAGAGACAGGTACAGTATTAACACTTCTGTTTGTTGTTGTGGATGCTTGAAGTGATTGGCTTACTGTCGGCTGATGGACAGCTGCCCGTTATTTAGGGATGCTCAGTGTTTGCTTACTGTCGGCTGATGGACAACTGCCCGTTATTTAGGGATGCTCAGTGTTTGCTTACGGTCAGCCGATGGACCACAGCCATTATTTTGGGATGCTCAGTGTTTGCTTACTGCTGGCTGATGGACCACAGCCATTATTTTGGTATGCTCAGTGTTTGCTGGCTGATGGACCACAGCCATTATTTTGGGATGCTCAGTGTTTGCTTACTGCTGGCTGATGGACCACAGCCATTATTTTGGTATGCTCAGTGTTTGCTGGCTGATGGACCACAGCCATTATTTTGGGATGCTCAGTGTTTGCTTACTGCTGGCTGATGGACCACAGCCATTATTTTGGTATGCTCAGTGTTTGCTGGCTGATGGACCACAGCCATTATTTTGGGATGCTCAGTGTTTGCTTACTGCTGGCTGATGGACCACAGCCATTATTTTGGGATGCTCAGTGTTTGCTGGCTGATGGACCACAGCCATTATTTTGGGATGCTCAGTGTTTGCTTACTGCTGGCTGATGGACCACAGCCATTATTTTGGGATGCTCAGTGTTTGCTTACTGCTGGCTGATGGACCACAGCCATTATTTAGGGATGCTCAGTGTTTGCTTACTGCTGGCTGATGGACCACAGCCATTATTTTGGGATGCTCAGTGTTTGCTTACTGCTGGCTGATGGACCACAGCCATTATTTAGGGATGCTCAGTGTTTGCTTACTGCTGGCTGATGGACCACAGCCATTATTTTGGGATGCTCAGTGTTTGCTTACTGTTGGCTGATGGACCACAGCCATTATTTTGGGATGCTCAGTGTTTGCTAATTCTCACCTGGCAGGCTGCGCTGCACGAGATGCGGATTGACCTGCTGGAGACACGGCTGGACAACCTCACCCTGGTGGTGCAGACCCTGGCTGACAAGTTTGACACCTTCGCTGAGCAGGTCAGTCTCCCTCACTGTCTTCATGGGACAAAAGATAGGATCACCATCTCATCCGACTTGGGGGGGGGGGGGGGGGGGGGGCAGTCTTTGCACTTGTGGAAAAGACATAGTCACCTTCTCTTTATAGTGACGTTGGGTGGGGGGGGGGGGGGGGAATTCAGTGTCTGTTGTTGGGGAACAGACATGGTCATCCCTTTAAAGTGACCTGAATAGGGTGGGGGAGGGGGTGGGGGGTCAATCTCTGCAGTTGGTGAAAAGATGAGGTCACCTTTAAAGTGACCTGAATAGGAGGTGGGGGGTGGGGTCAGTTTCTGCAGGTGTGCGAAAGACAAGATCACCTTTAAAAGTGACCTGAAGTGGGCGTGGGGAGGTCAGTCTCTCCGATTATCCTGGCAAAGATGAGGTCACAATCTCTTTGGCCAGTCTCCACAGTAGTCCTGTGGGGAAGATAAGGTCATGTTGACCAGACTTCCCAGTAGTCCTGTGGGGAAGATAGGGTCACGTTGACCAGACTTCCCAGTAGTCCTGTGGGGAAGATAGGGTCACGTTGACCAGACTTCCCAGTAGTCCTGTGGGGAAGATAGGGTCACGTTGACCAGACTTCCCAGTAGTCCTGTGGGGAAGATAGGGTCACATTGACCAGACTTCCCAGTAGTCCTGTGGGGAAGATAGGGTCACAGTGATAAGACTCCACAATAGTACTGTGGGGAACACAGGATCCCATTAATAAGACTCCACATTTCTGCCAAGTTTGACAGTGGTATATTGCCAAATTCATACAGACACTTGTTTAGCCTTTGGAACTGATTTTGCAGTGTATTATGTGTATAAACTATGATGAGTGAGACATTACAAGGAGAAATATGTGAAGAAAGATTAGTCTCCACTGCTACCCTGTGAGAGACTGTGTGAGTGTGTGTGTGTGTGTGTGCGTGCGTGCGTGCGTGCGTGCGTGTGTGAGTGGTATGATTATTGTTTGATAGGCGATAATAGCTGTCTACAATATTTAAGATTCTGTTTGTTTAAAATGAATGTTAGTGTTTGTACAGCGCAGTGAGTTTAACTCTGGTTAAAGAACAGCGTTTTGTAAGAATTATTTATTATTATTATTACTGCCTATTTCTGATTGTTTGACTTTGGATAGATGTCGGAGCGTCAAATGACCTTCACGACCCTCAACCTGCTGCTGGTGGTTGTTGCCCTCTGCCTGTGCTACCGCAGCTGCCAGTCCAAGCCACTGCACCCAGACCTTCAGTTCCTGCTGGACACCATGCCTCGGCGCCCGCCCCCCACCTCCACCTTCCCTCGGCGAAACTCTGACGTGGCCTTGCCGGTGCATCATGACCCAGACCTTGCTGTGGGAGCGGTGATGAAGAAAGGATGCAGTGTGGCCAATTTAGGTACAGGTATGCATTCATCTTCCGCATTGTTCAGAGTGTGGGAAGACTTTGTGAGACTGTCTGTGGGTGCTGTTCTCTCTGGAGGTTGTTTCATGAGCAGAAAGGTCCTTTGTAGGTTGATGCAGACCTGTACTTAAGATTGGTAAATCCCTGAATCAACAAACAAGGGAATTGCTTAATTATCTCTCAAAAGACATCACACAAATACAACAAAGACCAGAGCTGCCTGCAGTAACTCTCACCTGGCGTGTGAGTAAATACAAGATAATAAACTCCACTAAAGGTACATCCTCGAAAAGATGCCATCCCAGTGGCACATACATAATTATATATAATTATACACACCTGATTTCAGGCATACTCTGTGACAGAGAGTAAATCTTTGGTTAGACCTGTGGTTACCAGTCTGCATCTGCACAGGATGTTAAAATGACAGGCGTGTGTGTTTCATTTTCAGCTACCCCTTCTGACAGACAATGGTTACACCTTGATGACAGGCCAGAAATGGGCCCAAAGAAAAAGAAACGCAAGAAAAACAAACCTCACAAAGCAGGCTCAGTGGACGCAGAGAGCATCGGAGGGACAGACTCGGACCCTGGGCTGCGGTTGTCCAGCATGGACAGTGTGAATAGCTTGGACTGTGGCACTGAAAAGCTGGGTCACCGAAGATGTGGCTCAGCCACTGCCAGCTTTCCCTCCATTGTTGAAGGGCGCTCAATGACCCAGTCGGCCAAGCCAGACCTGTGGAAGGATGTACAGTTCTTGCTGGGTGGGAAGATGCTCCCCGCGAAAAGCAAGGAGTCTGCGTCCAAAGCTTCTTCTGCCTCTGATGGCTTCTCGCCACCAGTGTCACTGCCCTACATGATGCCATCCCAGTCCAGCTGTTTCGCTCCATCGATCAATGCCAACGCCCCCCTGCCTCGCAGCCAGCGAAGCAACAGTCTCACCACCGCCCCGCCCTCAGCCCAGCAGATGGGTGGGAAACCAGTGGACACTTTTGATGGCAGGGGCAGGGGTGGGGCAAGCGTCAGCTCCAAGGCAGAACACTTCTCCAGCTCGTGGGAACAAATTGGACCCTCGCCTGCCTCCGCAAGCTTACAGGGTGTCAGAGACAACCACAACAACACTGATACCACTACATCAAGATTCGCCTTCTGGTCCAAACCGAAGAAACCAGTCCCCGGGGCTTCCTCAGCATTTGTAAATGGGGAGAAAGAAATGAAGGGCACTAATTCCGAGCACAGCTCTGTGCCACTGCGGAAGGGATCATTCCGAGGTGGCGGAGGGAGTGAGGAGGGGAAGGGAGGGGGCGGGAAGCCCAAAGGAAGCAAGAAACCTTGGAGAGGCCACATCTTCGAAAAAGCCTGAAACAGTTTTCTGTCTGTTTGCGTTTGAAACAAATGTTCTCATTTGGAATGTGCTAGAGGTGTTCACAGCAGTGAGGAGAGACTCAGTATACTTTGCTTGCTTTCAGAAATCCTTTTCATTTCCATGTATTGTTTGTTGTTTATGAGGAGGACTTACTTAATTACTGGACTTCATTATTCAGTATTGACACTGCCAGTAATGGACAGCTTCAGTTTAAAATTCTGAAAACATAACCCATGTGTCAAAAACTGCATTACAGTGTGGATATTGTTTCCTCTTCTTCAACCTTTGTGACCATAATTTTGAAGCTGTGGGGCAGACCCTGAAAGTACTGCAACATTCAATTAATTTTATGAACAGTATATGTGGGGGGGTGTGGGGGGCAAAGATGGAATAGAGGTGAGGAGGGGTCGTGGAGGGTTTGCAGACAAGCAAGGAACCAGTACAAGGACAACCAATGCCAGTATTTTGCAGCAGTTCGTTCATTCATTCTAATGCAGCAGATCACTGCTTGGGCATTGGCACAGTAGCAAGTGTGATGCATGGCAATAGTAAGGGCTGGTGTGCACTCAGTCTACACACCATTCACCACGTACACAACAGCAAGGCAACAAGATTCTGTGGAATTGCCCCAGGTGTGAGCTCAACGTCACGCCATGCAGCACTGCTTGACTGTGATGTGGCCAGGGGCAAGACATGTGGAGTGGATAGGACCTCTCCTATTGTGTGTGGGCGTGTTGCAGCCCGTCATGATGCAGACAGCAGTCAGTGTGAGCTAACAAAACTGCGGATCATGCTGACTGCTCTGATTCTGAAGTGGCACAGTGAATGGACTTGCACCAAACCCTGAAAGCATTTAGGAGATGTAATTTATATGCATCTTCATGAATATTATGATCGGGACAGTTGCTGCAATGATGAGAAAGGTCAGGGAAGGTAAGTGTGGGGTTGTGAGTCAAGGCTCATTGGCATCACTGAATGACTGTTGCCTTAGCAGTCACTAGTGTGTGCAAAGTGCAGTGGCAGGCAACAGCAACTCTATCATCATGGCGCCTGTAGTGTGGCTTGCGCATTGCTCATGTGTGCACCGGCTCTAACCGAAATAGAATAACAGGGTGGAATACTGAAGTGTTGCTAACTAAACGATACCAGTGTCTGTAGTATACTAGTAACAGAACCAGTAAGTAACTTGGTATTTTATGGTATGATTATATCAGGGCAAAATCGAGTCAGTATTTTGCTAAAAAGTGGAACTGAGAGAGAGAGTGATGCTTAGTCTTTTTTCTGTTACTAGTGTTGGTGTTACTAGAGATACGTGTGTGTGTGTGTGTGTCACTGTGTGTGTATGCATGTGTTTGTGTTTGTGAGGGGGAGACTGTGTGCTCATGCTCATGCTGTTTTTTTATTTAGGGTTCAGTTCAGCCCAGTAATACTTAAATATTCCAGAAGGAGCACTTCAGTTTGATGGGCTTGTGAACTGACAGAAATACGAAAAGATACAAGAGAACATTGAGTCGCCATTAGTGTAGAGTCCTTGAACTGCCAAGGGCAGAGGGGCATGATGCATCTTTTTTCTCCTTCTTCTTTTTGTGCTTGTGTTTTAGGTACCAAGAGATTTGTGTTATTTTTGCTTTGTGTTTGATTTTAATAAATGAAGCACACTTTAACAGATGTTTTTGCATGCCATATTCATTCCCTGAACCATGGATGTGTTTTCATTGGCTGTTGAGAAAATTGACTTGTCTGTGACAATGTGCTGAATTTTAAAGCCCAGCCTGTGGTCTGACCAATTACACTGTATGATCAAAGTCTGCTTGCTATTTAAGACTGAACCCTTTTCTGGTTTATGTTTACTGCTGTAAAACTAGACATTATATCTGTTTCTCTGGTGTGTGTTGTTTTTTTCAGGGAAGAGGATTTCAGGGCTGGGTGGGATGTGCGTGCTGGGGGGGGGGGGGGGGGGGGGGCGGTGTGCTTATTTGTCTCTGTTAATCAAGGTTGGCCACTACAGGCACTAGAACCCAATAAAGATAGACATTGTTCTAGCTGTCAGCCCCAGTATTATGCAGTCTTAATCCCATTCTCAGCACCTGTGTTTTGGAAAATGATACATGAGAACCCTTCCATAAAGATTTCACCCCACCCCCCATTTTCCTCCCCAACAGAAGTGCAAGATTTAGAACTGAATCAAAGAACAGTTCTCATTAATCGGGTGTAAAAACAGATAAATGATTTTTAACACCCAGTCAACCATGCGAGTTGTATTAGGGTGAAAGATGATTTTACATGAGGTTGATCTTTTACAGGGTGTGAGGATTTGTCAGCTGGTGTTTCTTTTTTTTTTTTTTTTTTTTTTTTTTTTTTTTAGTTCAGTGTGAGAAGCATGTGCATGATGCTCTTGTGGTAAGTCTTTCTTGACTGTGATCAGTCTTTCCTTTTCTGTGTGGTGCAGGTATTTGAATAAAGTCCAGCCTTAACAGTCCTTTCGTTTTTGAAGAAAGCTACCTTGATGAGCTGTGGAGGTGTTTATGTGAGGATTAGAGAGAGGAAAGTCTGAACGTCTTTACAATGCATGCCACACTTGTACTTTGTCAGTTGCAGTGTACTTTTGTCAGTTGCAGTGAATATACCAAAGATCTGTGCCTGGCTGTATAGCATACAAATTTACAATGCAATACCCTGTCTCTCACCTGCATGTTCATTGTGATTGTAAGCTCTGCCCAAACTGATCATGAACACTTCTTGTACTTGAGAAGTGTGCACAGATCTAGCTCAGCATTTCCCAAACTCCATAATGTTTAGAATGCACAAAGTAACTTCCTGCTTTTCAGTTCTGCCACCTCATTATTTTTGTGCATGTGACCTGCCATATCAGTTGGTGTCATTTTGTCTGCAGTTATGAATAAAGGGTCTGGGCTCATTTGGGGAAATGTATTACATTTAACTGATATGTGTCAAGGTCCGATTGGTTTCTCTGTGATGCTTTGGATCTCATGTATACACAAAAATATTAGGTAAATGAGGAACTAACTTGCATTCATGATGCTGACACAAAGTGTGAAAAGTTTTACCATTCATACACCACATGCTCTTGCTCCGTCATACAGCAGATTTGTCATGGCATCGGAGTTTGGGGTTAATGCTGTTCATGATCCATTCTTGAACCCTTGTTCAAAGTGAGTGTGCAGTGAAGACAGGGTTTAATCAACATCCCTTGCATCTTTCTCTGGACATCTCCATCTTTGTCTTCCATCCATTCTGCCTTTGTGAAAAGCCCTTCTCAGCATCCATCGTCCATCTGCTACTTGCCAGTCATAAAACAGTGCATCTCTTCTTTTTTTCTGTGACTTTTGTCTTTCTCGGACCAAATCGGTATAAAAATTACTGTTTTGGCAGAGTTTATGTAAAGGGACATTACTCCACCGTGCTTATATATATATATTATATGAGAGTGTGTGTGTGTGTTTATATCAATATATGTGTGCAGTGTGTGTGTGTGTGTTGCAAGTGACATCTCAGAAAGCTGTGGTCTGAGATAAAGTATGATACTTGGAATGTGTTCAAGGCTGTTTAGTATAGGTGAACTCACAAAGATTATGATTTGGTTTGATTTGCTTACACAATTTTTCTTCATTAAAAATGTATCAAATCAAGCTAAGATTTTCTTACATCCAGCAACATTCGCATCCAACCTGAGTTCACAAGAGGTGGATCTGTTTCTGCTAACCTCAAAATCTTCCAGAGATAGCTGTCTGCAACAAGCCGGTGGCACCACTTTTTATTTGTGATGTGCACTGGCTGGTTTGGGTCCATTGCATGTGCAGTCAGTTTCATGCATGTAATATATATGTACGAATGCTACTTCACATGGAAGACATGTGATAGACATCCTTGCAGTCTGTAAAAATGACAAGTTTTGACAAGGCTGGTATTTTTGGAGCTCCAACTCGGCAACTTGAAGCACTGAACAATATAAACACAATAGAACACACGTACATTGTAATAAATGCTGTTATCAATTTAACATACAATAAATAACTGACATGTCAACAGAGGTTCAAATATAAGTGTCTATTCAGCACTCTCTGTTTCAAGTTTGTTGGTTTGCAAATCGAAGCGACATCACTGGAAAAGATTTTTGGTTGCAAGTTTTGGTCACACATTTTTTTTATTTTTTTTAAACTATTTACTATTGTTGTTATTTTTGTGGTTATTGATTATTTACAATGATATTTTTTCTTTGACTTTTGGGATTTGGAAGATGTGATTACTTGTGACTTAAACTGAAGATGTCTGTGATTTGAATGTAATTCTCTCCGATCAAAATCAAACTTGTTGATCTGCAACTGAGAAAATCTTTGCAATGGAAAAAAGCTTTTCTTCTGATCTGTCTAGTCAAAGTTTTGTATATGTTTGTTTTTGTTTTACTGCCAGTTTTTTCTTCTCCATCTTGTTTTTGTTTGTTTGAGGACCAGTTTTGCTTGTGTATAGGATGTCTAGCACTGCCTTTAACAGTATCACAGTAAGTGTTAAAGACACAGTCAGTATCGTAAGAACTATCATTCACTGGGTGCAATAATTAACATAGAATTACCTGGTCTTTTTTCCTCCATTGAAAGTGCAGTTACAAATCGGACTGGTCTCTTTTGTGCATTGGCATACATAGGTACTCACTCTGACTGCCAAGTTCTCATCCCCATCATGTTCTCACTGTGAAGTCAGATTTTTGGATAGGAGTTGTCAGTTCCACCAGTGCAGGAGCTGTTGATCCACACACAGAAATTTACTCACCATGCACTCTATACAAGAAATAGTTCTGTCCAAGTGTGAACAAATTTGACCTCTCGCACGCACAGCTTAAATGATTTTGGCTTGCCACAGTGCAAACTGTTCTAACCTGTCACAGTTGCAACTGTTTTGGCCTATCACAACAACTTGTCACAGTGCAAACTGTTCTAACCTGTCACAGTTGCAACTGTTCTAGCCTGTCACAACAACTTGTCACAGAGCAAACTGTTCTAACCTGTCACAGTTGCAACTGTTCTGGTCGGTCACAGTGACTTGTCACAAATCCACCAGTTTTGACTTGTCACATTTGGAAGGCTGTTGACTTACCTGAGCTGCACAGTCAGCATTCCAATCAGCTACAGAAGACAAAATGCATAGCATACAGAAGACAATACTGCATTTGAACCACCCCATTGGCAGTGTGAGTGCATGATGTCTGTTGGTTTAGTGACAGAAGACAAAATGCATAGTGTATAGAAGACAGTGCTGCATTTGGGTTGCCTCATTGGCAAAACAAGTGATGTCTGTTGGCTTAGTGACAGAAGACAAAATTCATAGTGTACAGAAAACAGTGCTGCATTTGGGTCGCCCTGTTGGCAAAACGAGTGATGTCTGTTGGCTTAGTGACAGAAAACAAAATGCATAGTGTACAGAAGACTGCTGCATTTAGGTCGCCGCATTGGCAAAGTGAGTGATGTCTGTTGGCTTAGTGACAGAAGACAAAATGCATAGTGTACAGAAGACTGCTGCATTTAGGTCGCCGCATTGGCAAAGTGAGTGATGTCTGTTGGCTTAGTGACAGAAGACAAAATGCATAGTGCACCCAAGACTGCTGCATTTGGGTTGCCCATTGGCAAAGCAAGTGATGTCTGTTGGTTTTGTGAACTAAAGGAGTGTGTGGGTCATGGTTACTGCTAGGGTTGACTGTGCATGGTGCTTAGGCCAACTGTCTCACTCAGTCCCATTATGAACACCAGTCCCATTGTGTACACCTGCCCCTGTGTACACCTGGTCCAGTTTGTACACCTGGCCCATTTTGTACACCTGGTCCATTTTGCACACCTGGCCCATTGCATACACCTGGCCCATGGTGTTCCAGGCCCATGCTTACGGTTAGGGTTTAGAGTTAGGGTTACACAGTGAGACTTGTGCATGCTTTTGATGGCTTGATCGTGTTTCATTAAAAGGCACAAATGACAGTGTTTTTCTTTGATAGTGATTTGTTGTACTTGTAGTTGTTGCTGTTTATAGTGTAGTTTTAGAATGTTGTAGTTACCTTCTGATTTTGTTCCCTTGAGCGTTTTTGTTTTTATAATACATAGCTTGCTTTAAAGCTTTTGGTTGCTGCAGAAATTGCTGCCTTGTACAGAATGTGTTGGGGGTAGTGTTTTTGTGTACTTTCCTTTTTAGTTTGAAATGTTTCCAGTAAATATGATTCACTTTAACTTAGGGCTGGTTTTGTTTTGTTTTCTTTCTTTTTTGGGGGAGGGGGGTCTTATATTTTACCTTTGCTTTTATGGTTGTTTGTTTGTCTCTTACTTCTGCATGTTTCCTTAGTTTATTTTTGTTTGAATTTGCATTTCAGCAACATACTTGCCTTTTTAATGTGTTAGCTTAATTATTAATGCCTATGTTTTTGTCAGCCTCTCCTCCTCTGTATTTAATATAATTCTTACCACCAGTACCTTGTTTATTGACCTATTTTTAACAAACTGAAAAAATATAATAAACCAATTTCTTTTGTGAATGTGAATTCATTCACTGAGTAAGATCAGAGTTTTGAATTGATGTTTGGTTGTTCTTTCAAGTTTTGTCCACTGAATTTGTTAGTTTTGAATTAATGTTTGTCTGTTGGTGAATGTGTTGAATGTTGACTTTTGGGTTATGATACCAGTTTTGAATTGATGTTGATCTGTTCTGTGACATTTGCAAAGTTGATAGTTTTGATTGGATGCTTGTTATGTCTTTTGGGGAGGGTGGGTGGCTGGGGAAAGAATCTGTTAAGATATGACAAGTTTCAAATGGAGTTCATCTGTTTGAGAATGTTGTGAATGTTGAAATGGTTGGTTGAGATGAATTTTGAATCAGTGTTTGTGTGCTTTATATTTTGACTGTTGAATCCATTTTCTTTTCTTTTTTCTCTCTTTTTGTTTTGTTTTGTTTTTGTTTTGATAATTGTTTCGAATTAATCATTTTGGATTACTTTATTCTTTTTCTGTGTGTTGCATTTGTTGTTGGTTTTAAACATGATTGCTTCATGAACTTGAAAGCTGTATCTGTATCTGCTACATTTATATTCCTGCACTGATACATATCTGTGATTTATAACCAATACACATTTACCATCAGAGTTAGAACAAAGTGTGGAATTGTTGAAGCAGTATATACATGTATGGAAGCATTTATCTTCAGAGGTATTACCTAGAGGAATTTGGTAATGCATTTGAAGTGGCCACACTTCTGATTTCTGGATTATTAAAATATTTTATTATTATTATAATTTGGAATTAAATTTGTGTATTTATCCACTTACCTTTTACTGTGGTTACTGATACTTTAGCTTCTGAAATGAACAGAAAAAAAGAAAGATTTGTTTTGAGTAGATATGTGTCTCCTATGACTTATTTTTATTTTCAAAAACCCATTGTGAACTTTAATTTGTTTTTATTAAAGTTTAAGCGAGAGAAAGACACAAGGAAGCTATAATTAGCTTAAAGATATCTCGCAGAACTTTTTCCTGTGAAATTTTCCATCAGTTATACAATGCATGCAAAATGTTGTACTGTCAAACATTGAACTGGGAACAAACCCACTGTAAGTTATTTATTCACTAGTGTGGAGAGGAAGTTATAATTAGCTACAGATGACACTTGGAACTTTTGCCTGTGAAATTTTCAGTTTTATGATTCATGCAAAAGTTGGACATTGAAAGCGGAACAAACCTGTTGTATTTTATTTATTCACTAACAGGGAGAGGCGGCTTGGCTTGTGCAATGCTGTCTAGTGGTGCAAACAGTATTTTCTCTAATAAAATGCAAGCTTCAGAATTTGATTCCTATGCTGTTTTGCATTTGAACATGGTGCGTCTGTGTGTGTGCATATTTGAACACACACATGTATGCACCCACACACACACACACATACACACACACATGGACATACACATGGACATACATGCACACATGCATGCACGCACCCACACACACATCATGTATAGAAACAAACACATGTACACACACCACTTATGCAAATTCACACTTCCCCACACATGCACACCACTAATGCAAATTCATATACACACACATACAAATGCACACTGTCTTCTATAAACACTCAAGCACACACACCCACATACACACCCACAATTATGCACACTTTTTGTCTAAATTAGATACAAAAACAACAGTGCATTTAAAAACGATGAACCTGAACTGTAATACTAGAAGCAACATTTTCTTGTACGCGTTAGTGGACATGAGTTCTGAGCACACTTTTTATTTTTACATTTGTCGCAACTCTGTTAAAGTTTTGACCAGCACCTGTTCTTGTGTGATGAGGACATATTTTAGCTCATTGGTGGGGGTGGGGGGTGGGGGGGGGGTATTAATAATAATTTTTCACTTACACGGATACCTGCCCTGCCCAGTGGCCCAAGTTTTTTGCAGTGAAAAACAACATCCATGTCATGATATAGGCTGCTCACACATAAACGCATGCATGCACTAGTAGGGACTTTCAAATAAAAAGATATTCGTTATTTTTTGCTTCCATTTGTATATTTACTTTTGTTTGTTTGTTTGCTTGCTTATCTATTTTTCTGGTCTTGAGAATTGTCAGACTGAGACAAAATCTGTAATGTCAAGAAGAACTGAACAGGATTTTACTGTTAACAGGATTTTATGTCAGAGGTGAGAAATACTTTAGATCCCCTAGTGCAAACAGACTGCTGGTTGCCAGTTGATCCTATTATTAGATTGTCTATATGAAAAAATGCCCTGTTTTATTTGAGTAGTTCATTAATATTTATTTATTTGCTTGTTTGTTTTTCAATTCGTGAGGATACTCGCTGTGACGAAATCCGTCACAGCAAGAAAATAAAGAACAGTAATCGTGCAGCCTGAATATTGTGAAGAGTTGCTCCGCTTCGCTCGCGTAAGAATACACGACAGGGAAAGTTTGGTGAAAGTTATAACTTTTTATTCAGATTGATCAATTTGCTTTGCAACAGAGCAGAAAATGTTTGTTATTATGATCAACAACAGCAAATAAAATATCCTGAAGCCAGACTATATACTTTGGTTGCAACTTTCGCACTTTAGTCTTACTTTTCTAAGCGGTTGGTTTCTGTTTCTGTTGGTAATCCGGTGTAAACAATATGGCTTCTGAGTTGTCCTTAGTTTCTATTGTCTGGGGTTAACCGGAGAACACTTAATATGATCTACAGCAACACGTCACGAAAATGACTTGGCATGCTGCCAAATAAGATTTGTTCTGCATGAGTTGATCCCAACTTTTGAGCGTCTAATTTCACGATCGACTGCCGTTGAGTCTCGCGTGCCAATGGCGGATTACAAGTTGATCAACGGAAGGGGTCCTGCTAGTGCCAAAAACAGAGGTAATGGTGTATCAAGGCACAGCCGTGTAGGGCAGGGTCAGTCACAAAAGCCAACACAAGGTATTCCCATTCATGTGGACGGCAACCAAGATGAATTGTCTAACGCCGACCCAGACTTGACTCTGGCAGAACTCGAACTGAAGTTGCTAGCTGAAAGTCATGATGTACATACGGGACCGGTATCCAGCAGACATTTTGGAGATGGTGGAAACGCCTCTGTAGCGTCGAGGATGTCTGAGGTTGAGCGGACTCGTGCCAGGCCTGTTAAACCACATGAGGTAATTTTGACAAACGAACTGGAAGTGTCTTGCAGGCTACCAGGGTTTGTGCTAATACAGTAATTGGATGATTTTGTTTTCAGGCATTGGCCAAGTCAGTGTTGTGGATCCTTTATTTTTGACCAATGACTCAGGGTTTGTGTTTGTAGTCATGTTACCTACTACTTTCAGAACATACACATAACATGCGCGCGCACACACACACCACACACACACACACACACACACACACACACACACACACACACACACACACACACACACAGAGTACACACATGCACATGCATGCATGCACACACACACACCACACACACACACACATGCACATGCACGCACATATGTTCATACACACACACACACACACACACTCTCTCTCTCTCTCTCTGTACCATTTTTTAAATCATGTCTTTATAACAGAACGCAATGCATCTTACTCCATGGCTCTTACTCCTCTAAAGAGTCAGAACACAATGCATCTTACTCCATGGCTCTTACTCCTCTAAAGAGTCAGTAAAGTATGGTCTACCACAAGGTTCTGTTTTGGGGCCTATTCTTTTTAGTCTCTTTATCAGTGACCTTCCATTACATGTGAAAAGGATATCTATTGATTGTGACATGCTGGCAGATGACACAACACTGCACACATCTGGAAAAGATATTCTGCAAATGAGAAGCAATATGTGCACATCTATGATACTGGCAAAACCTGGTGAAATCAGTGGGTAGGTCCCTTCAAGTGCAAATAGTAAACTATCTGTTCATCCTATCACTAGAAAGCAGTATGGATGCACAAAACGACGGATTTATGCACACCATCAAAGTATTTTGTTTTGCAAAAATTCACTGTGGTTGTTTTTTTATATTTTTTAAAACCTGAAAATGTAAGTGAAAAATGGCGCTGAATGTTGGAAATTTTTCAGTCATGTTCATCATTACAAAAAATAAACAATTTCAAAATGCCTAACAGTAACAATGGGCATCTAAAATGGTACTTGAAAGATTGATTTTCAGTGCCAAAGCATTATATGGGGAGAGAAAAGTGTTTTTGTTGTTGTTATACTTGAATGAATAAGCAATGATGTTTGTTGCGCATCGTTTCCACCGACACCGGTCGCTAACGCTGAAGTGTGTACTACTACTGACTGCTGACACAAATTCGGCAACCATGATTTCAAATTCTTTTATTCCACCTATTAAACTCAAGCATTGCTTGCAGAAATATGTTTCACACAAGTAACCTTTCTCGTCAGATTTTGTGAGCACGGTCAGTTTCGTTTCCTGCAGTAACTCTAACAACCAGACAAAGGCACTGACACTAGTGACAGAGCCCAACACGCTTGGTTGACTTCACTCGTGTAGTGATGCATCAAGTTTGAGTCAAACTAAGATGTGACTAGAATTGCCGCGACAGAAACAAACATCAGGTGGTGGCACTGTGCCCGACTCTGGCCAGTGCCACACATTTTTCGGCCACCAGGCTGCTTCCCTTAAGAACCAGTGCCAAGTTGACATTTAGACAAAGCTGGTGTTGTTTCTATTGCTTCCCTTCGGGACCAATACAAAGTTGACATTTAGACAAAGCTGGTGTTGTTTCTATTGCTTCCCTTAAGAACCAATACAAAGTTGACATTTAGACAAAGTTGGTGTTGTTTCTATTGCTTCCCTTAGGGACCAATACAAAGTTGACATTTAGACAAAGCTGGTGTTGTTTCTATTGCTTCCCTTATGGACCGGTACAAAGTTGACATTTAGACAAAGCTGGTGTTGTTTCTATTGTTTCCCTCATAGTTCAGGAGCTGTGTGAGAGTCGAGGTGGCCATCCTGGGCTGTCCATCCAAATGAGCCATCTGGTTTCTGTGGACATAAAGAATTATTGAACCATGCTTCGGCACTGATCACAACTTGTCCCTAATATGTTAACTGACATCCGAGGACATTAAGCAACTCTTCATCATCATCATTGCTTCCCTTAACCCTTTCACTGCCATGCTTGCAGCGCCATCACTCGGAAAACAACCAGTAAAAGTGCCAAATTTGAAATTATTAAGGCTTTTTTCTCCCTTTGCATGAGCAGGTGAAAGGATTTCTATCAGAATGCACAGTGTTAAAAGTAGGTTTGTTACAGGATCATCAAACACACTGTCTGCAGGCAGGTATGTGTGCACTTTTCAGGCTGGAAATTTTGCACACCGTGGCAGTGAAGGGGTTAAGTTAGGGACAAAGTTGACATTTAGACAAAGCTGGTGTTGTTTCTATTGTTTCCCTTAGGGACCAGTACAAAGTTGACATTTAGACAAAGCTGGTGTTGTTTCTATTGTTTCCCTTAGGGACCAGTACAAAGTTGACATTTAGACAAAGCTGGTGGTGCTTCCACGTCACTTTCTGGTATGAATGTCTAGTTTCCTGGTTTGCTTTTTTTCAGTATCATCCTTTGAAATTGTTCCTTAGATGATATCTAAATCGTCAATACATTTGATATAAAAGTTTACTTTTTTTAAAACTGGTTTGCAAGCATGGTTGAAAATGTGCATGGTTTCCATGTTACTTATGTCATTTTTAATAACCTGTAATATTAAATACCAAACAAAGATGGCAATGGTTTGTTAGATTAGTCCAAAACAATGCTTTAAGAATGATAAGAAGTGACAAATATAATTTTGTTTAATGTGTTTTATTTTGATAACTAAATTCTAATTGACTTTTTTCTTGTCTGATGGAAGTTATGGTTTCCATTTTTCCCCATTATTGTTATTTGGTGGTTTTCATTGAGAATTTTACTTTTTTCTTTATAATTTATCTTTGGATGTTGCACTTTAAAGTCCATATATAATAAACTAATAAAAAGCATAATTTCAAAGGAGATAAAGATGCAAAGTGGAAACCATGAAACTTACATCAGGAAATACAACTACAATGGTTCTCTTTCATGTTATGAAAAGATTAAGCAAGATATTTTAACCAAACTAAAAGAAAATTAAAGAGGAATGGTTTATCTCAAGAAAAATGTGGGTTTCTGACAATTTGGTGACATATTATTTTTGGATGTCTATGTCCCACTTTTGTTTGCCAGTATTGTAGACATGCACATATATGCAAGACAGGTTAGATCAGGTATCCAATTGGTGTGATAATAAACATATGGTCATCAGTCCGATCAAGACCAAGTCTATGGCAATCGCTACCACACAGAAACACCAGTTATTACCTTTACCACTTGATCTCATTCTAAATGGGGGGAGAATTGATCAAGTGTCAGAACACTGTCTTTTAGGTATTTATAAGCATATATATATAGACAATAAACTTTGCTGGGACTCGCATACTAATAATGTGTGTAAAACAGTTTCAAGTTGAGTCTTCCTTCTGGTAAGATTAAGGTACATCATACATTCATAGACATCGACACCAGGAAACTGTTCTTCAGTGCCCACATTAAACCTTGCATTGATTATGCATCAGTTGTGTGGGACGGATGTACTGATGTCCTAAAAAAGAGATTAAATTCTCGGCACAGAAGAGCTGTAAAGTTAATATTTCCAGATATAACTCTGACTACTGAGTACTGACCAGAAATTAAAAGAGATGAGAATAATGAGCCTACAAAAACACCTTGAATACAACAAGGGTTTGTTCATGTACAGGGTCCTTAGCAGTGAGGCCCCAGAATACATATCTAACCTGTACACACACATTCCTTCATGCTATTCCAACTCTAGGAACTATCAGCTTAGTTTGCCTAGGCCAAGGATAGACATATTCAAAACACGTATATCCTTCTCTGGTGCTTATCTATGGAACAACCTACCTCTGAGAGTCAGATCTTGTCAGTCACTCAGCTCCTTCAAGTGTTCGTGCACACCTTGAAGTAGATTACATAGGATGGATTGTGATGTAATACTGCTAGGGAGAGAGAGAGAGACAGATTGAGGTTTTTGAGTGATTGCCATTGCAATGACTGGTCATTTGGGACCCATTTTATACACCCATAGAACTCCGCTCAGTCCTTCCGACTGTGTGTGGGAGTGCCCCATCCCCCCCCCCCCACCCCTTTCTCTCTCTCCCTCACTGTTCTTTATAAGATAAGCATTGACTGCTTCCCCCCACCCCCCCTTTTTTCCCCTTCCCCCAATACTGGTGTTGAATTGGTCAGATGTTCTACTGCCTTATTTACTGGTTGTATGGTCATAATGTATAACTGAGTGATGTATGCATGTGTACATCTGGCACTGTGAACATGCTATGTTTTGTGTGGAAATTCTTATGTATCAAATTTCACTCACTCATTCATTCATGCCTATATGTATACAAATGATGCCTGTAATTTTATATTTACTCCTCAGTAGCTTCACAAAGACGAGTTGTTAGATGGGGTTTTGACTGAACCTAAACTACAATCCTTGTAAAATAAAGTTTTAGAGCTTGACTTTGAGTTTTCCATCTCTCTCAGACAGACAGACAGAGAGACTGAGGTTTTCGAGTGATTGCCATTGCAATGCCTGGTCATTTGAGACCTATTTAAACACCCATAAAACTCCACCCAGTCCTTCTGACTGCTTGTGAGAGTGCCCCCCCCCCCCCCCCCCCCCCTCCTTTTTTTCCCCTTCTACCTCTCCCTTACTGTT
>OY757551.1:8777496-8807929 GCA_963584105.1 Alviniconcha strummeri
TAGTGTCTCTCACTGTAGTTTGCAACTTTCACCTTGACTTTCTTGTCTGGCTAGTCACAAGGGCAGGAACCATCGCAGGAGCTGAAGGAGATAACAGCACTGGCCACATATCATGTCAACCGCATCCTGGCGCTGGAGATGGGCAGCACCACAAAGAAGAAGCATGGTCATCTGCGGAAGGCCAAGCTGCAGCCTCTGTACCCAGTCAGCATCTCTGGGCCTTCCATTACTCAGTGCAGAGGAATTCTGTCAGGTAAGGGCAGTTTTTACATTGCTGTTTTGCATTTTGCATTAATAGTGATGATAGTACTAGTACTCCACCTTAAATTATTCCAGTTGACTGCTGTGGTGTGTGTATGCGTATGTATGTGCTTGTGTGTGTGTGTGTGTGTGTGTGTGTGTGTGTGTGTGCATGCATGTGCGTGTGTGCATGCATGCATGTGTGTGGTGGCCATTTGGTTTCCTGTGGTTTGTAATTATTGTTGTTTTTGCTTGTGGTGCCACAACTTATGTACTAAATTTGACTTGCTTTCCATGCAGTGCTCCAAGCCCTATTTTATATTAGAAGTTGCGGTTTGAAAGTGTTTCATTACAATTAGTAGTAGCAGTACTAGTAAGTACCCATCCTGTTTATATCATGTCAGTTGCTACAGGGACATGAAAATGCTTGAAGACACTGTGACCATTTTTTCTCCTCTTTTTAACACATTTGGCTGAGCTTTTGTCTTCATACTTAACACAATCAGTAACATCTCCTCTCATGACACTCCCTTCTGTTCAATTTCCAGAGACCCGATCATACTCAGCCAGTGCCAGCCGCACTCTGCAACGCCGACGACACATCGTCATGCAAATCAAGTCTGGGGAGCTGGATCTCCATGGCAATGCCTCCCGCCCATTGGGCTCGGAGTCGGTACACAGGGTGTCGGCTGCCTCCAGCGTGGAGGACCTGGCGGGAGAGGACAAGGCCAAAGAGTTTGTGGATTCAGAAGACTTTCAGGCTGAGTTGGCCCGCATGGAACATGATGCTGTATTCTCTCAGCAGTTGTGAGTTTGTGTGTGTATGTGTGTGGGGGTGGGTGGGGGTAGGGTGAGGTGGGGGTGGGGGTGCATGTGTGTGTGTGCATGTATGTGTGTGCATGTTGTGTGTGTGTGTGTGTGTGGGTATGGGTGTGCATGCATGCATGTTTGTGCATGTGTGTGTGTGTGTGTGTGTGTGTGGGTGTGCACACCCATGTTTGTGCATGATGTATGTGTGTGCATGTATGTGTGGGTGGGCGTGGGTGTTTGTGTGTGGATGTGGGTGTGCATGCCCATGTGAATGCATGTGTGTGTGTGCACGTGCGCGTGTGTGTGGGTGCATACATTTGAGAGCCTGTATGTGTGTGTGTTTGCGTGCATATGTGTGGCTGAAACAGGACGTGTGTGTTTGCTCCTGGGGAAAATGTGCTTTGCTTTATGTAAAGCAACTGTGAAATTGTTGCATAACATCCAGGACTCCCCCCCCCCCCCCCCTGCTTGGCTGCCCAAGATGCATCTCACTCCCAGCTTCTGCATCACACAAAGAGTCTGCCCACAACCAACAAACCCATTGCAGTTCGCTGTCTCTCTCCTCCCTACCTCTTTTCCCATCTATGATGGTGGCATTTACATATTTGCAATGCTATTCTGATAGTGATGAGGCCTTTCTTGTCTGACCACGCCCTTGCATTGTGTATGCAATAACTGCCCTAGCTGCCTAATAACGGCATTTACTTCTTGTTCTGTGTGCCTCGCCATCAGGGAGGAGAAGATGACCTTCAGCAAAGAGATGAGCTCTGTGTCAAGAGATGACTCAGCAATGGGGCCAGCCAAGACTCCTATGTCCCTGGACCAAGGTATTTGTACACTGATGCTTCCCCAATGTCCTGGACCTAGGTATTTGTACACTGATGCTTCCCAAAGGTCCTGGACCAAGGTATTTGTACACTGATGCTTCCCAAAGGTCCTGGACCAAGGTATTTGTACACTGATGCTTCCAAAGGTCCTGGACCAAGGTATTTGTACTCTGATGTTTCTCAAAGGTCCTGGACCAAGGTATTTGTACACTGATGCTTCCCCAATGTCCTGGACCAAGGTATTTGTACACTGATGCTTCTCCAATGTCCTGGACCAGTGTATTTGTACAGTGATGCTTCCCCAATGTCCTGGACCAAGGTATTTGTAGACTGGTGCTACCCCAAGGTCCTGGACCAAGGTATTTATACACTGATGCTTCCTAAAGGTTCTGGCTGCAGCTGCTGAACAACTGGGGGGCAGAGAGAAAGCCAGCACACACACACACACAGAGGCATGGATGATAATGATAATAGATTATTTGTGGCGCCCTCTCATTAAGAACCTGGGGGAATTTACAAAGGCCTACAGATGTGTGCATTTCATCACACACACACACACACACACACACACACACACACACACACACACACACACACACACACACACACACACACACACACTACAAATATATGCATTACTGGTAATGGTTTGGTAAAAACAAGACGAAAGAACTGACAAATCAGAATGCAGAAGAGAATATGTGGGTTTTCAGTTCTGACTTAAGAGAGCAAAGAGGAATGCCTGACAGAGAGAGGAAGAGAGTTCCAGGTGACAGGTCCGGACTATTGAAAGGATTAGTAGTAGCCCTCAGGGTCCTCCTGACTGTCCTTGGAACATGGAAGATCCAAGTATCTGAGGCTGAATTAAAGAGAGCAAAGGGAGAGCAGAGATGAAGCAACTCAGAGGCCTGCAGAAGGAATAGTTACCCTTCTCCTTCTGTACTCTGCCTTCCCATGGAGTGTCCTTTTTTTCTTTTTAGCATTTAAAAGTGTCTGATCTTTTACGAAAGCATATTGAATGCTTTCAGCCCTTGATGCTTTGTACAGCTCTGAGACAGCCTTCCTAGTCTGGCACATTTTTCCTGACTGCTGTTGAGGAGTCGGCTAAAGGTGATGTGACTTCGAGTGAGGGCAGAGTTTTAACAGCAGAGATTTTTGTTATGTGATTTTAGTGACCATGAAGCATGAACTGAAGTAGCCATTAGGAATAGCAAGCATGATGCATATATGAACTTTCAGTTTCAGAAGTTTAAACAGTTTGATCTGATCAATTTTCAATGTTACAGTGATTTGCAGCTCGCTCTGATTTGCCTGTTCTTTGCAATGCAGGTCTTGGAGACCTGCAGAATCCTGACTTCAGCACACCCCACCCACCACCTGACTCCAGGAATGGTCTCGGGAGACACGGGGAAGAGACTATGGAAGTCAGCGAGGACATAGGTCCACCAGGGGAGACCTCTGTAGGGAGCGCAATGGTCCAGAATGGAGCAAGCAGTGAGGAACTGAAACAGAGTGACCCCCAGGCTGCTCCCGCAATGAACAATGCCAACAACAACTTCAAGGTGGAAGGATCGCTCAGCCAGGTGCCACCAGAAGCCAGGCGGCCGCAGAGTGCCAGCGTTCAGTACTCTGACCCCATCCGGTCTCAGTCGCAGACCAAGGTCAGGCCCAAGACTGCTGCCTCGGTCAAGGCTGTGCGCTTTGCTGACCATGCCTTCCACTCTGACGGCACCAAGCTGCCGTTGTCCAAGTCGGCCTCCTCGACGGAGAAGGTCAAGGCTGGAGAAAAGGGGGAGGGGGAAAAGACAAAAGAGAAGAAAGGCGCAGGAGAGAGGTGCAAGCCTGTGGATGCACACAAGAATCGAAGAACTGAGGATGATGAAGATGGCGATGGCAACAGAGGAGCTGGAGGAAGTGGGGGAGGTGGGGGCGTGGCGGGTGGTGGGGCGGCAGGGGCCAAGCCCAGTTCTGAGGCAGCGCTGGGAGGAAAAGGGGGGTCCCCGACTGCTGCACCAGGCTCAAAAAACTCTACCTCCTGCCCGAATGGAGGGGGTGAGCAAACTGCTGACAACACTGACAGTGATGGACAAAGAGCAAACTGCTGCATGGGTGCAACGGAAGGGGAGAAGATGCTCAGCAAAGCTGTGCCGGTCGACGTAGTGCAGCCCTCAGCACCAGAACTATCAGCTTCCAGCACTCGCAGCTCGCCTTTTGATGGGGGAACAGCTACAGAAAGAAGCTACAGTGAAAGCCTGGTCATGCAGGGCAACACGTCCATGCCGTCCATGCATCATTCGCAACACTCAGAGGCGACACCACATTGTCAGGAAGGGACAGCGTCTGATTTTCTTAGCGCAGCATCATCCGAGAGGCCAGCATCCTCAGCTGCTGATTCCTTGACCGCAGGCTCAGGGATGTCACTTCCAGCCCCGGTTCCTCCCACAGTGGGTGGGAGGGAGGGCCACGAAGCAGCACTGCAGGTGTTGCCGCCACCACCGGTGACCTGGCCTGCCAAAGAGAGTGACGGGGAGGGAGGTAGGTGAACAATGATAAATCTGACCCCATTGCTCCTCTGTTTCAGTCAACCCGCTGGTGCCCATTCCCACAAAGAACTGAGTACAAGATCAATGCTCTCTGCTATTGGGCGATTCAGCGAAGCTGGTTTGCTAGAGTGAATGCGCTTTGTAATATTTCGCACAAGAGGTCGCAGTGCACTTCGGGGCCGATTTCTGAGTAGGCGTTGCTTCACGCTGTGTATAACAGTGGAAGTTGAACCTAGAGTTGTGAAGCAGTAAAAATGCCAATACTGTTGCAGTTGCAAAAATTACCCAGGAAAGGGGATGGAGGGTGGGAAAAAAGTGTCTTTGTGTCGTTTTTTGGCTGACCAGAAGATCGCAAGTTCATAGAAAAAATATGTTTTGGGGTATCCTACAGCACGAGCAACAAGTTATTGCTTATTTCCAGACACATTGTGACTACGGGCCTCAAAAAATGCCTTTAAAGTTGGCAGTGTAAAATTCGCAAATTTCACTGTCACTGCCTTCCCATGTGAAGAAAGTGCGATTGTGTGTGTGTGTGTATGTGTGGGTGGGTGTGCATGTGTGTGTGGGGGTGGGGGGGAAGGGGGAATGGGTGTGCATCTGTGTGTGCATGGGTGTGTATGCTGCATGTATGCATGCACTTGTGGAGAATGGTCCTGCTGGACAAGATTTTGCACTGTATGAATACTTAAATGATCTATTGTTGATTAATTAGGTCTGATGGGGCATATACCGGATGGGGCCGGCTTGCTGAAACTGCTGCTGGAAGTGTCAGCGGAGGTGGACAGAGAGTTGCAACATGCCGATAGTCTGCCAACTGACACCAGCGCCCCTCATGACAGGGCGTCTGAGTCTGCAGACAGCCTGGCCGGGGTGCGGAGCCCTGGGAGCATCAGTTCCAGTGCTGTCAGTGGTAACCCTGGCTGCCTCTCTGAGCACCACAACAGTAGCTCTGGTCCGCCAGACTCTCCTGAGCAGAGGCCTTTGTCCAGTTCCAGCAAAGACCTCCAGCATGAGCTGACTGACAGTGGAGCAAAACCCGGTGGGAGTCTGGCATGTAGCTCCAGTTTGACAGAACCTGTTCCCTGTGATGAGGAGAGACCCCAATCTGAGCAGCCCAGTTTGAAAGAACATGCAGACCCCGTTTCAAAGTCGGCAGTTCCTTCCATCACCTTGATGATGCAGCAGGGTAAGGCCACCAACCCAAGAGTGGGGGTGTTTGTCAGCAAGCACAGAAATACCCCCAGGAAGGCGGGTGGAACAGTGCCAGGGCCCGGCAGAGAAGAGCGAGATGGTGCAGACAGTTATCTAGACCACTGCCTTGAAACAGACAGCCCAAGGAATGAGACCAACCTTTTCCACAGCGACAGGAGCACCGACTTTCATGGCAACAGCCTGACAGAGCTGTTTATTCACTTCTCCCAAAACGTTGATGCTGTCTCTGAAAAAGTGGATCCGACGAGTGGAGAGCCATTGGACACAGCCCCCGGCAGCAAGACTTCTGGGAGTGGAGGCAGCCCTAGAGTTTCTGGAATTTTGAAGAAGAAGGGGCCAGCGGGTGGCCGCAAAGCACAGCCAGTCAAGCCTCACAAGGCAGGGCAGCAGCAGATGTTCACTCACCACTCCAGCAAGCCCTTCGTTTACTCATCCAGCGACCCCTTCTCTGCAACCGTGGCTGCCCAGCTTAAATTTGGTGACTCGCCATATGTCAAAGAATTAGTGCTGCCCCCTCGAGCTGAGTTGCAGGCGAGGAAGCCCAGGCACAGCCGACAGGAGGGGAGAGGTACCAGCAGAGAGAGATCCGGCCCAAGAGTGCTGGACAGGCACCCGTCCAGCGGGACAGCTGCCTCTTGGGAGAAACATCCTGCAAGGTGGCAGGAGGACGCAGTGCATGAGACCAAGGCGGCCCTCAGGTTCAGACAACAGCGTCGCCCAAGCCGGGTAAAGTTTGCCAACTTTACAGTGCAGACCGTGGACCTGAACCAGAACTGCGATGGCGATGACGAAGAGGAGGATGGTGATTGTGGCTCCACATTTTCAGTGGAAGAGGAGGGTTCCAGACTCACGCAGGATCACTCGACTGATGAAGTTGCATGTGATAATGCTAGGCAAGACCAGGGCTTGCATGGTGAGTGTCTGTTTGACGATGATTCTTGGCAGGCTGGCCCAGACAGTGACATTGCAGCTCGATTTACTGCACTGGAGGCTGAGTTTAGCGCCGTGAGATCAGAAATCAGGCTCAGAATCCTGGACAATGAAGCTGAACAACTGCTGGATGGAATGGAAGAGAGTAGCACTCTTCCCAACACAAGTGACAGTGACAGTGTCGTCGATGATGATGACGGTGACGCTTATAACAGTGATGATAACTTTGTGTACGAGGATGATGGGACGAGCGAGGAGGGCCAGACGGACAGAGAGAAAGAAGGCCAGGAGAAGCGCAGCAGTTCTCAGACAGCAACTGGAGACAAAGATGACAGTTACAGCACCTACTACCGTGCACTGCTGCTGGAGTACAGGCGCAAGTGCATGAAGGCTGGCGAAGGGAACCTGGTCATCAGCGACAAGCTGGCCTGGCCCTGGGCAGCCCCAGGGGCCCCCCCCTCTGCTGCTGCTGAGACCAGCAATCTTCGCCCACAGAGCGCCTCCTTAAAGGTTCGCCCACACAGCGCGGGGTCATTCCGTACCACGTCTGAAAGACGCAACAGCCAACTCACCAAGAAGCGCAGGAACAGCTTGCTGGATTCCCCACACCTGTGCCAGCCTCAACCTGCCAGCCAATCAGACAGTGGCTGGGAGAGTGAGGGGATATCTGAGTTTGAAGGGAGGGTGCTGGATCGATGGAACAGCCTGCTGTCAGTGGGCGGGGAAAGTGTGTTCTCTGGCTGTTCTGTCAGAAGCGGGTCGAGCACTGAGCATGGCCAGTCACCGTCGGAGGCTAAGCGGGCTGCAGCAGCAGGTGGAGTGAGCGCTGGTGAATTGCTGAAGACGAAAATGGGATCTCGCCCTACAAGTGGTCGGTAAGTGCACAGTTAGGCCTTTTTTGTTGTTGTTGTTGTTTGATGGCTCAGAGGATGTGGAATGTAGTGAGTGTGTCATCTACAAGAGTATGAGGATTTCTGTTTTCCATCAGCATTAAGCTGTGCACAGGCATGTGTTTTGGTAATCTGTTTCATTACTACAGTGCATTAACAAACAGTATGCGACAAAACAAGCCTAACCTACTCGTTGACTGATTCATACATAATAGGTACATTAAATTTGCCTGTGTGATTTTGTATCACTTCTCCATGCCCCTTACATTCATGTAGCCTGAGTGATTTTGTTTCATTTCTCCATTCCCTAGCATGGGTTTCTAACATGAAATAAGGCTGTGTAATTTTGTTTCATTTCTCCATTCCCTAGCATGGGTTTCTAACATGAAATAAGGCTGTGTGATTTTGTTTCATTTCTCCATTCCCTAACATGGGTTTCTAACATGAAACAAGGCTGTGTGATTTTGTTTCATTTCTCCATTCCCTAACATGGGTTTCTAACATGAAACAAGGCTGTGTGATTTTGTTTCATTTCTCCATTCCCTAACATGGGTTTCTAACATGAAACAAGGCTGTGTGATTTTGTTTCATTTCTCCATTCCCTAACATGGGTTTCTAACATGAAACAAGGCTGTGTGATTTTGTTTCATTTCTCCATGCCCCAGCAGGGGTGGAGGGGGCCCATTGTTGACTGTGAAACTTAACGTCCTGCTCATGTTGCCAGGGAGGATCAGCCACAGTTTGAAGTTGTTGCGTCCTCCGTGCCCAAAGCTCCAGCCAGGTACCGTCACTGCCAGCTTCTGATGTTTGTCCTCCTTCCTTCTTTCCTTTGCTTCTTTACGTCTTGCCTTGAATCTCTCTGTTCTTCCTTTCACTCCATTTGTTTTGTTTTTCTCCCTTGCTGCTTTCCTTACTACTTTTCTTTCTTTCTTTTTTCTTTCTTTTCCTTCCAAATTTGTTTCGCTTTATTTCTGTCCTTTCTTACTGTTTTCATTGCTTCCTTTCTATGTTTTGTTTGTTTTCCCTTCCTTCTTTCCACTTTCTTTCCTTCCATTTCTTTCCTTCCTTCATTTCAGCTTTCCTGCCTGCCTTCCTTTCTTCTTTCTTTTTCCTTTTCTTCCTTCCACTTCCTTTCCCTCTGTTTCTTCATGTCTTCCTTTTTGCTTTGCTTTCTTTCTTTCTTTTTTCTTTCCTTCCACTCATACCCCCCCCCCCCCCCCCCCATTTTGTTCTTTTCTTCTTGGTTTCTTTAGTTTCTTCCTTCCTTCCCTTCCATTTCCTTCCACCCTTTCTACTTTCAGTTCTATTTTTCTTTTTCCTTTCCTCCCATCCTTCCTCCCATCTTCCTTTCCCTCCATTTCCTTTTTTTCTTTTTATTTCTTCTGCTCTACTTTCCTTAACTTTCCTTACTTTCTTTATATCTTGTTGGTGATTTTGGACAGTTAGGTAAAGCACCTTTGACCATTTTTGGCAAGCATTTCTGTCCATTTGTGAAGCTGGCTTTCTGAAATTATACTAAAAACATGTGACTCTTATTGAAGCAAGTAGTCTGTTGAGTTTTGCTTGTCAGAACTCCAAATCTCCCTCTTACACTGAAGGTGTAATACGTTGGCTTATGTGAAATAGATCAGATACTTGATTTGAATCCCAGGTGACATGGTTTGTAATATTTATGTTATAAATGTGCAGGTATCCATGAGAAATTTACAAGGCTTTTTAATTTGTCAGCAGTTTGCCTAGAAATCACTTGAGTCAGAGAGACAAGACTGTGCTTCTAATTCTATATGTGTGTGTGTGTGTGTGTGTGTGTGTGTGTGTGTGTGTGTGTGTGGTGTGAGTCTGTGTGTGTACGTGCATGCATGCATATGTGCATTTGTGTGTGTGTGTGTGTGTGTGTGTGTGTGTGTGTGTGTGTGTGTGTGTGTGTGTGTGTGTGTGTGAGAGAGAGAGAGAGAGAGAGAGAGAGAGAGAGAGAGAGAGATGTGTGGTGTACATGTATACATATGCTCCTTGTATTCATCTGGGTGTGTACATGTGTGTGTGCTGTGTAGAAGGAAAGCGGCACCCCCTGTTGAGGGTCCGGTGGCTCCATTCCCACCCCTGTGTTTTGCCATCAATGCTCGTCCTCCACCTGGCTCTCTCTTCTTCTTTGCCTACTCCACCTACATGAACCCTGACAGGTAGGTGGGGGTGAGGGTGGGGGCAGCCTTGTGTGCAGGGGTGCATGTTTGTGGGACAGGGTATGTAGGTTTTTAGGGAAGAGGGAGATGTGTGTGTGTGTGTGTGTGTGTGTACACATGACATGGTGTGTGTGTAGATATATATATGTGGTTTTATTGTATTATTGCCTTTTTGAAAATATGTAGGGTAAAGTTAAGTTTTGTATCACACACACACACACACACACACACACACACACGCACATACACACACACACACACACACACACACACACACACACACATGCATGCACACATGCATGCACGCATGCACACACACACACACACACACATGGACACAGGGTGAGCTGCATAGTGCATGTTGAGACATATAATCGTATGTTTTTGTGATTATTATTTCAGGCTGGGTTCATTGTTACAAAGACAAATAGAGAAGCATTACTGGGCTGTCCTGTTTGGCTTTGACCTGGCCTTCAACAAGAAAGGTACACACTTCTTTAGTGAATCAGGATGGCTGAAATGAATGCAAAAAAAGTATCACCCAAAACTCAAGGTGATCAAAAAAGTCTTCAGTTAGGGGTCCTGATTTGCACGGAAACAGGAAAGAATTTGGAAAATGTGGTCTTATAAGGGGAGTGGTCTATAACTGTAAGGGTGGCCTCTCATTAACGCTTTCATTGTACATTACCAAGTTCCTGTCTGTGTGTCGTGGATTCCTGCGGCTGCTTTGAAGGTATGCAAGGTGATGTGTTACGATTTATTGAAAATTGTATTCAGCAGCCTCTCCTTCATCTTGTGGAAGGAGGGTGTGGTGAATGCCGCCATAATCCTTGCTGGTTTATACACTTGCCAGTCCACTTTCCTTTATGCCATAGAATTGCAAGTTTAGGATACTTGTCCATGTTTGGAATTCCCTCAGTGCACAAAAGATTTAGAAGAAGAAGAAGACGGGATTGTTTTCCAAGAAACCAAATGGGAGGAGGTTAAAATGTGGGTGGACATGTTTGGAATCTCCCTGGTGCATGAAAGATGAAGAAAAGGAAGAGGGATTGTTTTCCAAGAAACCAAGTAGGAGGGTGTTAAAATGTGGGTGGACATGTTTGGAATCCCCTCAGTGCACGAAAGAAGAAGAAGAAGATGGATTGTTTCCCAAGAAACCAGGTGGGAGGAGGTTAAAATGTGGGTGGACATGTTTGCCATTTTGCAGGATCGGAGGAGACCTGCGGGGGGCTGGCCAACATTGTGTTCAACCCATTTGCATCTGTGGAGGGCTGCGTCTTCCTCCTGACCCCGGCTGACCTGCACCAGCTGGATGCCTTCACTGGGGCACCTCAGGTAACCAGCACTCACTCTGCTCTCAACACCCATCTCTTTAAAATGTGTGTGTGTGTGGGGGGGGGGGGGCATGTGTGTGTACATGTATGCATGCATATATGCGTGTGTGTGTGTGTGTGTGTGGGTGGGTGGGTGGGTGATGTAGGTCTTGCTGTTTGTCTTCTTGTGATTTGAATTGCTTGTAATCAGGATTGTTGTCATTTTCCACTTGTGGTGTCTCACTATCGGTGTTTAAATTTGATTTCAGTACAGTACGCCAAGCTTTTTTCTTGTTGATGTTAGATGTTCGCTTTGCAAATATTTCATTATGATTATTGTATGTACTTGGGAAAGCCCATAGGCACTCCACCATCTCTTTCAGTGATGCTTTTGAAACAATTAGCAGTGCTGGTCTGACTGACAATGACCCTTCATCCTCCTTTCAAAGATTGTTGAGCACTTCCTCTTTCTACACCTCTCTCCTCCAGGCGATTGCTGCTGTGGTGTCCATTCCATGTGTGTGACTATAGTTATGCATATTGCTGTATTGCAATTATTGTGGAGATCGAGAAAGCCATGGTGTGTATATAACTTGATACATGGTTGTGTTCCTGCAGCACTATGCACGTGTTGTGCTGCCCGTGTGGATGTCAGAGGTCAGCGGGTCAGCAGATGACCTTGGCCCTGCCAAGTACTGTGTGCCTGCTGTCACCTATATAGCTCAGGATGACTGGACGATGAAAGGTAAGTCAAGGAGGCAGGGAACTTTGTTCCTGAACAACCCCTTTAAGACCAGTAGTACACAGTATCTTTGGGGCCAGGCCAAGATCAACCCTTTGTAGAGGCTGTGACACCCACGGAATAAGTCCCTCATTCCTCACAGTTGCTCTCACACAACTCATGGAACAAGCTCCTTGTTCTGCAAACTTTACTTTTGTTGTCTTGGAAAACATGGCCCAGGTGAATCCTGTTTTAAAGCAAACTTCTTTCTGATGATGGGAGAAAACTGACACTTCCTACCTGTTGTAAAACGAACTTCCTTCTGATGATGGGAGAAAACTCTGTCACTTCCTACGCATTGTGTTGATGTTTCAATCAGCCACAATACAATGGTTACTCAAAGGAATATTAGTTTTCAGAAGCACTGGCTATTATTGACTTCTAATGAAGGATGACAGTGAGCGTAAAGTTGATGACTCAGATGATGGATGGCTGCTTGATTCTATGTAAACTGGGGAAGAGGAGAGTGAAATTGTGTAAGAGTGACAGCAGCTATGCAGTGTTTACTGTCAGAATGTGAGCATTCTGCTCATTTTTTTCCTGCCACACTCTGCCTTTGTTCCACTTAGCCCCAATATCACTTGGGCTAGGGGAAGCAACTCCCTCAGAATTACTAGATACAAAAAGTGTCAAAGGGCAAACTTCTTGATGCACAATTATTTTCTAGGTCACCTGACAGGCAACCTTCATTTAGGACAAACTACAGCATGTTATGCTTTGAACCACGTAACAGTTATTAAATGACCTTTGAAGCAGGCCAGTAGCAAAAGAGTTGTATAGTTCCTTTTATGATGCACGAATAGAATAATAATAGATGAAATTGTGGATATAGTGTGCTTCATGTCAATGAATTTAACTCTGACTTGTGTTTTTTTAATTTTGTATTGAATACACCCTGAAGAACCTGTCTGAAATGATTTTTGTCAGTTGTACATATATAATGTACATGTGAAGTGCAGGTGTTGAGATACGTTTATCATTGACCTAGCTGGGTTTGCTGCACATTGACTGTGTTGTGTGCTGAGAACTGTGAGCCAGCTTTTTACAAAATGTGTGTGTGGAACTGGTCCAGAAATTTGTTCCTGATGTGACCTTGTAGGGGAGGAGGGGGAGCTAAAATCCTTTAAAAAAAAAGAAGTAACCAATGACATGAAGTAAGCCATAAAGAGACAGAATATCTTGATTAATAACTTGATGCGTTGATTTGCAGAGGGTTGTGCTCCCAACGAGTTTGTGGCATCTCAGTGCTTAAAGAGTGCTGACCTGCTGACACCCAACTACTGTGATCATCTTCGCTCACTGCTTCCAGCTGCCTCCTAGCCCCAACCTTAGCCTGCAGAAAGCTAGTGGGTCTGCAGAGGGAGCAGCTCCAAGTAGTTTACCATAGATTATTCACACTGTGGTGTTTTCTCTACTGCTGTGTATGTCCTTATTTGTGCATGCATTTCTGCAGAATTAGTATTTCCAAGGTATACAATAAAATATGTTTTGCATACAATTTCTGTACATGCCAGTCTATGTGTGATATGTATATATTGTGGTTATGTATACTATACATTTTGTTTGAAAACCATATTTGCGGATCTGTGATATTTTATCCCCTTTACATGTGAGATTTGTATGATGGCTTAAAGCCTCATTGGGGTTGACAGGGTCGAAATTTGCTTCTCAGATTTCAAGTAACTCAGAGAGATTGTTCCAGTGAATCAGTGATATTTGTATTATCAACACTGGAGCAAATTGTGATATTGTTCTTGAGTGACTTGTACACACAAGTAAATGAGTTATGTTCTAACTTGTCCGCAAGTAAACCAGGGGTAATTTGCACACAACTGGAGATGCAAGTTGGCCAGAAGATGTAAAAAAATGTGTCAATATTTCCATGGGTAGGCTTCATTTGATTGTTCTGTCAGTATTGATACAAAAGTACTTTACTGCTCCGAAACACTTTTTACCAATGAAGAGCAGAAAAAGGCTGGTTTGTGATGTACTGGATGCTTTTCCACACATGCTGGTCTTGTTCATGATGTCACTGATACAGACTGCTGGTCACAAGACATCAGCACTCACAGTTGTGTTTACACAACTTTTAACTCAATCAGGATGATAAATTGAAAATAAAATCTCAGCAGGTCTTTTTTTTTCTTTTCTTTTTTCCCCCAGTCATAGCGATAGGGCCTGTGAAGTTTGTTTGGCTTGGTTCCCTTATAGCAAAACCAGATTTCTGAACCAAAACAAAAATATATGAAAGAAGTATTCACTGCAGCCCATGTGTGCATTGCAGCCTTCTGAACACAGGACGAACTTGCAAAGGGTAGTCATGGCAGCAGGGAGAAGTGCACTAAAATAAAATGTCCCCCAAAATCAGTGGTCCTAAATTTTAGCTTGGTGGTTTTGCTCTGGCATCTCATAGGGCTATTGGGCAACTCAGGTGGGGTTGTTAACTCCTTTGACTTTTGCCCGGCATCGCTTAAGTCCTTTGGCTGCGTTTACTTCTGGTGCGTACTTTCTTCACAATGGAAGGCGGTGACAGTGAATTTGCGAATTTTACACTGCCAACGTTAAAGGCATTTTTTGAGGCACGTAGTCATAATGTGTCTGGCAATAAGCAATAACTTGTTGCTCGTGCTTTGGGATGCTCCAAAACGCATTTTTTTTCTATGAACTCGTGATCTTCTGATCAGCCCCAAAACAACGCAAAGACACTTTTTGTTCACCCTCCATCCCCTTTCCACAGTAATTTTTGCAACTGAAACAGTATTGGCATTTGTACTGCTTCGCAATTCTAAATTCAACTTCCACGGTTATACACAGCGTGAAGCAACGCCTACTCTGAAATCGGCCCGGAAGTGCACTGCGACCTCTCGCGACTTCTTTCGCGAAAGATTACAAAGCGCATTCACTCTAGCAAACCAGCTTCGCTGAATCGCCCAATAAATGGCAACTTGTCCCTGATCTTGTTTCGCTTTTTGTTGTTGTTATTGATTAGGATCTTCCTGCCCTGTGTGCATAATTAATCCCTAACTTTATATTTTAGCATAGCCATAGATAGATTGAGAGATAGGGGTGTGCATGTGTGTGTGTGTGTGTGTGTGTGTTGTGTGTGTGTGTGTGTGTTTCATAACTTTGAATTATTAAAATACTATTTACAGTTCAAGTTTTGGTTGTGCTTTAATAATGTATGAGATCAAACAACAACTTTGTTTTATGTCATCCATGATCTAATCATCCAAAGATTAAACCTCACCCAAAGTTCTCAGTCACACATCTGCCAAAGGATAAACATTCTTCTGTGAGGAAGATATCAAATTGTGATGTCAATTATACATTCATTTATACATAAGTAAAATGATTATATGATTGTAAAAATATGACCTGATATGGTTTACAATTACCACAGAAAAGAATGATTTACAATTGTATTCACATTCCTTTCTGTTTGTTTGAAAATGTTTTTATGTAGTCCTATTTTTAAACGATTTGATTATTGATTAACTGATTTATATATTTACTTATCTTTTTGGTTTTGTTTGTTTTGTGTTTGAATAACTTTGTACTTCAATCATTTAGGCACAGGTTTAATGTGGTCATTTATATAAGTATTTAATGACCCCCCAATCCCCCGCTTGAACACACAGCATTATGAGAGAACTCAGCATCATAAACAATTCCCATTCTCCAGGAATTTTGTGTGTACAGAGCTGTAACATAATCATGTGGATTAAGACCGCGACTGGACAAATACATGGTCATATGGTGAGGGCAAGACAAGAGTGGTGACTGTATAACTGTAGGCTAAGCCATTGCTGGGTGTGCATATCTGCAGGAAGACTCAGAGCAATGGCTGGTGGCCTTTTGCACACGATAAGTATGAATGGCTGCTTGCCTTCTCCTAGGGACCAGGTCTGTGACAGAATTATGTGGTGGCTATATTAATTTATGTCTGTGATAGTTATGTGGTAGTTATATTAATTTAATATACTAAGTGCCTTTTTTTTAATCATCGTTGCTCTCCTTTATTCAGCAATAAAGAAAAATGTTTCCAAAGAAATATATTCTTCAGCGTCTGCTGCCTGAATGATTATCTCTTTCTCTCTCTTGCTCCTCATCATGTCCTCCAGTCTTTGGCACCTGATTTCAGCTCTCTTTCTCCATCTCTCTCTCTCTACCCCCCCCCCCCCCCCCACCCCCACCCCGTCTTCATTCCGCACATTTTGTGTTTTTGTTTGCTTTAATTAGTTTAAAGCTGTTTTTTTCATTTTTTTTCCTTTTTTTTCCATTTTTTCATCTGTTGGTCTCACTTTATTGATTCTGCAAAATATGACTGCCTCGGAATGTGACGTGAACATTGCCTTTATATGGGTATAGATGTTAAAACGTTCTGCAAATCAATCAACAACCTCTCTCTCTCTCCCTACAAGTCCGGCGAAAGATCTGACCCATCCAATTACAGGCCTATCTCAATTCTTTCTGTTCTCTCAAAACCTGTAGAAAAGCATATCAATGAACATATTATGAAACATTTTCTGACCAATGACTTGCTCCATAAAAACCAGTCTGGGTTTAAGCCAAACCACTCTTGTCACACAGCCTTAACAGAACTCATAGATGCCTGGCTGTCAGATGTAAATTTAAACAAGCTTTGTGGTGCTTTGTTTATTGATTTTGCTAAGGCGTTTGATGTAATCAGTCATAACTTACTGTTAAAGAAGATGAACCTTTATGGGCTAACAACTGACACACTTAACTTGATCAGGTCATTCTTATCTGACCGCCATCAAGTAGTTTCTGTTAAAAATAAGCAATCAGAAGTCAAGCCAGTTGTATTTGGTGTTCCATAAGGATCTGTTTTAGGGCCTCTCTTATTTTCAATCTATATTAATGATCTCCCTCTGCATATATCATCTGGAAGGTGTGATATGCTAGCCGATGACACAACAATCCACACTTCTGGGAGAGATGTCCCCTCAATAGTTGCTACACTCCAGTCGTGCGTTTCGGATATTATTGAATGGACCCATATCAATCATATGTCTCTTAATCCATCCAAGACTAATTACATGATATTAACAACGCGTCAGAAACGTCAAATATTAAGCTCGCCACCCGTCCAGTTATTGGTCGGTAACAAGCAACTACACGAAGTTAGTGAACACAAACTTTTAGGTGTCATTATTGATAACAATCTCACATGGGGCCCTCACATACGTTATCTATGCAAATCACTAGCGAAAAGGGTTTATCAGTCAGCAAAAATTAAGAACTTCCTCACCTTTCATGCTCGAAAAACATTTTTCCAAGCCCATATCCAGTCACGTATAGACTATGCCTCAACTCTCTGGGACTCCGCAAGTGAGTCTCTATTAAAGCCTTTAAAATCCTTACACAGAAGAGCAGTCAAGATAATATTGCTAAAATACGCTAGCCTCACAAACGATGACGACAAGAAAACTACAATCCTTCCCCTCAAACACAGACTAATGTATAATAAAGCTCGCTTTATGCACAAAATCCTCTCGGGTAAGGCACCCACTTATCTCGTAAAAAGAGTGTCTATAAACCTTTATTCCAGAAATTACTCAAGAAAGCTTAATGTACCCATGCCTAGATTAGATTTATTTAAATCAAGCCTAATGTATTCTGGACCGACTCTCTGGAATTCACTACCTGTTGTACTGACAGAACCAAGTACAGTGTCGGTCTTTAAACATCGACTGTCGACACATATGCTAACTTCTCTAGTTATAACTTAAAATAAGGAGAAAGTATCACTTTAATACTCCATATTTCTTAAAAGTACAGGCTGTTCCATTATTATTAAATCTTTACTTTTAATGCATTATGCCCCCTGTATATACTCCACATTTATACTCCATTTCTTGTTAATCAATTGTTGTTGTTTTTGCATTCTCCTCATTTTATATAAATGTAGTGTATTTGATTATGAATATTCTATCCTTTTTTTCAATTTTTCTCCTTCTTTTGCTCCCCCCTCCACCCCCCCCCCCCCCCCCTCCCATTTATGTTAGGGTGTACTATTTTATTTTGTTCCCCCCCCCCCCACACACACACACGTTTATTTTCTGTGACCTGAACGTCAGTGTCAAGCGTGCGTTTAAAAAACAAAAACTTTTTGTACCTTATAATTTAATATATATATATGTTTAGTGTTCTCTCTCTCTCTCTCTCTCTCTCTCTCTCTCTCTCTCTCTCTCTCTCTCTCTCTCTCTCTCTCTCTCTCTCTCTCTCTATCTCTCTCTCTCTCTCTCTCTCTCTCTCTCTCTCTTGTAATATTTGTTGTTATCATTTATGTCTAGCTTAGGAAAGCCTAGTTGTTAGACATGTTTTAAGTTTTTGTTGTTGCTTTGTTTGTTCGATTTCCCCCCACTTTTTTGTCCTAAACGTATATGAACTAATATCCTGTACCCTTTCGATGTTTTTATTTTTATTTTTAATGTTTAAAAAAAATAGTTTTGTTGTATCTGAAATACATGTGTGTGTGTGTGTGTGTGTGTGTGTGTGTGTGTGTGTGTGTGTGTGTGTGTGTGTGTGTGTGTGTGTGTGTGTGTGTGTGTGTAGTATTAGTAGAATTAGTCCCTCATGGGCGAGGGCTGGATGTAAAAAGACCCTGTGTCTACTCCACTACCCTCGTAAAATAAAGTTTATTCATTCATTCATTCATTCCTCTCTCTTTCTCTCCCCCCTCTTCTCCCTTCCTCTCTCTTTCAGGAGTACACACTAGTCCAGCTGAAAGCCGAAACTTTATTTGCCTTCATTCAAATGCCACCAAGAAGTTTCCACCATGAATATCAAGTGTAGAGATCAACACATTAAAGTGAACACCACACATCTTTTTTTCACAACAAATACAAGTTATAAAATCTGTACATGCCTGAACAAGAATTTTTGGATTTTTTATTTTCGTGACCATAATCGACTACAGACCAAAAACGTGCGAGCGAACATAGCACTTAGGTGCATATGTACACGACAGATAAGAGTTAACCAGTTTTTTTATTTATTTATATTAACCAGGAACCAAACCGAGGGCTAAGTTGGCCTGAAAACAGAGAAGATGTTCACATATCTTTGCCTGCATACTACAGTTGATTGCTCTATCAATATGTGTACAACGGAAGGACTTGTTTGAATAGTCGACGATACAAGATATAAAGATATATAACAGGAGTAATATTGAAGGGACTAACTCTTCGAAAGTATGTGTACGGATCGCTTTTGTGGATTTGACCCGAGAAAAGGGTTTTATATGTATGAAAAAAGTTTTGAAATGTGCATTTGCTTGTGACGGAGTTTGACTGTCCTGATATGACCCTGTGCGGTTGACAGGACGTTAAACTCCAACTGCTAACTAAGAAACCCAGGGCGCAGCCATATTAATTCACTCCCTACCAACGAAGAGCAGAAAAAAGGCCGGCTCGACGTGACGTACGTACTTGATACTTTTGCCAACATGCCGGCCTTTTATGACGTGACTGATACAGGCAGCGGGGCATAAAATGGCAACACTCACGTTTGTGTTTTCGCTACAAAAGTTTGCAACCGTGGATTATTATTATTTTTTAACAGATTTTGTTGATTTTTTAAATTTTTTGTTGTTGTTGTTGTTGTTGTTGATTTTTTAACAGGCAAGACGAGAAATTGGTTGAAACACTACTGTGTCTCTACGTTCATGATTTGTTATCCCATATATATTCCTATCGATAGGGCCAGCGATGTTTCTTCGGTTCGGTTCCCTTTTAAACAAACTCTTCTTCGTAGGCTAAACTTCTCGCCGTGTGCTCGGAGCAGGTTAAAAAAAAATATATAAAAAAATCCGCCGTTGATTTTGTATCGATTTGATAAGGTGACATTTTTGGACACCATTACCAACTCTTGTTTCACGAGCTGATTACCGCGCTGTGCGCTCTTTACCTGCACTTCTTTAAGACGTCACCAAAGTGTCTTTAGCGTCACGGACAACCAGAAGCTATCAGATTTGCGTGCAGGTCACTGAAGAAATATGCATGCGCATTACAGTCATTTGTGTGTGTGTGTGTGTGTGTGTGTGTGTGTGTGTGTGTGTGTGTGTGTGTGTGTGTGTGTGTGTGTGTGTGTGTGTTTGTGTGTGTGTGTGTGACCGATTGTTTTTATATCTGTGGAGTGAACTTTTGACGTCCTAGCGTCCTAGGGAAGAAAAATGTAAATCCTCGAGAAAAGGTGGTTTGGGTTTTACCCCATCTGTTGTTTTGTTTTAACTCATGATTAGTAATTTTGTTGTAAAATTAGCGGGAAGATTAAACTAATAATGCAACAGACAAATCATGACTAAAATAACAAAAATACATACAATTTTTAATTTTTTCCCGCCAAAACTGTGAAGGCTTTCTTTAAAGCAAAAACTTAGTTCTGTGTCTGGCAGGGTCACTCACTGAAAAAGTACATGGATTTATAAAAGGGTTACGAACAGAAATAGCCACAAATAGTATTACAACGACACATGAATATTAGACACTTACAAAAAAGGAGATATCTTGAACGTACAACAAGGACTGAGCCAGTGCTCTAAAACCTCTCTGCTGAAAAGAAGACAATAATGTAACTTCATGGAACCAGGCGTTCCGCATAGTGAGTAAGCTCTGTGCAATCTGCGATGGAAATTCCAGCTTTAAAAAAGAAAAAGAAAAAAAGGCTTGACTTTCGACCCACTTATTTAGCTGTTGGCTGATTTGGAAAAAAGAAGAAAAAAGAAGAGGCTGGGAAAAAGGGCAAAGTTGACTGCTAGCAGTCTGAAATAAGATCAAAACACAACAGCTTAAAAATAAAAGCTACTTTAACAGGACAATACAAAACATGCACATTTCCAGTGCAATCGCCTTTCTTAAGCAACAAACAGGCAAATAACAGATACTACACTAACAAACGATGATATAAAGCTGCTTGCATTCTACAACAAACTTCCCCAGTAACCGTGTGTTTTGGTCGAATTGGTTGATTGGTTGACAAAAAAGTCCTTTGACACATTTTATAGTGTACTGATACATAGTGTACTGATACAGTTTACTGAAAAATATCCAACTGTAAAGAGAAAGATTGAGGTTTCAAACATATATTAAGATGTTTTACTGGATTTGCTATTAGCAATGAATACCTAGGTAATAAAAATGACTGATATCTAGTTTTGACCCACTGCCCTTTTGCGCACGTGCGTTTGAGAGAGAGAGAGAGAGAGAGAGAGAGAGAGAGAGAGAGAGAGAGAGAGAGAGAGAGAGAGAGAGAGAGAGAGAGAGAGAGAGAGAGAGAGAGAGGTCATGCTTCCGCAAGGAAATCAAAATCTTCGAATCAAACGGAAGATACACACTTAGATGCACGCAGGGTGACAAAAATCAACAAGAATGATGAATGAATTCGATTCTTTTTTTTAAGACTGAAATCAAACCTTTTTGTGTTTTGCATTTGAAATATCTTCGGCGCTTTTTTTTTGGGGGGGGGGGGGGGGAGGGGGGGGGTCTTTTTCCTTTTCATCTCTTAATGCCAGTGTGAGGACGGTATGACGAGAGGCGGACAAGGATCGGAGCGGAGACGTTTCTTTCCGAGCAGTGAAATAAACAAGGCATTTGCACAGGTTTTGCTTTTCATGCTTTCAAGGAAAGACGTTCATTCGCTAAGACTTCTTTGTCGTAGTTATAGTCCCTCTGTCCTCGCCGTTTTTCATTCCGCTCTTTTGCCATTGCCTGAAGAGCCTCGTGTCTTAGCGATTTACAGAGAGCCGCATTTCTTACAAACGTCTGAAAAGCTCAATTTCGTGGCCATGCCCAGAAGAGTCCCGTTTCTTAGCAATACCCAAAAGAGCCTCGTTTCTTCGCGAGGTCCAAAATGGCCCCTATTAATTTTCTCATCACTGTCCAGAGAGGTCTATTTCTTACCAATCCCTAGGGAACCCCACTTCTTACCAATTCCCAGGGAACCCCACTTCTTACCAATTCCCAGGGAACCCCATTTCTTATCCGCCGCGCCCCAAGAGCCCTCTAAGGGGCTCTTTTCGCCTTCATTTTCTGACGGAGCTTCCCTCTTGCCGAGGAAGAGAGTTCCCCAGCGCTTATCCGCGGTCTGTGGACCGGCGAGTCCGCCCGGACCGACCATACCACCCGGATCGACACCCGCTACCACACTTCCCCGCCTCTTGCCCAGGTTGAGCGTTCCCCACCGCTTCATTCTAGCTGCTTGCGCGGGCGGCACGTTCCTTCTGGCCAGCAGTTTGATCAGCCACAGAGGGCTGCGGTATCGCTTGTCCGCCGCTGGCCCGTCCTCGGCCAAGTTTTCTCTCGTCCCCTCGGGGTCCCGCCCTTCGCCCGGTTCCCCCAACCCGTCCAGACCACTCCAGCGTTTGCCAATGCCTAGGGTACCCCAGCGTTTGCCAATGCCTAGGGTACCCCAGCGTTTGCCAATGCCTAGGGTACCCCAGCGTTTGCCAATGCCTAGGGAACCCCAGCGTTTGCCGATGCCTAGCGAACCCCAGCGTTTGTCCTCCGAGCTTTCGAGATCGTCATTCATCCTCTTGTCCTCGAGACTTAGAGTCCCCCATCTTTTGCCAATACCCAGCGTGCCCCAGCGTTTGTCCTCCCCCTGCCCCTCTTCCTCCTCCTCCTCCTCCGAGGAGCCAAAGGATTCGTCGTCATCCAGGTCGCCGAGTGACTCCGCCAGCGCGTCCTGTCTCTTACCGATGCCCAGCGTGCCCAAGCGCTTTCCCTTGCTCAGACCCAGCAGTCCCCACCGCTTCCGCCAGCCACCGATTCCCAGGGACCCCCAGCGCTTGCCGATTCCCAGAACCCCCCATCTCTTTTGCTCTTCCGGTTCCACGGTCTCGTCGCCGCTTTCGCTGCCCAGTGAACCGGATCTTTTACCGACGCCTAGGGTCCCCCACCGTTTGCCAGCTCTGCTGCGGCCCCACCTGTAGCCTCTTCCCATTCCCAGGGAACCCCAACGTTTCCAACCGCCGATTCCCAATGAGCCCCATCTCTTGCCGATGCCCAGGGACCCCCATCTCTTTCCGTTGCCTATTCCCAGTGAGCCCCATCTCTTGCCAATTCCCAAGGTGCCCCACCTCTTTCCGTTCCCAATGTCAAGGGAACCGAAGCGTTTCCCAAAGTACCCATACCGCCCATAGTTGCTACTTCCCAAGCCGAGGGTCCCCCATCTTTTTTGGACGTCGCTGACGTCATCTACAGAATCAATAGACGGCACTATGGCGTCGTCTAAATCGGCCCGTTTGATCACGTCCGCTTGCAAGGCTTTCATCGGGGTGAAGTTCAGCGGTCGTTTGCCCAGAAACAGTGTTCCGTACCGCTTGGCGAATTCTGGTGCTGCCATCGCGTCATCTTCAGACAGCCTTTCGTCGGATGCACCGTCAGGAGTGACGTCATACATATCCAGATCGTCATCGCCGTCACTATACAGATCATCAGGCGCCACAGCTACAGCCTTCCCAAGGTCGTCCGAATCGAGTGAGGTGAGGAGGTCGACTTCCGTGTCGACGAGCTGCGAGAGACAGGCGAAGGGATCCGACAGACACTGCTTGCACAGCTTGCCGGCCTCTTCGTCTCCACAGCACTCCTCCACAGGAAGTGACAAGGCGACAGGCATAGCTGCGCATGCGCGGCACATGTCTGCCAGAGTGGCGTCGTTCTTGCATAGCCCACCGTTTCCGGGGGAAACAGCAGCGGTTTCCGGGTCGGCGTCCGGAGAAGAAGACTTCGCTTCCAGCGATCGTACAGTGTTTTGGTTTGTGAGAATCACCACGACCACTGCCTTTAAAAACATGAGAGAGATTCGAGGTATGTGCGGAACTGTCATCGTGAATACTTGGGCAGAATGCACACAGTTGTGCCCCTTTACATACAGACTCAGACTTCCGTTGGTTCCTTCTCTCTTGTCGCCTCACTACTGTGCCTGCTTTCTAGCGTCCAGTAGTACCGTGCGAGCGCTCGCTTTGCAAAAGTTTCCCCATTCACACATTGGGTTGGAACCGAAGGGATAATCTTTGCGGACGCCGCAGGGCTGGACTTTTGAGGCGGTGTTCCAGCTGACTGAGCTAAAGGCAGCGAGGTAGAGAGCCGGGCAAAGGGTGCAGCGTCACGGTACACGCATGGCCAGAAGCTCGCACCGGGTAGCTGCCGCTTCACGAGCCGAGCAACAGGATCACAGTGTGCTCAGCGGCGAAACCATCGTCTGCAGTGGCTGTTTGTCTGCACGTGAAGCGCTAGGGGTGACTGTGGGGCTCTCTCGCTGCTCCACCCTTCCTCTGTCCGCTAGGCAGGCAGACTGAAGCCTGCAACAAAATGCACTAGTTTGTTACACATTAAAGAAAGAAAGAAAAAAAGAAGAAGAAAAAAAAAAGGGGGGGGGGGGGGGGAAGGACGAGGGATGACAGACAAATGGCATGAGAAAGAGGGGATGCGATTGTTTATTAAATCCTTTTCAATGATATATATATATATGGGGGGGGGGGGGGGGGGGGGGGGAGGGGGCGTTTCATAGTTCCTACAAGTGTGCTTTCATAGTTCCTACAAGTGTGCAGAAACATCATAATAAAAAATAATAATAAAAAATCATGGGCATAGATGAATACAACACTCCATTATTTTTTTATATTATTTTTTTAAGGTAAACGTGATTCAAACAAATCCGTCCAAATTTGACGAAAGGATATTCTCAGACATATATTTGTGCAGATTACGTTTGAAACAAGGAAGAGAAATACATGACTTTGTATTTTGAGGCAAGGAGTTACAGAGGGACGCTCCAGCGAAGGATATGCTAGTTTTAAATAAGTCAAACCTTGGCACGTAGAAGTTATTGCTGGAGTTGGTGTAGTGGGACTGGTGACTAATAAAGACTTGTACCAGGTAATTTGGGGAAATATTATTAAGAACTTTATGCATAAATATTCCTTTATTGTAAGCGAGCTGTTGCGGTAGGTTTAAAATTCCAAGTGCACTCATCTTTTGCTTTGTAGATAGGGAAGGAACAGGAAGGATGTAGGTTTAAAATTCCAAGTGCACTCATCTTTTGCTTTGTAGATAGGGAAGGAACAGGAAGGATTAATTTGCTTGCCCTTCGATGTAGCGTGGTCAGTTTTTTTAAGTGTACCTCGCTACAGCCATCCCACACTACTGACGCATAATCGATGTGAGGTTTTTATGTGAGCGTTGTGGAAGAATTTTCTGGTATTGATGTTGATGATATGTTGCAGCTGAGAAAGAAGAAACATTTTTTTTGACATGCTTTTGCATATGTGTTCGATCTGAGCTTGCCATCGGAATTTGTTGTTGACAATGAGACCTAGTTGGCGATGTTCAGTTACATTAAAAATATTCTGACCATCCAATGACAGTCACACTAACAAGTCTGAGAGCTGATACTTTTGCCGTGTAGTAATTATCATTGAATTTGTTTTAACAGGATGAATGAGCGTGTGATTAACGTTGCACCACACTGAAATACGATCAAGACAAAGCTGTAGCATCTTTTGAATTTGGTTGTATGAAGTGTTGTGTCATCCGCGAGCATATGACATTCTGTAGAATTTGATGGTATATGCAGAGGTAGATCATTAATATAGATGCAGAAGAGTACAGGTCCCAAGACTGACCCTTGTGGTACACCATATTTAACATGTTCCTTGAGACGAGTAGAAGCCACGGATAAAGACACGTTGTACTCTATTTTTAAGGTACGAACAGAAAGAAAGAAAGAAAAAGAAAAAAGAAAAAAAGGGCAATGAGTTCGAACTGTTTAAATAGACAGAAAGCTTTGAGAGTAAGAGTCTGTAATCAACAAGATCGAATGCTTTTTGTAAGTCCAAAAGGACATCTCCGGACAGGTTTGATCTATTTATAGCTGAAAGCCACGAGTCTGTCAACCGTGCAAGTGCTGTATTGCAAGAGTTCTAAAGGCTGAAGCCTGACTGAAGCGGATGGAATAGGTCTCGTGTTTCTAAATAGGTGACTAGGTGTTTATGAACATGTATTTCCAGAAGTTTAGACAGAACCGACAGTAATGAGATTGGTCTATAATCATTCAGATTTTTGTGATCTCTAGTTTTGGCTAAAGGAATAACTTTTGCTTTTTGAAATTCTGAGGGGAAAGCATTCTGCTCGATGCACAAATTAAAAATATAGGTCAGTGACCCTATAATATATGGCGAAGCTGGTTTAAGCAACTGATTGCTGATTTCGTCAGGTCCGGAAGACTTTTTATTGTTCATCCCAGAGATATATTTTCCCATTTCATGGACAGCTATCAAGGGTATGGTAAACGGATCAGTTCCCTTTGTCTTTTGCTGACAGATATCAACATGGCATTTTGAGGAGGAGTAGTGCTTATAGCTATCAAATGAGTCTTGTGATTTAACTAAGGTTTCTGCAATGGAGAGAGAGAGAGAGAGAGAGAGAGAGAGAGAGAGAGAGAGAGAGAGAGAGAGAGAGAGAGAGAGAGAGAGAGACAGACAGACAGACAGACAGACAGACAGACAGACAGACAGACAGACAGACAGAGACAGCGATGGAAAAATGGGGGAGGGGAGACATTTGTGGACTATGTCAACAACAACAACAACAACAACAAAACCAGAACAAACAAAAAACAAACAAAAAGTCAAACACATCCGCAACCTGTCTGCCTGCAGATGAAACTGCGACTGTTCTGAGATGACAGTTAAGACCGCCACAGGAAGCAGGGATTGTTTTACGGATTGTACTTTGCTGCCGTATTTTCCACTAAGTCACGAAATAATTGTCTTCTTCGTGTCTTGAAAGCTGCACAGACTATGCCACAGGCTATGTCGCAGACTCACCCCTGAGTAAAAATTGCCTGACGAGGGGGGTGGGGGGGGGGGAGATGGGGTGGGGGGGGGATGGGGGGGGGGGGATCACAAGAGAAAGATCACGTGAGAGACTTTTCTGGACAAAAGTTGTAGATTTACAACAAACTCCCAAATTCTAATTTGTCATGCTCCGCAAGACTTCTCTGAAACAAAAGTATCGTCATTATTTTCCTTTTTCGTTTGTATAAATAGGTATTTACGTATATTTCGGCTCATCTGAAAGATTGTGACTGTATGAAATGAAGAGTGTTGGGTTATCTCTTTACCAGCCTTTTTGTTCTGCTTTATTTCTTTTACGATATGATAAATACCATCACACAATGAACAACCGACACCCAACCATACCAGTCTCCATAACTTTTCAAGGACATGCAGCGTCAACCAGTTCAAACTAAAAAAAAGTATAAAAAAAAAGTGATGTGACATCAAAAAGATGTGATATCATCACACTATCGATCGCCTGGAGGAGAGAGGTGTGGAAAGAGAAAGCGCTGGACGATCTTCCTTGAAAGGCCGAGAGAGGACCATCGTCAGTCAGGCGAACTTTGGAACTGCATGCTTCAAAGGCAACGTTGGCGAAACGTTTGCGAGGCGGGGTGGAGCGCATAATATAGGCTTTTCCTAGCGCATAGATACCATCTTGAACTGAACTCTAGCAACAACGAAAACGTTAAACTCGTGACTGTCACATGTAATCAAAGGGAAAAATACACACTTAGGCTGATTAAAATTTCCTGAATTAGCAAGCACCAAAATGTTGACCTCTTTTTCGAACACTGCCTCTGCGAGAGCTTGCAATCTTGTACGAGGAAACCCTCCGGCCATTACAATTTTAATGAATTTAATCCGTCTTGAATTTAAAAGCTTGTCTTCACACTTTGAATGCGAGCGTTCTGGGCATTTTGCTATCTCGAATCTTGTGTTTCGTGGAATAAAAAAAAAAAAAAATCCTGCTAAAGAGCAATCTTCAAACTAAGGCACTTAACTGCCTCCAGTGTCGCCACGACTGTCACACATTGTGACCGGTGTGGGCGTATGAAGTTCACAAAATATCTCTCTGCCCCCCTCCCTCCTCCTCTCTCTCCCCCTCTCTCTCCATTTCTCTCCATCCCCCTTGCCCTCTCTCTCTCCCTCTCTCTCCCATTCTCTCTCCCTCTCCCCCTTTCTCCCCCTCTCTAAGTCCCTCTTTCTCTCTTCCTCTCTCTCTCTCATCTCTCCCTCCACCCGCTCTTTCTGTGAACATGCAGGTTTTGTGTGGACTTTCTTATGCTCCATGTATACGTTTCCATGTATAAATTACTCATTCATGCTTCTATGTATATAAATGACGCCCTGATATATTTGTAGCCTAGCAAAGACCGGTTGTTAGGTTTTTGGCTGAATCAAAACTGTAGTCTAAATTGCAATAAAAATTTTTTTTCTGGTTCGAGTTTTGTGCAAGTTATGTATTGCTAGAAATGTGTCAGTCTGTTTGTACAAAGCTGTTAAGTGGCATAGCATTTTAAGTTTCTAATGCAAGCGCATTGTTGTTCTTTTGTTGGTTTTTTTTTTCTTCATGTACAGAACTAGTGTGCACTATGAGGTGGTATGTCATCCACCGGCACCCCTTGATGAGGGGCAGTAGCCTAAAAATCAATAAATCTTCGGTATCTGTATCTCCGTGTAAGCTACGCTTTTCTGTCCCCGGTCACGGAGGCTTCGGAAAGCTAGGACTGCAGGTTGTATTTTCTCGGTATATTGTTATCCCATCAGGCGCATTCTTTGTATAGTAATTAATTGTTACGTACATGGGCAGTTGAGAGGTTTGGGAGACCCGTGTATTCCCCATCCGTCTTGATATCGATAGGGGCTTGGAAAAACACCAAGCTGAATGAACCTGGAAGTCAGGGATTAGTCAAGCAGAAGAGCTGTCAGCAGCGCAGACGAAGCATGCAAAACTCTCTCTCTCTCTCTCTCTCTACCTGCTTCAGGCTCAAAAAGAGGGAGCCTATTACAGTGCCAGGCTCCGGGCAAGGGGAACTTAATTTCTGCGGGGTGCTGGCCGTGAAAACGAATGATGAGAACATGACATACGATAACAGAGCCAGAGTTGCGGCAGAGGCAGTTTCTCAGCACCTAATCGTCAGACCGGGCTTCCTCTCGCCGCAACTGCCCGTCGGATGCAGCCTGCGCCACCTGAAGCAGTGGGACAAATGGCACCCATAATGTATCCGCAATTTGCTGTTCCACGCTAATGGCAGACAACCGGATACTTGCAACGTAACAAGACCATGTCAATAGTTCAGATCAAGATGTTACCCATGCGCTCGGAAAGGCTGATAATACTTTTGCATAAAACATCCACACGCGCGCGCACGCACGCACGCACGCACGCACGCACGCACGCACGCACGCACGCACGCACGCACGCACGCACGCACACACACACACACACACACACACACACACACACACACACACACACACGTTTCCCCAACCGTCGTTGCCTTTGAATCAGTTCCAATGTTTGTTTGATAGGTAATGCAGCTATCGCCCTGATATAACCGTACCGGTTGACTAGGCGTAAAACACCAACTTATTTACTTACTTAGGTAATGCAGCTACTGCCTTTTCTCGTCCTTTCAATGAAGATTGTCGAGCGCTTCTTCGTTCTACTTCTCTCTATCCTCCAGAAAATTGATGGTGTAATATGTTTGGATTCAGTGTTCTCACACTGAGATAGTGTCTCAAGCTTCTCAACACCTCAGATCTCCCGAGACGCAGGCCACTTGTGACAAATATGACAATCAAAGTTTTTAGTTTCCATGCTTCACCAGAGCAGTATAATATTACGCCCCAGGTATTTTTCATTTAAACAAACAAACAAAACAAAAGAAGACAAAACAAAACAAACTAAAATTTGTAATCAAGAACAAACAAACAAAAACAAAAACAAAACAAACTGTGAATAATGTGAACAAAACAAAAGCAAAAAAAAATAAAAAAAATAAAAAATCAATGCTTGCATCAGACAATAGAGACAATCGCTTTTATTTAAATCAAACGGCAAAATATAGTAGTTGGCTGATTTCAAAAACTTACAAGGAAAGTTGAAGTAACCTCAGCGTTTGTCTACGTTTTTTTTAATAGTTTTTAGTTGCTGTTTTTTGTAGGCTGTTATCAACCAATGGAACAGACAGGAAGTCTGCTCAGAAGACTGGAATAAGTTTCCATTTGTCAACGAAAGCACTTTTCAATATGATGATGAAAAGGAGGAGGAAGTGGGGGAGGAGGAGAAGAGGAGTGTGATAACTATTTACTAAACACAGAGAGCCAAAGAGCTTCGTGCCCGGCATACTCGTGGCCGGCTCAGTACACATGATGGATAGGACACGATATTTTCCACCATATTTTTATTTTTTAATTTTTTTTATCCACTCCTCCTGAAAGCTTATGGGCTGTGTTTGTTTTGCACAATTTACGTCAAATACGGCTTTTGAGTTAGTGAATCCGTTTCTCGCCGCGAACGGTGTTCTGCAAACGCAAACAAATGCAGGCAATGCGCTGAAGCAGCTGCACAGAGTGTAAATGATAACAATGTGTCGTTCACGCCAAACTCTCGGCGCTCCAGGCTCTCTCTTTCAATGACGCGCGCGCGCACACACTCTCAAACATTCACACACACACACACACACACACACGCACGCACGCACGCACGCACGCACGCACGCACGCACGCACGCACGCACGCACGCACACACACACACACACACACACAAACACACGCAAACACGCACGCACGCACGCACACACACTCACGCACACACACACACACACATACATTGAC
>OY757551.1:8808129-8818129 GCA_963584105.1 Alviniconcha strummeri
GAGACGCAGGCCACTTGTGACAAATATGACAATCAAAGTTTTTAGTTTCCATGCTTCACCAGAGCAGTATAATATTACGCCCCAGATATTTTTCATTTAAACAAACAAACAAAACAAAAGAAGACAAAACAAAACAAACTAAAATTTGTAATCAAGAACAAACAAACAAAAAACAAAAACAAAACAAACTGTGAATAATGTGAACAAAACAAAAGCAAAAAAAATAAAAAAAATAAAAAATCAATGCTTGCATCAGACAATAGAGACAATCGCTTTTATTTAAATCAAACGGCAAAATATAGTAGTTGGCTGATTTCAAAAACTTACAAGGAAAGTTGAAGTAACCTCAGCGTTTGTCTACGTTTTTTTAAATAGTTTTTAGTTGCTGTTTTTTGTAGGCTGTTATCAACCAATGGAACAGACAGGAAGTCTGCTCAGAAGACTGGAATAAGTTTCCATTTGTCAACGAAAGCACTTTTCAATATGATGATGAAAAGGAGGAGGAAGTGGGGGAGGAGGGGAAGAGGAGGAGTGTGATAACTATTTACTAAACACAGAGAGCCAAAGAGCTTCGTGCCCGGCATACTCGTGGCCGGCTCAGTACACATGATGGATAGGACACGATATTTTCCACCATATTTTTTTTTTTTTTTTTTTTTTATCCACTCCTCCTGAAAGCTTATGGGCTGTGTTTGTTTTGCACAATTTACGTCAAATACGGCTTTTGAGTTAGTGAATCCGTTTCTCGCCGCGAACGGTGTTCTGCAAACGCAAACAAATGCAGGCAATGCGCTGAAGCAGCTGCACAGAGTGTAAATGATAACAATGTGTCGTTCACGCCAAACTCTCGGCGCTCCAGGCTCTCTCTTTCAATGACGCGCGCGCGCACACACTCTCAAACATTCACACACACACACACACACACACACACACACACACACACACACACACACACACACACACACACACACACACACATACATTGACAGAGATAAAAACACATCTTCTCTCACACTGGGGCGCTGACGTGCGTGTGGCGCGCTCACAATACTGCAGATGTTTTAACTGGCTCTCTATCCTCACCTCCCTCTCCTTCTCTGTCTGTGTCTCTGTCTCTCTATGTCTGTCTGTCTCTGTCTCTCTTTGTCTCTGTCTCTCTCTGTGTCTCTGTCTCTATGTGTGTCTCTGTCTCTCTGTGTGTGTCTCTGTCCTCTGTGTGTGTGGGGGGGGGGGGAGGGAGGGGGGGGGGGGGCAAACCTGTTATTGAGTCAGACATCTTTTCCCCCGAGTAATTTCTTTTTAAACACATAGGCCACCTTTCACTTTAGCAGCGGTCGATTGTTGAACAAGGGCTACCGAAAGAGAGCTTATGCGCACACGGAGCGCCAGACCCCTCGTGCTCCAGAACTGCCCCGTCCACACCAATTGTACACCTATGAAATACACATCGATTTGGGCGGGAAATTGGAGAACCATGTCGCTGCCTCACGCAGGAAGTTGCACTGCGCCGGCAAATAGTCCCCCCCGCCCACGCGGACTGTCGGCGTAGGCCCAGTCAATAGCTTCCCGAAGCCAGGAGCCTTCTCGCTCTCTCGGAAAGAGGGGAGTAGAGGAGTGTTTTTAGGGGCCGCCATTTAGCCTGCTTTGATTGCTATTGTTTCCTTAACGCGGAGTCCCACGCCCGTGACCCTCAGTGTCTCCTAATTGCTTCTGCTTTCTGTGGAAAACAATACAGCGCCGACAGCAAAATGGCGGTATTATAGTCCCTTTCCGGTCCGTGTTCAGCACTGATGTCAATAATAGTTTGCGTCAGGGGAATATGAGTCGGCTTCAGAACAACGGCTAGCTGTTGTATTTAAACAGCAATTTAACGTCCCTATTATCATTGCGAAACGCTTTGTGCTTCTGAAGAGTACTGAAATGACCGGGCTCTAGAAAGGCCCGCTGGAAATCTCCCATGATTACTAAATCTCCGATTATACTAGCTCTAATGATTTCTTCCCCTCCAATGCCGCATTAGTGATGTCTCTACGTAATGGTGCTGTCGTTATCAACAGCTGTTGATTTGACTGAAAGTACAAGCATTTGGCGATACGAACGGCGGAAACAGCATGAGCTGGCATACTGCAGATGTTTTAACTGGCTCTCTATCCCCACCTCCCTCTCCCTCTCTGTCTGTGTCTATGTCTCTCTATGTCTGTCTGTCTCTCTCATTAATCTAATATGCCATTTTTCACGTCTTCGTTGTTTTCTGATTACGGTTTCGTTTTGTTTGTTTATTTGCTTGTGTGTGTGTGTGTGTGTGTGTGTGTGTGTGTGTGTGTGTGTGTGTGTGTGTGTGTGTGTGTGTGTGTGTGTGTGTGTGTGTTGTTGTTGTTGTTGTTGTGGTTGTGGTTGTGGTTGTTGTTTGTTTGCTTTATTTTTGGCTTTCTATTGTTGCTTTTTCTGTTAGACAACCTTGAATATTTTCTGACCATTTCGCATCAGATATTTTTGAGCATTTCTAAATGCGTGAACTAACTGTTGATATAAAATATTTACTGTTGGCTATTTTGAGTTGGTTGAGTCTGTTTTAGCCACGTTGTGTTCACAACTGCATGATGACTTGTGTTTTGTACTAGTAGCCTACACTTCCTTCGTCGTTAGATGGTTACTATAGATATGCGGTTGACAGGACATTAGGAATATTTTACCCGAAAAGGCTTGCGCCCCAACTGATAAATCTTTTATCCCCCCCCCCCCCCAACCCCACAAGACCTAACAAACACGACCAAAAAAAAATAAAAAAAATCAAAAAATCAAATGTAAGACACCATAACATCTTCTCCAGTAAGTGAGTTCACACGTCGACGAACTAGCTGGAATGTTCACCGACGATGGCAATGACTTGAACGAGACTTTGAAGCGTCCTTTCACTGCAGCTGAGATAACGCATTAACGTGAAAGCTGGTGATCTGCCGGAACCGTCTCCGCCGGGCAGCCGTGGACGCCTCGTCTTCCGGTGCCTTTGTGTCGCTCGCAGCACGCTGAAAAGGGCTGTATCAATAGCGGCTGGCCGGCGGCGGTTAGTTCGCTCGTTCTGGGATCTGTCTCACAGTCCCGTCAACCGTCTATAATTGTACAGTCACCTCAGGACGGATCACACAGTCAAAGTCTTTTAGGCCACCTCTAAACGCGTCACTGAATCACCAGTAAAAACCTGAATGGCGGTTCTGCACATAACACAGTCAACGGCAACCGAGATCAAGTCCAGCACGGTCAACACAGCGGGTACATCTCCGTGTTTACTTTTGGCTTAACTACAACTGACAGAACGCTAGCGGGCACTTGTCCATAATTATTTACATTGCACCTAACTACAGCTGACAGAACTCTGGAATATCCAAACAATATAGCGGGCACTTGTCCATAAATATTTACAGTTCACCTAACTACAGCTGACGAAACGCTGGAATGCCCAAAACAATACAGCGGGCACTTGTCCATAATTATTCACCTAACTACAGCTGACAGAACGTTGGAATGCCCAAACAATATAGCGGGCACTTGTCCATAATTATCTACATTTCACCTAACTACAGCTGACAGAACGCTTGAACCCCCGAACAGTATGCTCTGCGTGGACCCATAGGAGGCGAGAAACTTATGCAATCACAAATACACATCTGATTCACTGTAATAATACACAGATCTGGCATATTTTGGACAATGAAACACGGAAACTGCCTCAGTAAGTTGTGACGCCCGGCAGGGTGGCCTATTCTATTCTGGGGGCCATTACGGAAAACTGCGTCAGCCAAAACCAACGCCGTTAAAAACAAAAGCAAACAAACAAAAACCACCACAACAACAGGATTTCGAAAAATGTTACGGTGAATAGACCTAGAAGGTAGACAGGACAAGTAAACCATCCTGGCAGTGGGCAAAGCACGCATGGCTATATTCTGACATATTCCAGACTTTGAAGGGAGAACATAGATTTTTTTTAAATGATGACAGCTCTGGATTCTCATTAGAGGGGACCTTAATTTCTGCGTCCGCGGTGTCTCCCTGCAAGTCTCACAGAAGTGAGCAGTCTTGATTCTTGCTCACCGAGCTCCCCCCATGTCCATCATTCGGGCGACGACAGCCAGCCGTAAGGGGCAGAGTCGTCCGTTCGCTGTCCCCCCCCACCCCCACCCCGCGCCTCCCTCCTCCCCTTCCCGAACTCCAGACTCTCTGGCTACACAGTCAGGAAGTTTCAGACTTCTACCAACGACAAAAAACAAAAGCAACAACAACAAAGACAAACAAAAAATGTATCTATTTTTAAATCCGAAACAAGGATCACTGCCTACCTGTTCGGAAACAACGGCGTTAAACAAGCCTAAAGAACGAGCGAGCAGGACCCAGAGCTATCGAAGGGTCTCCATTTCATTCTCTTCTGTAAGCGGGGAGCAGGTCAGATGAATAGCTTTGCATGTTTTGCCTGCTGCCAGTAAAACTGCTTCAGTTCTAATCTGCGCCTTTAGGGTTCATTCAGTTTCAGTCTCTCGCGGTCTTCTACCAGCGTCATGTGACGCGCGACAGGAGCTCTGAATCGGACTCTGACTTGTGATCTGATGAATTTGCGTTAGATGTCAATTGACTCTGACTTGTGATCTGATGAATTGCGTTAGATGTCAATTGACCCTGACTTGTGATCTGATGAATTGCGTTAGATGTCAATTGACTCTGACTTGTGATCTGATGAATTGCTTTAGATGTCAATGGACTCTGACTTGTGATCTGATAAATTGCGTTCGATGTCAGTTGACTCTGACATGTGATCTGATGAATTGCGTTAGATGTCAGTTGACTCTTATATGTGATCTGATGAATTGAGTTCGATGTCACTTGACTCTGACATTGTGATCTGATGAATTGCGTTCGATGTCATTTGACTCTGACATGTGATCTGATAAATTGCGTTAGATGTCAATTGACTCTGACATGTGATCTGATGAATTGCTTTAGGTGTCAACTGACTCTGACTTGTGATCTGATGAACTGCGTTAGATGTCAGTGACCTTCACGGTTGACTTGGCATTAGATATCAGTGACCTTCACGGCTGCAGGGGGTTAGATATCAATGACCTTCACGGTTGGCAAGGCGTTCGATGTCAATGACCTTCACGGTTGGCAAGGCGTTCGATGCCAATGACTTTCACGGTTGGCAAGGCGTTCGATGTCAATGACTTTCACGGTTGGTAAGGCATTAGATCTCAATAACCTTCACGGTTGGCAAGGCGTTCGATGTCAATGACCTTCGTGGTTGGCAAGGCGTTCGATGTCAGTGACCTTCACGGTTGGCAAGGCGTTCGATGTCAGTGACCTTCGCGCTTGACTGGGCATTAGTCATCAAATGACTAACTACTACCGTTTTTCACAGCTGTGATTTGAAGCAGACACTGGTCACGTATAGCTTCAGCAAACCGACAAGCAGGTGTTTAAAGCACCACTATACCAGCAGGTGACAGTGACATAACCCGAACAATCGATTTCAGGGCTTGGGACGGAATGGTTTATAGCGCAAGGGAGAAATGAAACGGCGTCGGCCCAGAACAGGAAATTACCACGGTAACTGATGGCGATTTCAGATCAGCATGTTACATTTGATACAATGCTCTTGGATAACGGACAACATTACGACATACACTGCGTAATTCAGAATGCGTGGAAAACGGCCGATGCTGGTGGGTCGTAGGAGGTGGGGGGGTTGGCGGTTCACAAATGACAACGAAAGGTTTAAGACCACGGCAGGCGAAGCCGGTACATCCACCGGAAGAGCTGGGGGGGGGGGGGGGGGGGGGGGGGGTCCGGGCGTCGCATAGTTGGCGTGCTAACGAGGAACAAACAGTTGAGGTCAAGGGATACAGCTCAAAACACACAAATGGTTAAGCATGGACAGTCTTATCAGCAGGACAAGACAAACGAATGTGCAGTTCATTTTCGGAAAAAGGGAGGCCTTATCGTTATAAAAGCAACAGTTATTATATTAAGTTTTCATGAACGTTCTATTTTATTGTGCTGACAATATCTGTTTGTGTGTGACTATCTTTGTTTCAATGCTGAGGATGTGCTTATACATAAACCAGTTTGCTTGTTGCATAGCTCAAGTATTCTATTTTTGCAGCGTATCCTGATGAAGTATAAAATAAACTTTGCTTAAATCAAACAGTTATTTCACATAATATAAGCAATAATCATCTGCCGGCTATTTTATTTGTATACTCTTATTTTTGTTATGTTGATTTGTCTAATTGTTCTTTTTACTGCAGAATTCGAGTGACCCAAAAGGCAAATTTTCATTTTGTACCATCATTATGAATAACAGAGTTCTTTTGTATCTGTATTGTCTCTGTAAAAGGAGAGAAGATGCATATCTGTGTGCATTGTGCAGGTCTTGCAATGACAGTGAGGGACTGTACAGGCGCCAGTCAAGCGATAGCATTATGAAATGTAAAGGAGTCAGGCTTGTGCGCATCAGAATGGCAATAAGAATTACTCATTCAAACCATACACCGCTCAAGCTGTCACAGTTCTGGCCTGACCCGGGGGGAATCATCCTGGTGGTGACAGTATGGGGTAGGTAGGTAAGTAGGTAGGTAGGTAGGTAGGTAGGTAGGTAGGTCGGTCGGTAGGTAGGTAGGTAAAAGCTTACTTCCATCACCGTACACCTCGTTCCTAGCCCATCCAGAGAGAATCATTCTCGTGGTGACAGTGTGGAGGTAGGACCCAAGGACAGTGTGGCGGTAGGTAGCCTATAGGTACAGGCGTCTTTCCTGACCCAAACAGGCAGAAACATTCTCGTGGTGACAGTGCTGCGGTGAGTAGCCTAGACGCAGGCATACTCTCATCACCGTACACCTATTTCCTGGCCCAAACAGAGAGAACAGTTCTAGTGTTGACAGTAGAGCAGGTAGGTAGGTACGTAAAGGCTTACTCCCACCACCGTACACCTCAGGATACAAGGCAACTGAAATAGTCCACTGCGGAAATCGCATGGTCTGCCATAAAACGTATATGATCAGAAACTGTGCCGACGATCCATGTTCCCACTCTTCCAAATTTCAGTCCACTCACACAAACAGCTAGCTGCCTCCCGTTCACTCCCAAACATTCATCCACGCTATCGCCGCCTTTTTTGTCCCCGCATTCCCGCCTCTAACCCTTGCGTGTTGTGTTTGTCTGCCTGCTTGTTGATTGTGTGTCCCAGCGAATGGCCGTTTGGGTGAATGACGGCCCAACCAGAGAGAATCATTGCAGGCTTACTCACACCATTTACTCTACACCTCTTTCCTGGCCTGACCAGAGAGAATCATTTTAGCAGTGACAGTGTGACGGTAAGTCTTGTTCCCACACCCAACACCTCTTGATGATATTTCGGTCCCTGTCAGTGCCTCTGCAGAGATGGAAATAGCTAGGCTGCAGAGTTCAGAGTAATAATACAAAGGTCACACCAATCTGTCGCATCAGTATTGCCTGTGTCATGACTAAAAGTGTCTTAAGTGTAAGCTCCGACACGTTCAAGCTCCCAGGTCGTAAACGTTCTATGCATTCCTTCTACTACCGTGTCAGTGTGTGTCACGCTCACCCTGAATCCGAGTCTGATACGTATGCCCACAAGCTAGTTTCTTCCCGCCTACTGCTATGATATTTTCGTCCACTACTATATATAATCTCATTAGCACCCAGCCTTTGCACAGTCATGCCGCTTCTCTCCCGCGGTTCATCTACGGACACTGAAGCTAACCGCTCCGCGACTCGTGTGAAAAACAAGGATGAGAAGTGAAAGAGGACAAAGAGCCCTGTCATCTGCAGTCTTCCGCACGTGCGGCAGGACAGCACGGCCTCAATTAGGACAGGCAAGGGAAATCACCGCGGACTCCGCGGATACACTGACCGCGCAGTTGTCGGCCTTGGGACGTCAAACTGTGCTGTTCGTGGCTTGCCCGTCTTGGGGACGCGACTACCCCGGATATTGTCTGGCCAAGCTCCCTTTGTGCCCCCCCCCCCCCCCCACCTCCGCCTCCTCTTCCTCCCCCCCCCCCCCCTCATCCTCTTCAAACCAACAGTTGTGCCCGTTGAGCTCTGCAGTCGGCTTCGTCCCAGTATGCATTGCGTAGCATCCTCACAGTCAGTAAAGCCGACCTCTGTCACTGACTCTAGCACCGAGTTCTGCGACCCCGCAACGTCATCGTAGTGACGTGGGCTGCCGCGGACGCGGAAAGTAACCTCTTCACTTTTCCATCCTGTAAAAAAAATCCGCCCGCGGTTGAAAAGTCGCGCGCGCGCGCACACACACACACACACACACACACACACACACACACACACACACACACACACACACACACACACACACACACACACACACACACACACACACACACACACACACCTGCAAACAGAATATTTACCGTTCTATATAACAAATCTCTTTTGAATACGGTCTGTACGCTTTGCTGCAAATCCCTTTGGCTGAAGAGTTTCGAATCTTGCACTTTCTTGGTAGTTTTCAAGTGAGGAAGCGGCAAGCGTGGCAGTGAAAGGGTTAATTAATGTTCCCGCTGGTGATCACCAGGAGCTGCTGGCCAAAGGCTCGCTGCTTTAGGCCCGGAATAGTCAAAATGTGTATTTATACATGATTATGTCTGCGTGCATCAGCTGTCGCCGGGAGTTTTGCCTTTCTAATTTCTGCCTTTAGGTCTGTTCAGCTTCACTTGTTCACGATCGTGTCATCTTCCAACACACAAAGTGACGTGCCACGAACGGTGAACCAGACCTTTCCCTGGTGATTTCAAAACTTGGCGGTCTTTAGCATGGACCCATTGGGCGGTTCAGTGAAGCCGGTTTGCATGAGTGAATGCCGTTTGTAATCTTTCGCACAAGAAGTCGCGAGAGGTCGCAGCGTTACTTCCGGGCCGATTTCTGAGCAGGCGTTGCTTCTCGCTGTGCATAACAATGGAAGTTGAACCTAGAATTGCGAAGCAGTACAAATGCCACCACTGTTGCAGTTGCAAAAAGTACCGGGGAAAGGGAATGGAGGGTGGAAAAAAAGGAAAAAGTGTTTTTGCGTCGTTTTTTGGCTGACCAGAAGATCGCGATTTCGTGGGGAAAAAATGCGTCTCGGGGCATCCTATAGCACAAGCAACAAGTTATTGCTTGTTGCCGGACACATTATGACTACAGGCCTCCAAAAATGCCTTCTTTAGAGTTGGCAATGTAAAATTCGCAAATTCACTCTCACCGCCTTCCATAGTGAGGAAAGTACGCACCGGAAGTAAAAGCAGCCAAGGGACTTAAGCGATGCCGGGCAAAAGTCAAGGGAGTTAACAACCCCGCCTGAACTGCCCAATACATACGTAAGTCCTTGGTGTTTAGCATGGACCTATACATACGCAAGTCCTTGGTGTTTAGCATGGACCTATACATACGCAAGTTCTTGGCGTTTAGCATGGACCTATACATACGTAAGTCCATGGTGTTTAGTATGGACCTATACATACGTAAGTCCTTGGTGTTTAGTATGGACCTATACATACGTAAGTCCTTGGTGTTTAGTATGGACCTATACATACATAAGTCCTTGGTGTTTAGTATGGACTTATACATACGTAAGTCCTTGATGTTTAGCCCCGATATCAACAAAGCGACGTGTGTGAAGAACGCCTGGGATTTTGTTTGTTTGTTTTACCTGTGATTTGATCGTCATCGTCATCGTCTCTTTTTCATCCTCATGAGGTGACCCTGTGCAGTTGACGGGACGTTAAAATCCTAGAACTCGTCTTATTCTCCTTCTGTGCGCTGTTCCACTACGCATTTCCCTTCATCTTTTAAAGCCAACTGCAGTCTATATACAAATATCACATCGACATAGACTAGCTGTCTGCATGTCACTATAGTACTGCAAGTTCCTATGCCCCATGTAGCTGTCTGTGTGACACTGTATATGGCAAGTTCCTATGCACCATATAGC
>OY757551.1:8823129-8833152 GCA_963584105.1 Alviniconcha strummeri
CAATGTTAGGTAGACAGATAGATTGGCTGGTGGCCTAAATAAATACTAGCGAGAGAGAAATGGCGTAAGGAGACAGTGGGGGTGGGGAGACGGAAAGGGAAAGATGGTTCAGTCATTTTTCTACAGTAGCATAATTATTAATTTTTGACAAAGTTCAGAGGTATGAGCAGGCAGTCGGTCATTTGTATAATTAAAACATATAATCACATATACAGAATGCGTTAATACTTGGATTTATAACGTCCCTTAACTGTACTATGTTAACAGGTCAAATCACATGTGCACAAAAAGTCAGTATATACGGTCAAAAACAACAACAAAGAAACAAAAACAAAAAACAAAAACAAAACAAAATCATATTACAGGTCAGCTACCTGCTAGCTTACAGTTCTGATTTTAAAGTCGTTTAGATAGCTTAATGAATTCATGGACAGTTAGGAATATGTGTTTGTTTTCTGGAAGTCGCAGGTCTAAGTTACCGTACAGTAGTGTTCTAATATTGGTTTGGTTGCTAGGGAGGGTAAGTATTGTTCTTGCACGGATGTTAAGGTAGTTAGGACAATGAAGGAGGTGATGCTTGGCCGTTTCTCTAGAATAACCACAAGAACATTTTGGGTCGGTGCTTAAATGGCGGTTAACTAGGTCATTGTTAAGGTTACTCATTTCTAGGCGAAGGCGACAGTGAATGACTTGTGCATTTCTTTCTCCAAAGTAGTAATAGGCTGGAACTTTACTGTCGGACAAGGACAATGATCGTTTAAAAACACTTAAAGATGTACTTTGTTGAACGCTAATGGGGAGAGAATTCCACTCTGCTGTGGTAGATGGAATGAAGGAGTTTCGATAAAGTTCAGTTTTGCATGTAGCCACGTTTCTTTCTAATGGTCTGCGTCTGTGGTACGGATTAATGTGGGCGACTAAAGGGGGTAAGAGGTCACTTATATATTGGGGACATAGACCTAGTATCATTTTGTGGAACATCAAGAGTATATGCTGTTTCCTTCTTTCCTTTAATGTGCAGAATCCGGATTCTTTGTAAAGTTTCTGGTGGCTAGTTCCGCGTATACCTCCTATAATGATTCTTATGGCTTCTAGGTGCAGGTTTTCTAGCATTTTTGATTGAGTGTCGGTGCAGTTATCCCAGACAATATCAGCATAATCAAAAAGTGGGAGGATGAACGATTTGTACATAGTTTCTAACGCTTTTCTGCTTATTTTGTACTTATAAGACCGAAGACAGGAAATTAACATACTTGTTTTGTTTATAACAGACCTAATGTGTTCATCCCATCTGCAGTTGTTTTGTAAGATTATTCCTAAGTGTTTGTGAGAAGGTGTTTCTTTTAGAGTTGTGCTGCCAAAAGTGAGTTGTTGATTTTGATTCTGACATCTAGTAAAGTTTAATTGTTCAGTTTTTTTCTTCGTTAAATCTAACTTTCCATTTTTTGGCCCATTCATTAATTTGTTCTAAGTCATGGTTCAGTATTTCGGCACGCGAGTCGGGGTTGTTTAGTGCCAAGGACAAACTAGTGTCGTCTGCAAATAACTTGATCACAGACTCAATATTATTAACAATGTCATTAATATAAATCAAGAACAGAAGTGGTCCAAGCACAGAGCCTTGTGGGACTCCTGATGAAACACTCTTAAAATCGGACTTCTCCCCTTTAATTACAGTAGCCTGCATCCGACATGATAAATAGTCCTGAAACCAGTTAAGTAATTTTCCTCTGATGCCGACGGCTTCCAGTTTTGATAGCAGGCCTGTGTGCCACACACGGTCAAATGCTTTGGATATGTCAAGATAAACCGCTTGCGTAGTTATTCCTTTATCAAAAGATGAACATAAATCATTATAGATGCAAAGTAATTGGTTTACTGTGGAATCTCCAGGAATAGATCCTGATTGTGACTGTGTAATAATATTATTATATTGTAAAAAGTTGTACACATGCTTATGAATAAATTTTTCAAGCACTTTGCCAATGCAACTTAACAAAGAAATGGGGCGATAGTTGTTACAAAACTCCTTGGGCCCCTTTTGGTGCAAGGGGGGTAACGTGAGAAACTTTCCAAATAGCAGGGAACTTGCTTTCTCTGAGAGATCTGTTAAACAGTATAGTAAGAGGTTCAGCAATGATAGAAGAGGCGACGGTAAGTAATCTGTTATGGACTTGGTCAGGACCGGTGGCTTTACTTTTATCTAAGTTTTGGATAATATTGCTTACTTCAGAAACTGATAGTGTAATGTCATTAAGTTGACAGTCTAGTTAAGGGAGGTCTGGTGGTGTGTCATCTTCGTGTTCTAGAGTTGACTGTTTAATAAAGAAGTCATTAAAAATGTTTGCCTTTTCTTTATTTGAATAGTATACTTTTCCGTTATAGTCTATTGGAGGAATTTCATCATTGTCTATACTCTTCTTTTCCAGGAATGCCCGGACCAACCGCCACCAATCTTTCAGTCTAAAAATGTTTGGGTCAGATGCTTTTCTATCTAGTTCATTTAAGAACTCACTTTTTCTGTCTGATTTTTAATATCACGTAATTTCTGATTTGGCGGAATTTTCTCCAGTCGGCTTCTCGAATACTTTGTTTTGCATTTTTTGTGATTTTTTTTTATTGATTTTTTTTCGTTTTTCTATCAATATACGAATTTCGTCATTTATCCATAGTGCGTCTCTCTGGCGGACTAAGATTGTTTTAGCTGGCATACATTGTTTAGCAATTTCAAAGAACGTGTCAGTAAAGTTGGCGGCGCTTAAATCTATCGTATCGTTTTCGATAATGTTTCTCCAGTTAACATTAGTGAGTAAGTTGCAGAATTTGTTAGAGTCCAGTTTACTGTAGTTATATATTATTCTTTTAAATGATTTGTTTTTAATCAAAGTGTTTCTAATGTATGCGCAAGGGACGCTGTGGTCACTACATATGGCAGGGAGAACCTCTGTGCGACTCACTATGTGTGGACTTTGCGTCATGATTAGGTCTAAACACGAACTTGTTAATTCTGTAATCCTAGTTGCTGAGTTTGTAAGCTGGAAAAGTTGGTGCACATTTAGGATGTCCATTAGGTGTTGTGAAGGGTTATTAAAAAAATCAGTGTTAAAGTCACCTAGTATAATAAATTTTACTACACAGTTATTGGCCTTGCGGATACTGTCGCTTATCAGCTCCCAGTAGTTGACACTAGAATTCGGTGGGCGGTAAAAGGAACCAACTAACAGACTTTCTCGTTTATTTTTGTCTCAACCCATACTGCTTCCAAACCATTTACTTGTAAATCCGGACGCGGTTTTCAGAACAGATTATTTTTTTACATATATGGCAACACCACCATGTGGGTCGTTCGGTCGGTCGCGTCTAATGGGTGGATGGAAATTAGTCAGGTGTATCGAGGTATTCATATCTATTTGGGACAACCAAGTTTCGGATACAGTGATAATATCAAACTGATTTGCTTCCGCCTCTATAAGATCTATTTTGTTTTTAATACTTCTAGCATTAAGGTGAATAATACATAGATCAGACCTGGTATCAGTCCTACTTGGTCCCGGGTTTGCCTCAATGTCTCCAGCGCGCAAGAGTAGCTTACGCAAGGTTACGAGAGTATAACACGCTGTATCCATGAGGGCAGGCAATACATTTTCTGAGTGACACTTAAAGGAATTGGATTTGACCGACGTCAGAATAAAAAAAGATACGAGGTTAGAATGGTTTAAGAACGCTAATTTCTGGCCTAATGCTACTGCTTTCACATGGTAGCAACCTACCCTGGCTCTATACAAACACAAATCACAGTTCATTTCAAGTTATGGTACCCAGTACAGAGAACAACAAACTGGCCAGGGTGAATGTGATACTATGTACCATCTTCTATAGAAAGCCTCTCTCGGTGAAGCATAATAGAAAAATTTGAAACTAAAATGTTTGACTAAACATATGCCTTGGTCTTTGTTTGTTTGTATGTTAGTGTCTTTAAAGGCCCCGTGAGCCCTCTAGAAATCTTGAAAATCTTGAGTTGTTGTTTGTCCAACAGCTAGAGGAAATCAAAATATTTTATTTTATTTTACTTCAAATAAATATTCAGCTTTTTTTTTTTTTTTCTTCTTTTTTCTTTGCTTTTTTTTTATTTCCCGTTGCCTTACATTTTGAATTTAGAAACCGACTTTGGGACTAGATGTACGAGTCACAGTGAACTGTCACAGCTGCACTTTGACTTCGTCTGTCGGGTGATGTGAGCACGCACCTGTGGTGCCCACCATCAAGCAGCGGTGCGTGGAACAGACAACAGTTGTTGCTGTTGTAGACTACAGCCAGTCCAGCCTTATCGCCACTGCACTCAGCAAAGTCAGCTGCGGAAACTGAGCACGAAATCAATGGAGTACATCAAAACGAAATCCTTGTTTTAAGTTCTTGTTTTTATCTCTTTTACTAACTGGGCAAAATATGTTTTGAGAATTAATTCCTTCAAGGTGAGGTGGGCGTGAGCTGTACACGCGGCTGGCTGGGCAATTTGATGTGCAATAAACCAGTCATTTTATTTTCCAATGTACTGCATATAACTGCATATAATGATTATCGTACAGTTTTCTTCGACCGCCTTTGGCATATGTGTGTCTTCGGCATAGATGATCGTGTAAAAAATGTATCCAGAAATAAAAATAAAAAAAATTCATTTTCGCTTTAATTTACAAGAGAAGCCAAAATCACACAAAACCATAAATGACAACCACATATTTTATTATTATTATTATTGAATTAATATTTTACTCGTGTAAATTCTCCCCCCCTCCTCCCCCTTTTTTTCTCTTTTTTTCTTCTTCTTTTCTTTCGTTCTTTTCTTTACTGCATGTTTTTAAACTTCCATACCCAACAGGGGCTGAATGAGTAAACATCCTTGAGTTCATTTATCTGCTACAGAAATAGAAATTCTCGTCGAGCAATCAAAATTCACCGACTAAGAAGCCTGCTTATAATTAGCCTGCTTATTAGGCTACGCAATAAAACCCATCATATAAAAAGGACACTCATGAATTTAAATGGGGAGAAAATGATGGAAAATCGGACCCTTAGGCTAACCTCTGCCCCGGAATGGGGGGAAAGATGAGGAAGAAACGTATGATTGCTTTGCAAATAGCATGCAATCAATTTTAAAGGCAATCGTTAAATTGGCTGAAAGCAATTTGTGTTGGTAATTATATATATATAACTTTTTTTCTTTTTTAACTAAACAGCAAAGCAAAAATATTGGTCATGTCGAACTGACTAAAATGGTTACGATACACACATATTGATCAGAAGTCTAACACCAGTTGGCAAGAAATAAATGTTTAACTCTTCCAGCGAGAGAATTAAAGAAAGCCCTGACGCTTCCCGCCTTTGTATAAGAAGCTTATACAAAGAAGTCAGAGCAGAAGACATAGATTCAGTCAAAGTAAAAGACAGACATTCAGTCAGAGTAAAAGACATACATTCAGTCAGAGTAGAAGACATACAGTCAATCAGAGTAGAAGACATTGATTCAGTCAGAGTAAAAGGCATACATTGAATCAGAGTAGCGAACATTCATTCAGTCACAGCAGAAGACATGCATACAGTCGGTGTAGAAGAGATACACTCATTCAGGGTAGAAGACACACATAAAGTCAGAGTAGACGATATACATTTAGTCGGAGTAGAAGATATACATGCAGTCTGAGTGGAAGACATATTTAGACAGAGTAGAAGACATACATTCAATCACAATGAAGATATACATTTAATCGGAGTAGAAGACATACATTTAGTCAGAGTAGAAGACATACATTGACTCTGAACAGAAGACATACATTCGGTCAGAGTAGAAGACGTATATTCAGCCAAATAATAATAATAATAATGGACATTTCTATGGCGCATGATCCCTAGCAAAATCTAGAGCACAATGCGCCGTACAGAAAGAAACAGAAAAATGTATAAACACATACAATGGACAAAATAAAAAGGTTTCAGGTCATACGACCACCAAACCACGCAAGAATTTACATACAGCAATTCCAGTAAATAAACAAACAAAAGTTGTCAGTAACCAAACGTGACCGAAAAAGACATACATTCAGTCAGAGCAGAAGACGAAATCATAGCAGTGTCAGAATCGAACCCTGGACCCTTACGAAAACTGGCCAGTGACGTCAAATTGAGGAAATTAGTCTCGAGGCCACTTGCCATATCCATACTTTCTTTTTGCCGTCATTGTGAAAGGGGGGTGGGGGGGGGGGGGAGGGGCGGGGGAACAAAATGAAAACTGATCCTCTCTCCATTGGGTTAAAAAAAAAAAAAAAAAAAAAAAAGAGGAAAAGGGACTGCAATAAGAACAGGGGGAAAATACTGCATGAACATTAAAAGAAGAAGAAGAAGGAGAGAGAGAGAGAGAGAGAGAGAGAGAGAGAGAGAGAGAGAGAGAGAGAGAGAGAGAGAGAGAGAGAGAGAGAGAGAGAGAGAGAGAGAAGAAGAAGAAGAAGAAGAAGAAGAAGAAGAAGAAGAAGAAGAAATTAAAGATTTTTTTTTTTTTTTTTTGAGAGAGAGAGAGAGAACAGTTTTCTATGGTTTTCGGTTAAGTTATACATCAACTGTCGCTTGTGTTTGTTTGTTACAATGTGGTTCGCAATGAAATGGATAAAAAGCAGTTGTCAATAAACCATTAAGGAAATACGTGGACAGGTTAGATGAGTAACCTGCAGGATGTATAACAAAATATACTGAACCAATGACATTTGTTAATGCTGCCTTTTTCATAGAGTTCAACAGAAAATAATATCAACACCACAAAAAAAAGCAAAAAAAAAAAAAAAAAAGCAAAAAGGACAGCTAAGAATTTCTCACTTGTATGTTTACGGTCTCCTTCCAGCGACTGTCTCAGTTCTTCTTCACTTGTCGTCTGCTTCCAGCTGCCAGCGCTCTGTCACAGCTTGTCGTCTGCTCGTGTGGTGGACACGCTGTCTGAGCATGCGCACGCTTCGTGCACGAGTCGGCGCGTGCGAGAGAGATGCAGGCAACGTGAATGAGGTAGCTAGTGTAGGCCTGTTGGTTACCCGTTTAGACGAAGGGCTGTTGCTGCGGCTAAATATACGTCCGTGGCTCTTACCCCCACCCACTTTTTTCTTTTTTCATTTTTGTGTGTGTACTTGTTTTGTTTTCCTCCTCCGGGCAGAGCTCCCTAGCGAAGCGAAGCGGTTACGACGTCGCAGCAAAACCCACCGGCTGGCTACATTGCTTAACACGGGATGTCTTGTTTACATTCCTCTGCGTTGACGTGAACTACTCCCACACATATGTATAGCCATTCACACACCCCCTCCCCCCCCCCCCACAATAACACACACACACGCACACACACACACACACACACACACACACACACACACACACACACACACACACACACACACACACACACACACACACACACACACACACACACACACGCCCGCCCGCTCAAATACATGGAGTACACTGTGTGTGTGTGTGTGTGTGTGTGTGTGTGTGTGTGTGTGTGTGTGTGTGTGTGTGTGTGTGTGTGTGTGTGTGTGTGTGTGTGTGTGTGTGTGTGTGTGTGTTCACTTCTTCTTCTTTTTTCTTTTCTTTTTTTCTTTTTTCGTGGTCTCCTAAATAATCTTTAATACGCTGGGATGCTTTATATTTTGTGTTTGCTGCTACCATATGAATTCGCCCAAGGGTGTAATACAATTGTATTGCATTACATTGTAGTCTATTCTTTTCAGGCCAACTTATGTCTTTGTTTGCTGTCCCTTTTAAAGCTGCTGACAACATCGAACATGGCGGAAATGCCCCAGTTTTTCAAAAGCGGTAAAAACTGTATCGCAATACACTATTGGTACATACGGTATGTTGAAACCAATCACAGCAGCGGACAAAGGCGAAAGGGGTATTTTAAGTCAGTTTTTGTTTTGTTTTGTTTTTTTAGAGAGAGAGAGAGATTTGAAGTAATTTTATTTACGGTGCTGTCCTACAGCGTTAAAATAAAATTCGAACTCACGATGTGTGCCCTGCACTCTAGCGAACATTACATGCCGACAAAGATCTATACTCAGCATTTGAGCATGTATCGCTTGCCATTTCCGGTAGCCCGTGGAATAGAGCCAAAATGGCGGCGGGGCGGTCTCGGCCCCTCAGGCCCTATCGATCACAAGGTGTCCTTCATCCATTCACGCAGACTCCACAGCCCTCGATGACTTACACTTCAACAGCACTTTGGGCGCAAAACAAACTCTAATAGCGGCTTGGTTACAGCACACACTTCTGCTGCCATTATGGCCCCGAAGCTTATTTCGCAAGGTAGCCTATTATTTTCAGGTAATGCTCCTTTTCTCTAAGCGGCTTATCAAAAGAGCTTTCAATGCAAAGTGGCTTGTGGAGAGGAACAAATCAGTGAAATGTTTTCTCTGCTCTTTGCTCTTTCCTTTGTCAGTAGCCGCACAAATCGAAGTGTGAGGGGTGTTGGACTCAGCGTCCAGCCCTTCGGCAGGTGCGTGTGTGGGGGGTGGGGGGGGGGGGGGGCTGGGGGGGGGGGGTCGAGGGCAGACGGCAGGGGGGGTGTGGGGGGCGAAAACTCCGAGGTCTTGCATGCCACAGGCGTGTGGGCGCATGCTAAAAAAACTAACTGCTGAACAAAATAAACACACCTGCACACGCGTACGCATATTCACTCACACGCACTTGGGCACGCACGCACGCACGCACGCACGCACGCACGCACGCACACACACACACGACTCGATTCACCAGGATCATGACAAGAAGTGTTCAGCCAAAATCACCTCTGCTTAATTTCGTTCCGTTCCTCTCCTCATCTCCCTCCTCCTTTTCCTTTCTCCTTCTCGTCATCGCCGCCCTCATTAATAGCCTCCGGCCATGATACATCTAAGGGGATGTAGCACGACGCTGCACCCGCTGGCTTTGCGTTGGGAAAAGAGACCCGTGTTTCCTGACTGTAAGTAATAGTAAACATGGTGCTTAACGTCCACAGAAACCATAAGGCTTATTAGGGACGGGGAGAAGGGGGGAAGGGGGTATGGAGGTAGCGGGAGAGGCATATCATATACCTATCGCTACACTGTCACCACCAGAATGACTCCTGCATTAAGATGGGCAGCGATGAGAGCCATTTTAATGTTTCATTAATTGTAAGGGACAAAGTCACAAGACAGTGTCCACAGACCACAACTTTTGAAGAGAAAGGAGAGCCGAAGCGGATTCGAACCGAGGTCCTTTTGCTTACCAGACTAACGCCTTACCGCTAGGCCAAACAGGCTCACTTTCCTGACTGTGACAGAAAGCAGCATATATAGTCAGCACATGCTTCCTGACTTGCCTTCAGCAAAAGTACGAGCAAGTGACTCTTTCAGTTTCATGAACGATGTTCCCATACACATATCGTTCTGTCTGTGGGTAGGCCTATCCACCGTGATTATAGTTGAGTGAAAAAGCGCGAAAGAACTCAGTGCACCACGGCCAAACTCAATCAACGGTGGCAACATCTATGCACTGAGATACGTACGGCACGTTGAAAAGAGTCGTTGAAGTCTTCGTTGTTGACAGTGTTTCGTTGAAAAAACTATACCTAACTTCTTAGGAACAAGATCAATTGGTAAAACCGTTGGGCCAGTTGTGACATTTGAGGACGTCGACTACAACTGAATCCCATTAAGAGGATAATGAATTAAAAAAAAAAGTTTTTAAAAAAAGTCAACGATTACGGTTTGTTTTTTTAGTACTTAGAATCATTGTCCCTTGCGGGAAATTCGGGTTGGCTTACTTGAGGGAAGGCAGCCGCAAAAGAAGCGCTATTTATTCCTAGCAGTGAGTGCAGTATTCTCGTGTGTCCCAACAATGGGGCTCGGCCGCAGTTCAGTGTCTGTGTGTTTTGATCTAAACTAGAACAGTCATTTCTCAGTCGATTTATGGTTTATTTTGTCGAAAATAGAAGGCTGAAAGTTGCGATAACACGGTTGAGAGCACTGCCAT
>OY757551.1:8833352-8862619 GCA_963584105.1 Alviniconcha strummeri
AGGCGTTACTGAACACCACCAAAATCAGAACAAGCATTACTGAAAACCACCGAAATCAGAACAAGCATTTCTGAACTCCACCGAAATCAGAACAGGCATTACTGAACACCACCAAAATCAGACCAGGCATTGCTGAACACCAACACAGTGACTCAGCAGTGCATGCAATGTCTCCTGCGGCTGGCAGTCCACCAGCGAGCTGACGTCTTCTCTTGTGGACCTCTGGGGGCGGGGCCGCGATGCGGAATGAGTCTTGGGTGTGGCCGGAGGTGGGGATGCCGGAACGAGTGGCACGGGGACAGAGTTTCTGAGGTCGGCACAGATGATGGAACAGCAAAACAACAACAAACAAAGCAACAACGGCAACAACAACATTAACAGCAACAGCGGCAGCAATAACAGCATCAACAGCAATAACAGCATCAACATCAACAACAGCATCATCATCAACAACAACCACACAGCAGCATTGACAACAGCAAAGCAACAACAACAACAATAATGATGATGATGATGATGATGATGATGATGATGATGATGATGATGATGATGATGATGATGATGATGAAACATTAATTAGAGGGAGGGGGCGGTGATAAGAGCCATTTAAAAAAAATGTCATTCACTGTACGGGGCAAAGTCACCACACGGTGTCCATAAACCCGAGGTTTTGAAGACAAAGCAGAGCAGAAGCGAGAAAATCTCACCGACGTCGTCCATTTTACCAGCCTACCACCTTTTCACTAGTACAAAACCCGCCCACATCAACAACATCAACAACTTAACTACATAACCCCTCATTTCACGTTGATGCACCAAGCTGAAAAGACAAACATTGACCGGTGCCCGTGCACCCAGACTGCATCAGCCATCCCAGAATAATCTATTCGCCCCCGTACGTTCAGTTATGGCAGGTGACATACATCTCCAGCCTGGGGGTGAACCACACGTCGGAATCATTGATCTTTATACTGCCAAAGTTAACATCTCCGAAAGCGACCCAAACTTTGAATGGAAATAAAATTTGTTTTGGGCCAAGTTATTTTTAACTGGACTTGACCCGTTTCCAGCAGTCTGTAATGTAAGCGTGGTTCTAGGCCATGTTCAGGCCATTTTAGAGCACGGCCATATGACCACAGCATGATCTAGCATGTCAGCATAGTGTCAGCAACATTTGTCACGTGGCATCTTATGCCACGTGTTCATGTAAGGGAGACTATACCTAATGCTGCATTATCACCATCAAAACAACTACGTTACTGAGATGGGCATCGACGAGAGAAGCGATCGACTGTGGGTGCCGTCTACATTATACGATCCAGCCTTAGACGTGACCTCAGACAGACTCCAGTCTGTGCACAAGACCCACGCCAGAAAAAAGGACGTTCAGGCTGGGGACATTAGGATCTTTACACGTGGAAGATTGACATGTACGTGAGTTACCTCCCCTCCCCCGCGGTTTGATTTGTTCCCGCAATGGCCCCGAATGAGGATGATTTGGAAAGGAGACGGCATTATGGAGGAGGACTGAGATGAAGTCGAGAAAGGGAATGAGGGTAGGGTGGATAGATTGGGGGGTGGCCGGAAAGTAGTCAGACCTAAGGGGACACTTTTTCTTTCTGCCCAACTGGTTGATTTAATAGATGAGGGTGTCAGGGCCCTCTACAGCTGGTTTAACACGCACACAGACGCGGACACGCCGCCTCATCGACTCTGGAGCACTTGTGCATGGGATCGACAGTCCGTGGTCTCAATGCCTCCCCCTCAGTCTCCCGGCACACACACACACGCAAACACTGACACACACACACACACACACACACACACACACACACACACACACACACACACACACACACACACACACACACACACACGCAAACACTGACACACACACACACACACACACACACACACACACTCACTCACTCACTCACTCACTCACTCACACTCATACACTGACATACACATTCACTCTCTCTCTCTCTCTCTCTCACACACACACACACACACACACACACACACACACACACACACACCACAGAGAGAGAGGGGGGGGGGAGAACTGAGGATTTTCTTCTTAATTCTCCGCTGATTTTTTAAGTAAATTTTTATTTCTGTACTGCAGTTTAGAATCCTCTTGCGTCAGTGACGGTTAGCGGGACTCCGCCCGTGACTACAAACACGAGTGTCAAATGTCGCAGCTGGCCTAACGCGGTTGCCCACGGCTTGTTTGATCTTGTCCCTGGGAGATGCGAGCGCGCAACTTTCGTGTCCGATGTTAAAGGTGTGGTGCATGCAAAATCCAACTAAAATGTTTGGCCAAATGTAGTCGCGGTGACTCACTCCAAAGTCCCACTGACCGCCTGATGCGAGTACATTTTGCTTTACGTCCACAGAAGCGAGATGGCTTATTAGGGACTGGGGGTGGGTGGCTGGGGGGGGGGGGGGGGGGGGAGAGTGAATGCTCGACCGCGGATACCGCCCGAAAAAGACAGGAGAGACCGTGGACCGCCGCCAGAACAATTGAAGTGTTAAGGCGCGTCCCCTCGCCATTGCCCAGCGACTAGTGCACTGTGCAATTGCTGTTTCAACTGCCGTGCTTGGACAGAGTCAAAAGGACAAGATCCGTTGCACTGCTGTTGAGGAACAACTCGAAGAGAAAGAAGTCCAACTTTCGCAGCCCAGCTCCATCTCCCTGCTCTCTTCTGGGCTAACCTGAAGGTCCAGCTCCACCTCCCTACTCATGATCTCTTCTGGGCTAACTTGAAAGTCCAGCTCCACCTCCCTCCTCTTGATCTCTTCTGGGCTAACTTGAAGGTCCAGATCTACCTCCCTCCTCTTGATCTCTTCTGGGCTAACTTGAAGGTCCAGCTCTACCTCCCTCCTCTAGATCTCTTCTGGGCTAACTTGAAGGTCCAGCTCCACCTCCCTCCTCTAGATCTCTTCTGGGTTAACTTGAAGGTCCAGCTCCACTTCCCTCCTCTTGATCTCGCCTGGAACCTTATGTATGTGCCGCCAGTGCATACCGCCGTGTCCATCTAGATTATATCACTGAAAATAATAATACTTAACTATAGAGACTTGCTGCCAAAGCGCTTTTAACCCCTTCACTGCCATGATGCCACTTGAAAACGACCAATAAGAGTGCAAAATTTGAAACCCTGAACTGTTTCAGTCTTCTTTTTCGCACTGTCACGTGAAACGATTTTGATCGAAACACATAGCACTGAAAGTAGAAAATATACTGTTTGCAAGCGCGTCCGTGCATCATTCACCCCGACTTTTTACAGGCTGCGGCAGTGAAGGGGTTAAATTAAAACAAAACAAAGAAAGAAACAAACAAACAAAACAGCACCAACGAATTTTAACATTCTTTATAGAGATAATGAAAGAGTGCCTAAAAAGGGAAAGAACTAGATCTAGCTGCATCAGAGAGTAACGCAGTTTCAGAACCAGATCTTGTACGTTTATATATTCACACACACACACACACACACACACACACACACACACACACACACACACACACACACACACACACACACACTTGGAACTTTTCATTTCTTAGTGTGTTTTTTTGGGGTTTTTTTTGTGTGTTTTTTTTGGGGGGGGGGGGGGGGATGACAATGAGACGAGAAGTCCGGGGGAGGGCTTGTGTGTGTGTGTGTGTGTGTGTGTGTGTGTGTGTGTGTGTGTGTGTGTGTGTGTGGAGGGGGGTTCATGGCGGGAATATCCAAATTAAAAAATTAAAAGTAATTGTGTTGGGCCGTGGATGAATGAAAGCAGAATGACTCATAGAATAATTATATACAGAGAATCCATCTATCTAATTTTACATTCTGAAACATAATCGGTCCTTACAAAGAGTTTCGAGGATGTGTATTTGGTGGAGTACCACGTATTTACTCTGTCGCGGCAGAATAGGCCAGTGAGAGTTACCCTTGGCGACGCGGTCTTTCCTGTTGTGTGCGTGTGACGTCTTTGGGGCGCTAATTCACTGCCTTGTTATTGGTTTTTAGCGTTGTCAGTGGATCAGTTCCACCCGGCAAAGAAACACGTTTTCAAAAAGACCTCACTTTAACCGAGCTGCAACAAGTTTTATCCATGACTGACTTGGACTCTCTCTCTCTCTCTGTCTCGCTCTCGCCTTCTTTCTCTGCTTCTGTTTATCTCTGGCCTCCGTCTACTTTGAAACACCATCCCGAGGGCTGTAGCAGGGGAAGAAACTTCTTTATGTCACCTTTGCTTTGGAGTAACTCGGTTTTCTCCCCTTTTGACTGCTGTATGGAAAAACTATTTGTTTTGAAGTATACAAGGTGCTTATCACAAAGAAAACCGTTTTTCCCTCCAGGCTTTTTGGTATTACGTATTCATTTTAAAAGCATTTGGGTAGTTCCTAAATGAGTTTTACTTTTCAAAACTGACAAGTGACACGCCATCTAGTATCCCGGGCAGCATACGGCCAGTCAGTGTCGGTTGAACAACTCAGTGAAGCATGCACTGGGAAGGAATTGGGCCTAGGTCCTTTAAATGAATTTTAAGTTAGAATTTAAACCTTCCTCCTTCAGCTGTTCTGCAGTTTTGTCAGAACCTGTATGAACTTGTACTTCCTTTAAAAAGAACGGTCGCCTACACTAGACTGAGAATATTAAGAACTGTTTCCACCGTTGCTTGGGAGCGAGTCCGATACACCCGAGGGCATCCTTTAGTCGTATTGCCGATGTACCTGAAGTGGAGTTGTACTTGAACGCCACGCGAGAGTTGCCCATACTATAACTTAATAAGCGATTCGGGTGACGTGGTGAAGTGATGCTTAATGTCCTCAGATGTCAGTTGACATATTAGGGACAAGTTGTGACCAATGCCGAAGCACGGTTCAGTAATTCTTAACGTCCACGGAAACCAGAAGGCTCAATTCGGGTGACTGTTGTGTTCCGGCTTCAAAGCCCGTCTATTTTGCTATGGTGTAAGTAAGCCATGTGAAATCTTTCGAGCACTAAATAGATTCGTAATTAACTCCCTTTACTGTTTGTAGCACAAAGAAAGAAAAGTAAGAGCCCAAGGGGACTCGAACTGATGTCCATGTGCTTACCAGCTTGACACCTTGCCGCTAAACCAAACCGCTCACTCAAACGGAATGTGGGTGATTTAAAAAATAAAATAAAAAAATTAAGAAAGGTTAGGCCTAAATAAAGAAAACGGAAATCCCAGATTTACCGGATATGATGCAAACGATTTTTCGGCGCGACGAATACATTTGTCCAAGTAGGGGGTTCTATACATTGGAGGCAACGAGGAAGTAATATCACCTTGAAGTTATACGTTTCAGCTTCAATTTCTGACTCAGTATTTAAATGAAGATAAGTTTATGGTTATTGTGTGAAGCGTCTATACATATATTGAACACTGAAAACTATCATTTAACAGTCTGAATCCCCTCGACCGATCATGGATGGATACGACCGAAGGTATTATATTACCCACAACCCAACAGACCGCGAAGTTGAGAGAAGATGGCGTCAACAAGCAGAGTGTAAGTGAGACGCACAAAGCGATTGTCTTTTTTCCACCCTCTCTCTCGGAATATTTAAGTGATACAGTGCTGAGAGGAGACGGCCGATGAAATGTGAAAATTGAATAAGATCGAATGAGTATCGCTTGTGTTACTGATTTTTTTTATTTTTTATTTTTAAGAAACACCTAAGTTTAAAGAAGCACATTGCATCAATGCATGCATCTTTGGCCGGGTTACCTGTGCCTGCGAATTTCAGCTACAACCATCGAAACAAACAAAAAGCAACACACACACACACACACACACACACACACACACACACACACACACGAGTTCAAAATGCTAGCCAGTCAGTTTTGTGCCCTTAACTAAGTTAACACAGTCAGATAGCGAGAGAGTGGGAAAGAAGGGGTGTATTGAAAACAATTGGGACACCCACATTTCCGGGAAATACCAATTTTTCTATCATCAAATGTTATTCAGCTGTTCACCGTTTCATCTGTTTTGGGGTAAATCGCAACTAAGATGATTAGTGATAGGAGTCCAGAAAAAAGAGGAGAAAAAAAAAAAAAAGTGGCAAAGCTGAGCTGCAGTAAAAATAGAGAAAATCAGCAATCTTTCTATTAAAAAAAGAAAATGAAAAAAGTTTTTAATGCTGCTAGGGACAATCTTGCGTGACATTTTGATCACCTTACCTGATTAAGGCACAGCAGCCGCAAGAGCAGCGCTACCCATTCCTATATTATTAGTGTGTAGTATTTTCCTGTGTCCAAACAACGATATGGCTGCCAATGTTTGAGATTTTTAATGTATACACAGATGTTATTCATGCAGTTGCACATGGGGGCTGTATGGACACCATAAGAGAGTCTGCACCGGAAGTAGATTCTGGGAGAAAAGTCAGCACCAGGCTTTTCATTCAGATGCTCTACCATTGTACCAAATGAGCTATTCCTGCCCCTAACGATAATATAATATTTAATAATATGTTTCTTTCATAGCATTTGACTCAAAGACTACACTGACTGACTGAGTGAGAGAGAGAGAGAGGAAAATGTCTGATTTTTGTGTGTTAACATTAACACTAATATCAGGCTGTACTATTAAAAAGAAGAGATTTTTAAGAAAAGAGGTACTTAACCAGGTGTGACGTTTGTTCCACTCCAGGTTTGATATGTTCGGTATCTCACACATGCATGTTGCACTCTTGCAAATGATGCAACCACCAGTTCAGTGTGGGAAACTGCCCTGTACTTTTTTGTAGTTCTGTTAATTTTTGATATTATTAGAACATTAGCTACTATAGAAGATGCAGCAAAACAACTGGTAACTTCTTGCATATTGTCTATAAAATTAGACTATTGCAGTTCTCTTCTCACAGGCACTCCAAGCTCTGTTATTCAACTGATTCAGAAGGTCCAAAATTCTGCTGCACGCCTTATTCTCAGAGCACCATGCCATCAAAACTGCACACCTCTCCTAGAGCAACTCCAGTGGCTCCCAATTTCTGAATGAATAAAGTACACAACTGCTACAGTCACCCATGCCTTCCATACCACATGACATTCATACAACTGACTTCAGCGTTCTTAATTGCGATAACATTTTCCATCTTGATGTACATTATATGTGTTATGTACAGTGCTTTGAGCTGCAGGGTAGGTACTTTACAAATTTTAATTATTATTATTAATAATAATAGGGATGGCCCTCTCTCATCCTTTTAAGGAAGATCATCTATGACAAAATCCTCTTTCCACGCCTCCAGGCAATTGTTGGTGTGATGTCCTTGGCTCTGTGCCCGCAGGTAGTATCTCAAGCTCCTCAACACTTCAGATCCTCCAAGATGCAAGCCATTTGTGAGAGTTGCTTTGCCCACTGGTCTGTCTGCTTGGTCATTTCCCATCACTCCAGCATGTCCAGGGCAGTGCACCCACACTGCCATGTGCAGGAGTCTTTGAAGGTGGATGTCAGCCATGACACATGCCAGTCTGGGCTTCCCATGTGGACATTTCACTTTTTGTAGCAAACTTGTTGAATCTGTGAATACATGTCATACTCATAGGTACTAAGGTAGTTTGTCATTTCACAGTTTTGGCTCACAGTCACATGTCACATCATGATCATTTCAGTTTTCAGTCAGTCAGCTCACAGGTTATACATATCTTTCATGAATCCTTTCAGTCGATCAGCACAGGTGTCATGCCGTGAACACCCAGATGCTCCCCTGGTGGAGGACTACCATGCAGGTGACATGATCTGCCCTGAGTGTGGCTTGGTGGTTGGGGACAGGTCAGTTTTCTAGTCTCTTATAGTTATAGAGCTTATACTGTTGTACTTATAGTTATACTAGTTATATAGTCTTAATCTATGAATAAATATGATCCACTTTCAATCATGCAATCATAAACTGCTAGTATATGAAGTACATCATCTAGCAGGTCTTGAAACAGATGTCACACAGCATGCTGTGCCACACCTGTCTGTACTTGTTGACCAAAATGTGTGTGTTTTTACGGAACTTTGTTGTTTTATGATTGGCATGAATATATTCATGACTGTGAGGACGTTCTGTGAGTTTCTTGGCATTGTGAAATGTTCCTTGTGCATGCCTTGACATTTGTCAATAACTGAAGTTGAATTGTAACTAGTGTCATCTATTTTTGATGTTACAGGGTGGTGGATGTGGGGTCAGAATGGAGAACGTTCAGTAATGAAAAAAGCACCAAGGACAACTCTCGAGTCGGAGCTGCAGAGGTAAAATGACACAGTGCATCTCAGAAATGCTATTTTGTAACACACACACACACACACACACACACACACACACACACACACACACACACACACACATTTGTTTTTAAATTATGCAGCTGTCAAACTTGTACTACCAATGTTCCAGTTACATTGACAAGTGATATAACCACCATAGTTGACTGGGCATTAAAAATCAATAATTCAGTTGCCTATCTGTCTGTCCAAAAGGGAATCTTTCTATATTTTTTATTGCTTTTTTTCCTCTCCTCTGTATGGTGAGTCATGGAATGGTGTATGACTTACGATGGATCATTTGATCAGGGCTCTAGCGTTCTACTTATAGGTCTTCCCATTGCTTGATTGGTTTCAGAGGGGACTGTTGACCATGACTGCCTTTGTAAATGATGTGATCCTGATCTTGGTTTCAGAACCTGCAGTTGAAGAGGGGGAAAGTTGTTGACATGTTCCGGTAACCCAGCACTGTGTTTACGTTGGTTTCAGAACCCGCTGCTTGAAGGGGGAGAGTTGTCAACCATGATCGCCGCAGGCCCTGGCATGGAATGTCGAGATGAGTTTGGCAAACCCATGTACAGAAACAGACGTTCTGTGAGTCAAGTCACTTCGACTCTTGTCTGGATGTTTTTTTTTGTTTTGTTTTCTTCACCTGAGTGTTGTGAAAGGGATGGGAGACGGAACCAAGACTAGGTCATGGTGACCTTTTCCAGGGGGCTCAAGAAGAATGAAACATGGATGATTTGCTAGCTGGTCCCTGACAATAAATGATTTTGTCTTTAACTTTTATGTTATGTTTTGCTAGTAAGACCGATGTTTTGTTAATAAGGTCAGTGTTTTATGAAAAAGACAAGGGTTTTGTTAATACGATGAGTGTTTTTTTGCTAATTGACATGGTAAGTGTTTAGTTAATAAGGCCAGTACTTTGAACATGTGATAAGTTTGGTGTTTTATTAATAATGTGAGTGTTTTGTTATTAATGGGGTGAGGTGAGTGTTTTGTTAATAATGTGAGTGTTTTGTTAAGAAGGTTGGTGTGTTGCTTTTGCTACCCAGCTGCTGACTGGCAGTAAATGAATCACTGTTGTTTTACAGCTGAACAGCTCTGACCGAGCCCTTTTGAATGCATTCCATGAGATCAACCAGATGGCAGACAGACTGCAGCTGCCTAAAATGATAGCCGTGAGTAACAAAACTAACAGCTTCTGCATTCTGAGGAATGCCTTTCCCACTCCTAGCTTTGTGACCAACCAATTTTCTATATATAATGCAGTTTTTTTTTCCCCTTGCCCCCCCCCCCCCCCCCCCCCCCCAATCACCTCATTTTTCGTTGTTATAGACTGTCTGCTGGATGCTGGTTGTCTCAGCTCCACAGCATATTGTTGATTACATGTGTGCAGTTTACAATACTCTTGGAGAATGGGAAGTGTTTTCATTTTGACTTGCCATTGTTGACTGTATATCATATCAAGTGGCTTTCAAACCAGAGCTCTTCTGCCCCTCTCCCCTTAAGAGAAGAAGAGAGTGCATTTAGTTTTGTTTCCATTACCTTTGGCACCTGTTTTCCACTAACCTTGTGACAGCTTGTTTTGCTTTTCATCTATGTTCTCCCATCCCCACCCCACCCCCCCTCCTCCCGCACCACCTTTCCATGTGCTTGATAAAGTGTGCAATCAGAAACTTTCCCTGTTCGCTTGGTTGTCTACTTTGAATTACATGTGTTAGAGCTTTCCCCTTTTTTTTCTTCTCTTTTGTGGTGGGGATTGTGTATATGTATACATGTGTGAGTGTATGTCTGTGTGTGTTGGAGGGTGTGTGGGGATTGTGTATATGTGTGAGTGTATGTCTGTGTGTGTTGGAGGGTGTGTGGGGATTGTGTATATATATGTGTGAGTGTATGTCTGTGTGTGTTGGAGGGTGGGTGGGGATTGTGTATATATGTGTGAGTGTATGTCTGTGTGTGTTGGAGGGTGTGTGGGGATTGTGTATATGTGTGAGTGTATGTCTGTGTGTGTTGGAGGGTGTGTGGGGATTGTGTATATGTGTGAGCGTATGTCTGTGTGTGTTGGAGGGTGTGTGGGGATTGTGTATATGTGTGAGCGTATGTCTGCGACCTGTGTGTTGGAGGTGGGTGGGTGGAGTGAAATATGTGCAATAGCTAAGTGTGTTAGAAAGTATGCAGGAGTTTCTATTCAATGTTTTTTGAGTATCAGAATGCGAGTATACAACTTTTAGTATGTAATGAATGTCTTAGCATTTGTGTGTACACATGTTTCTGCATGTGTGAGATATAGATCAGGTGAATAATTTTTTGTTGTTGAGGTCTGTTGTTCTTTTGGTGGAGCATACTGACACGTGTTGTTTGATGTTTGACTTGTGGTTTGGTGACTTCTTGTGTTGGAAGTGGTATAGAAAAGAACTGACCATGTGCTTCATCCTGAGGGTTACTCTTTGCAGTTAATGTGACATTAAAATCCAGGAACTGTCTTCCCTCCTGGGATCACCTTTCATTTTAAGGCAGTGTGTTCATCTTTTTTCACGGTGTATTTCAGGATCGAGCCAACACACTCTTCAAACAGGTCCATGAGGGCAAGGCGCTGAAAGGCCGCAGCAACGATGCCATCGCGTCCGCCTGCATGTACATTGCCTGTCGACAGGAAGGAGTGCCAAGGACATTCAAAGGTCAGTGGTGGCTGGTGGTACCATGGAGTCTTGTCTCAGCAATGCTTCAGAAACAGCGGCTTTTGAAGATGATGCCTCTCCGTCCCCACCCTGCCCGACAGGGTTGTCCAAGCCCTTGATTGCTAGTGTAGCCCTCTAGACATCCACAGTGGTGTTCCAAGAACCTGACTGCCAGTGCAGCCCCATACACCCACCCCTAAGACACCAGAGAGGTGCTGGTTACTAGAGCAGACCCTTAGACCCCTGCATGGGTGTTCCATGCCCTTGATTGCTAGCCTAGCCCTGTAGACCTCCCTGCAGACCCCCACAGGAGTGTTCCATGCCCTTGATTTGCTAGTGCAGCCCTATAGACCCCCACAGGGGTGTTCCGTGCCCTTGATTGCTAGTGTAGCCCTATAAACCCCCCACAGGAGTGTTCCATGCCCTTGATTGCTAGTGTAGCCCTATAGACCCCCACAGGAGTGTTCCATGCCCTTGATTGCTAGTGTAGCCCTATAGACCCCCACAGGAGTGTTCCATGCCCTTGATTGCTAGTGCAGCCCTATAGACCCCCACAGGAGTGTTCCATGCCTTTGATTGCTAGTGTAGCCCTATAAAAACCCCACAGGAGTGTTCCATGCCCTTGATTGCTAGTGTAGCCCTATAGACCCCCACAGGAGTGTTCCATGCCCTTGATTGCTAGTGTAGCCCTATAGTATAAACCCCCCACAGGAGTGTTCCATGCCCTTGATTGCTAGTGTAGCCCTATAGACCCCAACAGGAGTGTTCCATGCCCTTGATTACTTGTGTAGCCCTTGTAATAGACCCCCCACAGGAGTGTTCCATGCCATTACTTGTGTAGCCCTATAGACCCCCACAGGGGTGTTCCATGCCCTTGATTGCTTGTGTAGCCCTTATAATAGACCCCCCACAGGAGTGTTCCATGCCCTTGATTATTAGTGTAGCCTTACAGACCCCCACAGGGGTGTTTGCTTTTGTAGCTTTTATTTTCACCCATGGGCTGATCTTTGGTGAGGAAATGATTCTTAACCTGATAAATATTGTAACTCTAGGAAGGTTCAAATCACTTTAAAATGATAGTGACTGGTTGAGTCTACTGGAATGAAAAGTTGTTTTAGTTTGAGGAAGATATTAATTGGTGGAACCTTTGGAATGAATAGGTGTGCTGTTTTTAGTGTAAGGGAGACAGCAACTGGTGGAGTCTTTGGAACGAAAAGGAGTGTTGCTTTTAGTGTGAGGGATATGCTAACTACTGGAGTCTTTCGGAACAAGAGTTGTTTTTAATGTAAGGGAACAAATCCAAAATGTGGAAGAAAAAAGATCAGGAGCTTATGAAGATGAGATACTCTCCCCTGGATGTTTTTTAATTATTAGGGGGAAAGGTAAAGGTGTATGAAGACGTACTGCATTTTGTGAGCTGTTGAGAATGACTTACAGCATGTATTGTCTTGTTATTTTTGTTGGCAGAAATCTGTGCTGTGTCCAAGATTTCCAAGAAGGAGATTGGCCGTGTGTTCAAATTGATCCTGAAGACTCTGGAGACCAACGTAGAAGTCATCACAACAGGAGATTTCATGGTTGGTTGGGCTTGGATTGTTTGCTTAACCCATTTATACCCACTGTCCCATATTCAGGACACATAACTGGCTTTGTTAGTCTGTTTTAGCTGAGTGTAATTTCAGCATCCTGCTGGCATGGACTTCTGAAGAGGGACTTCCTTGAGTCTAAAAAGAGGTGGTTGAGTATTTTTTCCCTGTTGTTTTTTGGAGGAGGCCACCATTTGCAAGAACGGGAAGGCTTTTTGCTTCAGGGTATTTAGTGTTAACAAAATATCTTGGCATACATGGGTTAAACTGATTGTTATCTAATAAAAGTCATTAATAGCACTCAGTGTTGACGTCACATTGTGAAACAAGGGACATAACAAAAGAGACCTGATTTGTCTTTGATGACTCACTTGCCCTGTTAGTAATACATGGCTGATCAAATTGATTCAAGGTCACTGAACTGTAAAATCCAAAAACCCAGGAGGGGGAGGGTTTAATTTCTTTTTTTATCTGTATCAGGCCTTGTTTTGTTTTGTTGTCTTTGCTGGGTGTGTACAGTAAAACCAAATTTTAAAAAGTCAGTGTGCTTACAGCATTTACAACTAATATTAATAAAAGGCAAATAAGTGAATAAAAACAAACATTCGGTTGAATTTGAACAAATTTCTCCAAGGCTATCTTCCTTTTTTCCATTTTCTTTAAAGAAATTAGGTTTGACACAAAAAATAGGGTCAGTGGGTTTACTAAAAGCACAATTTCTCTGTTTGGTTTCTGATTTGGCCTAACAAAATGCCAGCAACCTTGGCCATGCCAGCCTTTTCCCTGAGTGACGTGTGTGTTGTGTGTTTCAGTCCCGCTTCTGTTCCAACCTTGGGCTGCCGTCGTCAGTACAGAAAGCTGCCACGCACATTGCACGCAAGGCTGTGGAGATGGACCTTGTGCCAGGGTATGTGTTGGTTTCTTCATTAGAGTGAAACCCTTTGTGAAGATTAAGCCAGTGGGACTGGTGCTTATTGGGGACTGGGACACAAAGGGACTAGTTCTCGGTGGGACTTGGACACAAAGGGACCAGCACTCAGTTGGACTTGGACACAAAGGGACTGGTACTCATGGGGACTTAGACACGAAGGGACTGGTACTTAGGGGGACTGGAACACAAAGGGACTGGTACTTAGGGGGACTTGGACACAAAGGGACTGGTACTTAGGGGGACTGGAACACAAAGGGACTGGTACTTAGGGGGACTTGGACACAAAGGGACTGGTACTCAGGGGGACTTGGACACAAAGGGACTGGTACTCAGGGGGACCTGGACACAAAGGGACTGGTACTCTCTGGGATTTGGACACAAAAAGACTGGTACTTAGGGGGGACTTGGACACAAAGGGACTGGTACTTAGGGGGACTGGGACACAAAGGCTGGTACTCAGGGGGACTTTGACACAAAGGGACTGATACTCAGTGGGACTAGGACACAGAGGGCTGAACCCATGGCAGCATTGGTAATTGTGTGGGCTGTTAGTGAGAGACGTCTGAACCAATTCACTCCTTGAACAGTTTTTCATTGAGCATGGAACATGAAGAGCAAGGGTGGGTTCCTTTCCCTACAGTTTTCGCCACTGTCTAGCCCTCCCTGTGATTTTGTTGTTGTCTGTCTTGGTCAGGCGCAGCCCCATCTCCGTGGCAGCGGCCGCTATCTACATGGCCTCCCAAGCCTCTGAAGACAAGAAAAGTCAGCGTGGTGAGTGATTGGCTGTGTCTCTTCACTTGTCTCTCTCACTTCACCTTCACTGTGTGTGCCTACAGTTGCAGGTCCTGTTGCTTAGAACAGCACTCAAGGACTGTTTGTACAGATAGACTGTTGCTAGTGCAGGTCTGAAACAAGTCTGAAACTTGAGAAATAAAAGCATCAGGCTTTAAAAGCAAATTTGGGAAAGGGCAGTAAAGAGTACTACAAAGCACATGTGCCTGTTAATGTTTTGTAACTTGTCTTGTGCAGAAGAAAGAAAATCCAAAATGTGCTTGTGTTTTGAGTAAAATCTGTTTCAGTTTCCATGTAATTATTGATTTGCTGTATTGAATTTTAGACTGGTAGTCTATTTAACATTAAAGAAAGTGAATCCAGCATTTGTGAACAAAAAACCCCACACAGATTGCAAACAAAACCACCAACAAAACAAACAAAAAGAGAATGTTTTGACAGCACAGTACAACATGCAGATTGGGGGAAAAAATGGAATGGTTTTGCATTCTGAAAAAACAACAACAAAATTATGCTTTTGTGTGTCCTAAGGAAAAAGAACAAAAAAAGTTCTTGTTTTTAACCTTTTGTGTGATTTGGTAGTCTAGTATTAGTAGTAGAGAGAAGTTGATCCTGGTGAAGCAGCAACTTCATACAAGATAATTCACAGACCAGGTCACTTGCAAACAGTGAGGAGAGTTAGCTAACACACTATCCAAACACTTCTCCTTTTGCAGAGATTGGTGAAATCGCTGGCGTAGCAGAGGTGACCATCCGACAGTCATACAAATCCATGTATCCCCGTGCCCACGACCTCTTCCCAGCTGACTTCAAGTTTGCCATTCCTATTGAGAGTCTCCCCACACAGTAGGCAGAGGCTCGGGACTGGGGTGAGTACGTGCAGTGGCATGCTGTCTCAGACATCAGGCAGAATGACCAGCAACAGCCAGCACCGACGGCAGTGACCTGACGTAACAGCAGACGGCAGTCTCAAACAGGAATGACTTTTTTTTAATGGACCTGCAGGTGTTTAAAGATGGGCTATGGGTGTTTTTTTTACAAGTGGGTGTATTTTTTGCTATTTGTTGTAACATCTTTCTTTTGGAGAATAGAAAAAAAAAGGAAGGAAAAAAAAAAAAAAGAGCCATAGACGCAGTAGATGTTTATAGGTGACCAAAATCTGATTGTCAGCAGAGGAGGATGACTGTGCAGTCAGTCTGGTGACATGAAGCAGTGTATCGGTCAGAGCAGAGCAACCTAGTGACCAAAATCAGATTTGAAACATCCATCACATGCTGAGGTGGGAAATGTGGCCAGTGTGGATGTGTACTTGTTTATTATTACAGTTTGTTTGCATCCACATTTGAATCTGATTCGGTTTTGCATTGGGAGCCATAGGACTTACATCATTGTGACTTTACTTGGTTTTAATCATTGCTTGCAAAGATGATACATGTACGCACATGTGTGCTTTTGTATGGAGGGTTGGGGATAGTGGGAAAGAATTCACACATTCATGTTTTTGGTCAAGAGAGACTAGGTTTGGGTTTATATATTTTTATTTTGAATGTGTATGTGGCAGTTTTGATCAGTGAAGCACGCTGAATGGTCATCTTCCTCCCCCCCCCCCCCCCCCCCACCATTCCCAACAGTTCATCATTTGATATTGTGACAGATTATCTTGCCAAAAGCACGTTTTGGAGGGAATATGCATTTGGAGCCGAGCAGATACTTGCGTGTCCTATGGCAGTAACTTCATCAATATTTGCAGTTTTATTATTATACGTATTGCTTTGGTGAGCAGTCCCAGCCCTCGGGCAAACAGGGGGGTCACACAGATGTGGGTGGCGTACTGATTATGAAAACTGTAGGCGTCAGCGCTGTTTTCTCCAGTTGAATGATCTGATGGTGGTGTATGTTGTTGATCTGTGCTTTGATAAAACTCATATGTAGCGTGTGTGTGTGTGCCTGCGCTCCATTTTGTTGGTTTATCATTATACTCAGTAAATCATGGGTGTTGTCATCACTGAATGGTAATAAACGTTAAAAAATAAATCTCGCGTGAGTGTGTGTGTGTGTTTATTTCAACAGACTTCCTGAAATGCTCTTAGTAGTGCGGAGAAGATGGAAGTGTGTCTAGTCTGTTGGCGTCTTTGTGTGTGTGTGTGCGCGCACACGCGTGCGTGTGTGTGTGTGTGTGTGTGTGTGTGTGTGTGTGTGCAGCAACCATTGGTGCTGGGAGACAACAGTTACTTTTATGTTAATTGACCATGTTTGTGTAAACACCCTGCAAATCTTCGTACTAGATGTACTAGATGTAGATCAAATTGTTTCATTATTGTGTGCATTAAACATGAAACCTGTTTTAACGTTCCATTAACTGAGGGCGCCGGTTTGGTCTAGCGGTAAGGCCTTTGGCTGGTAAGCAGAGGGACCTCGGCTCCTCGAATCCGCTTCGGCTCTCCTTTCTCTTCAAAAAGCCTACGGTTTCTGTGGACGTAAAGAAACATTTCAACAACAAGCAATGGACTGGTGTACACGATTTGTCGGAAGTAGGGGGGAACGCGTCAGCTGGGTTGCTGGCCGAGCGCATAGCTGTATTTCCCTGGTACTAGTGGTATTGAAAACCTCGCACTTCACGGCGACAAGATGTGGTGGAAAAGATCACTGCTGTGTAACCACTGGTCGAATAAAAGCCAGGGTTTCCGCGGAACGTCTGTCCTTTAGTTTCAGTAACAAGGCAAAATATCGCAATAGGCGCTGACTCGAAACTGATCCCCAAACTGCTGAGAATTAAGATGGTTTGTGTGTGTGTGTGTGTGTGTGTGTGTGTGTGTGTGTGTGTGTGTGTGTGTGTGTGTGTGTGTGTGTGTGTGTTGGTCTTTGTTTTTCCGTTTGTGGGTTCTTTCTTTCACTACGACTGAAACACAGGAATGTATTCAGGTTTGGTTTAGTTATTGTCAGACCAGAAAAACATACTTCACTGAAAAGCCGCGACCGAAAATGTTATTAAAGGAACTAGCGATGGACAGGCGAGTTTTCCCTCTTGCATAACCACGCAATATCCAAACCCACTGTGCGTGCTTCTATCGTATATTCCAAAGCAGAACAAAAGAGCTACCTACTAAACCCAGAAATAATTACATTCATACATATCGCCCAGAATTAATATATATAAATTATATGTACTCACACACACACACACAAGCGCGCGCGCACAAACGCACCCTCCCCCCCCCACCCCACCCCCCCACCCGCCCACACACACCCTACTCGCCACCCCTGGCTTTATTACAAATGTCCATACTAATCTTGACGATAGATGAGTCCATGCGTTAGGCTGCGGGAGAGGCTTGGTTCTCTCCACGCCCCCCGCATTTGGGGGCGTGGGCCGCTGGGCCACCCGAAGGTTTCTGCCCGCGGCTTGATGTGATAATAATAATAATAGATAACTTTTGTATAGCGCTGTTCTCTGGTGTACACAAACTCACTGCGCTTTACAACATTCTCCAACATTTTCTAAGTTTCACAAACATAATACATATAATTATGACAACTAACAACGTATAATATACCCACACACAAAAAAGTACATGTGCCATATGAGATGCAGCAATATATAAAGAAAAAGAATCATTATATTACTACCTACCCTTAATTCCCTCTCTCCCAGTCCCCACCCCCGCCCCCAACTCACACACACACACACACACACACACACACACACACACACACACACACACACACATGAATACGAAACAGCGGTTGGCATACATATGCAAATCAGTCTGAAGGCTTGTCGGAAGAGATGCGTTTTTAGGTTAGCTTTGAAAGTTGGGAGGGAGGGATAGGCTCTGAGGTCGGTCGGCAGCGAGTTCCAGACAATCGGAGCAATGTAACCAAAAGAACGTTCACCGAAGGTTTTCAAGTTTGTTTTTGGAATTTTGAGCAATCTTTCTGTCGAAGAACGAAGGGAGCGCGATGGTTTATATGTGCAGAGAGAAGGAGACAGGTATGGCGGAAGAGTGCCGTCGAAATGACGGAAAGCGAGCGTTGCGAGCTTGTACTGAATGCGGTATTTTACTGGGAGCCAGTGGAGTTCTTTCAAAAGCGGCGTGACATGATTGCGCTTCGATTTTTTAAGATGGGCCGTGCGGCGTTGTTCTGGATATTTTGTATGCGCGCGATTTGTTCATCGGATACACCTGCGAACGTAGCATTGCAGTAGTCCAATCTTGACGGGACCATAGACGCAACAAGCTTTTCTGTGGAACTGTTAGAGAGGAACGGACGGATAGAGGCGATTCTCCTGAGTGCAAGAAACGCAGTGCGGCAGAGGCTACTGACGTGTTGTTTCATTGACAGTGTTTGGTCAAAATGCACTCCAAGATAAGTAACGGTGGTCTGAAAAGCAACGCAACTTCCACCTGTATCTGCAGACTCGCAGCCGACCGAACTGATATGCACTGATGAACCTACAAGTATCATCTCAGCTTTTTGTTAAGCTTCAGTTTGTTGCTTTGCATCCATGACAAAGTATCGCTTATACAGGATTGAATGTTGGACTGAGCAGAAGTGAAATCTCTAGGTGGTGCACTGCCAGAGTTGTGACATGCTATGACATCAGACAGGGGTTGTGAATACAGGGTGAATAGTACAGGTCCGAGGACCGATCTCTAAGGAACACTAAAGACAAGGGGTATTGGTGTGGACCGTCAGCCACAACAGACTGCGTCCTATCACTTAGGTATGACTCAAACCAAGACAGCGCTACTCCCGAGATTCCAAAAGTGCTCTCAAGACGTCTTAATAGGTACGTGGCATTGTCAAGGGTGTCAAAAGCAGTATTCAGATCCAACAGTGCAAGTACTGACACAAGTTTCTGATCAGACTTTGTAAGGAGGCCTTTTAGTACTCTCAAAACAGCAGTTTCGGTACTGTGATTTTTCTGTACGCAGACTGTCGAATTTCGAGTAAGCTGTTTGCGCACAGATGAGACTGCAGTTGAAGAAGAACTACCTTCTCTAGTATCTTCGAAACGAATGGGAGATTTGAGACTGGTCTGAAATTTCTTAAATCATTAGCATCAAGACCCGGTTTCTTCAGTATGGGTGTCACAAGAGCCTGCTTTAACCCAGATAGGACAGTGCCGGTGGACAAAGAGACATGGGCAATCTTTATGACAAGGGGGCTAGGTCAATCAGACACTGCTTAGTCAGAGTAGTGGGGATGGGGTCAAGGGTTCAACCTTTCGCTGGTGACTGAGAAATGAGTCTACAGATTAGCTCTTCTGTCACAAGTTCAAACATGGACAACTGAGGCCCGACGAACTTGAAAAAGGACGGTGGGTCATGGGAACAAGAGTCAAGGTCTTCACGGATCTGCTTAATCTTGGTCACACACACAGATTTCCCTGTGGACAGTCAGGCGAGTTGACCTCCAACGACGCTCTGCTTGTCGTCTTCTTCAACGTGCCTGATCTCTGATCTCGTCAGTCAACCATGGGGCTCAGCGTAGGTGGCACACTCCAAGCACTGGTTTACGACATCCTTCCTTCAACCACTGCCGTATTTAGTTACACCGTAGGGTCCAGAAATTGTCAGCTAACGAGCAGTTTTTTGTTGGTGCCCAGACAGTAGTAAGTTTGTTACAAACAACTCAAATAAAACAAGGCGTGTCATTTATAGTAGCCAACAAAGTTTACACCAGCACAAATAAAACCACAATCGTTTGAATCGAGACGGAACTCCCGGGGTGGATGCGCCTCATGTTTACGTGCGTGCTTTGGCACTAGGTTGCTTCTACAGTCTTATTAGTACCGAAACCTTTCGGAGGGCGCTGACCGCGTCGCTGGACAGCTGCGCGGAGATAAAGAATGCCCCTTCAGTGGCATAACTAAATCTGGCAGAGTTTGGAGGAAGGTGCCGGAAAGCGATGCTCGGAGTGTGCGTCGGTGGCTGACGCAGCGGGAGACCAGAGGGTCGTGATGGTCAATGACTGCACGGAGACCAGCACTGTAGCTATCCGCAAGGTCTCTGTCGGGACACTAACTGTAGCGATCTGCGAAACACTTGACGTCCGCCTGGAAATCAGGAAGAGACACAGTCTTGGTGTTTCGAGATGTGACAGTACGCTTTGATTTGCTTGGTGCTGTGATCGTCGTCTGACATAGGAGACTCCTGTGGTCGGAGAGGCCGGGCATGTCGTCCACTCTCTCAAGCACGAGACAACTCACGTCTGAGCGAACTACAGCCCAGTCCAATGTGTGGCCGCACCTATGTGTAGGAACGTCAACGAGCTGTGTCAAACCGTGGTCACTAAGATACGATTCACCTGGGTATCAGCGCAGTCATCGTAATGAAAGTTAAAATCGCCAAGCAATACTAGATCACTGTGGGAGCCTGCAAACTGTGTGAGAAACTCGGGGAAACTCCTGGAGAAACAACTGATTGGAGAGTTTGTTCTTCCTGCTGGGAGGGGGTCTGTACAGGGGGTCTGTACGGGGGGTCTGTACGGGGGCGGGGATAGCTCAGTGACGGTTAGAGCGCCGCGGGACTCGTGATCGAAAGGTCGCGGGTTCGAATCCCTGCAGGAGCGGCGGGAGAATTTTCTTCTCCAGGGTCAACTTTCTGTGCTGACTCTTATTTCCGTATCCGCTCCAGCCCCGTGTTACCGCAGTAGCACGTAAAAGACCCCGGTCATTCCGCCAAAAGTGCAGGTGGCAGGTTACAGCTAAACACGCATACACCTTACGTATGTGGCTTTGCATGAAGTGACATGGTGCATGGTTGTATGGTGTATACAGAACGCGCCGAGATGGCAGCAGTTTCATGTGGCACCAGCCATGCCAGCGCTGTTAGTACACCACTTCGATGGATATTCAAAAACGCGCTATAAAAAGCTATTCACTCATGTAGAATTACATGCGAGTGCAGTGAGTCTGCTCGAAAGCGGAAAATAGCGGTATAGAGAAGCGATCAATAATAATAATCGATGGTTTGCCACGGGGAAGCGCCTGACCCTGCGTAGCACCCGAGGTATTAGTTAATTAATTAATTGATGCCAGGTGAGAGTTACCGTCAGTTCTTTGTTGTTGTACTGGAGTTTCGTATTTAGAGCGTTGGTTATCTCCCTTGTGTACTGATTGTGTCACAAATGGAGCCGCCGAGTTTCTTCTCACCCGTCCCCCACAAGACAACGATTCATTGACGAAAGCTTGGGACTGGAGGGCCTGCTGCGGGACCCGTAAGAATCGTCAAGGAGCAGGCTCCTAGGTAGCTTACTGGTGTGATATATTGTGAAGCAACACATGTATGTTATATAGAGGATGCAAGGGAAGTAACCCATGTAATACTAATGTTACTTGTGGAACAAGGGTGATGGTTGCTGAATAAAAAAAACATGTCTCCCCACATGGCTGTTTCGGTTTTATATGTTCGCCCACATAAAGATATAACATGGTGTCAGAAGTGGGATGTGTTTCAATCCAGAAGCATCCTGATGAACAGAACCCATATGAAGCCAGATAAGTACACAGATGGACAGTAAAATGGATACTGCGTCAAGTAATCCTAAATTTAATTGGGATAGTGCTGATCTGGTGCGAGAATGGAAAGCCTTTAGACAGCATGTAGAGTTCATGTTCAAAGGTCCATTGAGGGCGAAGAACGAAGAAGAGCGATGCTGTTATTTGATGCTGTGGGTAGGCGAGAAAGGAAGAAGAATATTTTCCACATGGGACATGACTGAGGCACAACAGAAAGTCCTGCAAGAATACGATGATAGGTTCCAGGCCTACGTACAACCCAAGTCAAACCCAATTTTTGCAAGATACAATCTGCACAGCAAGATTCAAGAACCAGGTGAGACTGTCCAACAGTTCGTGACCGCATTAAAACTGCTGGTGAAAGACTGTGAGTATGGACAAGCAGAAGATGACATTGTGCGAGACAGAATCGTGTTTGGCACAAAATCCGCCAAAGTGCGTGAGAAGCTCATTGACATTGGTTCAGATTTAACTCTAGAAAGAGCCATAGAGGTAGCTAGAGTGGACGAAGTTTCAGTTCAGCAACTCAAAGAAATGACAGATGAAACTGAACAAGGTGTACATGCAGTGAAGAAGAAGAACTGGAGACACAAAGACTCAAAGTCCAGTGCAGCTACACATACATGTGGTAGATGTGGTAGGCAACATGGTGATGCTCCCTGTCCAGCAATGGGTAAAGTCTGCCGGAAGTGTAACGCAAAAAATCACTTCGAGAAGATGTGTAGGACAAAGAAGAAAGTGACCAATCACTCACACAAACAAAGAGTGAACACAGTTGATGACTCTGATAGCTCAGACACAGAATACTTTGTTGGGACAATAAATCAGAAAGACATCAGTGCTGTGAACACAGGCTGGTACAAAACCATAGAGGTTGAAGGGGTCAAAGTGAACTTTCAGCTAGACACCAGTGCTAAGTGTAATATCATTTCGCACAGAGTATTCAAAACACTGAGTCGAGTCAGTGACAAGAAGATGACAAAGTCAAGAGCAAGACTAACATCATATTCTGGACATCACATCAAGACACTAGGGACAACAAACCTCACATGTGTTTGCAAGAATGTACAACACAATGTCCAATTTTTCGTGACAGAAATGGACAGCACAGCCTAGCAATCCTAGGTGTTGAGGCGTGCCAGAGACTAGGACTCATTGAGAGACTTTGTTCAGTTGGTGTTGATATCACAGAAGAGTATGCAGACTCATTCAAGGGATTAGGTTGTCTTCCTGGAGAATACTAAATCAAGCTCGACCCAAGTGTTCCACCTGTGGTACATGCTCCAAGAAAGGTACCAGTAGCACTCCTTGATCGTGTCAAGGAAGAACTCCAGAGGATGGAGAATGATGGTGTGATCAAGAAGCAAGAAGAGCCAACAGACTGGGTGAACAGCATGGTCATTGTAGAAACACCCAAGAAACTGAGAATCTGCTTAGACCCAAGAGACTTGAACAAAGCAATCAAACGAGAACATTTCCCCATGAAGATGATTGAAGAAGTCGTACAGAACATGCCGGGAGCAAAGGTGTTTTCAAAACTTGATGCAACTTCAGGTTACTGGCAGTTGAAACTTGACGAAGAAAGCTCCAAGCTGTGCACGTTCAACACTCCATTTGGACGTTATCGCTTCCTTCGTGTTCCATTTGGCATTGTCTCGGCAAGCGAAATATTTCAGCGAGTGATGTCTCAGATGGTCGAAGACATTGAGGGAAGTGAAGCTATCATGGATGACATAGTGGTGTGGGGAAAAGACCAAGCAGAACACGACATGTGCCTGAAGCAGGTCATGGACAAGGCAAAGGCATGTGGTCTGAAGTTCAACAAAGGCAAGTGCAAGTTTCGACAGAACCAGATTTCCTATGTTGGACAAGTATTGTCTGGGGAAGGTCTGAAAGCAGATCCAGAGAAGATCAGAGCAGTTCAAGACATGAAGCGACCACAGAGCCAGAGAGAACTGATGACATTTCTCGGATTCATCCAATATCTGAAGAAATTCATGCCCAACATGGCAGACATCAGTGCTTCTCTCAGAAAACTGACAGAGAAGGATGTTGAGTGGAAGTGGACTGAGACTGAAGAGAACAGTTTCAACAAGCTGAAGAAACTGGCAACAGAAGCTCCAGTATTCAGGTTCTACGACCCTACATTACCTCTCACACTCTCAGTAGATTCGTCATCTACAGGTCTTGGTTGTGTCATCATGCAGGAAGGCCAACCAATAGCATACGCCTCACGTGCACTGACCAAAACGCAGCAGAACTATGCACAAATTGAAAAAGAGACACTGGCAGTCGTGTTCGGGTGCGAAAAGTTCCATCAGTTTGTGTATGGTCAAACTGTAGAGGTAGAAACAGACCACAGACCCCTGCAGTCAATCTTCAACAAGCCACTACATCAAGCGCCAGTGAGACTCCAACGCTTTCTGCTGCAACTACAGAAGTATGACCTGCAAGTGACCTACAAGCCAGGAAAGTACTTGTATGTCGCTGACACTCTGAGTCGATCGTACCTCCAAGAGACAAAAGAGCAACTGGTCTCAGAGACAGAGATAAATGCAGTCAACCCCAAGTCGTATTTACCCATCTCACCAGAAAAGTACGCACAGTTCCAACGAGAAACAGCAAAAGACTTGGAACTGAAAGCCCTGAGCACTGTGATTCTCAAAGGATGGCCTGACAACAGAGAAGATGTATCTCCAGCTGTAAGACAGTACTGGTCTTACAGAGATGAACTCACCTGTCTGGACGGTTTGCTGTTCAAGGGAGATAAGGTCATAGTACCCAAAACACTTCAGTCGGAGATGTTGGAGAAGATCCATGAGACACACCTGGGCATTGTCAAGTGCAAGAATAGAGCAAGGCAAGTCTTGTTCTGGCCAGGAATGTCTGCACGCATAGAAGAGACTGTGGCAGCCTGCGCATTGTGTGCAGAACACTCGAGAGCAAACGCAAAGGAGCCACTGATTCCAGTGGAGATTCCAGAACGACCTTGGGCGAAGGTCGGAGCGGATCTTTTTAAGTTCAACAACCAACATTATCTGCTCATAGTGGACTACTTCTCAAAGTGGCCAGAAATCTCCAAACTGGACAATCTGTCAGCCAAGAACGTTATTTCATACATGAAGAGTCAGATCTCCAGGTATGGAATTCCCGATGAGCTGATATCTGACAACGGACCTCAGTTTGCTTGTGAGGAATTTGCTCAGTTCATGAAGGACTACGACATCAAACACACAACATCCAGTCCTTACCACCCGCAAGCAAACGGGCAAGCAGAAAGAACTGTACAAACTGTCAAACGCTTACTGGTGAAGGCGAAAGATCCTTACAAAGCACTACTTGACTACAGAAACAGTCCTCTAGACACTGGATTCTCTCCTGCTCAACTGTTCTTGGGCAGACGGCTGAAGACAACGTTACCGACAACATCCAAACTCCTACAACCAGGACATGGCAATTCCAAGGAGCGTCACGCTGAAATGGTCTTTCGTCAGCAAAAGCAGAAATTCTACTTCGACAAGAAGGTGAGCGAAAACCTGTCGACATTTCGAGCCGGTGATCCAGTCATGATGAAGTTCGGGGACACCTGGAAGAGAGCTGAAGTAGTGACTCCTCACTCGACTCCCAGATCCTATGTAGTCAGAGATGAGCGTAAACAGTACAGAAGAAACAGGAGGATGCTGAGACCCGCAGTGGTTGCCTCAAGAGACAGTGATTTGCCAGTGACTGTTCCATCACAGAGTGAAACAGAATGTGTGGCTAATCAAACAAGTGGTCAGACTCCATCACAATCAAATGACAACAGCCAAATGGTCAGAAAAGAAAATGTGGTGAAAACCAGATCAGGCAGAGTTGTCAAAATTCCAGCTAGGTTTCGTGATGATGACGCATAAGGTCTACCATAATCATGCACGTGTGACCAGTTGTCTAGAGATTGTGATGAAGAACTGAAGTAGGACAGTGAAGTACTGTTTGATCAGTATTATTTTCCTGTAAATTAACAATTGCGTATTTGATCAAAGTGATTGTGTTTTACACTACAGAGACAGATAAGTTTGAAAGAACTGAATTTTCATACATTTGCGAAACATTACATGATAGAATGTTTATGAATAGTAATGTGTGTCACTAAAGAAAAGTGAACACTGAAAACGGTTTATGGTGCAAAGACATTGCAGATGCCTAAGAAGTTTAGTTCTGATTTAAATTAGTTGTGTTTGAAAGTGATATGATTTTATTTTAACAAACACTGAAACAAGAACTCCTATAAGGATAGTTATGTGATTTTATAATTATATTTTAATTGTTTAGAAGTGTTACTAAAGAAAAGTGAACACTGAAAACGGTTTATGGTGCAAAGACATTGCAGATGCCTAAGAAGTTTAGTTCTGATTTAAATTAGTTGTGTTTGAAAGTGATATGATTTTATTTTAACAAACACTGAAACAAGAACTCCTATAAGGATAGTTATGTGATTTTATAATTATATTTTAATTGGTTAGAAGTGTTTTTACATAGTATATGAACATTTAAAGTTATGAATATTGAAATCAACAAGTTTCAAATTATTCACTTTATTAAAATGTGCAGCAATAATTTTAAGCCTACAGAATTTTTAACAGCTGTAAGAAACAAAAAAACAAACAAACAAAAACAAAAAAAATTGTGTGTGAAAGAACAAAGAATAATTATTGTTGTGTGAATGGATCATAGTGAAAAGCCTTAAAGTTTTTTCATGGTGAAAGAAACAGTTGTAAGTTTATTGTTTTGATAAGTGTATGGTTTATTTGGAAAATGTGGATCAAAGGAATTTGCAACACGTATGTTATATAGAGGATGCAAGGGAAGTAACCCATGTAATACTAATGTTACTTGTGGAACAAGGGTGATGGTTGCTGAATAAAAAAACATGTCTCCCCACATGGCTGTTTCGGTTTTATATGTTCGCCCACATAAAGATATAACAACTGGGGCCTTAACTAGTCCCGATTCATAGTTAAGGTCCCAGGCGTGTAAATACAAGGTACATAACGTCGAGAGATGTTTGTACGCACTCGTTGATTCTGTGTGTGTGTGTGTGTGTGTGTGTGTGTGTGTGTGTGTGTGTGTGTGTGTGTGTGTGTGTGTGTGTGTGTGTGTGTGTGAGGGTGGGTGGGTGGGTGTTTGTGTAGGTGTGTGTGTGTGTAGGTGTGTGTGTGTAGGTGCGTGTGTGTGTGTGTGTGGGGGGGGGGGATTGTGTAGGTGTGTGTGTGCGTGCGTGTGTCTGTTTGTCTGTGTGTGTGTGTGTGTGTGTGTGTGTGTGTGTGTGTGTGTGTGTGTGTGTGTGAGGGTGGGTGGGTGTTTGTGTAGGTGTAGGTGTGTGTCTGGAGGTGTGTGTGTGTGTGTGTGTGTGTGTGTGTGTGTGTGTGTGTGTGTGTGTGTGTGTGTGTGTGTGTGTGTGTGTGTGTGTGTGACGTGCGGAGGGTTTTTTGTTGTGTAGGTATCATAGTGTGTGTGCGTGCGTGTGCGTGTGTGTGCGTGCGTGCGTGCGTGCGTGCGTGCGTGCGTGCTTGCGTGCGTGTGTGTGTGTGTGTGTGTGTGTGTGTGTGTGTGTGTTCAATGTATACATGTGTGAGCAAGTGCTCTTTGTATACATTTTAACGGTAATCCCGCCCCGGTTAACAGATCCACGCAATTTCATGGCCACATGGCCTTCACACAGCCGACCAGCGATAGCCGCCAGTGCGCGCCATTTTCAAATCTGTTTTCTCCCTTAATATGTTGACCGCTTGTTTGTTTACCTACTCTTTGTTCACATAGTCCTAAGCCATGTGTAATTTAATTTGACATCTTAGCATGTTTATCAAACGTTTATTTAGACGCAGGATCGAGCTTAATCAGTAGCCGATGCCTCTCTAGGTCTATTTTATAGCCGTCGTCTGCATGGCGCGTTCTCTGTTTAGTACGTGACTAGTGAATAGTTGTGAATCGTTGTTTTGACTCGATTAAAGTAATTCTGTGTCGATCAATGCTTTGTCGTATAGTATTTTGCTTAGCTGACTTCATATTTAGGGTTTATTTTGGGTTGAAATTAACTTATTCAGTATTGTGCACTGTAGAAACTAATGTATTCATAGACTACTTGATATCACTATCAGCGCTGCTGCGACTAAAGCCCGTTCTTAATTGGGCGAATGTTTCTTCGCGAACCTAGTTGGAAGTATTCGGCGAAGCTAGTTGGTTCTTAAAGTAAAAGTCCAAGGTTTTTAAGTATGCAAAATGACCATCAAAATGATTCACAAATGAGTCACTAGTTTCCGATTTATTTAAATAAAAATAAAAATAAATAAATAAATGTTTAATTGGGTTTTTAATCGATTTTATTTTCTGTAGGCTTCCCCGGAAGTGACGTCAGTCTGGGGAGTCAGTGCGGTTGCCATCTTAGATTCTTCAGTAAACTGTGTCTGCGTGTGGTCGACAAAAAAGTTAACTATGCCGGCCTGCTGTGTTGCCGCGAACTGTAACAATTCGCAGACGACCCCAGGTATAACAATGCACGAGCTCCCGCGCAATCGACCCGCAGTGTGGCGAAAGTGGATTAAGTTTATACAATTCAAACGATCTGACTCAAGTTGCTGCGCCGCATCACGCCCATTTGTGTAGCGAGCACTTAAGTGAGTGCGATTTCGCAAACCCCATGGAATACCGCATGTCGAAGCTGACACGATGTTCCTGTACTATTTCAAAATCCCGCCTGACAGGCTCAAACTGATACGGCTGTATCCTTGTAGGTCTCTCGGGCTAAGTATCAGTTTCGTCTTCGTAGCTCGAGTTGGCCATTTTGCAGCGACTCCCGAGAGTGATATAGTAGGCATATGGTCACGTGATTTGGGCGTCATGGCGACGCTTTCGGTACGACAGAAAATGCCTTTTTTTCGTGCATTTATAACCCTCAGATCACAGTTTCACCTGCATCATCGTTCTCAGCGAGCTTTAACGAAAATCGTGTCAAAAATCACCCCTAACCTTGGACTTGTCCTTTAACTGGGCCAACTTTTCTTCGCGAACCTAGTTGGAAGTATTCGTCGAAGCTATATTCAGGGTCCAAAAAGCTTCGCTCAACATGTTCTGGGAATATTCGCCCTATTGGACGATCATTGCCTCTGATTGGCTGAGAGCAGAGCTCTCCTGTGGATGAAGAAAAATGAAAATAAAAATGGATGACGGCGTCGCTAGGTTCTTCACTCGCTTTGGAGGGAATTTGTTTATTTGTTGACTTGTGGGAGGCGCAGCCTTGTCTCGGAGACCCAGAATGAGATAGTAGTTAGTTGAATTACCCTGTGAGGGATGATTAAAGTATATTGACTTGACTTTAGCCTACATTTTCGATCATGCTGTCTGCCGCAAGTTCGGGCCGAAGCTTGCATCTCATTACAAGCCAGTTGAGAATGAAGTAAAGTTTGGACTGTCCGAACAATATGCGGCG
>OY757551.1:8862819-8870319 GCA_963584105.1 Alviniconcha strummeri
TGTGTGAGTCGAGGTGGACGTCCTGGGCTGTTCGTCCTAACGAGCCTTTTGGTTTCCGTGCACGTAAAGATTTATTGAACCGTACTTCGGCATTGGTCACAACTTGTCCCTAATAAGTCAACTGACATCTGAGGACATTAAGCAACACTTCACCACCTGATTTTCTCTTCCCGTCCCAAATAGTCCGTGCGGTCTCTGTGGACGTAAAGCAACACTGAACTGATTTTCTCTCATAGTTCAGGAGCTGTGTGAGAGTCGAGGTGGCCGTCCTGGGCTGTCCGTCCTAACCAGCCTTCTGGTTTCCGTGGACGTAAAGCTATATTGAACCATGCTTCGGCATTGGTCTCAGCTTGTCCCTAATACGTCAACCGACATCCGAGATCATTAAGCAACGCTACCTAGTGAGCCAGTTTGGCCTAGCGGTAAGGCGTTAGGCTGGTAAGCGGAAGGACCTCGGTTCGATATCGCTTCGGCTCTCCTTTCTCTTCATAAAGGTTGTGGTTTGTGGACACTGTCTTGTGACTTTGTCCATCACTTCCTACTGAAATATTAAAATGGTTCTCATCGCTGCCCATCTTAATGCAGGAATCGTTCTGGTGGTGACAGTGTAGCGATAGATATATAATCTCCCTCTTCCCCCACCTCCATACCCCTCCCCCCACTTGTCCCCGTCCCTAATAAGCCTTATGGTTTCTGTGGACGTTAAGCACCATGCTTACTTTTCATTAACTGCGAAAAATGAGCACCATGTTTACGTACTTACTTGATTTTCTATGTTGTCCTTGATATGTCAGCCCAACATCTGAGGAATTAAGCCGCACAATATTGTTATCATCATTGATTTTCTCGCCTTTATTGCAGTTTTTTCCTCTTCATTATCTGACATCATTAAGAACAATTATTGATGATTTTATTGCGTCTGATGGCAATCGTTTTTGTTTTTTGTTTGTTTTGTTTTGTTTTGGTGTGTGTGTGTGTGTGTGTGTGTGTGTGTGTGTGTGTGTGTGTGTGTGTGTGTGTGTGTGTGCCCGCCCGCTCGTGTGTGTGTTGTGTGTTTTGGCGGAGGGGCAGTTGTTGCATACTGCTGTTGTTTATGCGATCCCATCCTGCTGTGAGGGGTTTCCTCAAGCGTTGGAAGTGAGGGTGGTATTTGACAGTATATACAGTTTTTTGTTAGTTTGTTGTTCTTCGGTCTGTCTGCCGAGAGGCTTCCTCTGTCGTGTTGTAGTGCTTCGTTAAAGTATCGTTCAATTTCTTGAACTTTTGTATCCTCTTTCAGTCACTTTGCATTTGTAGTTATTGGGGGCTGACCACATCTGAATTAGTGCGGATTCTTGAGATGACCGTTCCTTTTATTAATCCACACAAGACTTAACCCTTTCTCTGCCCCAGCCTGTAAAATGTCCGGGATGAAAGATGCACGGACGCGCCTGCAAACAGTATATTTTCCGGTTCTATAACATCTACTTTCAATGCTATGAGTTTTGATGAAAGTCCGTCCACATGCCAATGCGAAAAAGAAAACAGAAAGGCTTAAGGGTTTCAAATTTCGCATTTTCATTGGTCATTTTCAACGACAACGTGGCAGTGAAGGGGTTAATGGGGGTGGCATGGTGTTCAGTGGAGATATGGATAGGTCTCCTTTGGCTTGGTGTGTGTTGGGATAATTATTCAGTACGCTGGAGTTTTCGAACTGTTGCCTTAATTTTGTACACTGTGGTATCCAAAAACGTAAGTTCTTGTTTTGATACTGTGTGGGTGACTTTGAAGAGATGGTGAAAATTGTCGGCCATGTGAAAGAAGTCTGTTATGTCACTCTGGTTGGCCATCTGATTCCCCTGTCCTGTTTTCTCTGTTGTCTTTCTGCCTCACACACACACACACACGCACGCACGCACGCACGCACGCACGCACGCACTCACGCACGCACGCACGCACGCACGCACACGTATTTACGCGCGCGCGCGCGCGCACACACACACACACACACACACACACACACACACACACACACACACACACACACACACACACACACACACACGCAGTTACGCACGCACACACACACACACATACACGCACGCACGCGCGCACACACACACGCACACACTCACTCACTCACTCACTCACTCACTCAGTCACACTGAGAAATCGCTTCTCTGAGAAGCTCCAGGAGGTATGAGGTGAGAATTTTCTCCAGTGCTTGAGAAAAGAGCCAAAATATTAGTGGTCTTTTTTGATGGTTATGGTCTGAGAAATTCTCTCCTGTCGAATCCCAAACACAAGCAGCCATACCATGGTTTGGACACACGAAAATGCTACACACACACAGATAGGAATGGCCGCTCTTGCGGCTGCTGTGCCTTGCCCAAGTAAGGCGACCAGAATTTCTCGCATAGAGAACAAAGAAGTGCTAAGAGCAACAGCAGCAGCAACAACAACAACAACACCAACAAAGTTATGTCCCGAGTATGACATCAACCAAGTTGCAACTTTGATAATGACTTCTTTGTATAGGATTTTTTTATTATTATTATTATTTTATTATTCTAACAGGACAAAAATTTGACGCCAAAATAACCCATTTACAGAGGACAAAGAAGTGCATTTGATCAAAATGACCCATTTACAAAGGACAAACACGTGCATTTCATCAAAATAACCCACTGAGAGAGGACAAACACGTGCATTTTATCAAAATAACCCACTGACAGAGGACAAACACGTGCATTTGATCAAAATAACCCATTGACAGAGGACAAACACGTGCATTTCATCAAAATAACCCATTGACAGAGGACAAACACGTGCATTTCATCAAAATAACTCACTGACAGAAGACAAAAAAGTGCCATTCAAATAACACATTTCCATTAGACAAACACGTGCAGTTTAACTTTCTACGCCATGGGCTTTCTAATAAAGTTATCCAACAACACAGAATTAAAGGCACACAGCGTATTATACTTCTGATACGCGGAATTGTGTTTTAAATATTATGCTAAGTTATGGCCCGAGCTGCTTGATATCGAAAACAATTTCTGATTTCAGCAATACCTGCAATGCTCCAATATGTGGACAAATTTATCATTAGGAATCAGTCACTCACAAGGAAGTTAATCAGCCCTCGAAAGAAGTCACACAAGCACAGTAACAAATACCTGAGTCGTCTCCGGTAGCTGTTACCTGCCATGCAAGTAAATACAAGGTATATAAAGTAAATAAAAGGTACAAGAGGATGTACAAGACTTTATGTACCTTGGATTTACTCGCATGCCAGGTGAAAGTAATTAGGTCAGGTCTCTGTTGTTATGTTTGCGTGACATCTTCTGAGGGCTAATTAACTCCCTTGTGTGTTGATTCCTACTAATAAATTTGTCTTGGAGTATTGGAGTAAGTAAATTGGTGTTTTACGCCCAGTCAACCAGTGCGGTTATATCAGGGCGATTGGAGTATTGGAGAAATGAATTTATTGGCGGCAAGTATGTGTAGTAATATGTTATTATACTATTGACTTTTATGTGAGTATTTATGCATTCCATGCTTTTGTTTAATTAAATGACAAATCGCTTTGAGCCGCCGAAAGCGCACTATAAATACCATATTATTTATTAATATCAGTTATATAATTATAATCATCATGGCTCAAACATCAGGCAGAGTTTGACATTTCGGTTCGATTTGTGATGCCGCAGTGAGGAATAAGTGTCGAACCTCATCAGAGAGATAGGTTAGGGTTGATCCCTCCCCCCCCCCTTTTTTTTTCTCCCTCCGCTGTTTTATCGATTCTGTGCTATTGATGCTTAGTCTGCAGTTGTACCCATTATTAATTTGCTACAGATTATAGTCTTTTACACTGGGGTGATTTGGTGGTGCGTTTACCTTTAGGCTTGTCCGTAGAGTCCGCCCTTTTTGATTTGTCAGGTTAAGCCAAGTACTTCTTTTTCCATTTAAAGGAACAAGCAAAACAAAACAAAACAACAACATAAATAAATAATCTAAAAAAGAACGGGGGAAAAGAAGAAAAGAAAATGACCATGTATAGCCTAAATGATTCAAAAGTTTACAGAGCGCATCAACAGACAGGCAATATTGATGTCAGAGGCATTATTAGATAGAATAATATTGGTCATAGAAATACGCTGTAAAATAAACATCCCCACCCTTATTAATCTGATTAATAGGCTATGTACTCGGCGCAAGTATAATCACTATTCTCATCCTGTCAGCCTTCACACCCACACCTACACACCGTATCACCGCCTCACACACACCTACACGCACATATACACCCACCCACCCTAATCTCTCTCTCTCTCTCTCTCTCTCTCTCTCTCTCTCACACACACACACACACACACACACACACACACACACACACACACACACACACACACACAGGCGCTCACGCGCACACGCACGCACACAACTAACGGACCAGATTAGCCTCATAAATTATTCCTAAAACATGATGAAAATCATGAAATTAGTGAGAGCTACAAAGAGAGAGAGAGAGAGGGGGGGGGGAGAGAGGGAGAGAGAGAGGGGGGGGGTCCCGGGTTCGAGTCCCGGCAGGAGCGGCAGGAGAATTTTCTTCTCCAGGGTCAACTTTCTGTGCTGATTCTTATTTCGGTATCCGTTCCACCCCCGTGATACCGCAGCAGCACGTAAAAGATCCTGGTCATTCTGCCAAAAGTGCAGGTGGCAGGTTACCGCTAAACACACATACACCCTCCCTATGTGGCTTTGAATGAAGTGACACTGTAAACTGGGGCATGTTTGAATGGTGTACGCAGAACTTGCGCCGAGACGGCAGCATTTCACGTGGCACCAGCCATGCAACAAACAAAAAGCGCTACCAGTACACCACCTCCGTGGATATTAATAATACGCGCTATAAAAGGATACAATCACTCATTCGGAATCACATGCGACATGAGTGCAGTGAGTCTGCTCGAGAGCAGAGAATAGCGCTATATCAAAGCTATGAATACTACTACTACTACTACTACTACTACTAAAGTAATCAATGATGGCAGTGGTTGGTGGACGCTTGGAGTTGGCAGTTGGCAGAGGAGGGGACGCCTACGCGTGGGGCTGTGAGTATAACGAGCAGCTGGAGACGGCAGCTGGGCGGACATCAGCAGCCGGGGTGAGTGAGAGAGAGAGATACAGAGAGACGGACGACAGTGTGGCTGTGGGACCGATGGCCAACATACGCTGCCTCCGCTTCTGTGCACAGGTGATCAGAGGGCTCGTGTCGTCGTCGTCGTCGTCATCATCATCATCATCATCATCATCATCATCATCATCATCATCATCATCATCATCATCTCGATGCAGTCGTTGTCACAGCCACTACTGGTAGTATCATGTCGCCGCCGCCATCAACACCTTCTTCTTCTTCTTCTTCTTCTTCTTCTTCTTCTTCGTCGTCGTCATCATCATCATCATCATCGCTGATAGCGTTATCATGTCGCGTCCGCCGCCATTGTCATCATAATCGTTGTAATCATCATCATTATTATTATCATGATCCTCATCCTCATCATATCTCTGCCGTCGTGGTCATCATGCATCACTATTGCCTTCATTATCATGTCTCCTCAAAGTCAGCGTTGTCATCATCATCATCATCATTCTACCGTCGTCATCATCATCATCATTCTGCCGTCGTCATTATCTCCAGTCTGACTGTTATGCCGCTGTCCTTGATATCATTACCGTCTTGATAATCATCATCGTCGTCGTGGTCGCGGTCAATATCAAGATCATCAGTATTATTATTGTTATATCTACATCGACGTCACTGGCATCGTCGTTGTCGTCATCAGAAGGAGTACTGCCTGTTGTTTGAATCTGAAGTTTCGTGTTGCCTGTGGTTTGAATATGAAGTTTCGTGTTGCCTGTGGTTTGAATCTGAAGTTTCATGTTGCTTGTGGTTTGAATCTCAAGTTTCGTGTTGCCTGTGGTTTGAATATGAAGTTTCGTGTTGCTTGTGGTTTGAATCTGAAGTTTCATGTTGCTTGTGGTTTGAATCTGAAGTTTCGTGTTGCCTGTGGTTTGAATCTGAAGTTTCGTGTTGCTTGTGGTTTGAATCTGAAGTTTTGCGTTGCCTGTGGTTTGAATCTGAAGTTTCGTGCTGCCTGTGGTTTGAATCTGAAGTTTTGCGTTGCCTGTGGTTTGAATCTGAAGTTTCGTGTTGCCTGTGGTTTGAATCTGAAGTTTCGTGTTGCCTGTGGTTTGAATCTGTAGTTTCGAGTTGCCTGTGGTTTGAATCTGAAGTTTCGAGTTGCCTGTGGTTTTAATCTGAAGTTTTGCGTTGCCTGTGGTTTGAATCTGAAGTTTCGTGTTGCCTGTTGTTTGAATCTGATGTTTCGTGTTGCCTGTGGTTTGAACCTGAGGTTTCGCGTTGCCTGTGGCTTGAATCTGAAGTTTCGTATCGCCTGTTGTTTGAATCTGAAGTTTCGTGTTGCCTGTTGTTTGAATCTGAAATTTCGTGTTGCCTGTGGTTTGAATCTGAAGTTTCGTGTTGCCTGTAATTTGAATCTGAAGTTTCGAGTTGCCTGTGGTTTGAATCTGAAGTTAACGCGTTGCCTGTTGTTTGAATCTGAAGTATCGTGTTGCCTGTTGTTTGAATCTAAAGTTTCGCGTTGCCTGTTGTGTGAATCTGAAATTTCGCGTTGCCTGTTGTTTGAATCTGAAGTTTCGTGTTGCCCGTTGTTTCAGTCTGAAGTTTCGAGTTGCCTGTTGTTTGAATCTGAAGTTTCGCATTGTCTTGCAGTGACCTACCTCTGTTGAGAAGCACCACCGCTCTTTGTGCTTGTCATTCTTACCTGCCTGTGTTTGTCATTCTTACCTGCCTGTGTGTTTGTCATTCTTACCTCTGTGTGTGTGTGTGTGTGTGTGTGTGTGTGTGTGTGTGTGTGTGTGTGTGTGTGTGTGTGTGTGTGTGTGTGTGTGTGTGTGTGTGTGTTTGTGTGTGTGTGTGTGTGATATTTTTACCTGCCTGTGTGTTTGTCGTTCTTACCTGAAAAAATCTGAAACAAGAATGACTGCTAGCATTCTAAAATAAAATCCAAACAAATGAAAGATTCAAAAGAACGCTTATTTATTAGGACACAGACAATACGATGCAAATGTTCAGGGAAAGCCCCTTGTTCAGCTCAGGCCACAAAACGACACTTAAACAACAGTGAAAGGGTTAAAAACAGTGAAAAATGATATGAGAGGTGAAGTAACTGAACACAACAACAACAACAACATCACACACACACACACACGCACGCACGCACGCACGCACGCACGCACGCACGCACGCACGCACGCACGCACGCACAATTAAGTAAGTTACTTCACCTCTCATATCATTTTTGATCGTTTTAACCGTGTTAATTTGCATCGTGTTGCCTATCATAATAAATAAGCGTTCTGCTGAATCTTTAATGTGTTTTGTTCTTACCTGCCTATGTGTTTGTCGTTCTTTCCTGCCTGTGTATT
>OY757551.1:8875479-8892979 GCA_963584105.1 Alviniconcha strummeri
ACGGAATGTCAAATACCGGATTACTAACTGCTGGAATGCCTAAAGGTAGGATGACGAACATCGCACCACGAAATACACGAAGGCGAAATTTTGGAACGCATAGTAACAGAGCACCCTATGCTGGTTTGCGCGAACATGCCCTCTTTGCCAAAACTGGTCCTCCTTGCCAATATGCCCGCTTTGCCAAAAATCCCCGCTTTGCCAAAAATGCCCGTTGTGTCCCCAGGTAAGATGACTCATATCTAACGCTGAACAGTCATTACTAATGCTTGTAGTACACAAAGAGCTTCGGCGTTGACAGATGGGCTGTTAAACAGAGCTAGCTTCTAAACACTGGACACTAAAACAACACACCAAAACACACAACAACAAAAGTAGACAAGGAGCCTAAATTTCATTTTATCGTTTAACTGTTGTTTAAGTGTTGCTTTGCAGCTTGAAAAGGCCTACCCAGAAAATTCGCCTGATGTGTTTTTGTCATATTAAACAAGCGAACGTCTTTTTAACATTTCATGTATTTGGATCTTGTACAGAGCTGTGTTTGCGAGCAGGTAACGGCAGCAGGGATTCGATTAATAGGCTTTGCAACTGATCTCAGCATTACAAATACACGCCGCACACGCATAAACAAAAAGACAACATACTGTGTAAAGCGTCCAGAAGGGAAAAGGGCTTGTGGCAAGCATTTCGCGATGTATTTCGAGGAATATTTCCGAGATAGTCGAGGGAAACACATAGGGGGGTTTATTTTTTCTTCTTTCCTTTATTTTTTATTTTTGCCGAGCACGCAGTTTTGTTGATATTAGCCAATCAGAGACGACCAGGCATTTCAACTGAAATGGCTCCCTCCTTGCCGGTCGAAGACAAATCTTCTCGATCGAGATACTACGACACTAAAGTCTCACCCATGGGTTTGGGACTCCTCTATTGGGACTCCCACCACGGGACCAGAGCTCCCCAGAGCTACATCTGCATTACATGTTACACGGGCAATGGTCAGTCCAGTTCGAGATGGTATCTATGCGCTCGGAAAAGCCCATATGCTCTCCACCTCTTCTCTGAGAAGTGTCCCCAGTCTGACTGACGGTGATCCTCTCTCGCCCTGTCAAAGATGATCGTCGAGGATAATAGTCTTTCCAAGCCTCTTTCGTCCAGGCGATCGATGGTGTGATGTCCTTCGCTCTGTACCCGCAGGTAGTGTCTCAGGCTCCTCAACACCTCAGATCTTCCCAGACGCAAGCCAGTTGTGACGGTTGCTTTCCAGCCAGTCTGTGCGCTCGGTCATTTCCCTTCACACCGGCATTGGTATGACAGGTGATGAACGTTTTGCCGAAAGTTTCTCATTCTGGCAGACAGAGGTCAACTGGCAAGGTCAGCTGGCGTTCGGCTGTCTTCGTGTACGGAGGTCGCATTGCCAGGTAAAGGCAAATGTGTTGAAACGAACAACTTCCGCTTGAAACGTATGCTTCCCAATCTTCGCCGAAGACACAGCCTTGCAGAGATATTGGTTTTGTGATGAATTTGAGAAAACAACAACAACAACAAAAACTGCCCCCCTCAATTTTCTTTCTTTTTTAATGAGGACGACTTTGTAATAATGAAGCGTTACTGGGTACCCGGTGAAAGAGATGGAATTACTGTCGGATGGAGGATCATTCTCTCCACATAGTACACAAGAATGCCTCGGTTGTAGGAAGAGTATTGGGATGGGGGGGGGTGGGGATGGAAGAAGAAGATCATACACACAAGAGAGAGAGAGAGAGAGAGAGAGAGAGAGAGAGAGAGAGAGAGAGAGAGAGAGAGAGAGAGAGAGAGAGAGAGAGAGAGAGAGAGAGAGAGAGAGAGAGAGAGAGAGAGAGAGAGAGAGAGAGAACTCGAACTCCGAGTTCAAACTCGAACTCGAAAACTTTAATACTCAGGGATATTAATACGTTAAAGTCAGCCAGTCCTTCATATACAATAAACAGAGAGAGAGGAGAGAGAGAGAGAGAGAGAGAGAGAGAGAGAGAGAGAGAGAGAGAGAGAGAGAGAGAGAGAGAGAGAGAGAGAGAGAGAGAGAGAGAGAGAGAGAGAGAGAGAGAGAGAGAGAGAGAGAGAAGACAAAGAGTGATTACTTAAATGAAACTGCGCATAGAAAGTCAACAATAAAACGTTTGTTCCGTCTTCGTCCCATTTTTATTTTTCGTTGCTAGACAGGATGTTTGAAATAGCTGGGCGCAAAGGCAGCTTGCATGGGAAGATTAATCATTTTCACAGTACAGTTAATGCTCCCTTTATCTCCCTCAACCTCTGACTAGAACTATAGGTAGGTGCAGGTGCTCGTTGCCATGACAAAGGTCCGCTGCACCTTACACATGCTAGTCAAACCAATCAAAAATCATTATTATAATGACCCACAGAGATGTTTACTCACGCTATACTTTGCTTTGGAAATGCCAACAGTGTAACTGCACATAGCTGCGATTAAGTAGCACTTTTCGGACGCTTTTTGCTTTACTCTGTCAAGTCTCATTCGTTCTGGTCATCGTTTTGTGAAACATCTTTGCTTCGTTGTAATCCTAGAATTTCGGTCACCCAACACTTTCTGCCATCGCACTTCCGGCTGTTAGGAACGTCTGCCAGGCTTTGTTTTATTTCATGATGTGTTCTTTGATTGCCTTTGAAAAATACCCACACATCACCTGTTTTGTTGCTTAGCCAATTCAAGGTGTAAGTATGAACAGGGGTTTGTTTCTATTATGGCAATAGATTTCAACTAACATGACTTCAGTGCTTATTATTATGCTATATATGTATCGATATGCAGAGTAGAAGATGGGCTGATGTTGACCGAATCGCTGCTTTCGTGACGCCACTCTCTGTTGGATTTTGTTGCTCTTGCTGTTTTTCGTTTTTTGTCTATCAGACATTGTCAAGGCACTGACTTTACCGGGGGTGGATTGCAGAAATGAACTCTGTGCCAATCTGTAATGACTTTGGCAATTGTCAGTCTGTGTACATTTGCTTTTTGTTATAACCAACACCCAGTGACAGAACGCTGGCTGGGTGTTCTAACACCCAGGGAAAGAAGACTGGGTATTCTAACATCAAGTAACAGAATATTGGCTGGATGTTCTAACACCCAGTAAAAGAACACTGGCCTGGTGTTCCAACAACCAGTGAAAGAACACTGGCTTGGTGTTCTAACACCGTACCCAGTAAAAGAAGACTGGCTTGGTGTTTTAATACCCAGTAAAAGAAGACTGGCTTGGTGCTCTAACACCCAGTAAAAGAACACCAGTCAGTGTGAGATGTAGAGACGTAACCCATGCTGAGCAGGCTACGTTCAGCAATTAACTCCTAACATCCACGGACATGAAGGGTTGTGTGCGCTTGAGTGAACAGACATGGTCTGCCTGCCATCTCTGGTTGACGTTGTCCACATCAGTGACAGTGTCCTTGAGGGACGACTGGGCTCCCTCGCGTTGTTGATGTTGTTGTTGTGTTATTTGTGAGGTTGTGAAAGTATGCATTAATGGAGGTTTAATAGGAATGAAAGAGAACAGGGGACGGTTGGGGTGGAGGGGTGGTAGTGGTGGTGGGGGGAGGGGTTGGGGGCGGGTGGGGGGGTGGGGATGGGGGGATATTTCGCATCTTGCTTGAAAGTTAGTTAGTTTCGTGTCTTCCTTTCGCCTTTATGAAGTGTGTTGACCTCATTTGTGTTCTCTTTGCTGTGACAACATTATTTTCTGCGGAGACTGAGAGCGATTTTGTTTTTGAGATTTGTGTGAAAATTATGTTGTTTTTGTCTTAATGTGCGTTTCATGTCATGCCTGTTGGCTTTACTGAGTCGGTGATTTTGTGCACAGGAGTTGCTGGGGGTTTCCGTGTTTTGCGTGAAAACGGTTGTAGATGCGTGCGTGCGTGCGTTCGTGCGTGCGTGCGTGCGTGTGTGTGTGTGTGTGTGTGTGTGTGTGTGTGTGTGTGTGTGTGTGTGTGTGTGTGTGTGTGTGTGTGTTTGGATTGTTTGTTTTTTGGGTCGGTGGGGTATGTTTTTCGGGGTGTCTTTTGTGGGTGTTTTCGGGTTCGTGTGCTTGCTTGACATTCGTCTCTCTTTCTGTGTCAAAGTTGATGTGAATGTACCATGATTTCCACAACTGTTGCTTTTGACATCATGCATAAACATTGATGTATTCTTATAGTTCACATCATGGAGTGTTTCATGGGAGTCATGCAGGCCGACACATTGGTTTGTCTTATTGTTGTGTCCAGATAGGCCTGACGCACATGGGTCCGGGTTGTGGTTGTTTTTCGCACCTTGCGTGAATCGTGACTTCACATTTGTCTTCTTCTGTCTTTGTAACTGTTAGCTGTTTGCCCCCATCATCCCAAACAACCTTCAAGCAATGCGTTTTATGATGTCATATCTGTTCTTTTAACTGTGCACTTACGTCTGTTTGTGTCTGACATGATCACTAAAATGTGACGTTTGGCTTTTGTGTTCGCACAGAAAATGTTTTTCACGTCTTTTGTGTAGTTTTCAAAGCTTGCATTCGTTTGATATTTAACGTCCTATCGGTGTTTCCACGTTGTTTGGTACACACGTACCATTCTTGTCTTTTTTGTTTTCTTTCTCGTCGTTTTATTTGTGCGTGTCTCGCTGTGATTTTCATAGCTTTGTATCCGAATTGTTTCAAATATTGTAGTAACAGTTTACGTAGACTCTGTTACTTTTGTCATATCACTGTGGTTTTCTAACTTGTTGTGCGCTTTGTTAGCCGGTGTCAATGTTCATTTGAAATTAATGAAGTTCAATCAAACATGATAAAAGTATTAATCCTTTGCGAATGAACCAAATTTGCGTTGTCTAGGCTCACAAATCTGCCTTCTCTTTTGTGTGTAGTATATTAATGACACAATTCCACGTTTTAAAGCTTCTAACAATGGTTTTGGAAAGCTGTCGAGAGTTTGTGTTGAAGAGTTAGGTTTACTGAAGACGTGTCTTCTCTAGAAATTATTTTAAAATGTTTTCCTATTTACTCATGCTTTCTTTATTTCGTTTCGTTGAAGATCTAGGATTAGCCAATTTTAGCGGCTTGCAGCCTTACGACATGGGGTATCTAACGCCGAATCTGACGTACATGGGTAATATATACTTATAAAATTTCATATTCTTATGCCTAATACTCTGTCTGATTATCTGTCTCTTTACTCTGTCTCTTTCTCCCTCTCGCCCTTTTTCTCTGGGTTTGTCTCACCTTTTCCGACTTTTGTTTGTTTCTGCTCGTCCGTCTGTCTATCTGTCTGTCTCTCTTCGTCTGTCTGCCTATGGGCCTCTCTCTGTGTCTCTGTCTCTCTTCCTCCTATTCCCATCTCTCTCTGATAACTTTCTTTCCCCAGATTTGTCTAATCTCTTCCAGTTCTGTGTCTGTCAGTCTCTGTTCTTCTGTCTGTCTGTCTCTCTGTCTGTCTCTCTCTCTTACCAAGTACTAGTTGTTAGAAAGGTTTTGACTGAACCTAAACTACAATCGTTGTAAAACACCGTTTTTGAGTTCGAGTTCCCACCCTCCACCCCTTCCTGTCTTCCATGAATATATTAGTGAACTCGGTCAGCATTAATTATAGCTATATTGCAGCTGAACAGTCTTTTTGCGTATAAGTTAGCATATAATTATTTTGCTGTTAGGAAACAAGAAAGCTTCCGCAATCAAATATTCAATTTCTCCATCCTCCTCCTCCTTCGACCCTCCTCTCTTACCCCCTTTCTAGGAATTGAACGTTTTTTTCTCTTCACCTTACTGAGTTAGCCTTTACTATATTATTGATACTGATTAAAGACGAGAAGTTTACTGGGAACAAAATAGTTTGAATTGAAAAGATTTGTCTTTCCTTTAAAAGATTTGGGCTTTGCCATGGCGGGCCAGGACCTATGGAATCAAAGCTCCTATGGTAAACACGGTTTGCGTCACTTCCTGCATGAAAATAACCCTTTCCTCTGTATAATGATTCTACGCTCCGTTGAAGGAATGGCCTAACATTTACTTCTTCTGATTTATAGGTTGCATGTTGCATTACCTCTGTTGCTATTCTAAAAAAGAAATTGAAGAGGAAAAAAATAAAAAAAATAAAAATGGAGGGGAGACAGGAACTTTAAAACACACTGCCTCTCATATTTGAATGTTTTTCATATTTCTGAAAACTTGAACAATGTCCTTGTATATCACGCTTCCCTTCCCTGTTCCTTTACTGAATAAGTATTGGAAAGACAAGAGCAATGAATGCCCGTTAGAATACGTTACAAGCGTCTACTCTCTTTGACTAGACACGTATTTCGAAGACAATTTTAATGTCCTTTCAGAATACTTTACATCTCTCTATTCTGTTTTACTGAGTACGTTTTTCAGATGACAAGCTCAGTGTCACACCAGAAGACTATGCTATCTCTCTCTGTTTTCTTTACTGAATACGCATTCGAAAAGAACAAAGCAATGTCCTTTCAGAATACGTTGCCCTCACTCTGTTCTCTTTTGCTGAGTACCTATTTCTAGACAAGATCGCTGTCCTTTCAGAACACGCTCCATTACTCTGGTTTGTTTTACTGGATACGCATTTAAAACTAAAACTAAAATAATGTCCTTTCGGAACATGTTGGTACCATTGGCTCGTCTGTTTTACTCCATATGTATTTCAAAATGTCCTTTTAAAACACGCTACTTCTCTTTGATAATTCTTTACTGAATTTAATTTCAGAATAGGATCTCCATCCGAATGGATGAGTTTGCTTTATTTTCCTTCTTTTTTGTTGTTTCGTTAAGTGTTTCGTTATTCTCGACCTTGTTGTTGAACTTCGTTGATTCCAACAAGAACAGAATTGAACGCAGAAAAAGAAGAAAAGGAATCGTATAAACAATCAGTAACGATAATTTTCAAAATAAGAGGTAAATACGTTTGTACACATTTCCTACACAAAATTTAATGACTAACACGCACGGAGAAGAAAATTTAATGTTCGTTTGTGTGTAAAACGTATGTGTTTTGGGGTTGTACCGTTGTTGTTTTTCTACTTGTTCAGATATGTCACTGCCCAGTTCAAAACTCAGCTTTGCTTCCCTCGCAACGCTGTGTACATTGCCGAAGAGCCGATGTGTACAGTCAATCTAATTCTGTGAGTTAACACACACTGAACTGTTTATTCATCCGCTTCGTTCAAATTAACCTCTTTTCACTGGCGGCTTTAACCGGTCTGTGTGAATAAGCTCGCATTTCATTGGCTATTTCACTCACGGTATAAGTTAGCATTTTACCCATCTGCTGAGTTTTCGCGCGTTTCGTTGGTTAATTCACCCGCTTCGTGTGTGGTAACACGCACTGCACTGATTTTTCACCCACATCACTTGAGTTAACAATCATTTCGTTGGCTGTTTCACCCATCTATCAGTTATCACCCATTTCGTTGGTTAAGTCACCCCACGGTTCATGTGTATTTGCTAGCATTTTGTTGGCTATTTCACCCACATTATTTGGGTTCACAAGCATTTCGTTAGTTATTTTACCCACATTATTTGGATTTACAAACATTCGTTGGTTATTTCACTCACATTATTTGGGTTCACAAGCATTTCGTTGGTTATTTCACCCACATTATTTGGATTCATAAGCATTTCGTGGTTATTTCGCCCACATTATTTGGATTCATAAGCATTTCGTGATTATTTCACCCACATTATTTGGGTTCACAAGCATTTCGTTGGTCATTTGAGCCGCTTTATGTGTGTCAACAAAGATTTCATTGTTCAATTCACACACATAGTTTCAGCTCAGACGCATTTGTTGGCTATTTGCCTTGTGACTGAACCAGCACGATTCACGCCTTCCTCTCTTTCCTCATTGAATCTTTCCTCCTAGTTCCTCCTCTCCTTCTCTTCTTGTCTTCCTGCTTCTCCTACATAGCCTCCTCTCCTTCTCCTCTTACCTTCCTGTTTCTCCTACAAATTATTCTTTCCTTCTCCTCTTACCTTCCTGCTTCTCCTACAAATCCTCCTTCTCGCATTCTCCTCTTACCTTCCGGCTGCTCCTATAAATCCTCCTCCTCTCCTTCTCCTCGTACCTTTCTGTTTCTCCTACAAATACCCCTCTCCTTCTCCTCTTACCTTCCTGCTTCTTCTACAGATCCTCCTCTCCTTCTCCTCTTACCTTCCTGCTTCTTCCTCAAATCCTCCACTCCTCTTATCTTCCTGCTGCTTCTACAAATCCTCCTCTTCCTCTTATCTTCCTGCTGCTTCTACAAATCCTCCTCTCCTCTTATCTTCCTGCTGCTCCTACAAGCTCTCCTCTAGCTTTGACCTTCCTGCTGCTACTACAAATCTTCCTCTCCTCTTATCTTCCCGCTGCTCCTACAAATTCTCCTCTCCTCTTATCTTCCCGCTGCTCCTAAAAATCCTCGTCTTACTCTTATCTTCCTGCTGCTCCTACAAATCCTCCTCTCCTCTTACCTTCCTGGTGCTTTTACAAATTCTCCTCTTTCTCTTACCTTCCTGCCTGCTACTCCTACAAATCCTCGTCTTACTCCTGTTTTCTCCTCTCCTTCTTCTCCTGCATTGCTGCTGCTCCCACCCCCTCTCTGCCCCTCCGCTCGTCCGCCCCACCTCACGGCCTTTTTCACGCTAACGCTTAGTCCTTTTCTGGCAAATAATTATATCGGTTGAAGCTTAACAGAAATGATGCAAGTCTCACGCTAAAGCTTAGTCTTTTTTTGGTCTTTTTTTTTTTTTTTGCAAATAATTATAATTATCGGTTGTATCTAAACAGAAATGATCCCAGTCGCCGTTCACACGCTAACGCTTGGTCCTTTTCTGGCAAACAATTATCGGTTGTATCTGAACAGAAATGATCCCAGTCGCTTTTTCTCTACATGGTGAACACACTCTTATTGCTGAGTTCCTGCGTTAGTATTTTGGTTGTGACTCGCTCGGGACCTACACGGAGAATGAGTTATAAAACTCATTTGCTTACTTACTTACTTACTCGGCGCACGCGTGTGTGTGATCTCAATGCCAGTGCTACTCTGAGCGTGATGGAAATGACAGTGTATATTCACCCCATCCAACAGTCGTGTAGATTGGCTGTTGAGGCTGACCCCTGTGTGTGCTTACGTGGCATTTGACTGTCATTTGTGTATGTAACCAGTGCAAAAGTTCTAGTAACCCTTACGTTTTGTTTTAACTTGTAATACCGTCAATCCTTTGGTGGAGCTACTTAGTACTGAGGAAGACCTAACTTGTAATACCGTCAGTCCTTTGGTGGATCTATTTAGGACTGAGGAAGAGCTAATTTGTAATACCGTCAATCCTTTGGTGGATCTACTTAGGACTGAGGAAGAGCACCACTAAGGCACGCCTTTCGGAAAAGCAAATCAAGTTATCCATCTTTTTCATCTTTTCTTCCCTTTTGATCATTATATAAATTTTTGAACGATTTACGTTAAGTATTCCTGGTACCCTTTCTTAGACGTATCAAGATATACAGTGCGTGTGTTGTTTCCTGTCAAACGATTATTTTGTGTGTGTTTTCAAACCGGTTTCAATAACAGTTCTATAGCTCGTTAACCAGGTTTCAACAACTGTTGTTCACGTGGTTAAATGAAAATAGTGCATTAACACGTTTCAACGGCAACTGAACAATGCCAACCCTGTTACAGCAACCATTATACAGCTTTTCAACCCTGTCTGTACAACAGTTGTACAATTGGTTATTTCTATCGCAGCAACAGCCGTATTGCTTGTCAACGGTGTACGCATCAACAACTATTTCTACGCTGTATTAACCATGTCTCAGCGAAAATTGTACCATTTGTCAATTATGCCAAAAACAACTGTACATTTCGATCACCCTGTTTCATCCAAAATTGTACAGTTTGCCAAGTGTTTATCAATAACAAGTGTACATCCACAATTGTACAGTTTGTCATCTCTGTATTGATAACATGTGTACATCATTTCAACCCTGTTTCAGGAACAGTTTGTCATGTCTATATTAATAACAATTGTATAGTTCGTCACATCAACAGTTCTTCGCTTTGTCAGTCGTGTTTTGATCACAGTTGTATAGTTTGTCAAATCTGTATTAATATAAGTGTATGGCTTGTCAACCCTGTCCCAGCAACAGTTGTGCGCTTTGCCAATCCTGTTTCAACAACTGTACAGTTTGTCAAGTGTATATCAATAACAAATGTACAGTCTGTCCCGCAGCAGTTGTGCACTTTGTCAATCCTGTTTCAAGCACAGCTGTACTTTATGAAGTCTGTGTTAATTAAAAAATAACTGTACAGTTTGTCAACACTGTCCCAGTAACAGTTGTGCACTCTGTCAATCCTGTTTCAAGCAGGGTTATGCACTTTGTCAATTGTCTGTGTTAATTTAATAGCAAGTATACAGTTTGTGAACATTGTTCCAGCAACAATTGTGCACTATGTCAATCCTGTTTCAAGCACACATGTACAGTTTATCAAGTCTGTGTCAATTAAATAACAAGTGTACAGTTTGTGAACACTGTCCCAGCAACAGTTGTGCTCTCTGTCAGTCCTGTTTCAAGCAGAGTTGTACAGTTTGTCAAGTCTGTGTTAACTGAATAACAAGTATACAGTTTTTTTGTGAACACTGTCCCAGCAACAGTTGTGCACTCTGTCAATCCTGTTTCAACTGCAGTTGTGCAGTTTGTCAAGTCTGTGTTAATTTAACTTGTGAACCCTGTCCCAGCAGCAATTGTGCATTGTATTAATCCTGTTTCGACAATAATTGCACAATTTGTCAACCACCTCGTGTCTGCGTGGCTAAACTATCGCTTTTGACTAAGACTGCTTTCTTTTGTCACATAGCCAAACCCTGTGAAATAATGTAGCTATTCCCTCGCTGTGTAGTTTGGTGAACATGACATAGTGCTTTTGTATTCAAGAGGTCACTTAATTATTAACACGTGCCATTCCTTTCGTTTTTATTACAACTGTGATGACTTTGTTCTTTTAAGTAATTACTCAGAGTTCCTTGGATTAATTGTGGAACACGTGTAATCAAGAATTCCTGACATGCCCGGCCCCCTAACGCTGAAATTAAATTGTACTGTATGTTGTTAATTGTGCCTTTAACATTATCATGATTAAAAAATAAAAAATAAATTCTTGTCCGTTGGTAAACGTTACTTGTTTGTTGTGAAGGAAATGCCTTTGTGCCTAAAATGATTAAAATGTGAATAAAAGCTTTCTGTTGAGTCGCGTTGTATTTTTAACATATATTTAATTTCACCTGGGTGTGTATAATTACTAATATTTTAATGCCAAAATAACGTATGGCTTTACATTTTGCATTTTGTGACGATGAATAAGACAGCTTTAGAATTGTTCAAAAGTAGTTGTCTAGTTCTTGGTTCGACTAGTTTCTGTTGTACTTACTACACTGTGTAGATTTTCTGTTTATTACTTTTAATCATCGCCATCTTCCCCCTCCTCCTCTTTTCCATCACCCATAATATATTTATCTGAATTAGTAATGTTGTTACTGAATGGAACAAAAGTCAGTTGATAGTTATCTCTATTTATTTAAAGTTTTCATTAATTCTTTAATTTATTTGTGTATGTTTTAATTCTTTCAATATTTAGTGACCTATTTTTCCATTTACTTGTAGCGGACTCCTATGTAGGATTTTATACACTTGATTTTAATATGTAGGCCTTTTGACACGAGACAATCCCTTGCAGCATTTTGTACACTAAGATTCTCCCATTTAGGATTTCGCACACTCGATTCTGCCAGTTAGGACTGTTTAGGATTGTGTACACTCCTTTCTCCCAGATAGGACTGCCTAGGATTGTGTACACTCCATTCTCCCAGATAGGACTGCCTAGGATTGTGACACTCCATTCTCCCAGATAGGACTGCCTAGGATTGTGTACACTCCATTCTCCCAGATAGGACTGACTAGGATTGTGTTCATTCCAGTCTCCCAGATAGGACTGATTAGGATTGTGACAGTCCATTCTCCCAGATAGGACTGCCTAGGATTGTGTACACTCCATTCTCCCAGAAAGGACTGCCTAGGAGTGTGTACACTCCATTCTCCCAGATAGGACTGACTAGGATTGTGACAGTCCATTCTCCCAGGTAGGATTGGCTAGGATTGTGACAGTCCATTCACCTAGGTAGGATTGGCTAGGATTGTGTACACTCCATTCTCCCGTGTATGTTTTTGCACACTAAGATTCTCCCAGATAAGACTTTGTACTCTCGAGCTGGATTCTCCCATGTAGGATTTTGTACACTTGATTTCTCCCATGTAGGATTTTGTACACTCGACTGCCCCATGCTTGATTTTATGTAACTTGTTTATCTTGTGTAGTATTTTGTACTCTCGATTCTCCCATGTAGTATTTTTTACACTTAAATCTAGATTCTTTCACGTAGATTCTTGTACACATGAATTTTCTGTCGTTTTCTCCAGAGAAAGCCATCAGCAAGCGAGTCGCGACACCCACCCAGCAATTCAGTTTCTAACGTAGGAGGAATCTCTGCATACTTATAAATCGAGACATATTTTCAACTGCGTGGGGTCCTTAATGTGCGCACGCATTTAGCACCGCACTGGGCTTCGGTTTTACAATTATCCAACAGACTAGATACTGAGTCCACCACTGTCAAACCGGAGAAAGGAGAGCGGTGAAAGAGTGGCTTTGGGTAAAGATTCCCTCTCTTCCCCACCTCTTGGGATTCAGTCACCGCCAGTAACCCTCACGGAGAAGGTCTCGGAGTTAAACAAGTAAGCGAAATGAATGAACTCGGAGACAGTAATCGCCAGAGGCGAGAACAAAGATCTTATACACCAAGACAGCTCAGTCCCTCTTTGGCATAAAAAAGTGAGGACAGATTTCCCTTAATTTTTTTAATTTTTTTAGTGAGGACAGATTCTGGCTCCCTCTGCCAAAATTAATTTTTTTCCTCCCACTGGGAATAGCAGGGATAAATTAACACAAAGACCACAAAGTGTCGTTAGAAAGAAGACACGTCATACTAATGCCATACGTCATTCCTTTCCCGCTTTGATCCCCACCCCCACCCCCCACGTTCATAACAAAAACTACTAATACGTTCTCTTCGCGCGATCAGCCCTAAGTTAGCAAAGACTATCGTAATTATTAGTCTTTGCAGTTAACTACACTCCAGTTACGAAGGGCGGTAACTCTCCTTGCCCGTCCTCACGTTTGGGTATGGATTACTCACCGTATCTTAGTATAGGTTATATAATATCTTTGGAGAAAATTATTATGTAGGAGGCTTGTCTCGCTGTGGTACACCCTATAAAGACTGACACGCTGAAAGCTGGGTCAGACGCACAGTGACGAATGAAAGCACGCACACAGCATAGCTGTCTTGGCACTTTCATTATATACATCGCAGTTTTTATTTGTATTTTTATGGACACATTGTGTCTCATGTTTCTTTACTATGCGCCAGTTTCCTGACATCATTTCAAGAAGAAACTGTAGATGCTACATTGTTTTAACTGTATTGGTTTCTTGTCCTCTTTTTCTTCTTCTTTCTTTTTTTAAATTAAAAAATAAATAAACTTGAAAATTATTTTGATTAAAAGAAATTGATTTGATAATAATGTTTACGCCGATTACGATGATAATGAACAGAAAAGCTGGTGATGATGTTAGTATTACCGATAATGATAGGAATTATATTTTGCTGTCAGCATTAATGATAATAATGAGGAAATTTGTAAAGCGCCTTCCTTGCACTGAACAAACATAATAATTATAACACACATAATGACAATTAATACTGTATAATTACAATTTGAATGTCAATATCTATATTATTTATTATTATAATCCTGCTGTTATTTTTGCTGTGTATTATGACGATGATAAGGCCTTTAATTTATGACAATGATAATGAAATTCATATACTGCTGCTGATGAAGGTTATGCGATGAGTTATAAACCCCGCCGCCCAAAGTTTTTCCCTCACAAGCTTTCGATCTGACAGCAATTTCGTAATGCGTTGATTGGTGCAATGCATGGGATTTGGGCCTGATTCCAGCATTCAGATGAATGCACTTTAAATCGTTTAATTACAACTGATATCTTACGAATTTCACGTGAATATTTTTGTTTGTTTGTTATTTTAAATGTCTATTTGGAATCTAGCGACCCTGAACATTCTATCGATGCAGGAAGCTAATGATCGACAATGATAAGTATGGCAATAGGTCAGCTACTCATCGATTTGTCCATACAACGCCAGTAATTTATGACATTCATACTCTAGACGTGAATTTGTTTATCCTCCAGTTAAGCGGAAGGAATTGTGTATTTTACTGCTAACCTTTCACATGTGTCGTACTACTAACGGAAAAGTTAACCAGAAACACAGTTTGGCCTAATTTAAACGGTGCATTAAAAAAATTGTGTGTGTGCTTAGCTTGTGAAATTATTTTCCGCGTGACAAAATTAATTCATCTGATTTAATCATTTTGATATCATCAGTGATGTTTGTTTAATTTTACTTTAAAAATAATAATAATATAGAAGAGCTTATTTTGATCACGGATTATAAAGTTGTTACTTACATGTACAGGTCTATACATTGTTAGATTTGTAACTTATTAAGCAGCAATATAATATAACCAATACAGTAACGAAGTCTTACGTTTTCTTTAAATACAACAGATACGATGTTCACATGATCTGCCAGCCATATACTTTAGTAGAAGTACGCAGTTCAATTTTCTGTCAAGTGAGCTGAACTAAACATATTGTACATTACCTTTAGCTCACATTTGGTTGTCGTAAAATATTTTTAGAAATGTAATAAATAAATATATATAAAGATGAAAACATAAAATAAAATAAAAATCCGTTTCTGTTCACACTAATAACCACCCTCTTCACAGCACCCGCAGGAACTGGAGGAGGGTCAGGTGAGTCTATTTCACATCTTTACTGAACAGGTTGGATGGTTAATTCGTTTGTCGTTCGCTTGCTCGGTTGGTTCGTTGGATGGCCGGTTGGTCCGCTAGGATATTTATATTCATGATACACTATGATTATACTGGAGCGCTACGTGTTCCTGAAGCTCTGTGTTTCCATAACTCAGTTTCCGGAACCCTGTGGTCCAAGAATTTCATCTTTCTGGAGCTTCTCTTTTTCTGAGCTCTATGTTTTCCGAAGCCCCATTTCTCTGGAGCTCTGGGTTCCTAAAACTCAGTGTTTTCGATACTTGATGGCTTAATGTTCCCTGAGCTCGACTTTCTCGAATGTTTACGTTCCCGAAGCGCTGCGTTCCTGATGCATAATTATGTCCCTGAAGCTGCATGTTTCAGAAGCATGGTTTCGGAGGTTTAGAGGTAGAGTTAGAAGGTACAGTTGAACTGAATAAAATGGAATGCACTGTGAATTAAATTAGCATATTATCTTCAAATAAGTTAAATATGTATACATACCGAGAAAGCCCTGGATCGTCTTGGGAACAGTTGAACTGAATAAAATGGAATGCACTGTGAATTAAATTAGCATATTATCTTCAAATAAGTTAAATATGTATACATACCGAGAAAGCCCTGGATTGTCTTGGGAACAGTTGAACTGAATAAAATGGAATGCACTGTGAATTAAATTAGCATATTATCTTCAAATAAGTTAAATATGTATACATATCGAGAAAGCCCTGGATTGTTTTGGGAACACGTATAAAGCACTAGAAACATAAACTGTCTTTTTTTTTCTTTCTTTTTTTTGGGGTCTTGGTCCAGCGAATTTCCGGGAACAAAAATCTGACCCTGGATGGTCGGTCCGTCAATTTGTGGGTTCGTTGGTTGACCGGTTGGCTTTCAGTTGGTTGGCTGGTACGCTGCTCAGTGGGGCTTATTTGGTGGTTGACTCATTTCATGGCCGGTAAACAGCGATAGGGGCAATACGTATGTCACGATGTCAGCTACCGGGAAACTGTCGTGTTCTTTACGCTGATGATACATATACACCCATTTCCACCACAGCAACGACGCCGCAGCCGTGGCCAACCCTGCCCAGTAACACGTTTGGAGGAGCGACGACACCGCCGCCGGCAATGCCGCTGTCGTCACAAACAGGGGCGTCGTCGTCGGGAGTGGACTACCTGCGGCGGCTCATCAGCACCATGCCCAGGTTCGACCCTGCAGACATCCCGCAAGTGCTGAACCTCGTGCAGCAGAAGAAGTCGGAGATGGCGAGCAAGGGCCTGGTCATGACCCCTCAGGACATGGGTCAAGTTCTCATCGACTTCCAGGCTCAGAAGACCGCCGGTGCCGCCACCAACCCGGCCTCCGCCGGCTCCGGCTTTTCATCCTACTCCACCGGCGGTGGGTCCACGTCCGGAACGTCACCGGCAGGGGGAACCGGAACGCAAACCAGCGGGCAGTTTCCCAGCAACATGTTCAGCGGCATGTCGAGCACGGGTGGGGGGAATACAGGGGCCACAAACCCTTTCGCTACGACGGGCACTGGTGGCCAGCCTGCCGGACAGACAGGAGCGGGGTCTTACGGAGCCCAGCCAGGCGGGAGCCAGACAGGAACGAACAGCTACGGAACCTTTCCAGGAGCGGGTTCTTACGGAGCCCAGCCAGGCGGGAGCCAGACAGGAACGAACAGCTACGGAACCCTTCCAGGAGCGGGTTCTTACGGAACCCAGCCAGGCACGGGCAGCCCCGGCATGGGCGGCGGCGGGATGGCCTCCTCCCCGTCCTGGGAGGCGATGGCAGCGCGGGAGGCTTTGCTGAAACGAGGCAACAGCAACTACGTCGTCCCGCCCACCTACAACCCGGACGTGTCGGGCATCTTGGCCACCTCGGGCAAGGGCTCCATGACCATCGTCAGGCCCACGCCTTCCCCCGCGCTCGTCATGCAGCAGCTTCAGCAACGGCTGCAACTCCAGCAGCAGCAGCAGCAGCGACAGCGGCTTCTGCAGCAGCGGCAGCAGCAGCTACGGCTTCAACAGCAACAGCAGTGGCAGCGACAGCGGCTGATGTCCGGGATGGGCCGACCGGCAGTGACCTCTCCGTACAGCATGCTGCAGAATTTGAGAACGGCGGCTGGGAGACAGCAGTTGCCCAACATGATCAACATGGGGGGTGGGACGAATCCCGCCACGGCTACCAACCCTCTGGCGGCCTTGTTGCAGCCTCAGAATTCGGCAGGAAACAACCCCTTAGCCGCGCTGTTGCAGTCTCAGAAACCAGCAGCGTCGAACCCCCTAGCAGCTTTCCTGCAACCCCAGAAACCAACAGCCAGCGATCCCCTCGTTGCCTTGCTGTCTCAGAATTCGGCCGCCACCAGCCCAATTTCGGCCTTGCTGAAGCCCCAAAATTCGGCAGCCAGTGACCCGCTCGCCTCCTTGTTCAATCCTAGCGGTGCCACGGCTGCCACGTCCACCGGTGGCTTGGATCTGAACAACCTCATCAACAGCGTGATGCCCACTTCGTTCAACACAGGCGG
>OY757551.1:8903989-8946989 GCA_963584105.1 Alviniconcha strummeri
GCCGGCCAGTGCGGCAACCAAATCGGAGCTAAGGTAAACTTAACTGTTCACACAATCTTCTCGAATGTACTCTCGTCTCGTTCGTTGTTGAACTGCGTGAGGAGTGCCATCGTCTGCTTGCTATTACGCAGAGGCGCCAAACTGGGGGGGGGGGGGGGGGTTCAGTGAGTCACACACGTACTGTACCCCCGCCATGTCTGCCGCCGGCAAGCCCTCGATGCTTACTCTGTTCATGAATGACTGTTGTGCCTATTATTGTTCGCCGTTTAGCGCACGATACCGAGCTTTGTCGAGGTTGCTCAGCAGCTCCTTGTCGCTGGCAGTCTGTTGTATAAGAAGCGAAAACCAGCTTCGTTGAAAATAGGTGATGCATTAGTCTAACCTGAGCTATAAGTTATGAATTCAAACCCGGATCGGACCACTGAAATAAATTTGGGTCAGAATTCCCGCGTTTGTGTAGCCAGACGTGTATAGTTTGTGTATGCTTGAGCCCCGGCCTACGTAACCCATATATTATTTTTTAATGATAAACGCTAAGAACAGCACCACTGGCCAGACTCACCGGCGCTTCACAGAATCATAGTGCACGCGGAATGGTGACTGACGGTGCTCCGTCACGGAAGAAAACCAACAGTGACGCCGGAAGGATACGGTGAACTGGTCGGCCGTAAAGCCGATTGTTTCATGATGATGACTGAGAGCCCAGACACTGCTCATTAATGTACAAATCAATCATAACGTCCCCTAATGTCCCACATAAGCGAAACACTGGCGGAAACCCGAGCGACTGGTCTTGGCGGCCCCACTGAGTCAGTGCTGGGCTTGGCGGCCCCAGTCAGTGCTATTCTTATGACGTTACCTAAATGATATGCCTGCGAACTTGCCCCACTAAAAACGTTAAACAAAAATCCAGAACAAAATCCAGGCAATGACCAGCCAAGGGCGCTTATGATGGCTGAGTTGTAAGTCAAAAAAAAAAGAATCCAGAAATGTTTTCACAGCGTGCATGACGAGATGAATACCGGAATCCCTTAAATTCAGATCAGTGCGCCAGGCTCAAAAACAATCGATAGAGAAAGGGGGTGGGGGGGGGGGGAGGGAGAGAGAGATTCTTGCATTTCATCAGCATGGGGTGTCCCAAAATAGTGCGCACCCCCCTCCCCCGCCCCAGCCCTCCACCCCCACCCCTCCACTGTGACCCCCAGTTTCATCGTTATTTAACACAGTTGGCATCCATCTTGAGTATGGGTGTAAAAAGTGTCATAACATTATTCATTTTCACACTGCTAAAACAGTTTTTTTTTTAAACGAGCGACAGTTTTTATCCATTTTTAGACATGTTTTTTTATAACTTGACCTACAAACTATTTCCTGTACTGTGTGTGACCTGTAGGGTATGTTAGCACAGCCAGTCAGAGTTTCGGTGCGCTAGCGATCTCTAACGGAAACCTGTGATATGAGTGTGCAGTGCCGCTTTTTAATTTTTTAAGAGTAGTCTTTGCTGGGACAATATCAACAGCATACTCACAGTTCGGCCCTTGAATATACTTGTTTGATTTGTGACGAGTATCCAATTATGAGTGTCCAGTGACGCCGAAATGAGTAGGAAGTTAGCCAATGAGTATCATAAAGTAATAAAGTGGGTATCAAGTGATAAGGTGTTTGTGGCATGAAGTGCTGAGTGTCAAGTGATGAATTTTTCTCGCACACCATAAATATCAGTAATCAGACATTGATCCTGGATATTACTGGAAAAAGAAAAATGAGTATCAAGTAATGATTGTCAAGTGATGAAATGTGTATCAAGTAACGAGTGTCAAATTAAGAACGGATTGCCTTCGGATCAGAGGGAATGGTGTAACACAAAGTGATCAGACAGCAGCTCACTACAGTAAGGGTTGTCTTGGTTGTCTTGATAAGTTGGAATGATGTAAAACAAGATGCTCAGGCAACAGCTGAGTAAGGGTTGTCTTGGGATAAGTGGTAATAGTGTAACACAAAGTTCTCAGGCAACAGCTTAGTATAATAATGGTTGTCTTTGGATAAATGAGAATAGTGTCACAAAATGCTAAGACGACAGTTCAGTAAGTGTTGTCTTTGGATAGATGGGAATGGTGAAACACAAAGTGCTCAGACAGCAGGTCAGAACAGAACACGTCTCTGGGTGGGTGAGAACAGTGTAACACAATGTGCTCAGACAGTAGGTCAGAACAGAACACTTTGTCTCTGGGTGGGAATGGTGTAACACAAAGTGCTCAGACAGTAGGTCAGAACAGTACACGTTGTCTCTGGGTGGGTGAGAACAGTGTAACACAAAGTGCTCAGACAGTGGGTCAGAACAGTACACGTTGCCTCTGGGTGGGTGAGAACAGTGTAACACAAAATGCTCAGGCAGTAGGTCAGAACAGAGGACGTTGTCTCTGGGTGGGTGAGAACAGTGTAACACAAAGTGCTCAAACAGTAGGTCAGAACGGTACACGTTGTCTCTGGGTGGGTGAGAACAGTGTAACACAAAGTGCTCAGACAGTAGGTCAGAACAGAGAATGTTGTCTCTGGGTGGGTGAGAACAGTGTAACACAAAGTGCTCAGACAGTAGGTCAGAACAGGGGACGTTGTCTCTGGGTGGGTGAGAACAGTGTAACACACGGTGTTCAGCGGTTCAAAACAGAACACGTCTCTGGATGGGTGAGAACAGTGTAACACAAAGTGCTCAAACAGTAGGTCAGAACAGTACACGTTGTCTCTGGGTGGGTGAGAACAGTGTAACACAAAGTGCTCAGACAATAGGTCAGAACAGAGAATGTTGTCTCTGGGTGGGTGAGAAAAGTGTAACACAAAGTGCTCAGACAGTAGGTCAGAACAGGGGACGTTGTCTCTGGGTGGGTGAGAACAGTGTAACACATGGTGTTCAGCGGTTCAAAACAGAACACGTCTCTGGATGGGTGAGAACAGTGCAACACAAAGTGCTCAGACAGTAGGTCAGAACAGAGAACGTTGTCTCTGGGTGGGTGAGAACAGTGTAACACAAAGTGGTCAGTGCAGTATGGTTTGATTCTTCAACACTTCAAGACACTCCAGCACCTATAACCGAAACATGCGTAAACCATTTTAATTTTGATTTATCATCATTCACCTGTAACTGCTATGCTCGAATAAAAAAAAGGGGGTTTGCCCCAAAAATGTGCACATGTTTGATGCTGTCGTGTTAAAATCCGCGTTCCTTTTAATCCCCTGTGTGTTTGGATCCAGTGCAGTGAGGGCTGTCTCCGAGTGGATAAGTGGGAATGGTGAACAATACATAACACAAGGGGCTCAGACAGGGTTCAGTACAGCAACAGCTTCAACTTCAGTGCAGAAAAGGCCGGGCTGCTTGCTGCCGTGTAGGAAATTCGGCTGGCTAGCACAAGGCATTCCTGCTGCACAGCACCATGCACGATCGATCGGCAGGCACTCGTCAGTGCCAGCGTACGGCAGACCGCTCGGCGGTGAAAACGGAGTGGTGGGGGGCGGGTGCAGTGTGTGCATGGATTACGACACGAGGTCAGTTCAGTCAGAGTTAGCTCCCCACTGGAACTGGCAGACATCGTTTGTGCTGGTGATTGCGGAGTAGTCTCGCACTTATTGCTAGGAGCACGCTCCAAGCCTCGCTTTCCGGCACCCTTCCTCTCCTCCAAATTCTGCTGTAATTGGTTACGCCATTGAAGGCTCTCTCTCTCTCTCTCTCTCTCTCTCTCTCTCTCTCTCTCTCTCTCTCTCTCTCTCTCTCTCTCTCTCTCTCTCTCTCTCTCTCTGCGCATCTGTACCGAAATTGACCCCGACTCTCTCTCTCTCTCTCTCTCTCTCTCTCTCTCTCTCTCTCTCTCTCTCTCTCTCTCTCTCTCTCTCTCTCTCTCTGCGCATCTGTACCGAAATTGACCCCGACTCTCTCTCTCTCTCTCTCTCTCTCTCTCTCTCTCTCTCTCTCTCTCTCTCTCTCGCCGCGCGTCTGTCTACCGAAATTGGCCCCGATAAGTCTCGCACTCAGTAAATAAGCAAAAGGTTTGAGTACTAAGACTGTGGAAATACATTAAGTTCTGCGAGATATGATTTCGCGATAGCTGGCACGAGTTTCCAGAGTGCTAATCAGCTATTACATAGACCTACTAGAGAACCGGCGCCGAAGTTAGGTGTATTCCATCCTCTCCGGCTTTTCTCCCTTTATTTCACAGAGCGATTTGTTCGCCTATTGTGTTATTTAGCGGAAGAGGTCTAGCGTTCATGCTGCGCTCTTTCTCTTACCAGGCTCCAACTGTCTGGAACCAGCTCCCTCTTTCTGCCCGTCAGTCTTCCTCTGTCGGTTCTTTTAAATCTTCCTTGAAAACCTTTCTCTTTTCAAATTCCCTTCTTCTTTTTTTGAACTCCCCCTCGCTCTGAGATGCGTGTGAGTGAGAGAGAGAGAGAGAGAGAGAGTGTGTGTGTGTGTGTGTGTGTGTGTGTGTGTGTGTGTGTGTGTGTGTGTGTGTGTGTGTGTGTGTGTGTGTGTGTGTGTTAAATCTTGAAAACATGTACATTTAAAGACTTAATGTGTAAGCGCTTAGGGCCTGTGCGGGTTTGGCTTTCTAAGTCCGCAGTAGCAGTAGTAGTAGTAGTAATTACCTATTCAGTAGGTACACTGGACCCTCGTGTCGCAAGGAACATTCTCAGCAGGTTTCCTCTCAGTAGGGTCAGCGGGTCGAGCTTCAGGTCATTCATATAATTATGAAGAAGAACAGCAGCTTTGGGGAGGGGAAAGGTTAAAAATCCGCTTACTAACTCGTTAACCTTTCTGTTGTCACGCACTACCAGCTCTTTGGTCGTGTTCACGATTGTTGAAGGTAGCTCTTCCTGAATCGGATGGTGATCCTTAACCCCATCACTGCCCCAGCCTATAAAATTTCCGGGCTGAAAGATGAACGGACGTGCCTACAAACAGTATCTTTTCTGGTCCTATAACACATCCACTTTCAATGCTATGCATTTTGATGAAAATCCTTTCTTATGCCGGTGCGGAAAAGAAGAAGAAAAAGCTTAAGGGTTTCAGATTTCGCACTTTTACTGGTCGTTTCCAAGTGACATCGTGGCAGCGAAGGGGTTAAGAGTCGGTTTTTGTTGTTGTTGTGCGGCTAGTCAGCGCCAAAGCGTTGCATACCTGGTCATAGTTGGGGCTGTTGAAGGTAGCTCTTCCTGAATCGGATAGTGATACTTAAGAGTGGTTCCATTTGTGGTGCGGCTAGCCCGCGCCGCAGCGTTGCATGCCTGATCAGAGTGAGGGCTGCAGTGCAGCTTTGCACGTCGGTTGTGTTCTGTGAAAATGGAGCAAGGGATGGAGTACACACACTTCAGTGGCAGCTGTTTTCAGCATATGCTCTTCTTTTTCTTTCTTTCTTCTTCTTCTTCTTCTTCTTCTTCTTCTTCTTCTTCTTCTGTGTGTGTGTGTGTGTGTGTGTGTGTGTGTGTGTGTGTGTGTGTGTGTGTGTGTGTTTTGTTGTTGTCGTTTGTTTGTTGTTGTTACGTCTCATTTATTATTTATTGTTACCTAGGTGAAATTGTTCGTCCGCCGTACATTTGTGTGTGTGTGTGTGTGTGTGTGTGTGTGTGTGTGTGTGTGTGTGTGTGTGTGTGTGTGTGTGTGTGTGTGTGTGTGTTTTGTTTTGTTTCTCTTTTTTTTTCTTCTCTTTTTTCCAGCTGTATGAGCTCATCGCCCATAAGCTCTGAAAGGTTTTTGATGAGCACACAATAATTCACTGTATCTTTATTTTGTCTCGAATAAATGTTTGTTTAAACAATATGCTCTTCGGAATGCCCCGCACCCCCACCCTCACCCCAACCCACACCCAATCTCTGACACACTGTGTGTGATTGCTCAGAAGTTGTCTTGTCCACAGAAGGTTACTGTGATTTGCGTTCAAACCCAAAAGTCGTCGAAGCAGTGAATCTGGCGGAATGATGTTAAATAACTTAAGAGCAAATGGGGCGGCCACGAAAAGAACTGGCACATGAGAGTTCATGGTCTATAAACGGTTGGTGTGTTAATTAGCGTCAGAGTTCAGGAGCTGTGTGAAAGTCGAGGTGGTCGTCTTGGGCTTTTCGCCCTAATGAGCCTTACGGTCTCTGTGGACGTAAAGCAACATTGAACCGTGCTTCGGCTTTGGTCACAGTTTGACCCTAATGTGTCAACCGACATCCGAGGAACTGAAGCTCTACATCACCAATTAGCGTGACGCCATATACCCCACCCTCCATTCCCACCCCACCCCCCTCCTTCCAAGGGCCCACGCACACTGGGATGGGCCAATCGATCGGTAGCAGACTGCAACTTATCTCAGTTGATTTAATATTCATGATGTTGCTGCCGGCCATGGTTGCGGTACTGGGAGGTAATCTCAGGCCACCACGGCGTTGACCCAAATGGGACTTACCACAGAGAATGGCTGATGAATATTTATGAGACTGTTGCCATGGTTGCAGTTCTGGGACGTGACCTCTGACGAGCACGTCATCGGCCTTACTGGCAGTGACTTACCGCTGAGAATGACCTGATGAATATTCATGATACTGTTGCTATGGTTACAGTTCTGGGAGGTGATCTCTGACGAGCACGGCATCGACCCTACCGGCACTTACCACGGAGACTCCGACTTGCAGCTGGAGCGGATCAACGTCTACTACAATGAAGCAACAGGTACGATTTATTTGCAGTCAGAGTAAAACTCCGTCATTCAGTAAAGTGTAGCACTAGTTAGTTAAATACGTCCATCGCGCCGTCCTGATGGACTTGGAACCAGAACTAGAGATTATTTACATCATCTGATCATGAATTCCAGACGTGTATCTAATCACCTGGTTCCACAGGTGGTAAACACGTGCCTCGCGCTGTCCTGGTGGACTTGGAACCAGGCACCATGGATTAGTTACATCATCTGATTATGAATTCCACACCTGTATCCAATCACCTGCTTCCACGTGTGGTAAACCCGTGCCTTGCCCTGTCCTGATTAGTTACATCATCTGATTATGAATTCTACACCTGTATCCAATCACCTGGTTCCACAGGTGGTAAATACGCGCCCTGCCCTGTAATGGTGGATTGGAGCCAGGCACTATGGATTAGTTGTATCATTTGATCATGAATTCCACACCTGTATCCAATCACCTGCTTCCACAGGTGGTAAATGCGTGCCTTGCCCTGTCCTGATTAGTTACATCATCTTTATGAATTCCACACCTGTATCCAGTCACCTGCTTCCACAGGTGGTAAATACGTGCCTCGCGCTATCCTGGTGGACTTGGAGCCCGGCACCATGGACTCTGTCCGCTCCGGCCCCTTCGGCCAGATCTTTCGACCGGACAACTTCGTCTTCGGCCAGTCCGGAGCCGGCAACAACTGGGCCAAAGGTCACTACACAGAGGGCGCTGAGCTCGTCGATTCAGTGCTGGACGTCGTGAGGAAGGAAGCCGAGAGCTGTGACTGTTTGCAGGGTGAGTTGTGTGTGTGTGTGTGTGTGTGTGTGTGTGTGTGTGTGTGTGTGTGTGTGTGTGTGTGTGTGTGTGTGTGTGTGTGTGTGCGTGCTTGTGTGACTACAGGGTGAGGTGTGTGTGTGCAGGGTGAGGTGTGTGTGTGTGTGTGTGTGTGTGTGTGTGTGTGTGTGTGTGTGTGTGTGTGTGCGTGTGTGTGTGTGTGTGTGTGTGTGTGTGTGTGTGTGTGTGTGTGTGTGTGTGTGTGTGTGACTAACTACAGGGTGAGTTGTGTGTGTGCACGCAGGGCAAGTGGTGTGTGACCGAGCAGTGTTGTAGCCAGTCAGTTGTGTTTGACTGTTTAGTGTGAATTGTGGGAGAGTCTGCAGAATAAGTAAATAGTTGGGGGTGGGGTTGGGGGAGAGGGGGTTAACACCGGATCAACGTCACCAGTGACTTTCCGCAGGATTCCAGCTGACCCACTCACTGGGTGGCGGCACTGGCTCCGGCATGGGCACCCTCCTCATCTCCAAGATCCGCGAGGAATACCCCGACAGAATCATGAACACCTTCTCCGTTGTGCCCTCCCCCAAGGTACAGTTATACCGCCTTGCGTCCTGTTACAATGCAGAAATACCGCCACTGTGTGCCCAGTGTCTTATTACAATCCCACCACTTTGTGCCCTGTGTCTTATTACAAGGCAGGAATATCCCAGTGCAGTCATTTTGTGTCCTGTGTCTTATTTCAAGGCAGGAATATCCCAGTACAGTCACTTTGTGTCCTGTGGCTTATTACAAGGCAGGAATGTCCCAGTACAGTCACTTTGTGTCCTGTTTCTTATTACAAGGCACGAATACCCCGACACAATCAGGAACACCTCCATTTTACCCTCCCCCAGTGTACTGTTACACTGACAGCTACTACTCTGATCAGTTGCTTACCACTCGAATGTAACCTTCAGACGCAATCGTGGAGCCATACGACGTCACGCTGTTTGACGAAGAACACGGACAAGACATACCTTTGTCAATTGTTTACCATTTCAGGTTTCTGACACAGTGATAGGGTCATACAACTGCACCAGTGTGCGCGAGCTGATGGAGAACACAGACTAGTCTCGCTTGGATCAATTGTTTGGAACGCCATTGCAAGCTTTTGACCCAGCTGGGGAGCCATACCACACTACCGTGTCTGGCAACAAACAATAAAAGACCCTCTTTGATCAGTTGTTTTCCACACCATTTCAGGTCTGTGTGCCACAGCTTAGACCTACTTTGGTAGTTGTTTGCCACATCATACAACACGACTATGTCTGGAAAAATACAAACACAAACGAGACCTACTTTGATGAATTGTTAACCACACCGTTTCAGGTTTCTGACACAGTCGTGGAGCCATACAACGCCACCCTGTCGGTGCATCAGCTGGTGGAGAACACAGACGAGACTTACTGCATCGACAACGAGGCTCTCTACGACATCTGCTTCCGCACGCTCAAACTGACCACCCCCACCTACGGTGACCTCAACCACCTCGTTTCTGCAACCATGTCAGGTGAGGAAGCCAGTTCCTATCTTATCATCATTCATCGTGTACTTTACAACCAGTTCCCACCTTGTCATAACTTACCGTGTACCTTACAGATCAGACTAGCCAGTTCCCATCTTGTCATCATTCATCGTGTACTTTGCAGGTGACACTAGCTAGTTCCCATCTTGTCATCATTCATCATGTACTTTACAGGTCAGACTAGCCAGTTCCCATCTTGTCATAATTCGTCGTGTACTTTACAGGTCAGACTAGCTAGTTCCCATCTTGTCTTAATTCATCGTGTACCTTACAGGTCAGAGAAGCCAGTTCCCAGTCATCGTGTACCTAACAGATGACACTAGCTGTCTTAAGGCTAATAACTGCGAGAACTTCGTTACACCTTCTTGTACCTTTATTGTCCAAAGTAAAAACTTAAAGCCATGAATATTTATATGCTGCCGGAATAACGTAACGACGTTGTCTTCCCTCCCACGTCTTCCGTTCAGGCGTGACCACGTGCCTGCGGTTCCCTGGTCAGCTGAACGCCGACCTGCGTAAACTGGCCGTCAACATGGTGCCCTTCCCCCGTCTCCACTTCTTCATGCCCGGATTCGCTCCCCTGACGTCGCGCGGCTCCCAGCAGTACAGGGCCCTGACCGTGCCCGAGCTGACCCAGCAGATGTTCGACGCCAAGAACATGATGGCTGCCTGCGACCCCCGTCACGGCCGATACCTCACCGTGGCCGCCATGTTCCGTGGCCGCATGTCCATGAAGGAGGTAGGGAACTAAGGAGGAGTACTGACTGGGAAGTAAGGAGTTCAAGATCAGTGTTCCTTTACGTTCATTGAGGCTTTGGGGAAGTAAGGAGTTCAAGATCAGTGTTCCTTTACGTTCATTGAGGCTTTGGGGAAGTAAGGAGTTCAAGATCAGTGTTGCTTTACGTTCACTGAGGCTTTGGGGAAGTAAGGAGTTCAAGATCAGTGTTGCTTTACGTTCATTGAGGCTTTGGGGAAGTAAGGAGTTCAAGATCAGTGTTGCTTTACGTTCATTGAGGCTTTGGGGAAGTAAGGAGTTCAAGATCGGTGTTGCTTTACGTTCATTGAGGCTTTGGGGAAGTAAGGAGTTCAAGATCGGTGTTGCTTTACGTTCATTGAGGCTTTGGGGAAGTAAGGAGTTCAAGATCAGTGTTCCTTTACGTTCATTGAGGCTTTGGGGAAGTAAGGAGTTCAAGATCAGTGTTCCTTTACGTTCATTGAGGCTTTGGGGAAGTAAGGAGTTCAAGGTCAGTGTTGCTTTACGTTCATTGAGGCTTTGGGGAAGTAAGGAGTTCAAGATCAGTGTTCCTTTACGTTCACTGAGGCTTTGGGGAAGTAAGGAGTTCAAGATCAGTGTTCCTTTACGTTCATTGAGGCTTTGGAGAAGTAAGGAGTTCAAGATCAGTGTTGCTTTACGTTCATTGAGGCTTTGGGGAAGTAAGGAGTTTAAGATCAGTGTTCCTTTACGTTCATTGAGGCTTTGGGGAAGTAAGGAGTTCAAGATCAGTGTTGCTTTACGTTCATTGAGGCTTTGGGGAAGTAAGAGAGTTCAAGATCAGTGTTGCTTTACGTTCATTGAGGCTTTGGGGAAGTAAGGAGTTCAAGATCAGTGTTGCTTTACGTTCATTGAGGCTTTGGGGAAGTAAGGAGTTCAAGATCAGTGTTGCTTTACGTTCATTGAGGCTTTGGGGAAGTAAGGAGTTCAAGATCAGTGTTGCTTTACGTTCATTGAGGCTTTGGGGAAGTAAGGAGTTCAAGATCAGTGTTGCTTTACGTCCACAGAGACCATAAGGACTATTAGGGCCGGGGAGCTCCGGAGCTCTTGAAGTAAGAAATCACGGAGTTCAAGAAATAGGGAGATAGAGTAGGATGGAATCACGTACTTAAGGAAGTAGTAGGAATCACGTACTTAAGGAAGTAATAAGGAATCACGTACTTGGGGATGTTGGAAAATCAGGAATAGAGATGGAGATGTAAAATATTACGGAGTTAAAGAAATGGGTATATAGGGAATAAGGACTCACGTAAAGAAATAAGGAGATAGGGAAGGAATCACCTAGATAAAGAACTATTAAGACAGGGAAGAAAGGAATCTCGGAGTTAAAGAAATGGAGAGACAGGAAAGTATCGAATCACGGAGATGAAGAAGTAGTGAGATAGGGAAGTTGGGTATCACGGAGATAAAGAGGTAGAGAGGGGGAAGTATGGTAGGAAATAATCGGGTGTATAGGGAATAAGGAATCACATAAAGATATAAGGAGATAGGGAAGGAATCACGGAGATAAGGAACTATTGAGACAGGGAAGTAAGGAATCTCGGAGTTAGAGATAGAAAAGTATGGAATCGCCGAGACGAAGAAGTAGTGAGACAGGGAAGTAAGGTATCACGGAGATAAAGAAATAGAGACACAGGGAGGTATGGTATCACGGAGATAATGAACTAGAGAGAATGGAGTAGACAAATAGGGAAGAAAGGAATCAGGGTGTTAAAGAAATGGGGAGATAGAAAAGTATGGAATCACGGAGACGAAGAAGTAGTGAGATAGTGAATTAGGGTATCACGGAGATAAAGAAGTAGAGAGAATGAAGTTGGAAGATAGGGAAGAAAGGAATCAGGGTGTTAAAGAAATGGGGAGATAGAAAAGTGCGGAATCACGAAGACGAAGAACTTGTGAGATAGGGAAGTTGGGTATTACAGAGATAAAGAAGTAGAGAGATAGGGAATAAAGAAGTAGAGAGACAGGGAAGTATGGTATCACGGAGATAAAGAAGTAAAGAGAATGAAGTAGAGGTAAGGAGATAGGGCGGAGGTAAGGAGATGGGACGGAGGTAGGGAGATGGGATGGTGGCAAGGAGATGGGACGGAGATAAGGAGATGGGATAGAGGTAGAGAGATGGGACGGTGGCAAGGAGATGGGACGGAGGTAGGGAGACGGGACGGTGGCAAGGAGATGGAACGGAGGTAAGGAGATGGGACGGAGATAAGAAGATATGACAGAGATAAGGAGACGGGGCGGAGGTAGGAATATTGGGACGGTGGCAAGGAGATGGGACGGAGATAAGGAGATGGGACGGAGGTAAGAAGATAAGACGGAGATAGGGAGATGGGACGTAGGCAGGGAGATGGGACGGTGGCAAGGAGATGGAACGGAGGTAAGGAGATGGGACGGTGGCAAGGAGATGGGATGGTAGCAGGGAGATGGGACGGAAATAAGGAGATGGGACGGCGGTAGGGAGATGGGACTGTGGCACGGAGGTGTGACGGAGGTAAGGAGATAGGACGGTGGCAAGGACGTTAAAAGATGCGGGAGGTAACTGTTTGGGGGCATGTAAGGAGGTAAAGTATACATTGCGGAGTTTGCGTGCCCTGAGGAGTCACCGCCTGCAGTTGACATGTCATTGGGTACATCTGTTGTCGTTGCGGGGACTGCTTTGTAAGGAAAACCTATTGAATATTAAAACTGCGCAAGTTCGATCTCGGATGTGCATCATCTAATACCCGTTGAATACCCTGTGGACGATAGATGTTGAACTTCCACGATTTGACATCATCAAATACCCGTTGAATACCCTGGTGGACGACAGATGTTGAACTTCCACGATTTGACATCATCTGATAGCCGTTCGGTACCAAGGTGGACGATGGCGTATTGAACTTGTAAGGTTTAATCACCATTATCTCCTACCCGTTCAATACCCAGATGGGCGGTGCGGTTTAATTAAAACCATCTACCCGTTCAGTACCCAGGTTGACAATAGCTGCTGAACTTGTAAGGTTTAATTAACATCAACTACCCGTTCAATACCCAGGTTGACAATAGCTGCTGAATTTGTAAGGTTTAACATCATCTCCTACCCGTTCAATACCCAGATGGACGAGCAGATGCTAATTTGCAAGGTTTAACATCATCTCCTACCCGTTCAATACCCAGGTGGTCGAGCAGATGCTAATTTGCAAGGTTTAACATCATCTCCTACCCGTTCAATACCCAGGTGGACGAGCAGATGCTAATTTGCAAGGTTTAACATCATCTCCTACCCGTTCAATACCCAGGTGGACGAGCAGATGCTAATTTGCAAGGTTTAACATCTCCTACCCGTTCAATACACAGGTGGACGAGCAGATGCTAATTTGCAAGGTTTAACATCATCTCCTACCCGTTCTATACCCAGGTGGACGAGCAGACGCTAATTTGCAAGGTTTAACATCATCTCCTACCCGTTCAATACCCAGGTGGACGAGCAGATGCTAATTTGCAAGGTTTAACATCATCTCCTACCCGTTCAATACCCAGGTGGACGAGCAGATGCTGAACGTGCAGAACAAGAACAGCAGCTACTTCGTGGAGTGGATCCCCAACAACGTCAAGACGGCCGTCTGCGACATCCCGCCCCGCGGTCTGAAGATGTCCTCCACCTTCATCGGCAACTCCACCGCCATCCAGGAGCTCTTCAAGCGTGTCTCCGAGCAGTTCACCGCCATGTTCCGTCGTAAGGTAAGTCTGAGTGTGTACATCTTGTATCCGAGCAGTTTACGGCAATGTTCCGTCGTAAGGTAATTCTGAATGGGGAGTATTCGTCGAACTGCGACGAAGCTATATTCGGGGTCCAAAAAGCTTCGCTCAGCATGTTCTGGGAACATTCGCCCTATTCGACGAACATTGCCTCTGATTGGCTGAGAGCAGAGCTCTCCTGTGGCTGAAGAAGAAATAAAAATAAAATCAGATGACGGTGTCACTGGGTTCTTCACTCGCTTCGGAGGGAATCTTTTTATTTGTTGACTTGTGGGAGGCGCAGCCTTGTCTCGGGGACCCAGAGTGAGATAGTAGTTAGTTGAATTACCCTGTGAGGGATGATTAAAGTATACTGACTTGACTTTAGCCTACATTTTTGATCATGCTGTCTGCTGCGCGTCTGCCGCAAGTTCGGGCCGAAGCTTGCATCTCATTACAAGCCAGTCGAGAACGAAGTAAAGTTTGTCGAACTGTCCGAACCATGTTCGGCGAACTAAAAGTTCAATTAAGAAAAGAATTATAGTTCGTCGAACTGTCCGCAGTATGTTCGGCGAACAAACATTCGCCCAGTTAAGAACGGACTTTAGGCTGGTAACCAGGACCTCGGTTCGATTCCGCTTCGGCTGTCCTCTCTCTTCAAAAGCTGTCGTTTATTAACACAGTCTGGGCGTAAAAAGAGCAAGTACCTTTGCGACTTTGCCCCTCACAATGAATGAAACATTTGAAATGGCTCTCATCGCTGTCCCTCTTGATGCAGACTAATCCTGGTAGTGACGGGTTAGCGTTAGACAGTCTTCCTCCTCCCACACCTTCAGTGCCTCTTCGGAGACAGCTCGGCGTTTGGAACAAGTTTAGCCAACCAGTCTCTACGGGAGATGGTGTGGGTTAGTGGTTTTGCGGCCCTGGACTCGTGGTGTAGAGACGGGGGGGTTCAAACCCAGTTTCTGGCGGTCAGCTTCTTCCCCTTTTACTGATGGGACGTAAAAAAAATGCGGAGGGTGGGGGGGGGGGGTAACTGTATGGGGAGGTAAGGAGGTAAAGTGTCCATTGCGTTGCTCGTTTCCTTCAGGTGATGTTCAATGTCTTCGGATGTCGGTTGACATATTAGGGACAAGCTGAGACCGATGCCGAAGCATAGTTCAACATAGTTTTACGTCCATGGAAACCGTAAGGCTCGTTAGGACGGACAGCCCAGGACGGCCACCTCGACTCTCACACAGCTCCTAAAGTATGGTTGCGTTTCTCGAGGTGGGCTTTCGTTGGTGACATGTGTGTTGTAGACCTTCCAGATGGGTTCTCACTAGTGATGTGTTGTGTGTTGTAGACCTTCCAGATGGGTTCTCACTGGTGACGTGTTGTGTGTTGTAGACCTTCCAGATGGGTTCTCACTAGTGACGTGTTGTGTGTTGTAGACCTTCCAGATGGGTTCTCACTGGTGACGTGTTGTGTGTTGTAGACCTTCCAGGCGGGCTCTCACTGGTGACGTGTTGTGTGTTTTCGGCCTTCCAGATGGGTTTTCACTGGTGACGTGTTCTGTGTTGTAGACCTTCCAGAAGAGCTTTCACTGGTGACGTGGTTTATGTTGTCGGCCTTCCAGATGAGCTTTCACTGGTGACGTGTTGTATGTTGCTCGAGGTGGGCTTTCACTGGTGACGCATTCTGCGTTGTCGGCCTTCCAGACGGGCTTTCGCTGGTGACATTTAGTGTTGCTGGAGATGGGCTTTCATTGGAGACGTGTTCTGTGTTGTCGGCCTTACAGACGGGCTTTCTATGGTGACGTGTTGTATGTTGCTGGAGGTGGGCTTTCGCTGGTGACGCATTCTGTGTTGCAGGCCTTCCTTCACTGGTACACGGGCGAGGGCATGGACGAGATGGAGTTCACGGAGGCCGAGTCCAACATGAACGACCTGGTGTCCGAGTACCAGCAGTACCAGGATGCCACGGCTGAGGAGGAGGGCGAGTTTGACGAGGAGGAGGGCGAGGAGGAAGAAGCCGCCTAAGCCACCACGTGCAAAAAATGGGAACCCCCCACCCACACCCCCGCCCCCGCAACCCACCAGATACCGAGAGCCTTTCGTTATGCTTCTGAGCGGACTTGTGGGTGTTTCAGAACAGTGGGTGAAAGGGGAAAATACGTTTTATGTGCTGAGCTACTTTTTTTTGTCTGTGTTCCGTCACCGTCAGCATTCACTGTCGTACGAGTTCTGTTTACAAGCTTTTACGCCTTTTATTATAGGACGAAGGAAAATGGACGTTTCCTTTACGACTGTCAAAACAGATGAGGTCAGGGTTGGCAGCTTTTTTGGCTTAACGTTCAAGACCTTTTACTCCAGCGGACACCTGCGAAACAATCAAAACTCAGCGATAAGGAGTTTGTTTTTGTTTGCTTGCTTTTTTGTTTTGTTTTTTGCTTAACAATGAAGACTTGTTCAAACGGAGATTTAAACTGTAAAACGGTCAGTCTTAGCAATGCGGGGACTCGCTGCAATGGGTCTATAAGAGTGCCAACACTACGTTGACAATTTTTAGATCAGAAACGCGCAAAACGTACGGAGTCTTTTCCGTGCGTTGGTCTATTGACCAGATTCCTTCTTAGGTGTAAGCGAAGGTGAATTTTGCCTGCTTCCTTTTGAGCTGTGCAAGGTGTAAACAAAGGTGGGTTTTGCCTTTGATTTCCCGGTGTTCACGACACTAATGTAATGTTTTGATACGAAGGTTCGGGTCAGTGCGGACGCTTTTAGATATTCTGTCCTGTAAAAGACTTCTGCGCGAACCATGCAGTCACTGGAACTTTTCAGTGAAGTCCTTCTCAGTGTCACAAACCCGGTTTTACTATTCCCAGTGAAATGTTCACAGTACATGCATCTACGTATCATTTTACCATTCAACCATACCCCCACCCCCACCCCCAACTCCTTTTGCTGATATTGTATATCGTTCTCTTATGCTGAGGTGACCGTGTTAAGTTTAACAGGTTGCTCGACGTGTTTCCTCTGCCTGTATTACTTCCTGGGCAGTTCTTGTCTCTGTCGTGATCACTTTTAAAAAAAAAAAAAATGTTCCAGTTGGTCATATCTGTAGCAGGAGTGCCAGAACAGTACTTATCTTCAAGACTGCTTTTTCTTGAATACGTTGAATCAATTAACCACTGTTTGTTTGGAATGGCAGTCTGCCAAAAGAAGCGACCAGATTGTCAGACGAGTCCACCTTGTCCACCCCTGCAAAAATCCTAGTACATGCCTGATACATCATGGGTCTGAAATCACGTCTTCAAAGTTCCGTGACTGGCAATGGAATTAAGAATTCACTTTAGTATGCTTTCGGGTCTGATCCATAAATGACGCCATTGGGGACCAAAATATTACGTTCTGCGCGTAATATTTTCAAAGTTGTAATCCAGTCGGGTGCGTCTAGTTTAAAACTTTCAGACCGGCCCTCGTATGAGTGGTTCTGTATAGTGTTTTCCTCAGGGGATTGTCACCATTTAACCCGTGTTTGGATTCAGTCAGCCCTTCCTTGCACGCGTTGCCTTTCACTTGTAGCGCGTTGCACACTAAAGTGAAGGAATACAAAATCACAACACTGACAAAAAGGTGTAGACTCGTTTTGTGTTTATTTGGGTGCATTCTGCAATTTGATTTGTCAGTGTCTGCACGGAAAGGTGTGTCACAGAATAGGAAGTATGTACCCACTAACTGAAAAAAGCAATATCTGGGACATAATTGACTTTTGACGTGTGACGTCAGTATCACTATCAGTGGTATAAACTGTCTTTGTTCTCATTTGGGACAAGTTTAAGATGGAAAGCACTATTTAGGACAAGTTTAAGATGAAGGGCAATATCTGGGACACCTTTCAGGTGAAAGACCGTATCTTGGATGCGTTTTCGGTGAAAAGTAATACTTTGGATGAACTGAAGATGAAAAGCAGAATTCTGAATATGTTTCAGATGAAAAGAAGCAATAATTGAATAGGTTTCAGATAAAAGACAACATTTGGAATACGTTTTGGATATAAAAAAAAATATGTGGGATAATTCTCAGATGAAAAGCAACACTTTGGGATAGGTTTCAGATGCAAAATGAACGTATTGGGATACATTTCATATCAAAAGCAGCATGTAGGATACTGAATTCAAAAAACTGTTATCACTGAATTGCTTCAGTGTAAAAACGAATACAAGCTACTTTTGTGCGACTTAAATGGCATGTACTAGTGAAAGGCTAAATATAATACGCTTCTTTTGATCACATCGCTACTTAATTGGGTACTAAATGCTTTATCATTTCCATTTTAGGTACACGTGTAATATTTATGACAAGGCTGAAATGTGCCCTAGCGTTCGCTCGCTGTCGCTTTAGAGAGATGAGCTTTATGCTTTTTTCTTCTTTTTTTTACTTTGGGTGATATGTTTGTCACGTTTTCCACCGTTTGCCTTTTGTTTTTGTTTTTTTGGAGGGGGGGGGGGGGTGGAATTTCTTTCTCAAAACGGACGCTTAAGATTTGATTATCTAGTACTGAACTTCAAATGGAGCCTATTATTTTATAAGAACAGAAAGTGTGCAGCTTTTTTTTTCTTTTTTTTTAGGGAGAGAGAGGGGTGCATTCTGGTTGCTGATCTGGTAGCCTTTGTAATTTTCCATGTGGTTTATTTTTCACTGACACTATGGGATAACGCGTTGGTTTGTTTAGGCACGCTTTTGGTCATCAATCTGGTGAGATCATTAGTTCTGGCTCAGCGTATGTCTCCAAGCGTTCTTCTTTTTTCTCTCTGTGTGTTGTGCGTGCGTGTGTGTGTGTGTGTTTGAATGTGTGTTGTGCGTGCGTCTGTAGGTGCCTGTGCGTGTGTTTGTGTTTGTGTGTGTGTGTGTGTGTGTGTGTGTGTGTGTGTGTGTGTGTGTGTGTGTGTGCAACACAGCTTCACTGTCCCAGTGGGGAAGTTCACATGGCAGTAGCAATACACAACAAAACGTAAAACGTCCCATAAATTAAGGATCATGTAGAACATCACAGACACACAAACAAAATCACATACACGCGCAAGCAAGCGCGCACACACACATTTTTTTAGAAAGTCAGTAAAATGCGCTTTGAACGTAAATACTCATACCACACGTGCACATACACACGCACGCACGCACGCACACGCACGCACGCACACACACGCACACACAAACGTGTCACACGCACGCGCGTGCGAGCGCCCAGTTCTTTAAAGAGTAAAATGCGCCTTGAACGTAAATACTCGTACCATACGCGCGCGCGCACACACACACACAGTGTGTGCATGCGTGTATGAAGACTGGCGGCAGTCGGTCGAGCACACAACTGCAATTGCCCTGATTTCAAGCAGTGAAAAGCCAAGCAAGCACCGTACCCCACATGGACTATAGGCTATGGAACAGACGCGTGACTATTACACAATAACTTCAAACACAAGAATTTTATGTTGTTTGCTCTATGGTTTCGCATCGTGGATATGAATAAATTTACGTTGATATATACATGTATCTTTGTTCCTAATAATTATGTCAGCCCAACATGTGGGGACATTAAGCCCCACATCATCATCATGCATGTAATAATAATAATAATGTACATTTATCATGCGCTCATCAACGCCCTGAGCGCTCACATGATACATATTAACCTAAATGTGATATTCTATACACATGTAGAGCATAGTCCTACCAAAACAATTTACATAAAGTATTATAAAATATATAAAATAAATATATATTTTTTAAACGCACTACACACACACACACACACACACACACACACACACACTGACTGCAGCAGAAACTGGGTACTGATATTAGTTAAGAGGGAAATACTGTGAGAAGAGGACGGTTTTCAGTTTGGCTTTAAAAGAATACAATGCAGCAACTAGGTCAGTAAAATGCGCTTTGAACGTAAATACCCATACCACACACAGCAAGGATGGAGGTGGCGAAATGAGACTAACGTATGAAAACAAAACTGAGGTACCCTGGGCAATTGATGCGACGTTAAAATCCAAGAACTTGCTGACCTGCCACATACCACCCTGGATGTCGGCGATGTTTCGTTTTTGATAGTTTGGCTTGAAATGCTACCAGTTGGAAACAAACAGATTGGTAAAGAGGAATCAAAAAAAAAAAAAAAATTAAATTAAGTTTTGCTGTCTAGAGCTAGAAATGAGCAGATTGGTGATTTTTCAGACATGTTTCCTCATTTTGCGCGTCGGTTTTTTTTATTCGGGACTTTACATTTTGATGGTACCCTCACATAACGAGCAGAAATAAAAAGAAGAGGAAAAGTTCTCTGAGTTTGGAGTTAGTAAAGTGTAATTCTAGAAAGTAAACACCAACGACGCGTATCACGTCACACGGAGACACGTCACTGACACATCGTCACATGAAGACACGTTACTAATACGTCGTCACATGGAGACACGTCTCTGATACTTGTGACATGGAGACACGTCCCTGGCATCATTACATAGGGACACGTCGCTGACACAATGTCACATGGAGACACGTCACTGACACATCGCCAATGGAGACATGTCACTGACACATCGTCACGTGGAGACACTGACACGTCAAATGGAGAAACGTCACTGGCACACCGTCATATGGAGACACGTCACTGACACATCGTCACGTGGAGACACTGACACGTCGCTGACACATCGTCATATGGAGACACGTCACTGACACATCGTCACATGGAGACACGTCACTGACACATCGTCACATGGAGACACGTCACTGACACATCGTCACATGGAGACACGTCACTGACACATCGTCACATGGAGACACGTCACTGACACATGGCGAGTCAGCCAGTGCTGGCCCGGACAGACACATTACTGACAAGGCGGTTTCATTCCAGAGTAGGTGCCACTGATTTGGTTTGGTTAACTTGTTCAGGTTCATGCCGAGTTATCTCCGAAGAGATGTTGGTGGGGGCCGAGATCCCAGGAGATGGGGAAGGGGAGACTATACCTAACAATACACTCAAACTCCGCGCACGGGTTTGTGACATCCTTTCTCCAACCACTGCCGTAACTGATTATGCCATAACGGGTCTCGAAAAACTGTCAGCCCACGTTGCTCACGCCAGCACAAATAAAACCAAAATCGTTTGAATCGAGACGTAACTCTCTCCCTCTCTCCCTCTCTCTCTCTCTCTCTCTCTCTCTCTCTCTCTCTCTCTCTCTCTCTCTCTCTCTCTCCCGCTCTATCTCTCTCTCTCTCTCTCTCCCTCCCTCTCTCTCTCTCTCTTTTTACCCGGGGCGGACGCGCCTCATGTTTATGTGCGTGCTTGCCGCCGCTTCAATGCTGCTATGTTGCTTCCACTGACAGTCTTAGTACCCAAACCTTTCGGGGGGTGCTGACAGCGTCGATGGACAGCTGCCGGCGCGGAGACAAAAAATGCCCCTTCAGGAGCGTAACCAGTTCTGGCAAGAGCTTGGAGAAAGGTACCGGAAAGCGATACTCGGAGTGTGCGTTACACTGTCACCACCAGAATGATTTCACTGAGTCTGCGTGATTACGATGGGTGATGATGAGTTGATGCTTAATGTCCTCAGATGTCATTTGACATATTAGGGACAAGTTGTGACCAATGCCGAAGCACGGTTCAATAAAAGCCACATACGTAAGGTGTATGCGTGTTTAGCTGTAACCTGCCACCTGCACTTTTGGCAGAATGACCGGGATTTTTTACGTGCTACTGTGGTAACACGGGGGTGGAACGGATACCGAAATAAGAGTCAGCACAGAAAGTCGACCCTGGAGAAGAAAATTCTCCCGCCGTTCCAGCAGGGATTCGAACCCGCGACCTTTCAATCACGAGTCCGGCGCTCTAACCACTGAGCTATCCCCGCCCCCAAATTACGATGGGCTGCGGCAAAGGCCATTTAAATGTTTCATTCAGTATCAGTGAGGGGCAAAGTCCGTCACAACATTAGACCGTGTCGATAAACCACAGTGTTGGATGAGAAGGAGAGCGGATCCTGTCTAACGGCTCTACACTAGGCCAACCCGGGGGCGGGGATAGCTCAGTGGTAAGAGCACCGGACTCGTGACTGAAAGGGCGCGGGTTCGAATCCCCGCTGCAGGAGCGGCGGGCGAATTTTCTTCTCTGGGGTCGACTTTCTGTTCTGACTTATTTCGGTATCCGTTCCACCCCTCGTGTTACCGCAGTAGCATGTAAAAGATCCCGGTCATTCTGCCAAAAGTGCAGGAGGCAGGTTACAGCTAAACACGCATACACCTTACGTATGTGGCTTTGCACGAAGTGACATGGTGCATGGTTGTATGGTGTACACAGAACTTGCGCCGAGACGGCTGCAGTTTCATGTGGCACCAGCCATGCCAGCGCTGTAAGTACACCACTTCGGTGGATACTTAAAAAAAAAAAAAACGCTATGAAAAGCCAGTCACTCATGTAGAACCACATGCGAGCACGGTGAGTCTGCTCAAGAGAACGGAGAATAGCGCTATATAAGCGATCATCAAGCAGTCAAACGCTGGAGTGCATATGGGCTTTTCCGAGCTCATAGATACCATCTTGAACTGAACTGAAATAAAATGAACTGATTTATTAAAGTTATTAGCGGTCCGCGGACAAGTCACCATAAAACAATAATCTAGGGCAATACACCACCAGTAATAAGTATTTATCAAGGCCATCTGAACTCTGCCGGGGTAAAACGGTCTTCGTGTTGAAAACATCTGAACTTCACTCAGAAAAATCGAAGCAAACTGTAATATGTATAACACTCTATATAAGCAATTAAATTGAGTGTGAATATTTTCTTTTCTTTTTAATTTTATTAGTAGGCCTATGTGATCTGGGGGTGGGTAGGGTCGTGTGTGTATGTCATGTTCGTGTGTGTGTGTCACTGTGTGTTCATGCGTGTGTGTGTGTGTGTGTGTGTGTGTGTGTGTGTGTGTGTGTGTGTGTGTGTGTGTGTGTGTGTGTGTGTGTGTGCGCGCGGCGCGTGCAGTGTGTGCCAGTGCGGTGTGTGTGTGTGTGTGTGTGTGTGTGTGTGTGTGTGTGTGTGTGTGTGTGTGTGTGTGTGTGTTGTCTTTGTTGCTGTTAACTTGTTTTTAGCTATAACTGGAATTAGTTTGACGATTTTTGTCGTCCGTTGAATTACCGTGTGTTTAATTTGAATTTGTATTTATTTTACATGTTACATTGGTGGTATGTTTCAAAGCAAAGGGTCCTAATTTCTCGTTTTATCGGTGCTGACTTGTCCGGTGGTAACGCCCTAAACCGGTCTACCGGCATGGTTACACGCAATCGGCACACCAGCTGCGAATGGGTTCATGCCAAGGGAGGTAGCTCGCGCACTAGTCTATGCTGTCAAAGACATGGGTTGTTTCTCTTGCACCACTGACAATCGTGTACCGCTTGCATTCCGACTGACTCAAAAGCAAACTCCAAGTTCTGGTTTATGCGTGAGCCGGTTTGGCCTAGCGGTAAGGCGTTAGGCTGGGTAGCAGAAGGATCTCGGTTCGATTCCGCTTCGACTGTCCACTCTCTTCAAAAGTTTGTGGTCTGTGGACTCTGTCTTGTGACTTTGTCCTTCACAATTAATGAAACATGAAAATGGCTTTCGTCGCTGCCCATCTTAAAGTAGAAGTCATTCTGGTGGTGACAGTGTAGCGATAGGTATATAAGCCCCCTCTTCCCCACCTACATACCCCCTCACTCCTCATACTCCTTCTCCCCGTCCCTAATAAGCCTTATGGTATCTGTGGACGTCAAGCACCATCTTTACTTACTGGTTTACGACATTCTTCGTCAGTCCAACCACTGCCGTAATTGATTACGTCATGGGTCTCTAAAAACTGGTAGCTTACAGTTACGGAGTTTTTCCTTGGTGCTCAAATGGCAGTAAGTTTGGTAGGTAGGTGGGTATTGTTGCTTAATGTCCTCGGATGTCGGTTGACATATTAGGCCGGGACAAGCTGAGACCAATGCCGAAGCGTGGTTCAATATAGCTTTACGTCCACGGACACCAGAAGGCTCGTTAGGACGGACAGCCCAGGACAGCCACCTCGACTCTCACACAGCTCCTGAACTATGACAGTAAGTTTGTAACAGACAACTCAAATTATATCAGGCGTTTCTTTTACAACCGCCCACGCTGCTTACGCAAACGCAAATAAACCAGAATCGTTTGCATCGAGACGAAACTTCTTTTTAGCCGACGCGGATGCGCCTCATGTTCATGCGTATGATTGAACGCTGTGTAGTAAGTAAACATAGTGCTTAACGTCCACACTGAAAAACTGTACGGCTTATTAGGGACGGGGAGAAGGGGGAGGGGGGCATGGAGGTGGGGGGAGAGGGACTGAGATTATATACCTATCGCTATATTGTCACCACCAGAATGACTTCTGCTTTAAGATGGGCAGCGATGAGAGCCATTTCATTGTTTCAGTAGGAAGTGATGGACAAAGACTGACACAAGACAGTGTCCACAAACCACAACCTTTCTGAAGAGACAGGAGAGCCGAAGCGGTATCGAACCGAGGTCCTTCCGCTTACCAGCCTAACGCCTTACCGCTAGGCCAAACCGGCTCACCAAAACGCTGTATTGTTTCCACAGTCTTTATGTACCCTGACCTTTCGGAGGGCACTTTCAGAATTCAGGTGTGAAAGTCTTGGTGGCCGTCCTGGGCTCCCGTCCCTAATAAGCCTCATGGTTTCTGTAGACGTAAAGCGCCATGAAAGAATAAGATAAAAGAGGGCGCTGACAGCGTCGGTGAACAGCTGTGTGGAGATAAAGAGTGCCCCTTCGTTGGCGCGTAACCAATTCTTGCAGAGTTTAGAGGAAGGTGCCGGAAAGCGATGCTCGGAGTATGACTCAACAGATGAGTCTCTAGGCCCACCATTTCAAGCCATCACACACACACACACACACACACACACACACACACACACACACACACACACACACACACACACACACACACACACGCACGCGCACACACACACATACACACATGCACGCACGCGCACACACACACACACACACGCATGCACGCACGCACGCACACACACACACATGCACGCACGCACGCACGCACACACACACACACACACACACACACACACACACACACACACACACACACACACACACACACACACACCACATGAACACCGTGAGTCAGTGTCACACACACGAACATGACCTACACATGTGAAAGGAAACACTCAAGGGAGGTAATTAGCGCGCGAAATACCTTTACCTCTGATGGAGTTTATGTACCTTGTATTTACACGCATTCCAGGAAAGAGTTAACGTAGGCGACTTGGGTCTTTGTTGTGCTTGTGTTACGTATTCCGAGCACTAGGAGGTAACTTGGTGTTTTACGCCCTGTCAACCATTGCTGTTGTATCAGGGCGAGTTTCGAGCGCTAATTAACTCCCTTGTGTGTTGATTCTGCAGGAGCGCTCTGGGCCTGTGAAAGTAGCTCAGAGTAGGCAGAAGCAAACAGACAGGGCTTAAAAAAAAAGTCATGATACTGGGTATCTCTCTCCCTGCAAATAGTGCCGAACGGGAATAAACTATAGCGGTATTTTATCATCCTACAACAACTACATATACATCTTCATTACTTCCTTTGTGCAGTTTCAGTCGAGGCCGCTACCGCTTGAGACACTGCTGCATGCTCTGACTCATTCGCATCAGCAGAATACTGCAATTTTTTTCTTTTTTTCTTTCGTGGTGCTTTACGTCCACAGAAACCATATGGCTTATTAGGAACGGTGGAAGAATGGGATAGGGAATAAGAGCCCAGGCCCACATCCCTGTTCACAAGATTTCAAGTTTCAAGGTTTTTATTTAGCTTTTGGCCCCTGGGGGCTAGAAAGCGAAGTTACATTCGCACACGACATTCCTCATGAACAAGTACATGAGTTCTACTAATAAATAACTACCACACTTTATATATAAAAAATAAAGAAATGCTCAAACACAAATCAAAGTTGTTATAAATATGTAAGGCTAAGGCGCAGCTCCTGAGCTCTGAATACTGCGGTAAGTAAACACGATGCTTAACGTGAGGGACAAGGTCACAAGACAGTGTCCACAGATCACAACTTTTGAAGAGAAAGGAGAGCCGCAGCGGGTTCGAACCGGGGTCTCTCTTCTTACCAGCCTAACGCCTTACCGGTACCGCTAGGCCAAAGCGGTTCGCTAACACTGCAGTTTCCAAACCTCGCTTTTAGAAACACCGGCTTAGGCTGAAGTAACGTACATTTGAATTAATTCTTTTCAGTTAATTCAGCTGCCAGTATCATCGAAAATGTTGAACCTTGTTGAGTCACTGGGTCGACAAACGTTGGAGCTGTACAAGTTTCGACCGGGCCCCCACCCCCCACCTCCTCCCCCCACCCCCTCCTTCATCCCCCTCCCCCCCCCCCCCCCCCCCCCCCCCCCCCCCCCCCCGCGTCCCCCGTCCCCAACGAACCGTGGGAGGTTTCTGTGAACGTTAAGCCTGCAGGCCCCATGAAAAAATAAAGACTTGCGGGAAACGAACGAAAGACCATCACGGTGGCGCAGCCAAGTAGGACGACGTGCACAAATAAAGAGACTCGGCTGACTTTTGCCTACTTGCTGTTCACCTCTTACAGATCACAGGAACTGTGTGAAGGTCGAGGTGGCCGTCCCAGGCTCGATCCCGTCCCTGATAGTCGTTATGGTCTCTGTGGACGTAAAGCAACATTAAAGAACAAGTCCAAGGTTAGGGGTGATTTTTGACACGATGTCCGTTAAAGCTCGCTGAGAACGATGATGTAGGTGAAACTGCGATCTGAGGGTTATAAATGCACGAAAAAAAGGCATTTTCTGTCGTACCGAAAGCGTCTCCATGACGCCCAAAATCACGTGACCATATGCCTACTACGTCACTCTGGGGAGTTGCTGCAAAATGGCCAACTCGAGCTTCGAAGACGAAACTGATACTTTGCCCGAGAGACCCACAAGGATACAGCCGTATCAGTTTGAGCCTGTCAGGCAGGATTTTGAAAGAGTACCAGAACATCGTGTCAGCTTCAACATGCGGTATTCCATGGAGTTTGCGAAATCGCACTCACTGAAGTGCTCGCTACACAAATGGGCATGATGCGGCGCAGCAAGAAAGTCAGCTCGCTTGAATTGTATAAACTTAATCCACTTTCGCCACACTGCGGGTCGATTGCGCGGGAGCTCGTGCATTGTTATACCTGGGGTTGTCTGCGAATTGTTACAGTTCGCGGCAACACAGTAGGCCGGCATAGTTAACTTTTTTGTCGACCACACGCATGCACAGTTTACTGAAGAATCTAAGATGGCAACCGCACTGACTCCCCAGACTGACGTCACTTCCGGGGAAGCCTACAGAAAATAAAATCGATTAAAAACCCAATTAACCACCAAAAAATATTATTATTTCATTAAATCTGAAACTAGTGACTCATTTGTCAATCATTTCGATGGTCATTTTGCATACTTAAAAACCTTGGACTTTTACTTTAAACGAACGAATGCAACGGAGTCACGTGCCGTGTCTCCATGCAGGGGGCGCGGCTTTGGTTGTGTAAGTTCAGCGGTGCTGTCGTGAGTCACGCTTTCTCGCCCGACTATTTCCACGGATGTATCGCTTATAAAACCGTCATAGTTCAGGAGCTGTGTGCTTGTCCTAATATGCTTTTAGCATCTCAGGACATTAAGCAAAAACAGAACGAACGAACGAGCTGTGTGAGAGTCGAGGTGGCCGTCCTGGGCTGTCCGTCCTAATGAGCCTTCTGGTGTCCGTGGACGTAAAACTATATTGAACCATGCTTCGGCATTGGTCTCAGCTTGTTCCTAATGTACAACCGACATCCCAGGACATTAAGCAACACTACCTACCTACCGATAAAACCGAAAAAAAATCGTTCAACCCATTGCAGAGTTCAGAAGCTGTGTGAAAGTCGAGGTGGCCGTCATGGGCTCCAAGTCCTAATGAACCTTGTGGTTTCTGGGGACGTAAAGCAACATTGAACCATGCACACGCACTGGTCACAGTTTGTCCCCAATATGTCAACCCGACATCCGAGGACATTAAGCTCCACATCATCATCGTCAACCCACTGCAGAGCTCAGGAGCTGTGTGAAAGTCGAGGTGGCCGTCCTGGGCTCCCGTCCCTAATAAGCCTACGGTTTCTGTGGACGTAAAGCAACACTCAACCAACCAACCCACTATAAGCTTGTTTATAACCTGGGTATTAGTTACTTCCGCCAGAGCTCAGAAGCTGTGTGAAAGTCGGTGGCCGTCCTGGGCTCCCCGTCCCTAACAGTCTTCAGTTTACGGCCTCTGTGGACCTAAAGCAACACTGAACTTGAACAACCTATTCAGAGCTCAGGAGCTGTCTGAAAGTCGAGGTGGACATCCCGCGCTCCCCGTCCCTAATAGTCCTTGTGGTCTTTGTGGACGTAAAGCAGCAGTGAACTCGAACAACCCATTGTCAGAGCGGCTCAGGAGCTGTGTGTAAATCGAGGTGGACGTCCTGGGCTCCCGTCCCTAATAGTCAATACGGTCTCTTTGGACGTAAAGCAACATTTGAAGAAGAACGACCCGTTGCACAGAGCTCAGGAACTGTATGAAGGTCGAGGTGGACGTTTTCTTCTTCTTCTAATGTTGCTTTATGTCCATAGAGAGTACAAGGACTATTAAGGACGGGGAGACTTTCACTAAGCCCCTCACCTCTGATGGACGTCCTGGGCTCCCTGTCCCTAATAGGTCCGCACGGTCTCCGTGGACGTAAAGCAACATTGAACGACCCATTGTCAGAGCTCAGGAGCTGTGTGAAAGTCGAGGTGGCCGCCCTGGGCTCCCCGTCCTTAATAGTCCGTACGGTCTCTGTGGACGTAAAACGCACTATGAACCCACCGTACAAAGCAACTGATGATTTATTCAGTGTGCTCAGTCGGGAAACTTTTGAGTGCAGTCACCAGTGCGTAAGCCCGCTGTGACAAAACAAGTCTGCAACGGGGCCCGCGTGCGCTGTTCAGTCATGCCTGCATCGCTGATCCCGCGAAACACGAAGGCCGGGGTAGTGCCACGCTTCCTTTGGTTAACTTGGTTTAAAGTCGAGTTGTCTCCGGAGAAGTACCGGTGGGGACCGAGATCCACGGAGGTGGGGGGAAGAGAGAGACTATACGTAATAATAAACTGTTACCACCATTAAGATGGGCAGCGATGAGAGCCTTTTTAATGTTCCGTTAACGTGAGGGGCAGTCAGAAAAGACTGTGTCCACAGGCCACATTTGAAGAGAGAGGAGAGCCGAAGCGGAATCGAACCCAGGTCCTGCTTATTACCGCTAAGCAAAACCGACTCACATTTTTTTTTTTTTTTTCTTTTTTCTTTTTCTTCCTCTTCTTCTTCCTTTTTCGTTTTTTGTTTTTGTTGTTTGTTTTTGTTTTACTGTTGAGGGTGTGTTTTTTTCGGCTTCACATTACGTGGTTGGTTAAATTTATTTAACGCCGATTGTCTTCGAAAAGTCGGTATCCTGCATTAAGATGGGCAGTGGTGGGAGCCATTTTAATGTTTCATTATTAGACCCCTTTCACTTAAATCTTCGCGCATACGCGATGGACCGGAGTACGCGGTTTGCCGGAAGTAGGGGGAAACGCGTCAGCTGTATTTCCCTGGTACTAGTAGTAGTGGAAACCCTCGCATTTCACGGCGACAAGATGGGCGGAAACGATCACTGCCGTGCAACCACTGGTCGAATAAAAGCCAGGAATCCCGCGGAACTCTGTCCTTTAGTTTCAGTAACAAGGCAAAATATTGCAATCGGCGCTGACTCTAGAATGATCCCCAATCTGTTGAGGGTGAAGTTGGATTTTTTTTTTCTCCGTTTTTTTTCTTTCTTTCTTTTTTCTCCATCTTACTGCAGTGTACCGGCTGTGCACTTAACTTACTACAGTATACATCACTGTTGTCAGAACGAGAGAACGTGCGTGCGTGAGAGAGCCTGGGGAGCAACTGCATTATTATGATACAGGCTGTCACGTTTTGCCAGGTCGTGTAGTGTGCATGTGAGGGCGACTCTCTCTCTCTCTCTCTCTCTCTCTCTCTCTCTCTCTCTCTCTCTCTCTCTTCTCTCTTCTCTCTCTCTTCTCTCTCTCTCTCTCTCTCTCTCTCTCTCTAATTTCATGATTTTTCGTCTAGTTTAGGAATAATTCATGAGGTTACGTTGGTCCGTTAGTTATGTGCGTGCCTGTGTGTGTTGTGTGTGTGTTGTGTGTGTGTGTGTGTGTGTGTGTGTGTGTGTGTGTGTGTGTGTGTGTGTGTTGTGTGTGTGTATGTGTGTTTGTGTGTTTGTGTGTGTGTGTGTGTGTGTGTGTGTGTGTGTGTGTGTGTGTGTGTGTGTGTGTGTGTGAGTGTGTGAGAGACTGAGATATTAGGGTGGGTGGGTGTATATATATGAACGTGTGGTGTGTTGTAGGCAGTGATATGGTGTGTGGGTGTGGGTGTGAAGGCGGACAGGATGAGAATAGTGATTGAACCTGAGCCGAGTATGTAGCCTATTAATCATATTAATGTGAGTGATACTGTTTATTTTACAGCGCATTTCTGAAACCAATATGATTCTATCTAATGATGCTTGTGATATCAATATCGCCTGTCTGTTGCTGCGTTCCAGATGGTGATGAAGTGATGCTTAATGTCCTCAGATGTCAGTTGACATAGTAGGGACAAGCTGTGACCAATGCCGCGTGAGCCGGTTTGGCCTAGCGGTAAGGCGTTAGGCTGGTAAGCGAAAGGACCTCGGTTCGATACCGCTTCGGCTCTCCTTTCTCTTCAAAAAGGTTATGGTTTGTGGGCACTGTCTTGTGACTTTGTCCATCACTTCCTACTGAAACATTAAAATGGCTCTCATCGCTGCCCATCTTAATGCAGAAATCATTCTGGTGGTGACAGTGTAGCTTATAGGTATATAATCTCCCTCTCCCCCCACCTCCATAGACCCTTTCCCCCTTCTCCCCGTCCCTAATAAGCCGTATAGTTTCTGTGGACGTTAAGCACCATGTTTACTTACCAATGCCGAAGCATTGTTCAGTACAGCTTCACGTCCACGGAAACGAGAAGGCTCGTTAGGACGGACAGCCCAGGACGGCCACCTCGACTCTCACACAGCTCCTGAACTGTGTTGCGCTCTAGTAAAATTTTGAATCATTTATACATGGTCATTTTCTTTCTTCCTTCTCCCACCCACCCAAATTGCCCCCCCCCCCACCTCCTCCCCCCCCCCCCCCACCTTTGTGTGTGTGTGTGTGTGTGTGTGTGTGTGTGTGTGTGTGTGTTGTTGTTTTTGTTTGTTTGTTTGTTTGTTTTGGTTTTGCTTGTTCCTTTAAGTGGAATAAAGAAGTACTCGGCTTGACCTGATAAATCAAAACGGCGGACTGTCGACAAGCCTAATTGTAAACGCACCACCAAACCACAACAGTCTAAACGACTATAGTCTGCAGCAAACTGATAATGGGGACAACCGCACACTAAGCATCAGTTGCACAGAATCGATAAAACAGGGAAGGGAGAAAACAAAAGGGGGGGGGACGTATTCAGCCCTAACCTATCTCTCTCATGAGGTTCGACACTTATTCCACACTGCGGCTTCGCAAACTGAACCGAAATGTCAAACTCTGCCTGATTTTTGAGCCATGATATAATCAGATCAGTAACTTATATTCATAATGAAATGAAATTTATAGTGCGCGTTCGGCGACTCAAAGAGCTTCGTTGTTTAATTAAACAAAAGCATGGAATACATAAATACTCACACAAAAATCAATAGCATAATAACGCATTACTATACACATACTTAGTCATACAAAGTAAAGTAAAACTGACACACACTGAAACACAACACCTCGCACTCACAGAGTTGCCCGCACGCACACACACACACACACACACACACACACACACACACACACACACACACACACACACACACACACACACACACACACACACACACTGTCTCACACCTCACACACACACACACACACACACTGTCACACACACACACACACACACACACACACACACCACACACACACACACACACACACACACACACACACACACACACACACACACACCACACTGTGTGTAAATTAGGATGGATGTGTAACCTGACACACGCACATGTTCACAGATTCGTGTGCACGCGCCCACACATACGGAATGTATAGCACACGTTCGGAATGCATAAATACTCACATAAAAATCAATAGCACAATAATACATTACTATTCATCCTTAGTCATACAAAGCAAGTGAAACTGAAACACACTGAAACACAAACAACCTCGCACTCACAGAGTTACCTGCACGCACGCACGCACGCACGCACGCACGCACGCACGCACGCACGCACGCACGCACGCACGCACACACACACACACACACACAGGCGGATCGCGCGCCACTTGGATCGCAAGAACTGCGCTGGTTTCAGTTACCTATGAATAGCTCGTCCCTGCATGGGCTCTAAACCCGGTGAGCCGGTTTGGCCTAGCGATAAGGCGTTAGGCTGGTAAGCAGAGGGACCTCGGTTCGAATCCCGCTTCGCCTCTCCTTTCTCTTCGAAAGTTGTGGTTTGTGGACACTGTCTTGTGACTTTGTCTCTCACAATTAGTGAAACATTAAAATGACTCTAATCGCTGCCCAACTTAATGCAGAAGGCCATTCTGGTGGTGACAGTGTAGCGATAGGTATATAATCTCCCGCTCACCCCACCTCCATACCCCCCCCCCCTTCTCCCCGTCCCTAATAAGCCTTATGGTTTCTGTGGACGTTAAGCACCATGTTTACTTACTTACCCTCCATACCCCCCCCCCTTCTCCCCGTCCCTAATAAGCCTTATGGTTTCTGTGGACGTTAAGCACCATGTTTACTTACTTACCTCCATACCCCCCCCCCCCCCCACTTCTCCCCGTCCCTAATAAGCCTTATGATTTCTGTGGACGTTGAGCAGCATGTTTACTTACTTACCTCCATACCCGTAAAGACCGAAGAGACCGTTAGCTACCGCCAGAACAACAGCTGTTAAGCAGGTGGGGGCCCCGGCAGTAAGCAACTCGTGTACTCCACAACTTGCTCTTTCAGCAGCAGTTCCTGGAACTTGAAGCAAAAGACAGTCTAACTCACTATGAGAGTCCAGCTCCACCTCCCTCTTCAGATCGCTCAGCCTGGGCCCTCAACGTCCACAGGTTTTTGTTGTTGTTATTGCTGTTGTTTTTTCTTTTTCTTTTTGTTCTTTTTTCTTCAAATGTTGCTTTATGTAAACAGAGACCCTAAAGACTATTAAGGACGGAAGCCCAGGACGACCACCTCGACTTTCACAACAGCTCCCGAGCTCTGAACGTCCAGTTTTTCTTCTTCAACTGTTGTTTTACTCCAAAGAGACCATACGGACTATTAGGGATGGGGAGCCCAGAACGGCCACCTCAACTTTCACACAGCTCCAGAAACCTTATACGGTCAATAAAGTGCGGGCGAGAGGGGGGGAATCGGCACCCCAGAGCCCAGGAAAGATCAACAGCAGGGAGGTGGAGCTGGGCTCTCATAGAGAGTTGGAGAATCATTTGCAGGTCCAGGCGAGATCCCAAAAAAAGGGAGGTGGAGCTGGGCTGTCATAGAGAGCCCAGGAGAGATCAAGAGGAGGGAGATGGAGCTGGTTTCTCAAGAGAGCCCAGGAGAGATCAAAAGCAGGGAGGACAATCGTTGGACAATCGTCTGCGGGCCCAGGCGAGATGAAGAGCAGGGCTACTGAGGTGGAGCTGGGCTCTGAAGAGAGCCCAGGAGAGGTCAAGAGGAGGGAGGTGGAGCTGGGTTCTCATGGAGAGCCCAGGAGAGATCAAGAGGAGGGAAGTGGAGAGTTGGAGAATCATATGCGGATCCACTGAGGCGAGATCAAGAGGAGGGAGGTGGAGCTGGGTTCTCAAAAGAGCCCAGGACAGATCAAGAGGAGGGAGGTGAAGCTGGGTTCTCAAAAGAGCCCAGGACAGATCAAGAGGAGGGAGGTGGAGCTGGGTTCTCAAGAGAGCCCAGGACAGATCAAGAGGAGGGAGGTGGAGCTGGGTTCTCAAAAGAGCCCAGGACAGATCAAGAGGAGGGAGGTGAAGCTGGGTTCTCAAAAGAGCCCAGGACAGATCAAGAGGAGGGAGGTGGAGCTGGGTTCTCAAGAGAGCCCAGGACAGATCAAGAGGAGGGAGGTGGAGCTGGGTTCTCAAAAGAGCCCAGGACAGATCAAGAGGAGGGAGGTGGAGCTGGGTTCTCAAGAAAGCCCAGGACAGATCAAGAGGAGGGAGGTGGAGCTGGGTTCTCAAGAGAGCCCAGGACAGATCAAGAGGAGGGGAGGTGGAGCTGGGTTCTCAAAAGAGCCCAGGACAGATCAAGAGGAGGGAGGTGGAGCTGGGTTCTCAAGACAGCCCAGGACAGATCAAGAGGAGGGAGGTGGAGCTGGGTTCTCAAGAGAGCCCAGGACAGATCAAGAGGAGGGAGGTAAAGCTGGGTTCTCAAGAGAGCCCAGGACAGATCAAGAGGAGGGAAGTGGAGCTCGGCTCTCATAGACAGTTGGACAAGCCTTTGCTTCAGTTGTTCCTCAGCAGTTGCTCTTCAGATATTGTCCGTTTGTGACTGCTCCGCACAGCTTTTGAAACAGCAGTCAGCGAAGTACACAAGCTGCTTCGCACTGGCGCGGTCCCCACCTCCTTAAAGGGCCCCTGAACACTGATTTTAAGTCGTAAATATCGTTGATGATAAACTGATGCTTAATGTCCTCAGACGTCAGTTGACATATTAGGGATAAGTTGTGACCAATGCCGAAACATGGTTCAGTAAATCTTTACGTCCACGGAAACCAGAAGGCTCGTTAGGACGGACAGCCCAGGACGTCCACCTCGACTCTCACACAGTTCCTGAACTATGACGTCGTAAATATCACTTACATTGTACTATATAAAGTTTGTTGTTCTTGCGATGGCTGACGGTCTCGTCGGTCTTTACGGGTCGGACGCGCGGACGAGTTATTCACGTCTTTGCGGAGAGGGGGGAATGGGGTATGGAGGTGGGGGAAGAGGGAAATTATATACCCGTCGCTACACTGTCGCCACCAGAATGACACCTGCATTAAGATGGGCAGCGATGAGAGCCATTTTAATGTTTCAGTAGGAAGTGATTGACAATGTCACAATTAGACAGTGTCCACAAACCACAACCTTTTCGAGAAAAAAAGAAGATCCGAAGCGATATCGAACCTAGGTCCTTCCGCTTAACGTCTTACCGCTAGGCCAGACCAGCTGACACACGAGGAAAGAAGCTAGCGACAATAATCTATAAGTTCACAGTGAGGTAGTTGCAGGCGGCGCGTCAGTCATCAGAGCGTGACGCCTCTTCACAAACTGTTCACAAAGCGCCTTCAGTGCACAGAGTTTACGGCTGACAGACTTCATTCCGGTCGGATGAGCACGTAGGAAGCTACTTTTCCTTCAGATGTTGTTTTATGTCCACAGCCACATTGTTAAAGTCGAGGAGGCCGTCCTGGGCTCCCCCCATAGTTCAGGAGCTGTGTGAGAGTCGAGGTGGACGTCCTGGGCTGTCCGTCCTAACGAGCCTTCTGGTTTCCGTGGACGTAAAGATTTATTGAACCGTGCTTCGGCATTGGTCACAACTTGTCCCTAATATGTCAACTGACATCTGAGGACATTAAGCATCAACTCATCATCTGGGCTTACCGTCCATAACTGTTAGTCCCTGTGGTCTCTGTGGACGTAAAGTAACACTGAATTGAAAGTCCACAGAGACAAAAGCGGTATACCTAATGAAGACAATTCTTTTACCGTGCCTGGATGCCGTCCGGACATGCTGACACGTAGTCAAGCTGTACGTGTGTCCAGCCTTTGTCCCGTTGCTCGCTGACATTACTTGCCTCCACTTTTTTTTCTTTTTTGGGGAGAAAGTGTTGTCGTTTTCTCTCTTTTCCCCTTCTTTTTCACCATGCGTTCTTTCATTTTTTTTGTTATTATTATTATTTATTTATTTTTAATCTTTGGCTTATTGGCCATTTCATACCCGCTTGTTATCTTGCCTGATTAGGGCAGCCATTTTGCATTTCTCTTGTCGTCTGCATTTGTTTACATCCCGATGCTTTGTCAACGGTAGTCCTGATTAGCGATTTGCTTTGTCAGTCTGCAGCCTTTTTTTTTTTTTAGATGGAAGCCGGGTTAGTGAGGGGTTAGTTAGTTATGGTTAGTTAGGCTTTCCATCTGTTTGTCGTTGGCACAGCTATTTTTGCTCTGTGCTCTTATGACTGTAGTCGTCCACTCCTTTGTTGCAGACAGTCGTCTGTTAGACTGTTGTGATTTGGTGGAGTTTTTTGTGCGTGTGTTTTTTTCTACCTTATGCTCGCAGGTAGGCAACCGTTTGGGTTTTTGAGGTGGCCTCAGCTGTTTTTTTTTTTTTTCATTTGGTGTCAGCTGTTTGCTTGCTTGATTAGGGCAGCCATTTTTTGTTTGCCACCAGCATCTGTAGTTTGGTCTTTCTTTCTTTGCCACAGGCATTTGTGGTCTGTTCTTTCTTTCCTTGCCACAAGCATTTGTGTACAGTTTCTTTTTTTCACGGCCTTTTCTGCCGTAGGCGTTCGTGTTAGACTTTTTGTCTTTGCCTTGTTAGCGCTTGTTTCAGGGTATCAGTGTATCTCTCAGTTTTTGGTATTATGCTGTGCGCTTGCTGCTCGTCAGCTTCATCCTTGGAGATTCGAACTGGATTTTTTTTTTTTTTTTTTTTGTTCCCCAAGTCGGTTACCTTGTAGACAGCCCTACAAATTCCGCTTTGAAGCAAATCCCATTTGGTATTCCGCCATAAAGTTTACAAAATCGCACTCAGCGAAGTGCTCGCTACACAAATGGGCGTGACTGAGGCGCAGCATCAAAGTCAGCTCGTTTGAATTGTACAAATTTCACCCATTTTCGCCTTACAGCAGGTTGATTCTGCGGGAACTCGTGCATAGTTTGCTTTGGGTTGCTTGTGAATTGTTACAGTTTGCTGCAATACAGTAGGCCGGCATAGTTAGAGCTTTTTGTCGACCACACGCATACACATTCAGTGAGCAATCTAAGATGGCAACCGCACTGACTCCCCAGACTGACGTCACTTCCGAGAAAGTCACGTGACTGATGGAGAACCCGAGACATCAGTCTCGGCCAGCCTACAGAAAATAAAAATCGATTAAAACCAACATAAACTTTTCTTCTTCTTTTTTTTTTTATTTCATTAAATCTCAGACTGCGCAATGGTCATTTTGCATACCTAAAAACCTTGGACTTTTCCTTTAAAGGACAACCCGATATGTGAGGACATTAAAGGGCCCCTGAACACTGATTTTGACCGATTCTAGCTTCAGATCTCCTCTTTGGTATATTCCACCGACTAAATATTTTCACACAGTAAATACAGGTATATATCCCGTGCCTCAGTAATCATTTCATATTTTTCAAATGTCTTAAATGCTTATGAATCGCAAAACAAGATCAATATGTCACAGCAGAATGGGCAAGGGAAATAACCGCGTGATCGGGCGTGTTTTGGCCGAGAGTTTACTTGGAGCCGTAAAGTCAAAGGCTAATCGTGACGTCACGATAAGACTCGACCGCCATTGGCATTGTTGCTTCTACAGTTTCAGTGCACAAAATTCCAGATAAATATGCCTGAAAAGTTGGAAATGGCAACTGGAATACGGCCATTCCAGTACGATCCAGTTGCGGATATCAATCTTGGCATCGACTGGGAGAGTTCAAGTGACGAAGAAATGTCAGGAGAATAGTGGTGGTTATATGCTTTGTGTTTGTTGTATATTGTGATGTGTGCGATACTACGTGTTGTTGCGGACTTCTTAAGTGTTAATCTTTTACATGTGTACACTGTCTTTGTGGTTTTATGTGTGGCACAACATTTTCCCTTGAGGGAATAAAGAAGTTCTTGACTTGACGTAACTTGACATAAGAGCACAGAAGGAAAAATAACTGTGCCAACGACAAACAGATGGAAAGCCAAACTAACCATAACTAACTCCTCACTAACCCGGCCTCCATCTAGAAACACAATGCCTGCAGACTGATAAAGCAAATCGCTAATCAGGACTACCGATGACATAGCATCGGGATGTAAACAAATGCAGACGAAAAGAGAAATTCAAAATGGTTGCCCTAATCAGGCAAGCTAACAGCGGTTACGAATGGCCCAAAAGCCAAAGATAAAAACGAAAGACGTATGGCGGAAGAGAAGAGAGAGAAAACAAAACAACGACAACAACAACAAACAAACACTTTCTGAAAAGAAAGAGGAACTGTCAGCGAGCAACGTGACAAAGGCTGGATACACGTAATCCGTGTACACGATACAACCCACTTAGCAGTGACAACAACACTGCGGGGCACAGACGCTCACGAGACTACTCCCCTCACTCGTACATCGTAAATGAACGCTATAACCCGAGAAACCAAAGGAGAAGAAAGAGAAAAAACAGACAATGGCAAGAACCGGCCCAACCCCAAAGCATAACCCAGGGAGGCCACGAATCGCTAGTCTATTGAACTAGAACAAAACTTTCTCATCTTTACGTGTGATGAAACAAACACGGATAAATTGGGAAAATATAATAAAACACCCAATAAAAGGCAGGCTCCATGATGAGGTCTAGCCTGTTGTGAAAGCTAGAGTAAACACAACGAAAAAGACAGAAACGCCACGCACCTAACAAGGCTCAAGAAAGGTGGAATGACAAGGGTGAATAAACAAAGGCCCAACAACTGGCAATGGCGTCGGAGCTTCATCGTTGGAGATTCGAACTGGATTGTTTTCCAAGTCGGTTACCCTGTGGACATGTATATGAGCCCAAACTGAATGCTCAGCAGGGTGCGATCTGTGAAGCATTTTTTTTTTTTTTTTTTTTTTCGAAATGCTTTGAGCAGAGCACATCGTGGTGTTTTGGTTCCCACTTCTTTGTGGCTAGGTCCCATCGATTCATTGCCATTTGCCACAGTCGTTTTCTGGCTTCAATTTTTTTTTTTTTTTTTTTTTTTTAAAGGAAAAGCATGGAAAGAAAACTCTTTTGTCAACTTTTCACTGCAACCAACAGCAGCACACTCGCTCGGCATGCTTTAAAACTGATTTGCCAGACTACTTTCCATTCAATTTTGTTCAAGTCGTTACTGAGCCATGCCGGTCAGTTGTCTTGTTGTGACGTCACGGAGGTCACGTGACCGAAACGCGGGATTTTCAGCTGCAGACGACGCAGATGCTCGAAGCGTCGTGTTTGTTTTCATTCAAATCAATACTTTTACGTACCTCAGGAAAATATCAGTCTATCAAAAGAACAGCGTGAATGTTGAACTTTATTTATATAGTACAAAGTAAGTAATATTTACGACTTAAAATCAGTGTTCAGGGGCCCTTTAAGCTCCACATCATCATCATCATCCACAGAGACCATAAGGACTATTAGGGATGGGAGGCCAGGACGGCCACCTCGACCTTTACACAGCCACTGAGCTCTAAGGGAAGTTACAACCTCCAAGCGCTGTTTTACGACATCCTTTCTCTAACCACTGCCATAATTGGTTACGCCACATATCTCGGGAGAAAAAAAAAAAAAAAAAAAAAAAAAAAACTCAGCTCACGGAGTTTTTCGTTGGTGCTCAAATGGCAGTAAATACTGTAACAAACAACTCAAATTACATCAGGCGATTCTTTTATAACCGCCCACGTAAGTAAGTAACTGTGTTGCTGAACGTCTACAGAAACCATATGGCTTATTAGGGACGGGGAGAAGAGGGGGGGGGGGGGGGTGAAGTGTCGCTTAATGTCCTCAGATGTCAGTTGACATATTAGGGACAAGTTGTGACCAATGCCGAAGCACGGTTCAATAATTCTTTACGTCCACGGAAACCAGAAGGCTCGTTAGGACGGACAGCTCAGGACGGCCACCTCGACTCTCACACAGCTCCTGAACTATGAAGAAGGGGGGGGGGGGGAGATTATATACTTATCGCTACACTGTCACTACAAGAATTATTCCTGCATTAAGATGGGCAGCAATGAGAGCCATTTTAATGTTTCAGTAGGCAATGATGGGAAAACTCGTCACAAGACGTTGCTTACACCAGCACAAGTAAAGCCCAAAATCGTTTGAATCGAGACAGAACTTTGTTTACCTGGGGCGGACGCGCCTCATGTTTACGTGCGTGCTTGGACGCTGTGTTGATGAGTTGATGCTTAATGTCCTCAGATGTCATTTGACATATTAGGGACAAGTTGTGACCAATGCCGAAGCACGGTTCAATAAAATCCACATACGTAAGGTGTATGCGTGTTTAGCTGTAACCTGCCACCTGCACTTTTTGGCAGAATGACCGGGATTTTGTACGTGCTACTGTGGTAACACGGGGGTGGAACGGATACCGAAATAAGAGTCAGCACAGAAAGTCGACCCTGGAGAAGAAAATTCTCCCGCCGTTCCAGCAGGGATTTGAACCCGAGACCTTTCAATCACGAGTCCGGTGCTCTAACCACTGAGCTATCCCCGCCCCAAACGCTGTGTTCCTTCCACAGTCGTACTAGTACCCGCACTCCGAGCACCACTTTCTGGCACCTTCCTCCAAACTCTGCCAGATTTAGTTACGCTACTGAAGGGGCACTCTTTATCTCCGCACAGCTGTCCAGCGACGCGGTCAGCGCCCTCCGAAAGGTTCCGGTACTAATATGACTGTAGAAGCAACCTAGCGCCAAAGCACGCACGTAAACATGAGACGCATCCACCCCTGGTAAAAAGAGTTCCGTCTCGATTCAAACGATTGTGGTTTTATTTGTGCTGGTGTAAACTTCGTTCGCGACTATAAATGACACGCCGTGTTTTATTTGAGTTCTTTGTAACAAACTTACTATTGTCTGAGCACCAACACTGAAAAAAACTGCTCGTTAGCTGACAGTTTTCGGGACAGCTGCGCGGAGATAATGAGCGCCCCTTCAGTGGCGTAACCACTTCTGGCAGAGGTTGAAGGAGTATACCGGAAAACGATGCTCGGAGTCTGGGGAGTTTGGGGACTGAAGTTATAGACCTAACTGGCCTGCACAAAGATAAATGCATAATGGCAAATATCTGTGGCATATGGCAACAAGCTGTACATACCAGCCGCCAACCATCATCTCCTAGCTGCCCAATAAGAGCCATGCAACCAAAACAAAACAACAAAACAAAAAAGCCTAAATCTTAACGAAAAGAATCAGGAGAATGGACCATCAGCAGAAAAATGACAAGAACAAGAGAGGAGATCGGAACGTTGCATCAAACCATGGCCTCCTTGAGAGTCGGGGGGGCGGGGGGGGGGGGGGGATTGAGGGGGGAGGGGGGGGAGAAAGAGTTACAATCCAGAGTCAGTCTGACGTGGGAGGGACGGGGGACGGCCAAGCGTCACAGCTGGTTGTCACGGTTATGGATCCTAGCTTAACGCCCGTCTCACTTGAGTAACAATGCGGCTCACAGCTGGCCTAAGAATAATAATAATAATAACTCTTATCGTTATTGTGCTGTGCCCCGTGAAAACTGAAGCTCTCGGCGCTGTACATTATCCATCAAAAACAAAACAAAACAAAACACACACACAAGGGAGTCACTTAATCAGCGCTCGAAAGACGTCATACAAATACAACAACAAAGACGTGTGTCGGCTACGTTAACTCTCACCGGCTGTACATCCTCAACCGTCTTGACCGTCACTGAATATAAAGGACGAGTGCGCACTACGTATACAGGATCTATAGAAGCTACTGTGTTTGCGAGTTTGTGTGTGTTTGCCGCCCATTTGTGTGTGTGTGTGTGTGTGTGAGAGAGAGAGAGAGAGAGAGAGAGAGAGAGAGAGAGAGAGAGAGAGAGAGAGAGAGAGAGAGAGAGAGAGCGAGTGCGCGTGTGTGTGTGCCTGTGCGCGCGCGTGCGGCGTGTGTGTGTGTGCGTGCGTGCGTGCGTGCGTGCGTGCGTGCGTGCGTGCGTGTGTGTGTGTGTGTGTGTGTGTGTGTAACACGTACGAGTGTGTGCATACGGCGAGAGCCCATAGTGAAATTCAGTAACGCATTGTTAAATCAGGCTGTGTAACATGACAGGGGATCGGAGCGTCAGCAATGCGTGTTTTTCAGTGTTTGTTTTTTGTTTAACCGCTGCACTCAGTTCACAAACAATGCGGCACAGCGGCGACAGACGGGATGTACTTTGTCATGATTGTGGCAAAGTTGTCATGTCTTTTTTTTTTTCTCTCTCTCTTTTTTTATATATATATATATTATTATTTTTAATGTGGGTGTAGGTGTGACTGCAGTTTATGGGTGTGTGGGCGTTGTTTTGGCTGTGAATATGACGAGAAAGGCGGTGCATGGTAAGCATGATATGACTCAACAGTGACTGTGCACTTAATCGTTCTCAGAAGCGACGGGGGAGGTAGGAATTTGATCAGTGTTAAACAGTAATGAGTGCACTGCGTAATCGATCTCAGAAGCGACATTTTGCAATGTCACAGTCATTACTACGTTGTGGAATTGTGTAACTGTCCTTTCTGCGTGGCCGGAATTCCGGCGAGTGATCCTCCAAAAGGCATATTTTCATTTTATGCGCTTATAATGAATAATAAAGCTCTCTCGAGTCGTATTTGTAAGAGCTATGGCTACCAATGGCCTCTTTAACCTTAACCCCTTCACTGCCCCAGCATGTAACTTTTCCGGGCCGAAAGAAGCACGCACGCACCTGCAAACAGTATTTATTCCGGTCCTTTAACACATCTACTTGTGAGCCGGTTTGGCCTAGCGGTAAGGCGTTAGGCTGGTAAGCGGAAGGACCTCGGTTCGATACCGCTTCGGCTCTCCTTTCTCGTCAAAAAGGTTGTGGTTTGCGGACACTGTCTTGTGACTTTGTCCATCACTTCCTACTGAAACATTAAAATGGCTCTCATCGCTGCCCATCAAGTTAATGCAGAAGTCATTCTGGTGGTGACAGTGTAGCGATAGTTATATAACCTTCCTCTCCCCCCACCTTCACACCCCCTTTCCCCCTTCTCCCCGTCCCTAATAAACCGTACGGTTTCTGTGGACGTTAAGCACCATGTTTACTTACATCTACTTTCAGTACTGTGCGTTTTGATGATGTCTGAAATCCTTTTACATGCCGGTGCAAAAAGGCTTAAGGGTGTCAGATTTGGTACTTTCATTGGTCGTTTTCAAGTCAGTGACATCATGGCGGTGAAGATGTTAAACGGCCTTTTAGTCGAGGGCCATCATGATCTACGCCGGTGACGTTGACACGCGAGCTCTGAAACTTGATCTAGCTTCCTTTATCGAGCCAGCGTGTGAAC
>OY757551.1:8947189-9026460 GCA_963584105.1 Alviniconcha strummeri
GATTTTGTAAAAGGTCTGGCAAAGCATTATAAGACAGAGTGTGCCCCCATACCTGAACAACTTAAATCAGTATCCTTTACAGAACAGGACAGACATATTTTTGTTATCCGTGATTTTATGGATGATATTGAACAACGAGATTTATTTCAATGGTTGGAACGCTTAAAAACCTTTGAAAGCCATTTTCTTGCAGATATTGTGGAATTACTGAGTAATAAGACGATTGACCAGTGTGAACTGGTATCACCTTCTGGTAAACGGTTACTGGTTACCAGGCGTCTTTTGTCTCGTTTTTGGAAAAAATCACTTTTATGGCAATATTTTGACTATAATTAAAAACAACTGAAGAGTTATCCGATCAAATATGACTGAAATCAAATGGACTGATTATTTAAAATATAAGGCAAAGCTTCGAGGATTTACTTTAGAAAATATTGAAGACATTATCAGATACAGCAATGAAAGGTATTTCGATACTGTAACTGACAGGTGGATTGTTGTGGGTAAAGATTCCGATGTTTTAGTCATAATTCCGCATGAAATTGATACGAATGATACGATTACTCCTATCACTATTCATGCGACAACTCGACAACAAATCAATTATAGAGTAAAAAGTGGCAGGTTTAAAAAATGAAAGAGCCGGAATTAACATATTTTAAAGAGGAAGATATTTTACATCTTTCTATTTCTGACGATCATGAAACAGGTAGTGTGGAAATCAGTCCTAATATTACTGCAGAGCTAAATGATAAAGGTGAATTAATAGGTGTTGAAATTATCGGTGCCAGTGCTTTTCTGAGAGACTCAATTCTGGAGTCTGCTCAGGCAAAATTACTGCATTTAACCGATCATGTTGCCTAGTTTGTAGTAGTTTAACTAAAACTATCCAGTAACGTATTCAAATAATCAAACTGCTTTTCAATATTATCTTCTTTCTTTAATAAGCGTAATTTACTGTTGCCATCAAGTTTATACAGGTTCGGCTGAGTCTGTATCAGAGTAATGATTTTCATAGGATCAATATTGGGCTGTTCACTGAACACCATGCGCCCGCCCAGATCGCTGAAATCAATACTTAAAATATCCAGCGGTGTAGCCTTGAGTTTTAATGAGGTAATGGCAAACAGATTTTTAATCTGTTCGGTCAGCAGACCGAAACGGTCGATCATTTCCACCTGAATATCCTTTAATTCCATATCATTCCGGGCATTGGCAATGCGCTTATACATCACCAGACGGGTATGAATATCCGGCAGGTAGTCATCCGGGATCAGCGCCGGAATATGCATATTTACTTCAGAACCGTGATGCGCTGAGGTTTCTATGTCTGGATCCTTGCCTTCTTTAAGGGACTTAACCGCCCGTTCCAGTAATTCGGAATACAGAGTAAAACCAATTTCCTGAATCTGGCCGCTTTGATCTTCTCCCAGTAACTCACCGGAACCGCGTATTTCCAGATCATGGGTGGCCAGAGTAAAGCCGGCACCTAAATCTTCTATGGATTCAATGGCTTCCAGACGCTTAATCGCATCGGCGGTCATCAGCTTTTTGTCCGGTACGGTTAAATAAGCATAGGCTTTATGGTGTGAACGTCCCACCCGGCCTCTTAACTGATAAAGCTGCGCCAGTCCAAAGCGATCGGCCCGTTCTATAATAATGGTATTGGCCGTAGGAATATCGATACCGGTTTCAATAATGGTGGTACAGACCAGAATATTAAAACGCTGGTGATAAAAATCACACATTATCTGTTCCAGCTCTTTCTCGCGCATCTGGCCGTGTGCAATATCAATTTTAGCATCGGGTAATAATTCAGACAGTTCCTGGGCTTTTTTCTCAATGCTCTGGACATTATTATGCAGTACAAACACCTGGCCGCCATGCATAATTTCCCGCTGACAGGCTTCACGGATGATGTCGTTATTCCATTTTTGTACAAAGGTTTTAATGGACAGCCGTCGTGCCGGCGGGGTAGCAATAATGGAAAAGTCCCGGATACCGGATAAGGACATATTTAAAGTACGGGGGATCGGGGTGGCAGTCATGGTTAGAATATCCACCTTACTGCGCAGTTGCTTAAAGCGTTCTTTCTGGTGGACACCAAAGCGGTGTTCTTCATCAATAATAACCAGTCCCAGTTCTTTGTATTTAATGTTGTCCTGCAGCAGTTTATGGGTACCGATGACAATATCTATGGTGCCGTCTGCAACACCCTTTAAAATAGCTTCCTGTTCTTTTTTAGACTGAAAACGGGATATACCGGCAATCTTAATTGGCCATTCGGCAAAACGGTTCTGAAAATTTTCTGTATGCTGCTGACTGAGCAGGGTGGTTGGTACCAGAATAGCCACCTGTTTACCGCCGGAAACAGCAATAAAGGCTGCACGCATGGCCACTTCTGTTTTACCAAACCCCACATCACCGCATACCAGCCTGTCCATAGGCCGAGGGCCGGTCATGTCGGCTATTATATTATCAATGGCTTCCTGCTGATCCGGGGTTTCTTCAAAGGGGAAACTGCTGGCAAAGGCTAGGTAATCCTGTTCATTATAACGATAGGCAAAACCCTGCTGGGCTTCACGCTCGGCATAAATTTCCAGCAGTTCGGCGGCCACGTCCCGAATTTTTTCTCGGGCCTTGCGTTTGGCTTTTTCCCATTGTCCGCTGCCCAGTTTATGCAGCGGTGCAGTATCAGGATTGGAACCGGTATAGCGGCTGATTAAATGCAGAGAGGCTACCGGTACATAAAGCTTGTCTCCTCCGGCGTATTCCAGTTCCAGAAATTCAGCGGTTTCATCATTCACGGTCAGGGTTTTCATGCCCAGATAGCAACCCACACCATTGTCTTCATGAACAACCGGGGAACCAATTTCCAGTTCTGCCAGAGTATTGATAATGGCATCACTGTCCTGAGTGCGGGACTTACGGCGACGGCGCTGCATAACCTGCTGACCGTAAAGCTGGGACTCGCTGATAACGGCAATATCAGGCAGTAACAGGCCTTCATACAGTGGAGCTGTGCAGACTGCAGGGCTTTTTTTACTGCTTAAAAAGCTTGACCAGCCGGGCAGGGTTTTGGGATAAATCTTGTAAGGTTTTAATAACTCCAACAGGATTTCACGCCGTCCGGCGGTTTCCGTACAGAACAGAACTTTCTGTTTTTGTTCTCTGGCGGTATCAAGAAACTGCTGTAATTGCTCCAGCGGATTGTCTTTCTGGGTATTAATGGTTAAAGCCGGCGGCTTTTCACTATTAAAATTAAAGACACCGGCTTTGGGCGGAAACTCAAAAGACTGGACAATGATTCTGGGGTAATTTTTAAAGTGTGCAAACAGCTCATCGGTTTTTAGAAAAAGCTGCTGAGGCTCCAGTACCGGGCGGGCGGTATTATGTCGGTATTGTTCATAACGTTGTTCGGTTTCATGGATAAAGCTGTCAGTAACGGTTTCCAGATCGGCAAAATTAATAATGACAGACTGCTGCGGAAGATAGTCAAACAGGGTTGTAGTCTGCTCAAAAAACAGCGGCAGGTAATATTCTATACCAGCCGGGGATATGCCTTGGCCGACTTCATTATAAATTGTGCTCTGGGTTAAGTCACCGCCCAGAGTATTGCGGAACTGTTCTCTGAACAGTTCAATACTTTCCTTATCCAGCGGAAACTCTCGTGCCGGCATCATATTGATACGTTCAATATCCTGTATGGAACGCTGGGTTTCAATATCAAAGGTTTTAATGGTTTCTATTTCATCATCAAACAGATCCAGCCGGTAGGGTTCCGGGCTGCCCATGGGGAACAGGTCGATAATACTGCCCCGAACCGCAAACTCACCGTGTTCATAAACATTATTGACGCATTGATAACCACGCTTTTCCAGATCCCGCCGAAACTCACCAATATCCAGGGTCATGCCCTTGCTCAGCAGCAGGGTATTATTATTAATATAATCCAGCGGCATAAGCCGGTGCATCAGGGTGTTTAAGGGCAGTATTAAAATACCCTGTTTTAAGCGGGGTAGGTGGTACAGTGTGGACAGACGTTCAGAAATAATGTCCTGATGGGGGGAAAAAATATCATAAGGCAGGGTTTTCCAGTCCGGCAGGGTCAATATTTCCAGTGCCTTATCACTGACAAAAAAGGACAATTCATATTTCAGCTTCGATGCCGAGGGCATGTCGGATGTGATCAGGGTAAGAAACTGACCGGACTGCTCAGCCAGACGGGCAATCGCCAGGCTGAGGGCACTGCCGTAGAGCTTGCCCCAATAGCTTTTTATAGCAGTTTTGGATACAAATTCAGGTGACAACGGAGAGTATAGATTATCCATTTAGTTTTGACAGTTAGTGTAAAAAAAGACGCATAATTATATCTGAATTACAAAAATTATGAGAATTTATTTGCCTGAAACGCTATAATTATCCCTCTTAAATTTAAAGATTTTTAATCAAAACTCAGGTTCTGTTAACTATGAATTTTATTGAAACCCGCGGTAATGACGGCGAATATCCCTTACAGGTGTCTTTTTCCCAGGCTATTCTGGCTCCTATTGCCTCTTATGGTGGTATCTATGTTCCTGAGAAACTGCCGGAACTGGGCGACAGCTTTTTACAGAAACATGTTAATTCTTCCTATAAAACACTGGCTAAAGCCGTTCTGGATGCCTTTGAAATTGATATAGAAGCAGAGGTTATTGATGAAGCTCTGGCTTTATATGATAATTTTGATGATCCGCAGAATCCTGTACCGCTGGTTAAGGTAAAAGATGATCTGTATGTCAGTGAGCTTTATCATGGCCCGACCCGGGCGTTTAAGGATATGGCTCTGCAGCCTTTCGGGGTGGTGCTCTCTTCACTGGCACAGAAACGCAATGAAAACTACCTGATTATGGCAGCCACCAGCGGTGATACCGGACCGGCGGCACTGGAAACCTTTAAAAACCGGGCTAATGTGCAGGTGGCCTGCCTGTACCCGGACGGTGGCACTTCTGATATTCAGAGACTGCAGATGGTGACTGAAGATGCGCCAAATCTGAAAGTCATCGGTATTCACGGTGATTTTGATGATGCTCAGACGGCATTAAAACGTCTGCTGGGTTCTGCCAGTTTTAAAGCCCGCCTAAAAGAAAAAAATATCCACCTGTCTGCTGCCAATTCAGTTAATTTCGGGCGTATTATTTTTCAGTTGATTTATCATATTTACAGTTACCTTGAACTGGTTAGAATCGGTGATATTGAGTATGGTGATAAAGTTTATCTGGACGTACCTAGCGGTAATTTCGGAAATGCTCTGGGCGGTTATTACGCCATGAAAATGGGGTTGCCGGTAGAAAAAATTTTAATTGCCTCCAATAAAAACAATGTCCTGACCCATTTAATTCAGGAAGGTAAATATGACCTGAGACATATGTCAGTGGTCTCCACCAGTTCGCCGGCCATGGATATTTTAAAATCCTCCAATGTGGAACGGGTGCTGTATGATCTCTATGGTGCAGAGCGTACCAAAGAACTGATGTTCCAGCTGGATAATGATAACCATTATGAACTAACAGAAGCAGAACTTAATCTGTTACAGGCTGTTTTTTCAGCGGATTTCTGTGAAGATGAAGAAGGTAAACAGTATATTAAGGAAGCATTTGCCCAAGGCTATTTAATGGATCCCCATACAGCTACCTGTTTTAAGGCCTATGATACTTGCCGGGATAAAGCACTGAAAACCATTGCCTATTCAACTGCGGAATGGACCAAATTTTCACCTACTATTGCCAATGCCTTAACCGGTGAACAGGGCACCAGTGATGAGCAGGCATTAAAAGCCATAGCCAGGGAAGCGGGAATTGAAATTCCTGCCATTATCAGTGATTTATTTGCCAAAGAGGTTGTCCAGAAGAGCATTATTGACAAGGAAAATATTGAGCAGGAAATTCTGGATTTTCTGTAATGTGCTAAACTTGAGACTGTGTATGTGCCCAGGACTGATACAGGTAGAAAATATGATTGATTATAAAAAATACATTACCATTGAAGCAGGGAAAAGATCGGGGAAACCCTGTGTGCGTGGCTAGTGAATTGTTGAACATTTATATTATATATAACTAATGCAAATCCAGCTGTGGCATTTTTACTAGTGATGAGACTGATCAACCTTTATTTGCTTCTTCTTCTTCTTCTTTGTTTGTTGTTTTTGTTCATGTTTTTTTAATTTTTCCCAGCACATGCAAATCATGAGTTAGAAAGGTCATTGCAGCTAAATAAAATCATAATTTCATCCTCTAATAAAGCCGTGTACTAGAAAAATACCTGCTTTGACCTGTTGTGTAAACAGATGTAATACTATACTAGCAAAATACCTGCTTTGACCAGTTGTGCAGATATTAACACTAATTACTATACTAGAAAAATACCAGTTTTGATCTGCAGATGTAATACTAATTACTATACCACTTTACCAGCAAAATACCTGCTTTGACCAGCTGTGTATACATGTATACGTATACATGTAAATGATGTATCTTTACTATTATAACTATACCAGAAAAATACCTGCATATATATATATATATATATACCTGTTGTGTGGACAGATGTAATACTCTACCAGCAAAATACCTGCCTTGACCAGTAGTGTGGACAGATGTAATACTATACTAGTTTTACAGAGAGAAAAACACACACAGAATGCTTTGAGTTTGACCAGCTCTTCTGCCAGAGTGGATGAAGGGCTGATGCTATTTTTGATGATGTGGGTGGAGACCATAGAAAAAAAGTTGCATAATTTTTTTTCTCTCTCTCTCTCTCTCTCTCTCTCTCTCTCTCTCTCTCTCTCTCTCTCTCTCTCTCTCTCTCTTTCTGTGATGTTGGTGTTGCCACAGCTAAAAAAGAAAAAGAGGAAAAATGAAAGAAAAAGGTTCACTGACATTTGAACTGCCAGTTTGCTGGCCTGATAGTCTGGAGAGACCACAGAGCTATCTCATAAACAGGGATGCAATTAACTTCAAGAGAAAAAGTTTATATCACCTTCCCTTTACTTCACAGAGTGACTCATTTGCTTCAGTAATCTTTAGTATTATTAAGCTTGTGATGAGATGCAGTTTACTTTTTAAAAGTTCATATCACCCTCCTTTTATTTCTCAGACAGTCAAAGCGACTCATTTGCTTTGAACAGTGATCTTTAGTGTTACTGAGCTTGTGACAATATTAGCTAAAGGGGTGTTACACATTCTATAGGTGCATAGGACCTTCCTGTCACACCAAGTTTGTCTGAACAGGTTCAGCAGCTCAGTGGGTCGAGTGCCAAATGATGGCATTGACACAGATAGAGACCCTGGTTTATTTATTTTATAAGACACAGTGAACAACTCACACAAGAGGACATTGCAAAATAATGCACATTATATAATATATTTTACAGGGGCTGATGCTGTTGTCCAGGCAGTTCACAAATGAATGGTTATTAATGATATTCAACAACAGTTTTAAAGACTGTTTTTGATTAGTTTGATTGTTACCTGTTCTATGACCTTCCTGTCAATGTTACACCAAGTTTGTCTGAACAGGTTCAACAGGTCAGTGGGTCGAGTGCCAAATCATTATGGCTTTGACAGGATAGAGAGACCCACAGAGACCATGATTTATTTACAAGATACACTGATCAACTCACACAAGATTACTTAACAAAATAATATGTATATAATAATATATATATTTTACAAGGATTGATGCTGTTGTCCAGGCCATTCACGATTGAATGATTATGAATGATCAAGAACAATTTTAAAGACTTTTTGGTTAGATAAGTTTTGTCAACAGTTCACAGAGAGGAAGAGTTTGGATGGTTTGTTACAGAACTTGAATGCTCAGTGTGCTGAAAGGGGGAGGAGAAATAGAGAAAAAGTCATAATAATTAAAATAAAGAAAAAACAAATGGTGCAAAGTCAGTCAGAATACAGGTGAGTTTTCAGATGTCTGTGGAATGCCACCAAGGAGTCTGCTTCCCTGATTGTTTGTGGTAGGGCATTCCAGAGCTTGGGAGCGGAGTTGGAAAAGGCTCTGAAACCAAACAGTTTTTTTTTTCTTTTTTCTTTCTTTCAGCAGTGGGGAATGAGTTCAGCATATTGGGGAATGAGTACCTGCTATACAGTGCTAGTATTCTGGCTCCTTAATCTCATAGCATTTGTACACCAAAGACGTGATTTTTGTGATCAATTCACTGTCTGACTGGCAACCAATGGCAATACAATTCTTTCAAGACAGGAGTAATGTGTTCTGTCTTCCATGTGTGGGAGTGACAGTCCTTGTAGCTGTGTTTTGGACTAGCTGGAGGCCTCTGAGCTACTGACTAGGTATCCCCCACAAGCAGCTGTTGCAGTGATCAAGATGGAATAGGACCATAGCATAGAAATAGCTGTCACATTTGCTGCCTTTGCAGTGTGTCTATAGATGTCATTGCACCAAAGGAGGTAAAACTGAAATGAAACTCCTTTTCACTCATTGTTTCACCCTCACCCAGTGTTGACAGTGCATGCTCAAAAGTCAGTGTTCATGTCATTGTACTCAGTGATGAAACTGAAAGGTCAGTATCTGGTACCATGGGTGTAAAGGTCCTGTGGTGGTGACAGTTCAAATGTCAAAAGTCCGGGTGATGCACTCTATGATGCCTGGTTGTTATGTCTTGTCCCCTGGTTGACCTCGGTAGACAGACAGGCAGTTCACTGTAGTGATAGGCTGCCCTGTTTACTCAGCTAACTTCATTGACTGGATTGCCTGACCTTGGGGAGATACATGGTGGGTGCAAAACCACCCCATCCACCCACACTTTTTTTTCCTTTCTCCCCAAGCCCATCAATCATTCAATGTGGGGCTTAATGTGGGGCTTTTATTGGGAAAAACATGCATCCATCTTTCACAATATTTACTTTCAAACTTACTTGCTTTAAATAATTGAGTTACATTTATATATGTGGTAGTTTCATCATTATGCACAAAACCCAGACAGAGCAAAACAAAACACACAGACACACACACAGTACACACTCACACATGTATATAATATATATTATATACAGACAGAGAGCATGGTTGCATAGTCTACTATTTGAACAATCCACAATCTCCACTCAGATTTTTAGATACATGTAAATGATTTGTTAAGTTAACAATCTTAAAACTTTCACAGCTTTATGAGTTGTCAGTAAAGGATTTGGGCAAGTGCTCACCACAAATGCTGTGATTTTGTTTGTAGACTATAAACAAAGTAGACAGACAACAAAATCATTGTGTAACTTCTTCGCCTAGATAAAAAGTTGATTGCTTATTCACTTCATTGCTTGGATAAAAAGTGGACTGCTTATTCACTTCATTGCATTGCCTGGGTAAAATATGGACTGCTTATTCACTTCATTGCCTGGATAAAAAATGGACAACTTATTCACTGCATTGCCTGGATAAAAAGTGGAATACCTACTCAATTCATTGCCTGGATAAAAAGTGGACTGCTTATTCACTTCATTGCCTGGATCAAAAGTAGACTGCTTGTTAACTTCAGTGCCTGGATCAAAAGTGGACCCCTTATTCACTTCATTGCCTGGATCAAAAGTGGACTGCTTACTCACTTCATTGTCTCAGGGATAAGTTGACAACTTATTGACTTATTCCTTCTTCTTCATTTGATTGACTGAATAGTGGATTCATTTGTTCACTTTACTGACTGCTAGATTGCATGTTTATTTCATTGACTGGATAGTGGACTGCTTGTTCACTGTGTTGACTGGATTGTTTGTTTACTTCATTGACTGGATTGCTTGTTCATTTCATTGACAGGATTGACTGTTTACTTTGTTGACTGGTCTGCTTCAGTGGCTGGATTTGATTGCTGTTTGCTTCATTGAGAGGACTTTTTACTTCATTGAGAGGATTGATTGTTTGCATCATTGACAGGATCAGTTTATTTCATTGAGAGGATTGATTTTTTTTACTTCATTGAGAGGATTGATTGTTTACTTCATTGACAGGATTGCTTGCTTATTTCATTGACAGGATTGATTGTTTACATCATTGACAGGATTGACTGTTTACTTCATTGAGAGGATTGATTGTTTACCTCTTTGAGAGAATTGATTGTTTACATCATTGACAGGATTGATTGTTTACATCATTGACAGGATTGATTGTTTATGTCATTGACAGGATTGACTGTTTACTTCATTGACAGGATTGCTTGATTACTTCTTTGAGAGGATTGATTGTTTACTTCATTGACAGGATTGACTGTTTACTTCATTGAGAGGATTGATTGTTTACTTCATTGACAGGATTGATTGCTTATTTCATTGACAGGATTGATTGTTTATTTCATTGATTGTTTACTTCATTGACAGGATTGATTGCTTATTTCATTGACAGGGTTGATTGTTTATTTCATTGACAGGATTGATTTTTACTTCATTGACAGGATTGACTGTTTACTTCATTGACAGGATTGATTGTTTACTTCTTTGAGAGGATTGATTGTTTACTTCATTGACTGCTCTGCTTCAATGGTTGGATTGGCTGTTCACTTCATTGACAGGATTGCTATTTATCCACTTCATTACTTCATTGATTGGATTGCTTCATTTGACAGGACTGTTTATTATTCACACTACTGGCTTGCTTGCTTGTTGACTTCATTTACTGGATTTTTTTGTTATTCAGTTCATTGACTGGATTGCTTGTTTACTTCATTATTCAGGGATTGAAAAGGAGGGGGGGATATTGTTGTTGATGTCTTGTGTATACAGAGAGCACTGTCCTGAAACAAACAAAAACGTATTTTGTGGAAAGCACTTTACACATGCACGCGCACACACACAGGCACATGCATGCAAACACACAACACACACACACACACACACACACACACACACACACACACACACACACACACACACACACGTATGGTATACATGCATGTAGAAGAAACTCTTTGATAATTAGTATTTAGTATCAAAAGTATATAAAGAGTTAAAGAAAAACTAAATATGTACACACTAATGCTATGTTTTGTTGGCATTTTTTTTTAGTCTGATGTGCACCAGTTACAAGACCTACTTAAAACTAGGGTAACCAGTGCATTGCCTAACTATCACACTGGGTCAGAGTTCCACTTTATATAAATACCTCTGCTTAGTACTTCCTTATTTGGAGAGAGATCTGAGTATGTAGCTGCCCCAAATCTAAGCCAGGATGGTCTAACCCACATGCCCTGAACCCAGTAGCCAGTTTGGCCTGACCTTGGTATCAGTCAGCACATGACCTTGACTACCCTATCTCCTGTCAAGCATATGCTGGGGAAAATACTCCCACCTGCTCAGTGGGTGAAAAGGTGTGCTTGGAGATAACTTAACCTTGTTTATTTTTAGGTTGCCGGTTCATAGCTTTAGTTCAGCTCCTCACACAAAGGACACTGCGAGGGACTGGGGAGGGGACGGGATAGTAATAATAAATATATTATATATAAATAATTATGAGGCTTGTAATGCACTGATTCCCTTCAGAACGAGACAGTTCAAGCCATGGAGGGGGGGGGGGGGGGGGGGGGGAAGGCTATTGAACATAATTATGGAATTACACCATGACCAACAACTACAGCAACACACACACGCATGCACACACACACACACGTACGTACGTACGCACGCACGCATGCACGCACACACATGCACACACACACACACACACACACACACACACACACACACACACACACACACACACACACACACACACACACACACACACTGCATTCTGTGTACACACATGCATGTGCATGCGTTTTCAAAAGCTGCATTTTCACACACACACACACACACACACACACACACACACACACACACACACACACACACACACACACACACACACACACACACACACACGCAGAGTATAACAAAATCTAAGCATGTCTTGGTTTGGAAACTTTTTACTCCAAATTTTCAGCTGGTTCGGGTCAAGATTTGGCTTTTTGAGAAAGGGGGTGGATGATGATGGCAGTCTGGAAAGAGGAGAGGAATATACCATCTGTAGGGAGGTGTTGATTATGTCAGTGATGGCTGGGATGAGGTGAGGACAGCCAGACAGAAAAGTGCTGGGTTGGGAGTAGGATCAGTGTCACAAGACTTGAAAGACATGTCACTGAAGACTTGGACTTCACCAAGGGCAACAGGGTTCAAAGAGATAAATATATAAATGTAGCACCAGAAAATAAGGGCGTGGAGTGGCAATGTTCAGAATTTGATCAAGTTTAGTACGAAGGGTTTCGACTTTTGCGTAGAAGCAATCAAAAAACAGTTGCAGTAAGTTGGCTGGAGTGGCGACTGTAGGCAGAGGCAAGTTGGCAGGGGGGGGGGATGCTGAGGAGGCCATTCATTGCTAAGAACAGGACTTAGGAGGCGATACATTCCGTGATTCTCATGCTGTATGAGCTTGCTAACTCGGTACCCATCAGTGTCACTGTGTGTGTGTGGAGGTGTGTCACAGTGTATCTGTCATTGTGTGTGCATCATAGTGTATTTTTCAGTGAGTGGGGATGTCCGGTGATGCCCTTGCTTCCCTCCTTCCTTCCATTCACACCCTTTTCCTGACTGTGCAGCTCCATGCAAGGCCCCGAGCCTGACTATGACAAGATCACTACAGGCTACAAGACCTTCACCAGCAGGCAGCCATTCTACCTGAAGTACAACAAGGGAGTGCTACCTGAGCTGCACGTGGCCTACGAGACTTGGGGCCAGCTCAACCATGACCGCTCCAATGCTGTGCTGATCCACGCCGGTCTGTCGGCAAGCTCGCACGCCAAGAGCCACCTGGTCAGACTTTGTTGCTTCCTACATGTAGCAATACAGACATCATTCGCATGCACAAGACATTTGGCTACTGCAGCGTTTGACTGCCCCAAAACTGTTTTTTAATATGAAAACTTGTTGAGCGCCTCATCTCGAGATAAGCCCTAACGGTGTGTCAGAATGATGACTGTATGGCGCTATTCTCGGCTTCCAAGCAGACTCATTGCCCCTTGTCATATGCGACACTGAATGAGTGACTGTAGCTTTACACAGCGCATTTTTTAGTATCCACTGAAGTGGTTACAGTGCTGTTTGGTTGTTACTTGGCAGGTGCCACGTGAAACTGCTGCTGTCTCATTGCATGTTCTGTTTACACCATACAGCCATGCACCAGTTTACAGTGTCACTTTATTTGAAGCTGCATACAGAGGGTCCATGTGTCTTTAGCTGTAACCTGCCACATGCACTTTTGGCAGGATGATTGGGACCTTTCACATGCAACTGCGGTAACACAGGGGTGGAACGGATACCAAAATAAGTGTCAACTCAGAAAGCTGGCTCTATAGAAAGAAAATCCTCCTGCCATTTGTGCCGGGAGTTGAACCTGTGACCTTTCGGTCATGAGTCCAGTGCTCTGCCACTTAGTTATTCCCACTTCTTATGCCAACATGCCAGTGCCAGCTGCCACATAGGATCTTGTCTCACTGACAGCTGTGTGTACCATTGCAGACATTATGTTCCACTGACAGCTGTGAGTACTGGTGCAGGCATTATGTTCCACTGATGGCTGTGTGTATCAGTGCAGGCATTATGTTCCACTGACGGCTGTGGGTACCAGTGCAGGCATTATGTTCCACTGACGACTGTGGGTACCGGTGCAGGCATTATGTTCCACTGACAGCTGTGGGCACTGGTGCAGGAATTATGTTCCGCTGATGACAGTGGGTACCAGTGCAGGCATTATGTCCTGCTGACGGCTGTGGGTACTGGTGCAGGCATTATGTTCCACTGACAACTGTGGGTACTGGTGCAGGCATTATGTTCCACTGATGGCTGTGTGTGTCAATGCAGGAATTATGTTCCACTGACGGCTGTGGGTACTGGTGCAGGCATTATGTTCCACTGACGACTGTGGGTACTGGTGCAGGCATTATGTTCCACTGACAACTGTGGGTACCTGTGCAGGTATTATGTTCCACTGACAACTGTGGGTACCTGTGCAGGCATTATGTTCCACTGATGACTGTGGGCACTGGTGCAGGCATTATGTTCCACTGATGACTGTGGGCACTGGTGCAGGCATTATGTTCCACTGATGACTGTGGGTATTGGTGCAGGCATTATGTTCCACTGACAACTGTGGGTACCTGTGCAGGCATTATGTTCCACTGACAACTGTGGGTACCTGTGCAGGTATTATGTTCCACTGACAACTGTGGGTACCTGTGCAGGCATTATGTTCCACTGATGACTGTGGGCACTGGTGCAGGCATTATGTTCCACTGATGACTGTGGGTATTGGTGCAGGCATTATGTTCCACTGACAACTGTGGGTACCTGTGCAGGCATTATCATTTTATGTTCCACTGATGACTGTGGGTACTAGTGCAGGCATTATGTTCCAGTGATGACTGTGGGTACTAGTGAAGACATTATGTTCCACTGACGGCAGTGAGTACTGGTGCAGGCACCATATTTAAGAGAAAACTGTTGGTACACTGATGACAGTGGGTACCAGTGCATGCATTATGTTTCACTGACATGGCACCATTGCATGTGCTGACAGTTTCACCAATGACAGTATGGGTACAATTGCAGGACAACCCACGGCCTGGTTGGTGGGAAAGGTTTGTTGGTCCCGGCTGCGCTGTCGACACCTCCAAGTTCTTTGTCATCTGCAGCAACAACCTTGGTGGCTGCTACGGAACATCGTATGTATTTCCTTCTTCTTCTTTTCCTTCCCGCTTGGTTAGGTTTACTGTAGATGCTGCATCTGTTCTCAGACGTTAGTGCTTTTGTTGTTGGCCTCCTCAGGATATGTTTCTAATAATGAGCTTCCTCTTCAGGTGAAATCAAAGTCAAATTTCCTGAGCCAAAATTAAAGGGGAACCGAGCTGAAGAAGCATCACAGGCCCTATCAGTAGGAATGGAACGAAAATATACAGGCAGCAGTTTTTTTGTGTGCCTGATTTCTCCTCCTGTTTGTTCAAAAACTGATGTTTGAAAAGTTGCAAAAACATGACTGTGAGTGCTGCCATGTTGTGCCTAGCTCTCTGTGTCAGTGAGGTCATGAACAAGGCCAGCATGTGTGGGAACACTATCAATTATGTCAAGAGGAAAAGTGTTGAATATGTCATGAGGAAAAGTATCAAATGTGTCATGAGGAAAAGCATCAAATATGTCATGAGGAAAAGTATCAAATATGTCATGTGGAAAAGTATCAAATGTCTCATGAGGAAAAGTATCAAATATGTCATTGAGCTAAACTTGTTCTGCTCTTTATATAATTAAAATTGAACCAACATGGCTGTGCCCTGAGGAGCTCAGATTCAAAGCAAAGAAATATTTGTTTTGTATCAATATTGATGGAAGGACCAAAGTAAGGATGCAGATCAAAATATTTCCCCATTTTGTATGTTTTCAGGCCAACGTGCATCCTCAGTTCAGTTCCCCTTTACACTAAATTAAAGGGAAACTGCTTGTGGTGAAGTTATAGGTATTAACTTTATTTGATAAAAATAAGGATGAGCTTCTTTGTCTGTAATTTATGAAATTAAACTTTCTGGGAGGAAATTAATGATAGTTTCTTGGAGTAAAACTAAAAAGAAACCATTTTTAGACCTTGTTTTTTATGTGTGTGTGTTTTTGTGTGTGTTTTTGTTTGTTTTTGGTATACAGGACATGCAGTTACCATAAGTTCGATGTAGAATATTCAAAATAAGGAAAATCTTTTTACAGTGTAGTTGAGTATGTGTCTGTATGTCATTGTGAGTTGATATGTATATAATTATGTGTATGTGTATATCATTATAGAGGTGTTGAGTACATGTGTGTGTGTATGTCATTGTTGGGTGTTGTGTATGTGTGCATGTGTCATAGTGGGTGGGTGTATATATGTGGTGTGTGTATGTGTGTGTCACTGTAGTGGTTTTGAGTATGTGCGTGTGTGTTTGTGTGTGTGTCATTGTGAAGGTGTAGAGTAAGTGTGTTGTGTATGTATGTGTGTGTGTCATTGTGGCCGGTGTTATGTACATATATGTGTGTGTCATTGTGGGGATGTTATGTATATATATGTGTGTGTGTCATTGTGGGAATGTTGCGTACATATATATTATACATACAGGCTACTTTGTGAGTCATAGTGTATGTGTGTGTGTGTGGGTGTGTGTGCATGTGTGTACACCTTCATGCATGCATGTGCATCAGTACCTGTGCTTATTTCTATAGTTATGCATTGTTTGCTTTGATTATGTGTATCTTGCTGACAGCTGGATGTGTTTTGAACCTTGCTGAAATGTTCTGGACTATGTGCAAATATTCTGAAATAAGTGCAGATGTTCTGGACTTTCCGCAGATGTTCTGGGCCTTGTACAAATGTTCTGGACCTTTTGCAGATGTTTTTGACCATGTGTAATTTTGCAGATGTGGGTGTGGAATGTTGCAGAGTGAGACTGGAGTACAGTATTGTTGCCAATCCTGTGCTTTGTCTTTCAAAAAACAGAGTAAAATCTGTTTGTCAACTCTTTACATTCTTTTACATACACCATATCAGTTCTTGTCAGGACCTGGCGGTTCTTTCAAGTGTCTTGAAAATTCTATTCAGCACATTTGTGTAATTTGTTAACAAACCCTATTTGACGAATGACCAACACACTTGTGTAGTTTGTTGACAAACCCTATTTGACAAATGACCAACACACTTGTTTCTGTCATTGAATACTTTGCAAAGGCCTTCCTGTGCTTTATTCAAATACTGAAGAGTTAGTCTCAGGTGCCTGTGAACTTAAATATGGTGTATATGTTCACCCTTTTTTTTAAATCTTTTTTTTTTTACATTGTATTAATGAGAACTCTATTGCCTTTTTGCATCCAAGGGGTCCATCATCTGTTAACCCCCTCACGGGACAGGTATGCCACAGTCACACAACAGTGCATGTAAACACTCCTCTCTCAATGCTGCCTCTTAGGGCAATGCGTGTTAATCTGTCATTATACAGTGGGTGATTTTAGCACTAACATCTGTGGGGTTAACTTTGACTTGATTGTGTGAGCACTGGCGGTGGTGGTGGTACGGCTCGCTTCAAAGTTTTTCAGCACAATTCCTGTTTGTTCACGCTTAATTTGAGTGCTTGAAAAGTTTTTCTAGTTTGTGTGTGTAAGTTTTAAAGACTAATAAAGTGGTGTTTGTGTGTGTGCGCGCGCGCGCGTGTGTGTGTGTGCTTGTTGGTTTTTTTTTTGGGGGGGGGGGGTTGGTTTGGTTGGGTTTTTTCAAGCATTAATTAACAGACATTTCATTTGTCTTTTTTCCCAAGAAAGCATGCAGGCATGCGTTTAGTGGTAACGGTAAAGACAACAGCTAAAGAGACATTAAAGCCAATGCGGGGAGGGACGTTAGTGGGGACAACTGGCTTCTCTGTGTTGTTCTGTCTAAATGTACTTTGTCCTCAAAGGCCAAGGGATTGTACATCTTATCAAAGACCTGCTGTTGGGGATTCTGTCTACTTTTGAGTGATGGTAACGGTCACCAGCGATTGGGTCTTGTATTTCACTGTACCCAGGGGATGTCTGCCATGCAGCCAGTGTCATGCCAACCCGTCAGGAACTAACTAACTATTCTCAGCTGTGTGACTGATCACTTGCACTATCTCTTATTGTGAGTCTGTGTGACTTGATTGAGTGTGTGACTTAACTGAGAGTGACTGATAATTTGCACTATTATTTACCAACTCTAGCAGGTTGTGTCTCTCTCTGATCATAAATGTATATATATATGCCATTATCTGTAGCAAGGGGTGTCTGATAATTAGGCCAGTCAGTGTATCAGGTTGTGTCTGATCAGTTTTGCTGTTAACTCTCTTGGGTCATGTCCAGTCATTGTAGCACTAACTCTAGTAGGTGATGTCTGATCATTTCTACCATTAACTGTAGCAGGTCATGTCTGATCATTTCTAACATTAACTGTAGCAGGTCATGTCTCATAATTTATTCAGTTTATCACATCATGTCTGATAATTTTTTCACTATTAAATGTATTAAGCTAGGCCATGTATGTTCATGTGTGATCACACACACACACACACATGCATGCACGCACGCGCACACAACACACACACACACACACACACACACACACACAAACACACACACACACACACACACACACACACACACACACACACACACACACACACACACACACACACACACACACACACACACACACACACACACACACAGAGTCAATAGGATAGCTTAAAGAGGTGAGATCTGAAAGATGATTTGAAAGAAGTGAATGAACTATACCACAGGTGGTTCAGTCAGTAATAATAACCAGGGTTAATAATGGTACCTGGGGCTGAGGCCATGTTAGAACTGGTGACTGATTTTGCAGTGAAACTGGTTGTTGAGTCAGTAATAAAAATGATGATTAAGTTAATAGCAAATCTGATGATTGAATATGACACTGGAGATCAGTTTAGCAATGAAACTGGTGATTGAGTTAACGAAGCCAGTGATGAAGATCCTGGTAACACTGGTAGCTGACTGCACACATTGAAACTGTTCATTAAGTGAGTAATAAGCAGGGGATTAGGTTAACACTAAACTGGTGATCAGTTTAGGAATGAAATGGGTGATTGTGTTAACACTGAAACTGGTGATCAGTTTAGGAATGAAATGGGTTATTGGGGTAACATTGAAACTGGTGATCAGTTTAGGAATGAAATGGGTGATTGGGGTAGCACTGAAACTGGTGATCAATTTAGGAATGAAATGGGTGATTGGGGTAACACTGAAACTGGTGATCTGTTTAGTAATGAAATGGGTGACTGGGTTAACACTGAATTTTTCAAACAGTGTTCACTAAGGATAGGGTAATGGCACATGAAACTGGCTGACTTCAGCATCCCCTGGTTGTGGTGACAGTCACCGACAACTGGTTACTGTGTCTCTCACTCAGGTTGACTCAACTCTGCTAACATAGTGAAACTTCTTTGACTCTTCTTTCTGCGCAGTTTTGCTTCTGCAGAATGTGCATTTTGATTTGTGCTGTATTTATTACCTGCTGATTTTGGTCTGTGGTATGTATGCAGGCTTGGGTTTCTATGGTGATTCTGTGTGTGACTGCTGTAATTTCATGTGTTGTTTAGCCATATGCCACGACATTCCCAATCCTGGGTGTGGAAGACATGGTGCAGGCACAGCTCCGTCTGCTGGACTCACTCGGCATTGAAACGGTCAGTGTTTGCCACGTATGTCAGTCAGGTGTGTGTGTGTGTGTGCACATGTGTGTGTGTGTGCACATGTGTGTGTGTGTGCATGTGTGTGTGTGTGTGTGTGTGTGTGTGTGTGTGTGTGTGTGTGTGTGTGTGTGTGTGTGTGTGTGTGTGTGTGTGTGTGTGTGTGTGAACTGTGTTAATAAATTTGAATCCATAGTTTCCATGGTGACAGGCAGCTCATTGTTAAACAAAGTGGACATGGTAGTAAATCTAGTTGATGACTTGTGTATGCTGAATGTGCACCTCTCTGTGTGACAGAAGTCTAGTGGATGACTGGTGTATGTTATATTTGCACCACACTACTTGACAGAAGTCTAGTGGATGACTTGTGTATGCTGAATGTGCACCTCTGTGTGTGACAGAAGTCTAGTGGATGACTTGTGTATGCTGAATGTGCACCACTCTGTGAGACAGAAGTCTAGTGGATGACTTGTGTATGCTGAATGTGCACCTCTCTGTGTGACAGAAGTCTAGTGGATGACTTGTGTATGCTGAATGTGCACCTCTGTGTGTGACAGAAGTCTAGTGGATGACTTGTGTATGCTGAATGTGCACCTATGTGTGTGACAGAAGTCTAGTGGATGACTTGTGTATGCTGAATGTGCACCTCTCTGTGTGACAGAAGTCTAGTGGATGACTGGTGTATGTTATATGTGCACCATGCTACTTGACAGAAGCCTAATAGATGACTTGTGTATGCTGAATGCGCACCACTCTCTGAAACAGAAGTCTAGTGGAAGACTAACTCTGTGTGTTAAATGTGCACCACTCAAGGAGACAGCAGTTAAAATACTTGCGTATGTGACATGCACACCACAAGTTTGGTACATGTATGGCTTGTTTTGCTTTGCTGTACATGGCTGTACTCAAGAGCAGCCTAGTGGATGACTTGTGTGAGTAACATGGTGTTAGTTAATGCCAATATCCACTTGTGTTGTGCAGTCTGTCTCCTTGTAGAAGGTCACATAGTCACATGCTCATGTTTTGCAAAGAGGTGGGCAATGGGGGTGGGGGTGGGGTGGGGGGGTATTAATGAGAAGGGGATGAGGAGGCAGGGGACTAAGGAGTTGACAACAGATGTGATTTTAATGGAATGCAATGTTTGTTGCTGTGTGGAGCATCGAGTGGCCTGTTATAGGGGGTGGATACAGCATTGTGGAATGACCGTGTGCTGGAGTGCTTTTTCTTTTTGTTCTCACCAAACCCAGAGATGCTTGGTCTGCAGAGGAAAAAAGAGCGGAGACAGTGAGGTTGATTGTATGGGGAAACAAGTTCCTGTAGATACTGCAGCACAGTTTCATGCACATATCGGTATGTGAGACACATGATTTTGTACTTGATCCATTTAGAGATGGGCAGCCAGTGCAGAGACCACAGGACAGGGGTAAAGTGATCCCAAGGCTTTATGCTGGTCACAGTATGTGCAGCAGCATTTTGGATCAATTGTAGATGGTTCAGTTCATTAGCCAGATTAAGGCCCCACAAAGTACTGTTAGAATAGTCCAGTCTGGAAATCTTGACACACTGCAGCGACATTTGTTGCATTTTCGGTTGGAATTTGATATAGTTCTTGGCTTTTAACGTCTTGTCATCCGCACAGACTCACCTCAAGATGAAGTGACATGCTGTTAAACATGGACTGCGTGGATGATTTGTGTATGCCTGCATACTAAATGTTCTCCGCATTACCCTCTACACATTTCTGTCTTGACAGCTGCATGCATCAGTGGGTTCTTCCCTGGGGGGAATGCTGTCCTTGATGACTGCTGCTGTTAGTCCTGAGCGAGTGGGCCGGTAAGAATATTGCAAGTGATCTTTAGAACATCAGTTGTGTTTCCTTGTGATGATTTACCCACTGTTGGTCCTTGTGGTGATTTACCCACTGTTGGTCCTTGTGATGATTTACCCGCTGATTGCCCTTGTGATGATTTACCCACAGTTGGTCCTTGTGATGATTTACCCACTGTTGGTCCTTGTGATGATTTACCCACTGTTGGTCCTTGTGATGATTTACCCGCTGATTGCCCTTGTGATGATTTACCCACAGTTGGTCCTTGTGATGATTTACCCACTGTTGGTCCTTGTGATGATTTACCCACTGATTGTCCTTGTGATGATTTACCCACTGTTGGTCCTTGTGATGATTTACCTGCTGATTGTCCTTGTGATGATCTACCCACTGGTGGTCCTTACAATACAATACAATATAACTTTATTGCCAAGTGTCAATACACTGATTGCACAAGGAATGTTTTGTGATGATTTATCGACTGATCGTCCTTGTGATGATTTACCCACTGTGCATAATCATGGTGTGAAGGGAGCAGTCTGCAGTGTGTGACTGACCAGGGTTGGGAACAATCCATAGTCCAATCCAGTGATAGACCTCATGCTGAGGAAGTCCACAGTCCAGTCCAGTGATAGACCTCATGCTGAGGAAGTCCAGTCCAGTGATAGACCTCATGCTAAGGAAGTCCACAGTCCAATCCAGTGATAGACCTCATGCTGAGGAAGTCCACAGTCCAGCCCAGTGATAGACCTCATGCTGAGGAAGTCCCCAGTCCAATCCAGTGAAAGACCTCATGATGAGGAAGTCCACAGTCAAGTCCAGTGATAAACCTCATGCTGAGGAAGTCCACAGTCTGGTCCAGTGATTGACCTCATGCTGAGGAAGTCCTCAGTCCAGTCTAGTGATAGACCTCATGCTGAGGAAGTCCAATCCAGTGATAGACCTCATGCTGAGGAAGTCCACAGTCCAGTCTAGTGATGGACTTCATGCTGAAGAACAGTCCACAGTCCATTCCAATGACAGACCTCAAGCTGGGGTACTGTCCATGGTCCATTCCAGCGACTGATCACAAATTGGGGAAGAGTACATTCCAGTGATAGACCCTATGTTGGGGAACAGTCCATTTCAGTGATAGACCCCAAGATGGGGAACAGTCCATTCCAGTGATAGACCACAAGTTGGGGAACAGTACATTCCAGTGATAAACCATAAGTTGGGGAACAGTACATTCCAGTGACAAACCACAAGCTGGCAAACAGTCCATTCCAGTGGTAGACTACAAGTTGGGGAATTGTCCATGGTCCATTCCAACTATAGAACTTGAGTCTGGAAACAGCATCAGTCTATTCTGGTAACAGACCTCAGGTTGGGGAACAGTCCACATTCAGTTCCAGTGAAACACCTGAAGTTGGCAAACTGTCCATTCCAATGATAGACCTCTAATTGGGGTCCATGGTCCATTCCCATGATAAGCCTTGAGTTTGGGTATCTGGAATTGTACAGTTCCTTTCCTTGTGAATAGTCACAATTGTCTATTTCATCCTGTTGCCTGCTTTGACCATAATAGTAATAATGTGTAATAGTAACAGAGACACTTGTAGAGCACAAACCTCTAGCAAAACATCTGAGCTTGGCATTTTGTACAGAGAGCAAGTTTAACACCAAGACACCACAAGTGGAAACAGACAACATCAGTGATTACAAGCAATCTGAACCATAGCAAGACCTGCATCACACACACACACACACACACACACACACACACACACACACACACACACACACATGGATGCATTTGTGCATGCACACACACACACACACACACACACACACACACACGCATAGATGCATTGGTGCATGCACACACACACACACACACACACACACACACACACACACACACACACACACACACACACACACCCATGCATGGATGCATTGGTGCATGCACACACACACACACACAAACACACACACACACACACACACACACACACACACACACACACACACACACACACACACACACACACACACCACAGCTGTCAACTGAAATAATTTACAGAAGACAATCCTTCCTTTGTGTCCTGTCAGGATTGTGACGATTTCATCGTGCGGCCAGTCTCACCCCTCATCCATTGCCATGCGCTACCTACAGCGCAAGTGCATCATGTGTGATCCGCACTGGAACAAGGGACACTACTATGAGGGAACCTTCCCTAAGACCGGAATGAAACTGGCAAGGTGTGGTATACAGGCTTGGCTTTCTTTGGTGGTTTTGTGTGTGACTGTTGTGGTTCTATTTGTTGTTTGGCCATGTACCGTGACCAGGGATAGCTCAGTGGTAGAGTGATGGGCTCACAATTGAAAGGTTTGGGTTCGAGTCCCCAGTAGGAGTGGCAGGAGACTGTTTTTCTCCAGGCTCAACTTTCTGTGCTGATTCTTATTTCAGTATCTGTTCCACCCCCGTGTTACTGCAGTAGCATGTAAAAGATCTTGGTCATTCTGCCCAAAGTGCAGGTTGCAGGTTATACCTAAACGCACATGCATCCTACATGTGTGGATTTGAATAGTGACACTGGTGCATGGTTGTATGGTGTACACAGAACTTGTGCCAAGACAGCAGCAGTTTCACGTGGCACCAGTCATGTAACAACTCACCAGCATTGCAGCCACTTTGGTGGATATTCAGAATATGCTGTGTAAAACTACAGTCACTCATTCAGAGTCGCATACAACTAGAGTGCATTGGGTCTACCCAGAAGCGCTATAATTCCATTGTGAAGTGCTTATGGCTCATCTCAAGATGAGGTGCTCAACAAGTGTTCATATATATAAATAAAAATGTTTGTTTCTTGTTTGACCTGGATGACCAGTTCATACAATGGGGTTTCCATGCAGTCACCTTTCTGGTGTCATCACGCATGGGAATAACCCCAGCTGATGCAGTCTAAAAACTGCCTGACTCTTCCTCTCTCTGTCAGGCACACCTCTCTTCACTCTCTCCTTTTAATCTGAAAGAGAAAGAGGCCCAGAGTGCCTGTGGAGACACAAACACAACAACAAAAACCTGAGTTGCCTATAGTAACTCACCTGGCATGCAAGTACATAAACTCCACCACAGGTATGCTGTCATCCTGGATGGAGTTTGGACCATGCATTTATGTGCCAATAAGAGTTTATTGAAAACCTTTTTTTTTAAATTTGATATCTGAATTTGACCTATTATAATAGAAGAAACATACCATTGTCTGACCCATCACAGTCTGTTTCATTCATGCTGTCATGTCTTGTGTATGTGAGTGAGTGAAATTTAAAACAACCTTGCAAACAGTAAGATGTGGATTGTTAATTAAGTTCTAGGGGGAGGTTGGTGGGGTGGGGGGGGGGGGTGTTGTGAGTGCCTGGATATGTGTTTGTGTGTGTGTGTGCACACATTTCTGTGTTTGAATGTGTTGGGGGGGGGGGGGGAGGGGGTATGTGCATGAGATGCAATGTGATGTTTGTTTGGTGCCTTTCAGGGAGATTGCTACCATGACGTACCGCAGTGGACCAGAGTGGGGTGAGAGGTTTGGCCGCAATCGCATTAGTGATGAGGATCCCTCATTGTGCCCAACTTTTGTCATTGAGAATTATCTGGATTATCAGGGCGAGAGCTTCAGCACAAAATTTGACCCCAACTCTCTCCTCTACATTTCCAAGGTTTGTTGAAAGTTGTTACACGTCTCTTCTCTTCATTTTTAAAGCTAGTCTGGGTTTGTTATGTCTTCCTCCTGTCTGGAATCTCAGGGCTGTCATTTGATTTCACTTTGCTATCTCCTCCCTCTCCTCTATGTAACATATGGGACTGTTACAGGCGACACATGGACTTGTTTGACATGTGGGACTGTTACAGGCAACACATGGACTTGTTTGACATGTGGAACTGTTACAGGCGACACATGGACTTGTTTGACATGTAGGACTGTTACAGGCCACACATGGATTTGTTTGACATATTGGACTGTTACAGGCCACACATGGATTTGTTTGACATATTGGACTGTTACAGGCCACACATGGATTTGTTTAACATACTGGACTGTTACAGGCCACATATGGATGTCACTGTTTGACATGTGGGACTGTTACAGCCATTATGGTACCATTACAGGCCACACAGGGATTTGTTTGACATATGGGACTGTTACAGGCCACGCATAGAGTTAATTGTTTGACATATGAGACTGTTACAGGCCACACATAGAGTTAATTGTTTGACATATGGGACTGTTACAGGCCACACATGAACGTAATTGTTTGACATATGGGACTGTTACAAGCCACACATAGAGTTAATTGTTTGACATATGGGACTGTTACAGGCCACACATGAACGTAATTGTTTGACATATGGGACTGTTACAAGCCACACATAGAGTTAATTGTTTGACATATGGGACTGTTACAGGCCACACATGAACGTAATTGTTTGACATATGGGACTGTTACAAGCCACACATAGAGTTGATTGTTTGACATATGGGACTGTTACAGGCCACACATGAACGTAATTGTTTGACATATAGGACTGTTACAGGCCACACATGAACATAATTGTTTGACATATAGGACTGTTACAGCCATTATGGTACTGCTACAAGCCACACGTTGACCTGCTTGACACATGGGTTACAAGCCACACGTTGACCTGCTTGACACATGGGTTACAAGCCACACGTTGACCTGCTTGACACATGGGTTACAAGCCACATGTTGACCTGCTTGACACATGGGTTACAAGCCACACGTTGACCTGCTTGACACATGGGTTACAAGCCACACGTTGACCTGCTTGACACATGGGTTACAAGCCACACATGGACTTGTCATGTTGCAATGTTACAGGCCATGGATTTGTTTGACATAGCGGAGGGCTACCCCTCTATGGAGGCTGGTCTTGAACGTGTTACTTGCCCTGTCATGGTGATTGGCGTACAGACTGACGTCCTCTTCCCCATCTGGCAGCAGCGAGAACTGGCCACCGCCTTGCAGAAATCAGGTCACTGTCACCTAGAAAACTTGTTCTTGGTGTTAGGAAACCTGCAGTCAAAGACAGTCTGTGCAGAGCCAGTGGAAGACCATTGTGTGGGGTGGGGTCTGTTGGGTTGCAAGCTCTGTTCTCTCTCCTGGGGAAGACCATTGTGTGGGGGTCTGTTGGGTTGCATGCTCTGCTCTGTCTCCTGGGGAAGACCGTTGTGTGGGGTTCTGTTGGGTTGCGTGCTCTGCTCTGTCTCCTGGGGAAGACCATTGTGTGGGGGTCTGTTGGGTTGCATGCTCTGTTCTCTCTCCTGGGGAAGACCATTGTGTGGGGGTCTGTTGGGTTGCGTGCTCTGCTCTGTCTCCTGGGGAAGACCATTGTGTGGGGTTCTGTTGGGTTGCATGCTCTGCTCTGTCTTCTGGGGAAGACCATTGCATGGCGGTCTGTTGGGTTGCATGCTCTGCTCTGTCTCCTGGGGAAGACCATTGTGTGGGGTTCTGTTGGGTTGCATGCTCTGCTCTGTCTTCTGGGGAAGACCATTGCGTGGCGGTCTGTTGGGTTGCATGCTCTGTTCTCTCTCCTGGGGAAGACCATTGTGTGGGGGTCTGTTGGGTTGCATGCTCTGCTCTGTCTCCTGGGGAAGACCATTGTGTGGGGGTCTGTTGGGTTGCATGCTCTGCTCTTCTTCTGGGGAAGACCATTGTGTGGGGGTCTGTTGGGTTGCATGCTCTGTCTCCTGGGGAAGACCATTGTGTGGGGGTCTGTTGGGTTGCATGCTCTGTCTCCTGGGGAAGACCATTGTGTGGGGGTCTGTTGGGTTGCATGCTCTGTCTCCTGGGGAAGACCATTGTGTGGGGGTCTGTTGGGTTGCATGCTCTGTCTCCTGGTGAAGACCATTGTGTGGGGGTCTGTTGGGTTGCATGCTCTGTCTCCTGGGGAAGACCATTGTGTGGGGGTCTTTTGGGTTGCATGCTCTGCTCTGTCTCCTGGGGAACAGTCAGGTGTAATGGTGCATGTGTGCATGCATTCTCTGGTGTCTTGAAGCTTGTGTGTACCTAAGTTAGCATCCAAAAATGAGCATGACTGTGCCTGTGTCTAGAAGGGCTTGACTGTCCATGGAAGGCAGATGTCTCTGTGAAGAAAGGGCAGGTGTGACTGTGAAGGAAAGATGGGTGTGACTGTGAATGGAAGATGGATGAGGCTATGAAGAGAAGATGGGTGTGACTGTGGAAGAAAGATGGGTGTTACTGTGAATGGAAGATGGATGAGACAATGGAGGGAAGACAGGTGTGACTGTGAAGGAAAGATGGATGTGACTGAAGGGAAGATAGATGTGACTATGAAATGACAATGGGTGTGACTTGAAGTGACATGGATCAAACTGTGAAGTGAAGATGGATGTGACTGAAGAGAAAACAGGTGTGACTATGACAGGAAGATGGATGTGACTGTGGAGGGAAGATGGGTGTGACTGGTAATGGAAAGTGGATGTGATTGTTAGTGGGAGATGGATGTAATTTAAGTTAAAGGGAAGGTGGGTGTAATAATGAAAGAAGGTGGGTGTTACTTTGAAGGGAAGGTGGGTGTGACAGTGAAGAGAAGGTGGGTGCTACTGTGAAAGAAAGATGGGTATGACAGGTAAAGGAATGTGGGTGTTACTGTGAAGGGAAGGTGGGTGAGATGGTGAAAGGAAGGTGGATGTTACTGTGAAGGGAAGATGGGTGTGGCTGTGAAGGGAAGATGGTTGTCACAGTGAAGGGAAGTGGATGTCTTAGTGAATAGAATGTCTGTGGGATGGTGAAAGGAAGGTGGATGTTAATGTGAAGGGAAGATGGGTGTGGCAGTGAATGGAAAGTGTGAAGTGAAAATGACTGTGAAAGGAAGTTGTATGTGACCCAGAAGTTGGCTTGTTAACAGGCAATCAGGCAGTGACCTACTATGAACTGAATTCCATCTACGGCCATGACACCTTCCTTCTGGATCTGAATGGTGTTGGTGCTGGAGTCAAGGTTAGTAGCTGGGGTCAGTGTTGGGGTCAAGGTCAGTAGCTGGGGTGCCGGTGGTGTGAAGATCGTCAGTAGAGTCAAGTTTAGTAGATGGGGTGGGGGTGATGTCACGGTCAGTGATTGAGGTTGGCAGTGGTCAAGTTTAGTATTTTGTGTGATTTGCTAGACATACAAGCTATGACAATCTCTTGTTTCTGTACAGGTTTTCTGGACCTGCAGACAGTCCCTTCTGTCTCTAGCATGGTTTCCTTGAGATATAAGAATTTTTCCACAAGGCTTCCAGGAGATACAAAATATGACAATAACTCTTTCTCTCTCTCTTCTGTCTGTCTGTCTGTCTGTCTGTCTGTCTGTCTGTCTGTCTGTGTGTCTCTTTCTCTCTCTCTCTCTCTCTCTCTCTCTCTCTCTCTCTCTCTCTCTCTAACATATTTTTCTGGAAGTATTAGGCATAACAATATGTTCTTTGTTTTCTAGGGTTTCCTGGAGACAAGGCAGAAGGAGTGTGGCTGGCTAAACAAGCACAGAAAACACACCAAAGAGAGGAAATATTTTTGAAGCTCCCAGCACCTTGTTGTTTTAGGTGAAGATACGTTTCTGAAGGTCAAAGCACCTAGCAACAAGGTGAGGATACATTTATAAAGATTCTGGCACCTAGCAACAAAGGGAGAATACCTTTTCAGCATCACGGCACTGAGCAACAAGGGGAGGAAACAATTTTTAAAGTCTGCGCACCTAGCAGTGTGTGTGTGGACTGCACATTCCGAAGGCTGCATTACCAAGCAACAGGGGGAGGGTGCATTTCAATGTTGCAGCTCCTAGCAACAAGTGGAGGATACATTTACAGTGTTGCAGCACCTGTCAACATGGAGAAGGTGCATTTTTTAATCCCAGCACCTGGAAATGTGGGCTGGGGTCCACATTTGGGAAGTATTTGACAGGGGAATGGGGGGTCATATTTCTTAAATTCCCAGCTCCTAAAACAAGAGGAGTTGTGTAGGGAGGGGTGGGTGGGGGGGGGGGGGGGGGGGGGGCACACTTTAGAAGGTTTCAACACCTAGCAACAAAGGAGGGAGGGTGGAGGGAGGGAGAGGCGCCAGCATAAGCAGTCTTAATAAATGAAAATATGTCGGTTATAAAGCTACATATGGGTTCGTATTGCATTGCTCAAACTGACTTGGCACGTTAACTATGCATGGATATATTAATGAAAAGTGTCCTTTTTTTCCCCCTTTGCTTTCATTTCATTCATTTTTGTATCACCTCCCCCCCCCCCCCCCCCCCCCCCCCAATAGAGACAGCATAACTTGCAGCAGTTCTAGAAGTGGAAGATGTTCATACATTTTTCAGCCGTTCTAGAAGTGGAAGATGTTCATATATTTTTCAGCAGTCCTAGAAGTGGAAGATGTTCATACATTTTTCAGCAGTTCTAGAAGTGGAAGATGTTCATACATTTTTCAGCAGTTCTAGAAGTGGAAGGTGTTCATAAATTTTGCAGCAGCTCTAGAATGGGTAGATGTTCATAATTTTGTCAGCAGTTCTAGACATGGAAGATGTTCATAAAATTTTCAGCAGCTCTGAAACTGAAAGATGTTCACAAATTTGACAGCAGTTCTGGAACTGGAAGATGCACGTACATTTTACAGGAGTTCCTGGAAATGGCAGGTGTTCATAAATTTTACAGGAGTTTTAGGCCTGGAAGGTGTTCGTAAATATTACACTTTCACATGTGTAAGTGAAATCTGTTCATAACTAACAGCAAGCCTAGAAGTGCAGATACTTATGCCTTGCACTGCTGTACAAGTGGGGAACATCCAGAAAAGCGGGAAGATTTAATTGCTTCTAGTTCTACAGTGAAAATAACCTACGATTTGAAGCTCCAAACACATAAAAGGTTCAGAAGAACACTGTTTATTAGAACAAAATACAACATGCACAGTTTCAGGGTAATCCCCTTCTCAGTCTACAAAACAACACTGAAACAACAGTTAAATGGTTTACATTAAGTGCTTTGTAGCTTGACAAAGGGGATTACCCCGAAAAGTCATATGTTTTGTTTTGTCCTACTAAATAACGTTCTTTTGAACCTTTCATGTGTTTGGGTCTTGTTTTAGAATGCTAGCAGTCATTCCTGTTACATATTCTTTTTACAACTTGAAGATGTTTGTAACTTCAAGAGCAAACCCAGAAGTGACTTGTTTTCATCTCTTCTCCAGTAAAACAGCAAATGGAAGATGTTTTTAACTTCATCTGTAAATCCATAAGTGAAAGCTGTTCACTGTGGTTGTGGTGTGGTTTGGTGTGCTTTCTTTGTCTAAACTGCCTGGGGTCATATTAGTTCTGATAGATTAGTACTGGTTAACTCATTCGTTCTGTTGAACTGATGCAGTGCTGTTAGTACAGATGAACTGATGCAGTGCTGTTAGTATTGATGAACTGATGCAGTGCTGTTAGTACTGATTAACTGATGCAGTGCTGTTAGTACTGATGAACTGATGCAGTGCTGTTAGTACTGATGAACTGATGCAGTGCTGTTAGTACTGATGAACTGATACAGTGCTGTTAGTACTGATGAACTGATGTTGTGTGTAACTCATTTAAATTAATATTGCAAGTAACCTATGTTTTTACAGCCTTATGTTTGCATGTGCACTGATGCTGTTTGAGTGCTGATCTGTCTAGTGTTGTCTTATTTGTATTTGCGTTAATCTTGTCTGTTATGTATATAATTTGGCCTGTAAATGTAAATATTTCACTCTGTGTTATAGTTGTAAATGTTTGCAGAGCACATTGGGCTCAGTAGTACTGGGGTATTGAACTTGTAAGAAGCAGTTGTTGGTAGTACTGGTGATAATGAACAGAAGCTGTGTTATTTATTTATAAACTGATCCAGTAATATTAGTACTGAGTAACTGCTGCAACTTGATTAATATTGGTGAACTGATGCAACTTGATTAAAACTGATGAACTGATGCAGCTAGATTAGTACTGATGAACTGATGCAGCTTGATTAGTACTGATGAACAGATGCAGATAGATCAGTACTGATGAACTGATGTAGCTAGATTAGTACTGATGAACAATGCAGCTAGATTAGTCCTGATGAACTGATGCAGATAGATCAGAACTGATGTAGCTAGATTAGTACTGATGAACAATGCAGCTAGATTAGTCCTGATGAACTGATGCAGATAGATCAGTACTGATGAACTGATGTAGCTAGATTAGTACTGATGAACAATGCAGATAGATTAGTACTGATGAACTGATGCAGATAGATCAGTACTGATGAACTGATGTAGCTAGATTAGTACTGATGAACAATGCAGATAGATTAGTACTGATGAACTGATGCAGATAGATCAGTACTGATGAACTGATGTAGCTAGATTAGTACTGATGAACCAATGCAGCTAAATTAGTGCTGATGAAGCCAGATTAATACTGATGAACTGATGCAGCTCGATTAGTACTGATGAACTGATATGGTTAGATTAGTACTGATGAACTGATATGGTTAGATTAGTACTGATGAACTGATGCAGCTTGATTAGTACTGATGAACAAATGCTTCTTAAAAGTTCTAACAAATGGTAATCAAAATTTGCTGATGAACTGATGCAGTAATATTAGTACTAATCAATACAACATAATACAACTTGGTTATCTGTTGGCATACAGACATTCTGCCTGATCTGTCACGTAAAACCTTCAATAACTATTGTGATTAAAATTTTCATTAGCCATTTAAATAGAGAAAGATGCATAAAAGGTTGCTTTAGATGGAGAAAAGGTATTTAACAAACAGATTCATGCATGCATGCATGCACACACACACACACACACACACACACACACACACACACACACACACACACACACACACACACACACACACACACACACGCATGCATGCACACATGGACACACACACACACACACACACACACACACACACACACACACACACACACACACACACACAAAGGGAAATATGACTTCTGGCTCATTAGGCACATAAAACATTCAGTAAATGTTACTGTAACTTAAAACATTCAGTAGGCATATCAGTAAAGTATGAAGCATAAAAACATGCATCAAACACACAAACAGCATATAACATATTCACACCCGTCACACACTGCAGACTGTACTGATACAATGCTGTTGGTACTGATTAACAGATGCAGTGGCGACAGATGAACATTCAGTACTGATTATCTACCCCCCACCCCCATAAAAAAAAAGGCAAGTGAGATTTTATTTGGAATCAATTTGCCCATCTATCTGTGTCCAGGCATTGTTTAGACAATATCTTTTAAACAGTTATACCTTTTGCAACAAAACTTGGTGTGATGGTGCACCATTATGATTCAAAGATTTCAATGTTGTTTTTATTGATTTTCATTTTTTGGTGTATGTTGTGTTTTTTTGTTTGTTTATTTTTAGCAGGAGATTGGACCTTTCTCTCACAGCAAACTCATGGCAGCTTTTCTCAGTAATGAACATTTATAAAAAGAAATTGATGTTACATGAAGATTTTGAGTGTTATGTTTCAGGTCACTTTGAGGATTTAAATCCTGTCTGTTTGTACATCCTGTATCTTTTGTTGCACTGAGCCATTTTGCTTCCAAGCTTGTGATGTATCATCACTGGATGAAGAGTCATATAATAATAATAGGGAATTTACAGAACACTTTCAGAGACCCAAAGTGCTTTACAACTTAAAGAAAAACATGCAGCGTGCAAACACAATGTAAAGAGATTGTCTGCTATTGTAAAGATCAAGGCTGTTTGTATCAAATCCTTGGAAACAGCTGTTTGTCCCGTACCATCCAAACCATTAAACCTGTTCACCTCAAACATGCTAGTTATGCTGGTGTGTCATTATCACTCAAACTGGCTTGCAAAGTGTTTGGACTGTTGTTAACAAAGTCAAGCCACAGGTTCAACTCATCAAAGAATATTTTACCAACACATATCTACTGACTCTCTTGTGACCAAACTTGCTACGTAAGAACAACATCAGTAGGTGCAAGTGTTGAGTGGATAGTTAAATCAAAGGCTACAATGGGATTAGATCTTATTCCAGTATGATTGTCTAACATTGTCTGGCTCAAGGTTACTGACTACATTTCAAAAGTTCGGGATGTTTTTTGAAGGTGGTGAGATCAATACGAGGGTCGAATCTTCAAAATATTGCTTGTGCATCTCATGTGTCTGAAGTTGCTGAACTGTCTGCCCCAAAATTTGATATGTTGTTTCAGTAACAACAGGCAGAATCTTATGTGACATGTTTTTTTGTGTGTGTTTTGGGACTTTGTGTGAAAAATGTGAGTGAATGGGAATTTGTAATGATCAGCATTGTTTGGACCATGCATGGTGCAAACATTCATGCTGTGATTTTCTTGTAGACTGTGAATGTGACAAACAGACTTTGCCTTATGATAATGCTTTTTGAGCTTACCCAATCATACCAACTTTCAGTGAACGTCTTACCACGTTTTAGGTCGCTGCAGCATCAAACAGCTTTGAAAATTCAGAGTTGTCACTATATTTTGGTACCTTTTTTTCTTTTTTCATTTACACAGTCCAGTTCAAACTGTAGATGCATTTGACTGGGCACTATGAAATATGTATTTACTGTATCATAGATGTCTGTGATACAAGTCTGATGACAAATGCTTTGAATGTAGTTTATCTGAGCTTTCAGTCTTTGCTTTTGTTTTGTTTTTGTCTTTTTTTGTCTGTATTTTTGTTGTTGTTGTTGCTTTTGTTGATTCCAGTTCAAGATCACACCAAGGGTTTAACACAATGAATATGCAGTCTCCTGACACAGTCGACACACTCACACTGAGATTTAAAAGCAGTTTTGACTTTGATTCTAATATACTGATTTCCCATAGATCATATGAACCAGTACATATTCAGTGATATATTGCCTCATTGGATCATATCTGATACGTATGCAGTGAGTTAAACTGTTACATGATGTTCATGAGACTGACAACCTGTGAACTTCTGAACCATTTGTGAATCACACGGTGTCCTGATTCAGTCTCACCAGACAAGGTGCAGTGCCTGTACTGATGTGTAACTGGACACACAACAGGGGGCATCTTCATGCACAAGGCAACATGCCTCATTTGATACAGATGAAGTGTATGCAGTCACAGAATAGACTTAAATGTTGTAAGATGTTTGACCACACACTGTTTTATAAGATGCAGCCCATTTTATTTTTGACAAAAACTCATTCTGCTGTGTTTAAATTTTTTCTGTACTTTTGCGAGGTTTACGCCAATAACATATTGTAAATAATGAAACTGGCAATGCTGTTAATGAGATGTACACATTTTTGTGGCTGTTGTTTATGTGGGTTCCAACTCTCCACAAGTTGACACAATCAGATTCATTTTATTTGCATGCTTGTCTGTGACCTGTTTGTGCATGAAGTGTCACTGATTTTTATAACCGACTATATTTCTTTTTTCCTGGCTAGTACACTGATCAGTATTAGATGTGTTTGAAGCCCTTTTGCAGCATTTTTGTTTTGCAATGTATTCCTGTTATGGTTTGGTTTTAATTCAGTACACTTTATCTCATCAGGTCAGTTTACATATCTAGAACAAAAACAGTTTAAGAAAATGTATACTTCAAAGTCCGTTTTGTGATTGTGTACTTTGGAGTCCTTTTTGGACCTTCTTACCATTATGTAAATACACAACAAACTCGTTGCACTTTGTGGATAACCAGAGCATTACATTCCTGAGTAAACTTCAAGAGTCATTTTATTTCCAGTAACTGGCATTAACCCTGCAGTGTGTGAATCATCAACCGTTAGTGTGAAGTCAAGACTTTCAGGGGAGCTTGAAAGCCAGAAATGTCACGGTGTTGCAAAGGGAACTTGGAGGATTTGAAAATCTCCCACGTCACCTCAGTTTCACATCTGGCGTAGACATTTGGTCATAGGGTAAGGTCATAGGGTAAGTTGACCTAACTTCCTGGCTAGGGATTAATAGATATAGTGCTAAAAGGCTGACCACACAGAAACAAATAGGCAGACACAGTTAAAGTCAGAAAGAGTGACAGAGGAGTGGAAACAGGAGGGTGCATGCGCTACTGAACAAAGAAGCCCCAGATAGGCAGACACAATTGATATCAGAAAGAATGAAAAGATAAAAACGGAGAAGAACAAAAAATGAGGACTGGAAACACAATTAAGGGTGTTTTATAGTTCCCTGCTATCCTTTCAGATTATGTAAGAACTGATGAAACTGTTGTGTGGTTTTACTGAACAAAGAAGCCACAAATAGACATACACAGTTGCTGTCAGAAAGAATGACAAGGGACTGGAAACATGAGAGTGTTTTCTAGTTCTTTGCTTCCGGCTCAGATGCTTTAAGAATTGTTGAAATTGTTGTATGGTTTTACACACACTGCACAGTGACTGCTTTTCACTTGAAGGGATTGGCAAAAAGTTCTTTTCTTCTTCAGAATATTTTGTGATAAATCTCTACACTTTTTATGTATCATTTATAAAGATTATATATGTGATCACAGTGAACTGATATTAAGTGCTGTGAATGGTAGGTAGGGGTTGTTACACTGTGCAGTGAATGTGTATATTTGGCTGCATCCTGTTTTAGATTTGTTTCAAGAATTTTTGATTGAAACAATTATAAAGATATGTACATTGGAAAAGACTTCTGCTCATGCTTCTGTTCATACTTAGGTTGATGATGCAGCAATACATAGCAGCATTTTTGTACAGCACAAAACAAAGACTGATGTCCATACTAAGGCTGACAAACAATGAAAATTCATTTTGATGTGTCACTAAAAGTGTTCCAGCTGGTCATCCTTGTCACACAGAGGAACAGAAATGACATTTTCTGCCACAGCAAGAGCACTAACATAGGTCTTTACTGGACCTTGTTGAAGTCAGATCTTTCAAATTTTGCATGACAGTAACCACTAATTAGTTTTTCAACATTCATGCCAGTTCCAGTGACCTTGACCTTATTTCGAGGTCGTATCTATATTAGAAATGTGGGGCCAGTTTTTTTCTTTCTACCCTGTTACTTCTTATCTCATCAGATTGAACTCTGTAGGTCAGTGATAAGTGATTGTACATTATTATTATGAATAAACAAAACCACAGCCACTTAAAATGATTTTGATTGTGAACTGATGAAGCAGTTACACTTGTTTCTCAGTGCACTGGCTTCCCTGCACTCACTCGAGATATGTATGCAGTAACTGACCCTGCACTCACATTAGGTACATGTACACTAATTGCCCTGCACTCACTTGAGGTACGTCTGCACTAACTGACTGCCTTTACACTAGGTACATATGCACTAATTGCCCTGCGCTCACTCAAGGTATGTATACACTGACCCTGCATTCACACTAGGTACTTTGGTGCTAACTGCTCTGCACTGACACTGTGTACATGTGCACTAACCAACCCAGGCACAACAGATCAACTGTTGCATGACTAGCAGCAGCTCTGGATGCCCCGTACAGATGCCTTAAGAGGCTCCATTACAGCTTGCATCAACCTGGGTGTGCTATGCTAATCCTGACTGGCTTAAAACACCTGAGTTATGGTGGAGCCATGCCAGATCATCACTGAGGGATCTGGGTTTTTGTTGTTGTTTTTGTTGTTGTGGGTTGTTGTTGTTTTTTTATCAGCAAAAACAAATGCCATGCAAAATAATAAAATTAAAATAAAAGGAAAAGAAGAAGAAAAATATAGGTTTTGTTGAAGCTATAGTGGAGCTATGCCAGATCATCACTGGGGAATCCATTTTTTTTTCACCAAAAACAAATGCCATGCAAAAGAGAGAGAGAGAGAGAGAGAGAGAGGGAAAAAAAAGAGAAAAAAAAAGAGGCTGTGTTGAAACCTGTTGCTTGATGGTAACAGACAAGAGATGCATGCTTTTTGAATTCTGTGGCCCTTCTCATTGATGTGGTCAGTAACTCTAAAGGACTGTTGCCTTGCTTTTGCTATTAACTTGTTGCCAGGACAGAGAAAGCCATGCCCACTCAGTGACATACCACCCACACCTCTATAAATAGATTTACATGTCGCTGTATGGTCCAACAAAAGTGAATTGGCACCTTCATATTTGACAAGATTTTGAATTTTTTATTTGCCATACCAAATATCACTTTGGCAAAAAGAGAGAGCAATTTTGTTGTTGTTGATAGTTGGACAAAATGTTCCATCAAGCCGCAGAATTTGTTCACTGAAGACAAAAAGCAAATGATTTGGAGTATCAAAATTAAATTGGAAAGGTATCATCTGCGTATCCTGATTGGCTAATAGCTTCTGTCACTCAGAGTTTGGCAACATGTTAATACATAGTCAGCATGTCTTGACTGGCTGATCGCTTCTGTCACTCAGAGTTTGGCAACATGTTAATACATAGTCTGCATGTTCTGATTGGCTGATCACTTCTGTCACTCAGAGTTTGGCAACATGTTAATACATAGTCTCCATGTCCGGATTGGCTGACCGCTTCTGTCACTCAGAGTTAGGCAATAGTTATGTTAATACATAGTGTTTAGCAGTGCAGATGCATGGGCAGTCTTTGTGTTCTTTTGCTTTTGCTATATGAGTAGTATTTAACAATGCGACTTGGTAAACAGCCTTTAATTGCAAGCAGTCAGAGGTGGTTGGCCACTCCTAATTGTGCTGGTGGAGGCTGTCCAACACACCAGTATTATACTTGTGTAATCAGATTTATTTATTTACATTCATCTCTATAGTGATACTATATTTTTAGATGAACATTTTTTTTTTTAAGAAAAAAAAAAAGGAACAAATCTAAGGTGTCTGTTTTGTGAGACTCAGTTTTTCTTGCATGCAATTTATTTTACATACATGTAAATACACATCAATAATCAGCAGTAATAAAAGAAGCATGTTATGCAAGACTGTTTGTGTATGTATGTGTGCAAATTGGAGTGTAGTGGTGGGGATGGGGTGGGTGGGGGGGGGGGGAGCATGTGTGAATTAATCAACATTTTGACGATACTCAGGAAAGAGTGTGTGTGAGTTTGATCAACATTTTGATGATCCTCGTCAAAGGAGTGTGTGTGAGTTTGATCAATATTTTGACGATACTCATCAAAAGAGTATGTGTAAGTTTGATCAACATTTTGATGATATGCATCAGAAGAGTGTGTATGAGTCTGATCAACATTTTGACAATACTCATCCAAAAAGAATGTGTGGGAGTTTGATCAACTGGTTGACGATGCTCATCAAGAGTGTGTGTGAGTTTCATCAACATTTTGATGATACTCACTGAAGGATTGTGTGTGAGTTTAATCAAGATTTTGACAATACTCATCAAAAGAGTGTGTGTAAGTTTGATCAACAGTTTGACGATACTCATCTAAAGAGTGCGTGTGAGTTTGATGAACATTTTGACGATATTCATTCAAGGAGTGTGTGTGAGTCTGATCAACATTTTGATGATACTCGTCAAAGGAGTGTGTGTGAGTATGATCAGCATTTTGACAATACTCATCAAAAGAGTTAAAAAATAATCTGAAACAGAATGACCAGGAAATCCCCTTTATCAAGCCACAAAATGACACTTGAACAACAGATAAACAGTCAAAAATGATGAAAAATGAAAGAAAAAGACTTTTCTTGTTTGGGTTTAGTTTTTACAGCTTGTTTGGTGCTTGGAAGATTGTATCAACATTCTGACGATATTCACTGAAGTCCGTTGCATGGCAGCAACAGAGCAGACTGCACAGCATAACTAACCATGAATTTGTTAGTGACAATAACAAACACAGCTTCTCCAACAGTGAGCCCAAGGCAACAACTTTTCTGTGATGACACACATAACTAGGTGCCTGGTTGACTCAAGCTCAAGTGCAAGATTTTGTAAGTCTATCACCCAGACATGTGGCATACAGACCCATAGTACTGGAACTTACCCAGGAACCAAACCTGCAACATATATAGTCCCTTACCTCTGGCTATTTCTGGAGAAGAATTACCAGGAACCAGTTCACTGTTTCTATTCATCATGCTACCTCTGTTAGTTCTTTTAAATGTTCCTCGAAAACCTTTCTCTTTTCTGAAACTGTTTTCTTCAGTCCCATTGCCCTGAGATAATGAGCATATGTATGTATAGGTGTGTGTGTGTGTGTGTGTGTGTGTGTGTGTGTGTGCGTGTGTGTGTGCTTTACCCATTATTGTTATGTTTGGGAGAGTAAGCCATGCCCTGGGACATAAGCGGGGATAGCTCAGTGGTTAGAGCATTTGACTCGTGATCAAAAGGTCCTGGGTTTGAGTTCCTGCAGGAGTGGTGGCAGAATCTTTTTCTCCGTGGTTGACTTCCTGTGCTGACTTTTATTTTGGTATCCATTCTACCCATGTGTTACTGCAGTAGCACATAAAAGATGCCAGTCATTCTGCCAAAAGTGCAGGTGGCAGGTTATAGTTAAACACACATGCACCCTACCTATGTGGCTTTGAATGAAGTGGACACTGTAAACTGGTGCTTGGTTGAATGGTGTACACAGAACTTGGCACCAGCCATGCAACAACCAGATAGCACTGCCAGTACACTGCTTCAATGGATTTAAAAAATATGTGCTATACAAAGGATACAGTCACTCATTCAGAATCTCATGTGGCATGAGCGCAGTGAGTCTTCTCACAAGCAGATAACTGCGCTATATAAAAGCGATCAATAATAATAATAATCTGGAGTGGTGCCCCTAAGGTATTCTGATGCCATCTTGGGCAGTTTAGTGCCAGCTGGGCCAGTTCTCCATCAGTTCCTGCTGCCATCCTGGCACTTTGCTGTATTCATCCTTGTACTTTTCTGTGGATAATGCCAGCAGTTATTACCCTTTCCCAATGAAATGCCCTGCTCAGGAACGTCAGGGAGACAGACCTTGTTTATTCTTTTTGGTTTTCTCTCCAGACACACCTCTTTTATTGTAGCTTGTAATTCTTCTGCCCACTTGTCTTTACTGTTTGTGTCATTGTGTATGTGTATTTGTGCTTAAGTCATTGTGTCTCTTACAGTGTGCATGTGTGAAAATTTACCGTCAGTACTTCTTTCTTCCCAACACATGCACTGTGAACAGGTATATTCTTGCATGGAATTTTTTGTTTTGTTTAGATGCACACTATAAACTACCATTCATTCATTCATACCAAGAGGGGCATCCTTTTGCCTGGATAACACAACAGGGTTCACCACCTGTTACCTTAGTAACGCAGGGTTCACAGCCTGGAGAGGTCACTTCAGATTAATTCCGACAGTGGCAGGGGACTGGGGACCAGGGACCATGCCCCAAAGCCCCCTCCCCCCCCCCCCCCCCCCACACACACGCTTTTTCCCCAGTGCATCTCGTGTTATTTTCGATTTGAATCCGAGAACGGAGAAGGCTACGTCGTTCTTATCATTTTTAACCCACTTATTCAGTTCTGCTTTCTTCTTATTGAGTTTCCAGCTTCAGAGTTTGATCAACATTTAAATGCTCTGACACTTGGGAGATGGAAGGGGAAGCATGGCAGGAAAATGACTCAACTGTGCAGAGTGTGAATTCCGTACTCTTCCGATATTGAGGGATGCCCACGGCTGACAAATTGAAATCGAAAGTAGCGGGTACCCAAGGGAGGTTATGCACCATCTGGCCAGTGGCACAGGCTAACCAAGTCTGCGGCAGAGTGCGCCAAGCGTATTATCGACCAAAAAATGAGCAGACGACAACATGGGCTGAGCGAGACATTTTCATAATGACATCCCGAATGGCAGCAAACTGGACGGAGAAATGCACTGGTGCTCCCATTCTAAAAAAAGTTGGTAAGCTAACTGTCATTTTTAGGTGATCGAGACCGTGCAGGGTGGATCGAAGGGGTCTGTAATCATTTCAAGTTGTTTTTTCACTCGATGTTTAGCTCCATGCAAACCAGACTGAATTTCAAGCCAAAAATATTGATTTTACGCGTCGGACTTGTACGGCCAACGAAGATCTATCTCAGTTAATGAGGGAGCTTATGATTGTGAAATATGTTATTCTGTGAATGGCACTTGATGACCTTTCTATAATCTTCAAAATGATCTAGTCGGTCGGGAAGTTTTTGGAACTGGAAGCAGGAAAGGCTAGACGAATGTTGTCTGGCACACAGAATAGTGGCTGATCAGTTCCAGGCATCTGATAAGAGCTGATTTAATACTATTTCAGTAAGAACTGAGCACTAATGAAAACATTACAGTAGTAAGGCATCGTGATAAACTGTAAGCGGTCGCTTGTTTATTTAAAATTATTTATTTATTTTATTATTATTATTGTAATATATCTAAGGAGGCATACATTCCTAGGACACTACAAACGCCATTTTGGGTCACAAATATCAGAATCAATGAAACAGGTTAATACCACTTGTACAATTATCTAGTGAATAAAGCCAAACGTTGCAACAAAAAGTGAGGTTTGTTACAGTCTGTAAAAGGTGTCATCAGTACATGATCAGTGTCAGCACCAGCTGAGGATGCTGCATGTTGTTGCATGGAAACTAGATCTAGGTCAACATCAAAGGAACTAGTGCAAGACACAAAAATATAAAACTAGCCCCTTTGCTGTGCACATATTTTGCCTTTATTCACTAGATATGCCCTTGTATGATTGATTCTGATGATATTTGTGACTCAGAATGGCATTAAATATTTCCCTGGAATTTTCAGCTGCTTTCTTGGATATTACCATTATTATTTCTTTGGTTTAATAATATGGTGTGTGTGTGTGTGTGTGTGTGTGTGTGTGTGTGTGTGTGTGTGTGTGTGCATAACCTGATGGTTGATTCTGATGATATTTGTGACTCAAAACGGCATTAAAAATGTCCCAGGAATTTCCAACTGCCTTCTTGGATATTACCATTATTGTTTCTTTGGTTTAATAATATGGTTGTGTGTGTGTGTGTGTGTGTGTGTGTGTGTGTGTGTGTGTGTGTGTGTGTGTGTGTGTGTAACCAAGTACATATTATAACCTTTGCCTGTCCATGATCATAAAATTATCAACTGCATAAAAGTGACATGCCCTGAAAATCCCACCTTTGCAGACCTCCTGAACTCACTACATTGATAACACCTGGAACAGATTTATACTGATCAACCCAAAACCATGCTCCTGCTTCATGTGGTGGTGTTGACCTTGACCTTGACCCTGGGGGTGAGAGGGCTGAAGGACATACCACTGACTCTGGGTGGGATCTTCCCAATGTCTGGCAGTTGGGCTGGAGGCATGGCCTGCAAGCCAGCAGTCAAACTGGCCCTGGACATGGTCAACAACCAGACTGATATTCTGCCCAACTACCGTCTGACCATGCAGTCTAACGACAGTCAGGTATGCTTTGTAAAGTAATTAAGTCAAAAATACCAGCTGGACACTGTCAGCTCAACACTGACATTCTCAGATTCTGCCCAACTAACAGCCACACTAGCTTAGCATAGTAGTTACAGCTGCTGAACATGATCAACCCAAATCACAAAATAGTCAGCATGGACTATTCATGAGATAGGTCATAACAGGTCACAAAATCAAAATTGAGGTTGGATTCTGTGTTGACATGGGGTTATTCTTAGTGAGCTAGGTCAAGGCATGTCACAGGATTGAAATCAAGGTTGGATTGTTATTTTTGCATAATCCAACCTCACTTCTGATCTCACGACTCTCCATGACATCATAATAATAGTTTGTTAAGAATAACCCAATGTCAATACAAAATTCAACCTCACTTTCAGTTTCGGTCACCTTCATGACCACTTGATGCATATTCTTAAGAATAGTCCATCATCATAGAAATTATGGAAACATTTTAAGTTTTCAGAGTCCGTCTTAGTGGACCAGATCTTGTGACCAGTGCAAGGTGTTATTGTTGTGTGTGCTGGGTGCTCAGATCAGTGTGTGGTTATATATTAACAGTGTGTTGTAGTGTATGCCAGGTATTCAGGCCAAGGTGTTGTGTTAACAGTGTGTTTATGTGTATGCCTGGTGATGGGACCTGGGTGCCATGTCAACTTTGTAGTGTAAACTAGGTGCTCAGATCAAGGTGCTATGTTAACTGCATGTTGAAGTGTATGCCAGGTGTTCAGACCCAAGGTATTGTATTAACTTTTTATTGTGTGTGCCAGGTGTTCAGACCAGGAAGATGTGTTGACTGTGTTATATATAATGCCAGGTATTAGGACCTAGGTGCTGTGTTAGCTATGTCATGTGTTAATGGTGCGCTTCAGTGTATGCATGTTTACTGTCTGATGCAGTGTATGTGTGTTGCAGTTTATGTGTGTTAACCGGGTGTTGCAGTACATATGTGTAAATTGTGTTGCAGTGTGTGTTAACTGTGCGTGTCTTGTGTGTTACACTGTGTGTGTTAAGTGTGTATTGTAGTGTGTATTCTGTGTGTTAACTGTGTGTTGCACTGTGCGTGTTAACTCTGTGTGTGTGTGTGTGTGTGTGTGTGTGTGTGTGTGTGTGTGTGTGTGTGTGTTAACTGTGTGTTGTAGTGTGTGTTAACTGTGTGTTGCAGTGTGTGTTAACTGTGTGTTGCAGTGTATGCCTGGACTGGGCACCAAGGTGCTGTATCAGCTGCTCTACGACAAGCCCACCAAGATCATGGTGCTGACAGGCTGCTCTAGCGTCTCCACATTTGTGGCTCAGGCTGCAAACATGTGGAATTTGATTGTGGTCAGTTGTGTGTGTGTATGTGTGTGAATGTGTGTGTATGCCTGCATGCGTGTGTGTGCCACTTACGCATGTGTGTGTCTGTCTGTAACATCATATCATCCTTATGCTCATCTATCATTGCATACAAACTTTTTTCTTCAAAGATTCAGGTGAGTTACAATCATTTGAATCAAGAAAATGATAATGGTGATGAAATACTCATTAGATCACAACGTACTTGTTGTTTTATCTCCTTTTAAAAATAACTTCGAGTATGACCTAGCTGGAAGGCTTGTAGTGGTCAGTGAAGCTGACCCCATTTTCCTAAAGAGATTATGCTTAGGTTTATTATATCAAACCTGGTGAATTTCAGCTTGCATATGGAGCCAGTTCACCGGCCTTGTCAAACCGTGAACGGTTCCCCATGTTCTTCCGCACTCACCCATCAGGAACCCTACACAACCCAACCCGCATCAAGATCTTCCAGCGCTTCCACTGGAACAGGATTGCCACCATACAGGAGACACAGGAAACATTCACCTCGGTCAGTTTGGGGTGGAGGGGAGTGATCTCTTTCTCTCTGTCTTTCTGATTCTCTGTCTCTGCCTGTCTGTCTCTCACTCTCTCTGGTGTGTGTGTGTGTGTGCACATGTGTGCAAGCATGCTTTTGTATCTGAAACTGGGCACATACAAAAATCATTGCAGGCTTTCATTCTAATAGTCTTTCTTTAATCCAAATAAAGGCTGTTCACTTTGTTCTCTGTTGTAGAGTATGGTACAGTTAAGCCAGTTTTGTCACAATTCAAATACTTTCAGATTTACAGATGCTTATTTGTTCCTTCTATTTTTGGTACTGTGTTTTCCTTTTTGTCTAATTGTCCATTTCAGACAAATGAAGATCTGGAGAAATGAGTGAAAGAAACATGAATATTGGTTAAAACTGGAATGAATATCACTGTTGGTTAATGGAAAGAAAATCTGAAACAGAGCTAACCACTACTAAGTGCTAGCTTTCTGAAACAATATTCAAATGCACAAAAGGGTAAATAGAATGCAGCTTTTAACAGGACAGGTTGCTTGAAAATGCAGTTTACCCCCCCCCCCCCCCCCCCAGTGCACATCTTTTGTTGTCGTTTTTTGGTCCTATGAAAATCAGCATTCTTTTTTTTACCTTTTATGTAGTGACTGGTTAAAATGGGACTAGATTACTTGCAGCTAAGTGAAGATCTGGAGACAGACATGAAAGAATTCAGGAATTGTTATATAATTCATTCACTGTTGGTTAAAATGTGCATTTGCTTACAAACTGCAGAAGATCAAGGAGAGTGTGTCAAAGAAGCAGGAACAGATACCACTGTCAATTATAACATGTACATCTGCTTGGAGATAATTTAACGTTTGAAGAAGCAGCCATTAAAAGCAAGAATGGACACTGCCATTTTTTGATATGCACATTTACTTGCAGACAGTTAAGCATATGAAGAATCAGCCATAAAAAAAAAGTAGTAGGAAAGGATAGGTCACTGTTCATTAAACGTGTACAGTAACATTTGCTCTGCAGGCACTTGAACATCTGAAGAAACAGACATGAAAGAAGCGGGAATAGATAGGTCACTGTTCATTAAGCAATTACAGTAACACTTGCACAGTTGCACACAATTGCTGGTAATGGTCCACTCTGTGGCCAGTGATCATTAATGGAAGAAGAAGAAGAATTGAAGAAGTAGACATGAAAGAAGCAGGAATGGATAGGTCACTGTTCATTAACATGTACATTTACTTGCAGGCAGTTGAAGATCAGGAGAGTGCGTGTGAAAGAAGCAGGAATAGACACTGCTGTTTGGTTAATACAGTTAATGTGCTTGCACTAGTTGCAGATAACTGAACTCAAGAAAACGCAGCCATAAAAGAAGCAAGAGTGCACATTGCTGTTTCTTAAACATGTACCTTTACTTGCAGACAATTGAAGATCTCGAGAAGCGTGTGAAGGAAGCAGGAATTGATATTGCTGTACGCCAGAGCTTCCTGACTGATCCCACAAATGCTGTGAGAAACCTAAAGGTAAGGTGTCATGTGTAGTGGACCTTGCAGCTTGTGTACTGGCACCAGGTCTTGTGTAGTGGACTGTGGGTCTTGTGTATTGGGACTTGTGTTGTGGAGTGGACAGTGTGTCTTGTATAGTGGGACCCTGTGTTGTGTAGCAGGACCTATTGTTGTGTAGTGGGACTATGTGTTGAGTAGTGGAACCTAGTGTTGTGTAGTGGGACCTAGTGTTGTGTAGACTTTGTGTTGTGTAGTGGGACCTTGTGTTGTGTAGTGGGACTTGTGTCTTGATTAGAGGGACCTTGTGTTTAGTAGGATCTTGTGTTTTTTAGTGGGACCTTTTGTCTTGTGTAGTTGGACCTAGTGTTGTGTGGTGGGACCTTTTGTGTAGTGGGACCTTGTGTTGTGTAGTGGGACTTGTGTCTTGTGTAGTGGGACCTTGTCTCTTGTGTAGTGGGACCTTGTTTTGTGTAGTGGGACTTTGTGTCTTGTGTAGTGGGACCCTGGGTCTTGTATAGTGGGACCTAGTGTTGTGTGGTGGGGACCTTGTGTCTTGTGTGATGGGACCTTGTGTCTTGTGTAGTGGGACTTTGTGGTGTGTAGTGGGACCCTGTGTCTTGTAAAGCAGGACCTAGGGTTGTGTAGTGGGACCTTGTGTCTTGTGTAGAGGCACCTTGTCTTGCGTAGTGGCACCTTGTGTCTTGCGTAGTGGCACCTTGTGTCTTGTGTAGTGGCACTGTGCGTCTTGTGTAAGTGGTACCTTATGTTTTGTATTTGAGTGATAGGATCAAGGGACGTCATACTCAAAGCACAGCCAGGACTGCTCTCATAACAAAATATACAGTGGAGAAAAAGCAAAAAGAACTGATACTGAATTATGCCAAAACACCATCAAGATTTTCAATGCAAATTGCAAAGGACGCAGCTCTCTGAGCAAAGGACACAGCTCTCTGAGCAAAGGACACAGCTCTATCTGTAACAGAGGACTGTTTGTGAACCACAGAAAAAGCAAAAACAGTGCACTCTGATTGTTTTTTACAGAGGCAAGACGCCAGGATCATCGTGGGTGTGTTCTATGAAGACATGGCCCGCCGAGTGTTTTGCCAGGTGAGTCTGTTCTTTTAGCAGCCGCTTACTTCCAGGGTGATACTGATAGTAGGTATGACTGAATTTGGGAGACTGCCTTTCTGTTTACCTAGTTCTGCTTCTTCCTGTACATTGTTGTTTATTTCACATCTGTCAGATGATTTTCTGTCCATTGTGTTACCCCCAGGCATACAAAGAGAAGCTGTATGGCAAGAAGTATGTGTGGTTGATCATCGGCTGGTACCCAGACAACTGGTACAAGGTGGATGACGACCGTCACAACTGCACAGCTCAGCAGCTGGAAGAAGCACTGGAGGGTCACCTGACCACAGAGGCAGTCATCCTGCATCAGGAGCCCACCATGACTGATGTTGGCATGGTGAGATAATGTGTGTGTGTGTGTGTGTGGAGGGGGGGGTAATCATGCTGCACCAGGAGCCGACCCTGACTGATGTTGGCATGGTGAGATAATGTGTGTGTGTGTGTGGGGGTGGGTGGGGGGGGGGAGGTCCTGCATCAGGAGCCCACCATGACTGATGTTGGCATGGTGAGATGTGTGAGTGTGTGTGTGTTTGGGGGGAGGGGGGGGTCATCCTGCATCAGAACCTACTATGACTGACATTGGCATGATGAGGTAAATCGTTCTGCATCACAAACAATCCACATTGTCTGGTGTGTGTATGTGTGTGTGAGAGAGAGGGGGTGGCATGGGGGGAGGGCATTCATACCCCTTAACTTTAATTTAGTATGGATTCATGCCCTTTCAGCAGTTTTGTTACATGATTTCAAGTTAAAATAAGTGGTACCCCCCCCCCCCCCCCCCACCCCAGGCTTGTATGTGATGTGCAGCTTTGAGTGGAACCCATAGAACAACCACCCCTAATGAGAAACCACCCTTCATAGAGACTTTGCTGCTTTGTTACATAAGTCAACTCCTCACCAAAGGCCACCTTTCAGACCATTACACAAATTTATGGTTTCATGGTATTTGTCTCTCTTTGTGGGCTTTTAGTGTACTTTGTAGACATCATTCCTATGTGTGTTGACTGATGTTGCAGACTGCTGACAAGTTTACAGAGCTTCTGAACGCAGAACTGAAGACAAAGGATCCGAGCCTGATCACAGGGTATCCTGAAGCCCCCCTGGCTTACGACGCTGTTTGGGCCCTGGCCTTTGCCCTCAATAAAACTGTTATTCGGTCAGCAACATTTCAATCCCCTTGACCAAAACCACCCTCATTGTATGAGATCATCCCCTGACCAAAGCCACCCTCATTGTGTGAAATCATCCCCTGGCCAAAGCCACCCTCATTGTGTGAGGTCATCCCAGACCAAAACCACCCTCATTGTATGAGATCATCCCCTAACCTAAACCACCCTCATTGTATGAGATCATCCCCGACCAAAACCACCTTCATTGTATGCGATCATCCCCTGACCAAAACCACCCTCATCGTATGACTATGAGATCATCCCCTGACCTAAGCCACCCTCATTGTATGAGATCATCCCCTGACCAAAGCCACCCTCACTGTTATGAGATCATCCCCTGACCAAAGCCACCCTCATTGTATGAGTCATCCCTTGACCAAAGCCACCTTCACTGTATGAGATCATCCCCTGACCAAAGCTGCCCTTATTGTATGAGATCACCCCTGACCAAAACCACCCTCATTGTATGAGATCATCCCCTGCCAAAAGCCACCCTCACTGTGTGAGATCATCCCAGACCAAAGCCACCCTCACTGTGTGAGATCATCCCCTGATCAAAACCACCCTCATTGTATGAGATCATCCCCTGACCAAAGGCCCCCTCATTGTACGAGATCATCCCTTCATCTAAACCACCCTTATTGTATGAGATCATCCCCTGACCAAAGCCACCCTCATTGTATGAGATCATCCCCTGACCAAAGCCACCCTCATTGTATGAGATCATCCGCTGACCAAAGCCACCCTCATTGTCACAGGTGAACCCTGTTCAAAAGTTGCCCACATTCTGTGAGACCACACCCTGACCAAAAGCTGCCATAACTGTATGAGGTGATTCCCAGAGCTAAAGCCACCTTCATTGTATGAGACAACCCCCTGACCAAATTTGCTATCATCGTCTCATACAACCCCCTGACCAAATCCGCCCCCATTGTATGAGGTGAACTCCTGACCAAATCTGCCCTCACTGTATGAGACAAACGCCATGACTAAATCTGCCCTCACTTTATGAGACAACCCCCTGATCAAATCTTCCCTCACTGTATGAGACAACCCCCATACCAACTCAGTCCTCACTGTATGAGACAACCCCCATACCAAATCTGCCCTCACTGTATGAGACAACCCCCTGACCAAATCTCCCTCACTGTATGAGACAACCCCTTGACCAAATCTGCCCTCATTGTGAGGTAAACCCTGGTGTAGCCGCATAAGCATCATCCATCCATCCATCCATTGTGTTGATCTCTTTGTGTATGTCCAGCCTGGCAGAGAAGGGTATGCGCCTGGAAGACTTTGACTACTATAACGAAGACATTGCCCAGGAAATCTACTCTGCAATGAACTCAACCAAGTTCCTGGGGATCTCGGTAAGTTTCCTCCCATGGGGCTACGTGCATTAGGATGAAAGAGCAGTGGCTGAAGTGTAACACCAACAGTATGCCTGCTTGATCTTATGGCCCTTTTGCAGAAGACATTTGCTCTTTTTGGCAGAAGCTGAAATTTTGTTTGTTTTCAGCTACTTAGTCACCTGCCAGCTTCCTCATCCCCCTCACCAGATCACTTTTTCCACAGTCCCTCCTACACCCCTCTCCTCGCAGTTCCCTTTCCACACTGACCCCACCCCCTACCCCGTCTCCATCATCTTCACCAAACACATTGAGCATATGTGACTGTCTATATGGAATTAAACTATGTCTATATGGAATTAAACTATGCTATACCAGTTGACATGGAAATTGCTTGAATTTCACTTAGATTTGAGAAGAAAAATGTGAAAGATTTTTTATTTTTTTTACTAATTGGAATATATGCTACTTGCTAGGGATAATGCATTAGAACCTAAATATTTTTCGCCTGTATGAGGCACAAAACGCCTACAAATTTAATTCTTTTGTGCATTTGTAATATCTGCCTTCACATTGTGTGTGTTCCAGGGAAATGTGGCATTCTCATCACAAGGAGACAGAATTGCCTCAACCCAGATAGAACAAATGAGAAGTGAGCACAACTTTGTGTTAGGTTGCTTTGGGTTCAGCATCAGTGCTGTAAAATCTGTTGTGGTCGAGTGAGGCTTCTCACTGAAATAGTGCATTGGGGACTGCCTTGATGTGGTATATGAGCCTTTCATGTTGCTTCAGTTCTGTAGAATATGTCATGATGGTGTGTTAGGCTCCATGCCACATTTACACAGTAACATCTGCCGTGAGGGTTTATGAACCTTTATGTTGCATCAGCACCATAGAATATGTCATGACAGAGTGCTGTGTGTTAAGATACATGCATATATCTGCTATGATGGTGTGTTACTGTTAGGCTTCATACTAAATTGGCACAGTAACATCTGCCATGATTGTGTGTTACTGTTAGGCTTTGTGCCACATTGGCACAGTGAAATCTACTGTTATAATGTGTTTCACATTTGCTCAGTAACATCTGCCATGATGGTATATGAGCCACCATGCCACATCAATGCTGCAGATAGAATCTGCAACACTGATGTATGAGGCTTGATGATACATCATTACTACAGATAGAACATGCCATGATGATGCAGTAGTCTCCATACCACATCACTTTCGCAGAATCTGCCATGGCCCCATATGAGGCTTCATGCCACACCAGTCCAGTAGAATCTGCCATAACAATGTAGGGGATTTCATGCTACACCAATACTGTAGAATCTGTTAGGACCATTTATGAGGCATCATGTACGAGGCTTCATGCAACACAAGTACTGTAGAATCTGCCATAACCATTTATGAGGCTTCATGCCACACCAGTACTCCATGTACAGTGTTTCATGCCACACCAGTACTGTAGAATCAACCATGACCATGTACAAATACAAGGCTTCATGCCACACAGGTACTCCATGTACAAGGCCTTGTGCCACACCAGTACAGTAGAATCTACCATGACCATACACAAGGCTTCATGCCACACCAGTATTGTAGACTCTACCATAACCATGCACAGGGCTTCATGCCACACAAGTACTCCACGTACAAGGCTTCATGCCACACCAGTACTGTAGAATCTGCCATAACCATGTACAAGGCTTCATGCTACACCAGTACTGTATAATATACCATGACCATGTGCAAGGCTTCATGCCACATCAGTACTCCATGTACAACTACAAGGCTTCACGCCACACCAGTACTCCATATACAAGTCTTTACGCCACACTAGTACTGTAATAATAATAATATACTCTTTTGTATGCTATTTCTCCAGATTGTCCATTACAAAGCAAAGAACCAAAACACAGTCAAAATAAACTTCTGCATTCTGCCATGATTTGTGTGAGGCTTTATACTACATAGGTCCAGCCAAATCCACCATGACTGTATATTAAATCTTGGTGGCTTAATACATCTTGTTGTCACTGTGCGCTGCAGATGGTACCTACTACAAGCTGGGTTTCTATGACTACGTGGCTGACAATTTGACATGGTTTGGAACAGACAAGTGGATTGGTGAGATCTTAATTTTGCCAGTGTCTAGTTATCTTGTGCTTTTCATTCTTTCCTTCTTCATCCTGGTGTAACCTACATGGTTAAATGAGCATTAAGAACCAGTTACAATCCAAGAACCAGTTACAATCCTTCTGCTCATCATTTTCCTCATCTGTTTTTATGGGCAGAGATGATGGATATGTGTGGTGGTGGTTAGGGGGGTAAATTTGGTTAGTAGCCAGTGTGTTGACATGAGTGTTTTTTGTTGTTGTTATTAACAAAATATGCCCCCCCCCCCCCCCCCCCTCCTCTAACCATACTCTGATGATAAAACACTTGCATGTGGTGTCCTGGATGGTTCATCCTGCGTTACAATGGTTACAGGGGATAAGCCTCCTGTAACAAAGCCGTGAACTACACCCAGCAATAATAAAACAAAAACAAACTTTCGAACAACAAAGCTAACTCAAACACGAGAGTCTAGTTTTTCTTCCTGGTTTGCTATTTCGTTTCTTCTAACAATAGTAACATAAAATCAACAATTCACAATTTCAATTCAAAGTTCTTCCTGCATAAATTCAACAAACAAAGAAAATCAAAAAGTAAGACAATTCAGAATAACCCCTATCCTATCTCAAGTCTAAGCTGAGCTTGCGCTCCCGCTTTCACTAAGTACTGCTATCAGTCCATAGCTTCAGTTCTATATGCTGAGCCTACCCTGTTTCCTTCCCCTCTGAAATCCAGAGGTTATATATATACGATAATACCGTATCGTTCATCCTGTTCATTCCCTATCACGATCGAATCGATCAAAGCAGATCATATTGTCAAATGTCAACACACAAATGAGGGCCCACGGCAGATGCTGGTCACCATTGTCCTGTGACTGACCTGTCATCTGTCAGTCCCCGACAGCAGATGCCGAATGGCATGGGGCGGCCGGGTTACAAAACTCTCATCACAATCTTATAAATCAAAACAGATTCTGTCAAATGTTAATTAACAAAGAAACTCGTGGCAGATGTTGGCCGCCGCTGCCCCCCCTTCATTTGTCAATTGCTGACAGTGGACACTTGGGGCAGCGCATCACAGCGTCATACCATTACCTGTAGATCATGCACCCCCCTCCCCAGAGCAATGTCAAAAAGGGGTGACCAGTAGTCTCATGACTTACTTCCCCTTGCCATCACTAACTGACACTGTGTCATCTTTGACGGGCCTCACTTAGTAAGTTAGTTGCTTATTTGACCATCCTCCAAAAAGAAGTCAGCCGATAAATATATATACACAACAATATAGGGAGGGAGGGGGGCCAGATGCCATTGTGTTACACTCCACCCAACCATACCCTAATGATGAAACACCTGCATGTGGTGTCCTGGGTGGTTCATTCTGTTACAATGGTTAAGGGGGAAAGCCTCCACTGAACCATACCCTGATGATGAAACACTTCGATGTGGTGTCCTGGGTGGTTCAATGTGTGTTGCAATGGTTACAGGGGGAAAACCTCCACCTGACCATACCCGGGTGAAGAAACATCTGCGAGTGGTGTCCCCTATGCTCTACTTCACCATGTGTGCTCTGGCCATCATCGGCATCATTGCTGGCATTGCTTGCCTCATCTTCAACTACCGCAACCGACAGCGCAGGTTGGTTTGCAGCTGAACTGTCACTTTGAATAACAGGAGAGATTTGCCTCTTCTCTCTTTCTGTCTCTTTCTCTGGCTATGTCTCTATCTGTCTGTCTCTGTTGTGTGTGAGTGTGTGTGTGTGTATGTTCTCTCTCTCCCTCACTGTGCATCGTCGTCATCTCTGTCTGCCTCTTCAGCGTTTACAAGGTTTGCACTACGCACAGCAGCACTCAAAACATTTGCTGTCACCATTTGACGAGCTTCCCCCACCTTCCTTGAAAGACGACTGTACGTGCGGTTCGCCATGCCAGGAATGTTCATGATGGCAGAAAATTTATTCATTGCTGCTTGCCCACACCCATGCTCGTTGAAACAGAGGATCATGGAGTTGTTGACTGAAAATCCTACGGTGACATCATCCCTGCCATCCTGACGTCCACATGAAAACTTCACTCGTCTGAAGGTACATTCCTGGGGATAAACAAATGACCAGTGGTAAAAAAAATAGCCCCTTAACAAAAAACAAAATAAACATCACAACAAAAGCAGAGGAATCAGTTACTTTACTACAATACTAGAAATCTGTACATTTTGTGACATAAGTACTTTGGAAAATGTTTGTTCTCCACTAAATATGAATCAGTTAGACTTAGAGCTGACTGATGCATGGTACAGAATTTATACTGTGCACACAAAACAAAAACTGAAAAAGTGAAATAAAAAAGAATAAAAACATACAGAAGCAAGTATGTTCCAGAGAGGAGAAGAAAGGCTTAGAAACGTATTGCGATTATTTACATACCTGGCATACAAGTCTGATCTGACTGGAATAACCCATCTTCTCGCCAAAAGACACATCCAAACTCCCAACTGCACCACAGGCAACATCAGTTAATAGGGACTGCAAACTTGGCAACTCCACGAAACAGCGCTTTTGTTCTGTCAGTGGCATCGTTTGTTGGTCCTAAATGCCCCCTCCTTCTATCAATTTTTTTTCTTGCCATGCAAGGGTCGTTTGTCTTTTCTGCTGGTGCTTGTTGATTTCCCGACCTAAGAATTTCTGCATCGCCACTGTTTGTGAGTGTGGCTGTTTCGCTTTCGCCGAGCTGTGAACACGCCAAACTTTCGTCCGCTGTTTTCTTCTTCCAACGAGATTCGGCTGCTTTTCGGCAGTGTGCTTTGCGTGACCTCTTCCCTCCACCAAGTGGTGTTCGTTTATGACTGGAAATTGGTGATTTTGTAGCTGATTTCTCCATAATATGAAAGTGCAGTCGAGTCGAAAGCAAACTTTTCTCAATTCGTATCCCGCAGGAAGTGCGCGTTGTTGGTCACGTGAGCACTTTGAGCCAACCGCAACTGTTCGTTTCAAGCGTAAGTGACGTCAACTTCCTTATAAGGAAGTTTCCGTAGATTTTTTTCTCTCTGTGGAATGATCACATCTCGCTGGCTCAAAATGGAATTTCCACGCACACAGTCACGAAGCCTTCCGTGTATAACACGGCGGGGTACTGTGTGTGGAAAATGCCGTAACCATGACCCAAACAAATGCTTTTTGAGCGGTTGAAGCAAAACAGAAGCAATATCACAATACTGGTTTCAAAATCACATTTATTTAGCATGAAAAACATATTTTATTCCAATTTAAAAAAAAAAAAATCACTCAAATCAGAAAGAAGTCACAATAGAGTGCGAATAGGGCAGATTATCAAAACTGACCATGGCATCCCAAAACACGATTTGGGCATTTGTGTGTGTGTGTGTGTGTGTGTGTGTGTGTGGTGTCTGACCTTAAACCACTAAGACTACTGCACTGAAAAAGCAGTCAGGTCCATATTTCTTCATACGGCTCATAACTCTCTGTGCCATACAGAAGACATAAGTAGCTCGGTACTGTAGAGTTCCTTGATGGTAGGGAGTCTGCAGTAGCGTGAAGAAAGGAAGGGAGAAAACCCGTGGTGCATTGCGGTGGTAGGCAAGGGAAGTCACCGTATCTGATTTGCATCCTTGCTTTTCTTGCAGCATATAAACACTCAAAAGACAACAATACAACACCCTCTTGCTTTAGTATTCTAAGACAATATGCCCACAAGTTAGACGTGTGCATTAAAGGGAATATATTTGAAAATTGCCTTTCTATGTCAAAATTAAACATTTTGTACTGTAAATATTTAGTTGCCACCGTTTTTAAAGCTAGAGACCTTTCAGTTGGGCTGAAACTTCACACAAAGATAGGTAAGATCATACTTTTAGGGATCACTTCAAAAGTATGTTCTGCCGAGACGTCAGGTAACACTGACAGGACCGTAACCCGCGAGGACGAGACGAAGCCTCCCCTTCTGAGCGCGAAGCGGGCACGGCTGACTGTTGGCTCTAGCGGTCGGCTTGTGTCATTGATGACCGTTCCTCTCCTCCCTTTGTGGGGAGCTGGAGGAAGGGGTGGCATTCTGAGCGGTTACGGTACAAAAACACTTTTTAAGCAATTGGCAGTCCATCTTCCCCCACCTATCAGCAAGATTTGCTGTCGTCTTTCTCAATAACGCAGATTAGGATCTCACAGATTAGGATCCCTCTGAAGACTTCTGTTTTAGTGTTTATGATGTGCTCTCTCACAAGCCAGAATATATACCCTACAATCCCTTATGTTCACCCATCAGCTTTAGCAAGCTTAGCCAGTGTTCATGTCTTTCTCTGTAATGCAAACTGGGATTTGACAGCTAACGTCCCTCTCAAGATTGCTATTTATGACATGCCCTCTCACAAGCCAGAACATATTGCCCACAATCCCCTAATATAACATTAGGTTGTAATAAAATCTCTGATGGCAAGACAACACTGAACTGACCAAGGGTGCTCTCTCTCTCACACACACACACACACACTCATACACACACTGCTCTTCATGATAACCTTAATATTGCCTAATTCATGAAATAGACAAATTACCTATGTATAACTTTAATAAAACATTCATGATTTATAACTCAGAATTTGAAGTTTTGGAAAACTCACAGTAAAATGTGTTTTTAAAATTCAGCAGCTATCCACACACACTCCTCTTTTGACAGGATCTTTTGTAGTTCACAAATGTTGTGGTGCACATAGTTCAATTGTGAAACAAAACGAAAACAAAACAGTCTGTAACAGCTGTTGACTTAAAATAAGTACATGTAGTTACTGGAGGGAAAGGTGGTATAAAATCACAAAGGAAATTGACAGCCATAAGAATGCAAACTACAGTAGCAACCCCCTCCCCCCCCCCCCCCCCCCCCTCCAACCCTCTCAGCATGAACTTTGCTTAAATCTGAACACAGAGTGGGAAGTGGGGATAGCTCTGTAGCAGAATGCTGGACTGGTCGTGGGTCTGAGTCCTCAAAGGAGCAGCAGGAGAATTTTCTTCTCCAGGGTCAGCTTTCTGTGCTGGCTCCTATTTCGGTATCCATTCTATGGCTCTTATTTCAGTATCTGTTCCACCTTGCACCTCCCTGTTACCATGTTACCACAGTGGCATGTAAAAGATCCCAGTCATTCTACTAAGCATGCAGGTGGCAGATTACATCTAAACACACCTACACCCTTCAAATGTGGCTTGGAAGGAATTGAAACTGTAAATTGGGACATGGTTGTATCGTGTACACACAAATTGTGCCGAGACAGCAGCAGTTTCATGCTGCACCAGCCAAGTAACAACCAAACAGCACTATAAGTACAGAAGCAGTTCTGTGGATATTCAAAAATGCACTATACAAAAGGCTATTATGCAGTCACTCATTCAGAATCACATGCATGCGACAAGAGCACAGTGAGTCTGCTGGAAAGCAGAAAATTGTCGCACCATGTAAAAGGGGTCACCTAATATTTTCAGATGCCTAGGTCGGTACATGGTCACATCATGTGTGCCACAATCTGCCAGGTATTATCTGGCAGTCATGCCAAATACAGTTTGACTGAAGAAAAGGAGCTGTCACAAATCTGAAACAGAATGAGGCCCAAAGCGGTCTGCAGAATCAACACATAAGAGAGTTAATTAGCATTTGAAATATGCCACACAAGTACAACAACAAAGACCTGAGTCACCTGTGGTTACTCTTACATGGCATGCATATAAATACAAGGTGCATACACTCCACCAGAGGTACATCCTCTGTTGATTCTGAAGAAGAGGAGAAGAAATGAAGTTCAAAAGTCTGGATGCCATAATTATGTTCATGGTGCCTGAATGTTTGTTAGGTGTGTGGCGTTTTCCCAGCCAAACATCAACGGTCTGACGGTGCTGGGCTGCATGCTGTGTCTCTCCTGTATCTTCCTGCTGGGGCTTGACGGCAAATTTGTCTCCCCTACTGTCTACCCCTATGTCTGCCAGGTAAGGTCATAGCTCTTTCTGTAAAGATTCATCCCAGTGTTTGCCAGGTAAGGTGATAGGTTTGTCTGTACATACCCCTATGTTTTCCAGGAAAGGTCACGGCTGTGTGCACCCATCCTTACGTTTGCCAAGTAAGGTTACAGCTGTGTCTGTGTCTACTCTATGTTTGCCAGTAAGGTTATAGCTGTGGCTGTATCTACCCTATGTTTGGGCCAGGTAAGGTCATAGCTGTTTGTGTCTGTAGCGTAAAGTCAGAGCTGTGCCCATCTATCCTTCTCTTCACCAGGTACAGTTATAGTTGTGTCCGTATCTACCCTATGTTTAGCATGTCTGTGTCTACCCCACTGTCTGTAAGGCAAGGTCACAGCTGTGTGTATCTATCCCTGTGTTTGCCAGGTAAGGTGACAGGTGTGTCTGTGTGTACCCTTTTGTTTGCTAGGCAAGGTCACAGCTGTATCTACCCCTAGGTTTGCCATGTAAAGTTATAGCTGTGTCTGTCTACACTATGTTTACCGGGTAAGATCATAGCTGTGTCTGTGTCAACCCCAGTGTCTGTGAGGTAAGGTCACAGCTGTGCCTATCGATCCCTATGTTTGCTGAGTAAGGTCATAGCTGCATCTGTATCTACCCTATGTTTGCCAGGTAGGGTCATAGCTGTGTCTGTGTTGACCCCTATGTCTGTAACAAAGGTCACAGCTGTGCATATCGATCCCTATGTTTGCTGCGTACGGTGATAGCTGTGTCTGCATCTACCCTATGTTTGCCAGGTAGGGTAATAGCTGTGTCTGTGTCTACCCCAATGTTTGCTGTTCTGTATGTACCCTTTGTTTGCTGGGTAAGGTCATTGCTGTGTCTGTGTCTACCCCTATGTCTACCAGGTAAAGCCATAGTTGTGTCTTTCTCAGTGTCTGCAGGTTATATTTACCAGGGAAAGCCATAGTTGTCTTTCTCAGCGTCTGCAGGTTATGTGTCAGAACCATGTTTCATACCATACAGGTGTGGTGTGTCATGCTGTGTTGTACTGTGAAGGTGTGATTGTAGTTATATGTTATGCTGTTCTTTTGCTGCACATTTGTGATTGTGTTTTGTGCTCTAAACAGGTGCTGGTGTGTGATGTGCTGTACATTTGTGATTGTGGTGGGTTTTATGCTGTACAGCTGTGGTCACCTGTCATTGTATTTTATGTTGTACATGTATAAATGTGTGTCACACTGGACAGGTGTGGTTGTGTCATGCTGTGTTTCATGTTGTTCAGGTGTGGTTGTGGGTCATGTTCAACAGATGTGATTGTGGTTGTGTCATGCTGTGTTTCATGTACAGGTGTGGTTGTGTCATGCTGTGTTTCATGTTGTACAGGTGTGGTTTGTCATGCTGTGTTTCATGTTGTACAGGCATGGTTGTGTCATGCTGAACAGATGTGACTGGTTGTGTCATACTGTGTGCTTTGATGTACAGGTGTGATTGTGGGTGGGTGTCATGTGTCATGCTGTTTGTGTGTGTACAGGTGCGAGCATGGGTCCTGTCAGTGGGCTTCACACTCAGTTTTGGCAGCATGTTCTCCAAGATCTGGACCGTGCACCAGTTGACCACCACCAGGAAGAAGGACCACAAGGTAACGCTGCCCTTGCTCTGCTCAGTACTTCTCCCCCCCCCCCCCCCCCCCCTCCGTTTTTGATCAGACTTCTAGGGATCACTTCAAAAGTATGATCTGCCACGATGTGAGGGAACACTGACAGGACAGTAACCAATAATGACAAGACAAAGCCTTTGCTTCTGAGCAGAGCTGATCATTGGCTTTCTACCCTATTTGCCCCCACCCCTCACTGCCCCCAATGTGTTCAGATCTTGGAGCTGTAGTGTAAGTCATTACCTCCTTCACGATGTTCAGATTTGTGAACTGTAACATAACCTTACATTATTCAGTGTGTTCATATCTAGGAGCTGTAGCATGACCATTCATCATTCAGATCATACAGATCTGGGAGCCATAACATAACCATACATCTTCCAGGGTGTTCAGATCCGGGAGCTGTAGTATAACCTTGCCCCTTCCTGGGTGTTCAGATTTGGGAGCTGTAGTATAACCTTGCCCCTTCCAGGGTGTTCAGATCTGGGAGCTGTAGCATAACCATGCCTCTTCCAGGGTGTTCAGATCTGGGAGCTGTAGCATAACCATGCCCCTTCCAGGGTGTTCAGATCTGGGAGCTGTAGCATAACCATGCCCCTTCCAGGGTGTTCAGATCTGGGAGCTGTAGCATAACCATGCCCCTTCCAGGGTGTTCAGATCTGGGAGCTGTAGCATAACTTTGCCAGGGTGTTCAGATCTGGGAGCTGTAGCATAACTTTGCCAGGGTGTTCAGATCTGGGAGCTGTAGCATAACTCTGCCAGTGTGTTCAGATCTGGGAGCTGTAGCATAACTTTGCCAGGGTGTTCAGATCTGGGAGCTGTAGTGTAACCTTGCCACTTCCAGGATGTTCAGATCTGGAGGCTATAGCATAACCTTATGTCTTCCAGAGTGTTCAGATCTGGGAGCTGTACACGGTGCTGACTGTGCTGCTGTTGCTGGATGTGGCTGTACTCATTGCCTGGCAAATCCTGGACCCACTCAAGCGTGACCTTGAAACGTTTGCCATGGAAGAGCCCACAGACACAGATGAAGACATTCAGCTGATGCCTCAGCTGGAGCACTGCATCTCCAACAACCTGTCTGTGTGGCTTGGTAAGTTTTCTGTGTTTTCTTTCACTGTTTAAGCAAAATATAATCCATGACTCAGTAGTGAGGGATAACTTCTTCTTGAGCTTTTTGCATGCATGTTTGGTTCATCAACCTTGATCCATTGTCAAGGCCACAGCAAAGTTTGAAAAAAATAGTTAAGTTTATGTATTGTAATTTTAGTTTGATTTTACTGAATATTTCCTCCACCTGTTACTTGATGAGGGTGTGTGTGTAGGGGGTGGGGTGGGGAGGGTAATTCTCTTTGAAAATAACATGTTACCTCATAGAATTTGACACAGTGCATATCATCATGTGTTAAAAAAATCCAGTTGTAAATACATATTTTTTTCTAATCTCCAGGGGTGCTGTTTGGCTACAAGGGGATTTTGCTGATCTTTGGCATCTTTCTTGCTTACGAAACACGCAGCGTCAAGCTGAAGCAGGTCAACGATTCCAGATTTGTGGGCATGAGCATTTACAATGTGGTGGTAAGTCTGCAGTTCTAGTCATAAGTTTCCTAACAGCTCTTTCACCAATAATGGGATGCTGCCATAACTATGTCTGTATGTTTGAAAAACGTGGCAGTAAGGAGGATAGATCTTCAAGGAGTAGTGGGAAAAACTGTGCAGTCTATGGTTGAGTCAGAAAAAATATATATATAACATTCTTCAAATGCAGAGCTTGAACCACAAGCCACTGATTAGGAGGGACTGTTCATGTGGAGTCCCTGAGGTGCTACACAATGCCAACACTAGATCTGAGAGGCAATGGTTAGTGGCACAGGACAGTTTTCATCCACCAAAACATTTGCATGAACACTTCTGTTTATCAGAAGTGCTACATGTGATCACAGCCAGTGTGGTATCAGGTACCTGTGGCTGCTGAAGCTTGCTATGACTGTGTGTGTTGATACCAAGTGTTTGTGGTTGCAGATGCTGTGTGTGATCACTGCATGTGAGACACCAAGTGGTTGCAGGTGCTGTGTGATCACAGCCTGCTTGATACCAAGTATTTGTGGTTGCCGGTGCTGTGTGTGACCACTGCCTGTGTGATACAAAGTGGTTGCAGGTGCTGTGTGTGATCACTGCATGTGTGATACCAAGTGTTTGTTGATGCAGGTGCTGTGTGTGATAGCAAGTGTTTGTGATTGCAGGTGCTGTGTGTGATCAGTGCCTGTGTAATAACACATGTTTGTGTAACTACTGGTTGCAGGTGCTGTGTGTGATCACTGCATGTGTGATAGCGAGTGTTTGTGGATGCAGGTGCTATGTGTGATCACTACTTGTGTGATACCAAGAGTTTGTGGTTGCAGGTACTGTGTGTGATCACTACTTGTGTGATAGCAAGTGTTTGCGGTTGCAGGTGCTATGTGTGATCACTGCATGTGTGATAGCAAGTGTTTGTGTTTGCAGGTGCTATGTGTGATTCCTACTTGTGTGATAGCAATGTTTGTGGTTGCAGGTGCTATATGTGATCACTACTTGTGTGATAGCAAGAGTTTGTGGTTGCAGGTGCTGTGTGTGATCACTGCCCCAATCAGTTTGATCATTGGTAATCAGCAGGATGCTACCTTTGCTTTTGTCTCTCTCGCCATCATCCTCTGTAGTTTCCTGTCAATGGGACTCATCTTCGTGCCAAAGGTCAGCAGCCTTTTGCCTTTGATTGGATCAGATATGTTTTTCTTTACTTTCTCTATTTTGGGTTTAGACTTCCACACACACACACTCACACACACACACACACACACACACACACACACACACACACACACACACACACACACACACACACACACACACACACACACACACACACACACACACACACAAAGGATCATTATAATGATGAGTGTTGTTCAATATGTATGACTATAGCCATGGCAAACACATTGGCTGTTCAGTCTGTCTGACTAGCCATTGAAAAAACATTGGCTGATCCATGTAGTCTTGTAGCCATGGCAGGTACATTGACATTTGCTTGGAGACTGTACAAAAGATCTTTCAAACTTTGCATTATTATTTCTGTTGCTCTTTACATGTGCACAGCATTTTTGATGACCTTGACTTGTGAACATCTGTATGAGTCATTTTGTGAACATATGTATGAGTCATTAACAGTTGTTCCTGGTCTCTCTTTTTTTTTCCTCTCTCTCTCTCTCTCTCTCTCTCTCTCTCTCTCTCTCTCTCTCTCTCTCTCTCTCTCTCTCTCTTTCATTCGTTGTTGGGTTTTTAATTTTTGTTCTGCTATTCTGGATTTTCTCCATATGTGTGAGTATTTTAGCTTTTTCTTCTTCTTTTATTTTTTTTGGGGGGGTGGGGGGGGGGGGGGGGGCAGTGGGGGGATGAAAATGACATGTCTATGAGATAATTAGCATGAGGCTGTATGTAAAAGTGACAGGCTGGCTGTAGAAACACCCACTGTGTTCATCTTCTCGCACTGTGTATTTTTGTTTCAGATGTTGGAGCTGGCCAAACAGCCACAGCGTGATGGTCAAGAAGTGCGGGGACTGACCGACTCCCTGGTCAGTCGGGAAGAAGAAGAGAGGCACCAGCGCATGGTCAGCGAGAATGAGCAACTCAAACGGCAGATTGCTGAGGTAAGTGATAGAAAGGTCCAGATGACAGTCTAAAATATGACAGTAAGACAGTGGAGGTGACAATTGGACTTGCGACAGTGAAACACTGGAGCTGACAACAACAACAATATGTAACACTGTTAACTGCCAGCATTCTGAAAGAAGATTAAAACACTCAAGAGGTTAAAAAGGACTGTTATTTTTATTAGGCAATACAAAAGACAGACAAATTTAGAGTGAAAACACCATAGATAATGCACACTAACAAAGGATGATAGAAATGAAATTCAGTCTACTTTGCTTTCGGTTGGTGGAGAGGTTTGGGGGGAGAGTGTATGATGATAGGAATAAAATTTGGTCTGCTTGGTCCTCAGTTGGCCTGGAAATTCTGGAGGAGACATTTTCTGCCCCAAAACATCTCCACAAACTGAAATCTAAGTAGAGCAAATTTAATTTCTGTCATCATTTGTTAGTGTATTATCTGTCTGTCTGACATTGAGACAGTAGGGTGACAAGCTGACACATGACACTGAGACAGTAGGATGACAAGCTGACATATGACACTGAGACAGTAGGATGACAAGCTGACACATGACACTGAGACAGTAGGATGACAAGCTGACACGTGACACAGAGACAGTAGGAAGACAAGCTGACACATGACACTGAGACAGTAGGATGACAAGCTGAGACATGACACAGAGACAGTAGGATGACAAGGTGACACATGACACTGAGACAAAAGGATGATAAGCTGACACATGACACTAAGATGACAAGCTGACACATGACACTGAGACAGTAGGCTGACAAGCTGACACATGACATTGAGACAGTAGGATGACAAGCTGACACATGACACTGAGACGATATGATGACAAGCTGAAATGTGATAGCGAGACAGAGGGGATGACAAAAAGAAATGTCACAGAGAAAATAACAAGCTGAAAGGACTCTCTTTTTTCTTTTCATTAAAACCTCTATGGTTGCCTTGTGCCAAATATTTTGCATGTGCCTGTTTTTTAGGGATGACTTTATTAGTTTAAATCAGAGAGGGAGGGGAAAAGATACTGGTTTTTAATGCCCAGCCAGCGATGTAGATTACTGGGAGTGATTCAGTAAAGTGTGTGATGTTCAGTACTTACCTGTGAGACTTGTAATTCCTTGAACATGTCCTTGAACATACAGATGGAAGACCGTGTCAAGGAGCTGAACAAACGCATACAGTTAAAGATGCAGCAGCAGAAAAACTCCACCCACAACGCCGAGACAGATAACCCACCACCTCCCAGCACCACCAACACAACCACCACCACCACTACGGCCACCATCACCACCACAGTTTCCACAACACCAAAGTCTGCTTCACCAAAGCAGGACGGCACAACTGTTCAGCCAGTCACAAGGTTCCAGCTGGATGATGGCATGGTTGCCACCGACAACAATTCTGACTCTGGGCTGGCCAGCTGGTCCATGACGAGAAGCCCCAAGGCCTCTGCCTCTGACTCTGAGCCATTTTGCTAAGCACGTCACTTCAAAGCCTTCATCCAGAGGTGACCATGTGCAGTTGGCAGGACGTTGAACTCCGAAACATAACCCCCCATCAAAGCTGGTCACCCAGCTGGTTGGCAGGCCAATGCGACTAATATTAATGTAACAATATAATAATAAAGGATGGTAGGAACAGTTGTAGCATCCCCACTCTGTGCATACCATACTGGGTTTGCACAAGAAGGCTAGAACCTGGTCGCTGATGCAGCTCAGGTAACTCAGCTCCACAAATGACTTGTGTTCATTTGTTGTCCAAACTTTTACTCTCTTGCTGGTCTGATCTGTTCAGGTACATGTCTGATTTTGTTTAACTGTTTGTCAACTTCAACTGTGTTGTTGTGTTGATGCGTTTATCTGCTGTGATGTTGTTATGCTGACCTGCTGTGGTGTTGTGTTGACCTAGTGCAATGTTGAGTGTGTTGACCTGCTGTGGTGGTGTTATGTTGACATAGTGCGATGTCGAATGTGTTGAACTGATGTGGCAGTGTTGTGTTGACCTGCTGTGGTGTTGTTGTGTTGACCTAGTGTGATGTTGAATATGTTGAACTGATGTGATGTACACAGAACAAAGACGCTGCAGATTGCGTTGTTCAGACTGTTCTCATTGTCTGAGGATGCTACAGGTTTCGTTCTCCTGTTTCTGTTCTGTCAACCTAATGATTTTGAAATCCACAAGGTTTTGACTCTTTTGATGTTAAAACTCCCAATGTCATTTTGTGTTCAGATGTCCCATTGCCATTTGATGTTTAGAAGTTCCTATACCACTTGATATTTCACCTTGAGGTGACCCTGTGTGATTTACAAGATGTTAAAATCCCAAAATTAGCTCACTTGATGTTTAAAAGTCCCAGTATCATTTGATATAGAATTCCCACTGACACTGATGTATGAAAGTCCCATTGCCATCTGGTGTCCAGAAGTTCTTTTGTTACTTGTTGTCCTAATGTCCAGAAGTCCCATCATCACTTGATGTCCTGATGTCCAGAAGTCCCATTTTCACCAGATGTTCAGAAGTCCCACTGTCATTTGAAGTTGTGATTGGGGATAGTTCAGTGGTTAGAGTGCCAGATTCATGACCAAAAGGTCGTGGGTTCTAGTCCCTGTAGGAGCGGCGGGAGAATTTTCTTCTCCTGGGTCAGCTTTCTGTGCTGACTCTTATTTTGGTATTTGTTCCACCCCTGTGTTACCACAGTAGCACATAAAAGATTCCAGTCATTCTGCCAAAAGTGCAGGTGGCAGGTTACAGCTAAACATGTATGCACCTTGAGTATGTGGCTTTGCATGAAGTAACATGGTGTATGGTTGTATGATGTACACAGAACATGCCAAGACAGCAGCAGTTTCACGTGGCACCAGCCACTGTAAGTACACCACTTTGGTGGATATTCAAAAACATGCTACAGAAAGCTAGTCACTCATGTAGAATCACATGCAAGTGCATGGAGACTGCTTGAGAGCAGAGAATAGTGCTATATAAAAGCAATCAACAAGAAGTTCAGAAATCCCATTGCCACTTGGTTGTCTGATGTCCAGAAGTCCATTTGTTCCTTGATGTCCAAATGTCCCATTGTCACTTGATGTCCTGATGTCCAGAAGTTCATTTGTCCCAAGATGTCCCATTGTCACTTGATGCCCTGATGTTCCACTATTACTTTATGCCATCTCAAGTCCCAGTGTTACGTCATGTCTAGTCATCCATTGCCCCTGAGTCGGATCTTGATGTATTGAAGTCCTGAGGCCTCTGGGTTGGACTTTGCAGCCCCAGCATCACAAAGGAGGATGCTGATGTGTCCAAGTCCCAAGGTTGCTGAGTAAAACTGATGCATTGAAGTCACAGCATTATTAAACTTTACTGTGTTTCATATACTGAGATCCCAGTGTCACTGAATAAGACTATTCACTGAGTAAGATTTTGTTTTACTGAGGTCCCATTGTCAATGTATAGGACTTTGAGGTACTCAAGTCCCATTGTCTCTCAGCAGGATAGTGTTTGGTGTTTCGATGCCTTGTGAATGAGGTATTGAAGCTTCAACTTTACTGAGTAGACGTACTGAAACTTCAGTCACTAATCAGGCATATCAAAGCCTCATTGCTCCTGTGCAGGATCATATTTAACATATGTACTGAAACTTCAGTTCCTGTCTGTGTTCAGTATGCTGAAGCCTCATTCACTGAGCAGGACTGTGTTTGATGTATTGAAGCCTCTGTGACTGAGTAAGACTGTGTTTGGTGTACTGAAGCTGCAATCACCAAGCAGGACTGTGTTTGATGTATTGAAGTCTCTGTGACTGAGTAGGACTGTGTTTGGTGTACGGAAGCCACAGTCACTGAGCAGGACTTTGTTTAATGTATTGAAGCCTCTGTGACTGAATAGGACTGTGTTTGGTGTACTGAAACCTCAGTCACTGAGCAGGACTGTGTTTAATGTATTGAAGCCTCTGTGACTGAATAGGACTGTGTTTGGTGTACTGAAGCCTCAGTCACTGAGCAGGACTGTGATATATATTGAAGCCTCAGTGTTACTGAGTAGGACTGTGTTTTTTGTATTGAAACCTCAGTTTCTGAGCAGGACTGTGATGTATTGAAGCTTCAGTGTTACTGAGTAGGACTGTGCTTGATGCACTAAAGTCTCAGTCACAGAGCAGGATTCTTTGCTAAGTGCCAAGTTACATGATTTCCAAATTTTCAATAGCAAAACACTGCTGTCTGTGTTTCTGTTTTATAAAAATACAGCAACACAAAAAATGTAGGGGTTTGCTCTTTGGCAAACCAAACACACATGTATGTCCATGCCCCTAAAGCATTTTCTTCTTTGAGTGTGTGGTTGTGATTATGTCTCTGGACAGCATTTTCTGTGAAATGTATTTGTGGTCTTGTACTTTTAATGATATGACTTTGTTTCCATGATGGTCAAGAGGGAGAGGATTGTCTGACGGTGTGTGCCTACAGGGGGCGAAATCAAACTCTGAGTGTTGTGAAGCATCTGTTTTGAGATTCACAAAATGTGGGAAATCCCCAGCATCTGTCAAATCAGTGCATGGGTTCATTGTCAGAGGTAGTGCGGTTTAAGCTGCTGATCAAAAGTTACTATTGTGGTGACATAGGTACGGTCTACAACTGTGCTTCAAGACAAAATAAAATATTTGATTGACAGGAGCACAGACTGCAACAGTACTTCAAGACACAATTTATAATCAGTTTCTAATGTTTTATGACAAGCCGTGACGGTATGATTGGTTTTTAATGTTTTATGACAAGCCAGGTCATATTAGGGTGAAACACAAGGATTTCATGCTGTTAATCAACTAAAAATGCAAGAATTAGAAAAGGCAGAATCCCAGGCAGCAGAAGAAGCATCTAAAGCTATATTCTAACATGCTACAGACTTCAAGAGATAGAATCTCTGACAGCTCTGGAATCTCAACAGAGGGGACTTTGATTTCTGTGCTCACAATACCTGGCCACAGAAGAGTGAATCATGAGCAGACTGTGATGTCTTAAGGACTAAGTACTTTGCCGATGATAGGATTGAATTGAGAGCAGTGTATTATGTGCTTGGGAGCTATGCTGTTTGCTGACTATAAGATTGAATTGAGAGCAATGTATTATGGACTGGGTAGCTTTGCTAACAACATGATTGAATTGAGAGCAATGTATTATGGACTGGATAGCTTTGCTGATAACAGGATTGAACTGAGAGCAATGTATATGGTAGCTTTGCTGACTATAAGATTGAATTGGGGAGCAATGTATTATTGACTGTGTAGCTTTGCTGATAACATGATTGAATTGAGAGCAATGTATTATGGACTGGGTAGCTTTGCTGTTTGTCAAATTTAATTGAGAGCAATGTATTATGGACTGGGTAGCTTTGCTGATTAGTGATACAGCGAACAATTTCAACATTTCTTATCGCCCTGATATAACCGCTCCGGTTGACTGGGCATTAAACACCAACTTTCTTACTTAGTCAACATTTCTTATTTCCTTATGATCTTGTCGATGACAATCATAATTTCATTTTAGTGTGAATTGCTTGCAGAAATCAGTGTCTACTTTTAATTGCAACATATTTATAGGTTGAAACCTGTAGTTTTCAGTAAAGCCAAAAAATTGTGGGTATTTTGGGCCAAATCAATGAGAGTTATGTCTTGATATTTGTGTTGTCTGTCTCTGCATTGTTTCCCCTCTGGCCATACAACATGTCCTTTTGTTAGGTAGTATAATATGTCTGTAGCTGTACACAGTGTCATTTTGTGATATAAGACTATTAGTATAGTATATCTATAGCTATATATTGTGTCCTTTTGGTAGTATAGTATATCTGGTGCTATATTGTGCCAATTTGATAGATAAATATAGTGTGTCTAACTATACATTGTGTCTTTTTGATGGACAGTATATTATTTTTGTAGTTATAAAGGATGCCATTTTATGGTAGACTACAATTTTAAGGTTCTGTTTGTTGAAATGCATGTTAATGTGTTTTTTGTTATGAGTTGTTTGTACAACGCAGTGAATTTTAACTCTGGTTAGAGAACAGAGCTTTATAAGTATAATTTATTTATACCTTGTGTCTTTTTTTATTTGATAATATATGTATAGCTATACGTTGATAATATATGTGTAGCTATACATTGATGATATATGTGTAGCTATACATTGTGCCATAATAAAAATTATAATACGATGTTTAGCTATACATTGTGCCATAATAAGAAAATTAATGGGATAAAGTTGACTGCTAGTGTTCTGAACCAAAAAAGGTTTTAATTTTTTTTGCTGATTTTAATAGTCCAACACAAAACATGCAAAACATTTGGGGTAAACCCCTTTTTCAAGCAACAGACTGACAGATAAATGATGATGATGAAAACTTAAAATGTCTACTTATTTTGTTTCAGTTATTGATACTGGAGGTTCTGGAAGTGTTGAAGAATGTTAGCATGAGGCTGATCTGTTGTTCAACACTTCCAGAACCTCCTGCACCAGTGACCTAAGCAGGACAGGTAGACAATTTTCATTGTTCATTTATTATTGTTTACCTCACAGTCTGTTAAAAAAAAAAATTTAAATTTGCACATATTTTGTGATGGCTTTTTAAAATCAGCATTCTTTTAAACATTTATGTGTTTGTGGATAGATCTGTAACCACTGCACCATTATGTTGGTATGGTATATCTATATGTACAATGTGCCCTTGTGTTAGAGAGCTGTGTATTTACCCTTTTCTTTACAGTGTTGCATTTCTAGCTGTATGTGGTGTTACTGGGTGGAAATGATGAAGCAAGGGGACGGAGGAAATTTGTGTCTTGTTATAACAGGGTGGAAATACTCATTTTTGAACAGGGAAGCATAGGAAAGGGATGTATTGATGATATATATATATAGAGAGAGAGAGAGAGAGAGAGAGTGAGATCTCCAGACTCATAAAAGGTTTAATAAAAACAATGATTTTAAAAGGACAACAAAAAACATGCACACATGTTCAGGGGAAACTCCTTCTTCAAGCAGAAGACAGATAAACAATGACAAGGGACAGTTTCTACTTATCCTGTTTCAGTTATTAGTGCTGGAGTGTGTTGAAAAACAGATATTTATCATCATTTATCTGGCAATCTATTGCTTAAAAAGGGGGTTTACCCTGAACATTTTTGCTCGTTTTGTGTTGCTTTATTAAAATCAGCATTCTTTTTAAGCTTTTATGTGTTGGGATCCAATTTTACAACACTAGTAGCAAACTTTTTTTTTCTTTTTTTGAATGGGGGTGTATTAAATTAATTAATGGCCTTTTGTTACCACAGCAGGGTAGTAGTAGTAGTTTGTTTGCTTTTATGGCCAATCAACCAGTATGGCTATATCAGGGTGACCACAGCAGGGAAGAGATGGTGAAAATGCGTTGTAAGCGGACAGGCAGATGTAGGGTGACTGACTCCTGGGTGCAGGCTATTGAAGCTAGGACACAGAAGAAGAAAAAACACTGACTTCAAGGCTGACTTGCTACTCTCTTTTTTTTCTTCTCTTTTTTCTTTTTTATATATGTTTTGGGGTTGTTGTTTTTTCGTTTTGTTTTTTTCTTCTTTTCTTGGTTGATAAGTGATTTCCTGCTTCAGACACAGGTAGGGTCTAAACCTGATGACAGAGTTCTGTTATGATTGCGGAATATGTCAGTAGGGCTTGTTTAAGGCAATGAAGTCAGAGGCTGTGCTTTTTGTTTTACTGGGGGAGGGCCTTCTGTCAGCGTTTTTTACGATGGCATTTACATGTATGGCTGTGATATTTTCCTTCTGTTTAATGATGCTTTTTACATTATCTGGATACTTTTGTGGTTTAATGATAAGAGTTTTTTTGTTTTCTTTTTTTTCTTTCTTTACAAGTTTACTTACTTTAAACTTTACTTTGGAGTACAAATAATTTGTCTCCACTATTTGTTTACTTACCATGTTGCAATTGTTTACAGTAGGCCTACAGTATCTATAAGCCAAGTTTTACAAGTAGCATTACACGTTTTCATCTTTCTGGTTACAACTTGCACCTTTTCAAGTAATTTGAATAAATCGCTGCTTCTGTATACATCTTTTGACAAAGCCAGTGATGTGTGTGTATGTGTCGGCCTCAGTCTGTCTGTCTGTGGGCGTTCGTCGTGTATGTGAGTAATTTTGTGAGTGATTGTGTGTGTGTGTGTGTGGACATTACGGTATCACAGTTACTTCCCATAGTTACTGAACAGTCTTTGCTACCACCTTTTTCAAAGCTCAGGAGCAGTGCCGCCCGCGAAAGTCAAGGTGCAGCCCTGGGCTCCCCGTCCCTAACAGTCAGCTTACGGTCTCTGCGGACGTAAAACAACATTAAACAACAACGGATAACGGATACCAATTTTTTTTTTTTTTTTTAAATCTATATTTTTTTTTATTATTATTATGGAACCATCCAATGCCAGTGGTCATTAAACCGCCCTCCGCGATCGGCTGGGGACTGCATGGGTAAATACACGCGAAAAACTGACAAAATTCACAACCATAAAAAGATATGCAGGAGGAGGGAGTTGGGGGGGGGGGGGCAGCTGATTGGATACACTTCCAGTCACGTATTGCTCGCGGCTACATCATACCCTCACGCGCGCGCATACCGTCGTTTGACTGACACAATACACCTCAGTAACGGCCGGCGCGCGGCCGTGACGATTCGAGACGTGACTGGGGGGAGGGGGGGGGGGGGGAGGGGGAGAGAGAAAAAATTGGGGGGAGGGGAGGGAAGCGAGGCGGGGCAGGGGCAAAAAATACAAAAATTGTAATCACTTGTGGTGTTTTTGTAGAGGCCCGGAAAATTGATGACGGCCGGATGTCGGAAAGGAAAGCCAAATTCCGAGCCGCCGTCGCAATAACTGAGACTGAGAAAGCTTGAGCGTTGGCCAAAGATTTTAGTCAGTTTCAGTCAACTAAAAAACATCATTTGTTTAATTCCTTTAACGTATTTTGGGAACTAAACACATTCAATATATGAGGGATTAAATTTGATAAGAGATTAGATGACCGTTTCTCTCTAGTCCAGTTCAGCGACTACTCCCCGCGACTACTACCGTGATCATTATAGAGCCGGGTGGCTTTTCGTATGCTGTGTTTTTACCATTGTCGCTTTGGTTTTGATCGTTTGTTTCTTGCTTGCCGGGTTTGCACACACATGGCCTACACATGGCACCGCCGTGGCGGCACTGACTGAGACACACACAATGACACACAGGCGCGCGCACGTGACACTGACTCGGTCAGTCAGTCACACACACACCGCCGTACTGTGACTGAGACTGACACACATACGAAACTGACTTTGAAGTGTTACCGGAAGTGTGGTTGGTTATCACTGAATGATTAATTAGCAGACCCGCGAGTGATTTCGTTGTGTTCAGTCTGTTCTCGTGCAATTTCAATCAGTTTTAAGTTCAATGCTGTCCGTCCGCAGAGACCATAAGGACTATTAGCCTGGCGGACGGGGCAGCCGGCTCAGTCAGTCAGGACGGCCACCCGGTTCGGCTATCCGGCACACAGAGCTCCTGCATGGGCTCTGTATATATTTTGTTGACCTATTTGCTGTTGTTTCAAGTTGTGCGCTCAGTCAGTTCAGGCGCATGTTTGACTTGTTTAACGCCGATAGTGTCTCCGCCGCGGCGGAGTTGCCGCATGAATCGAGTCTGGCGGCGGGGACCACTGAAAACAGTCCCGGAGTTGGTTGAAGTGTTGCTTTACGTCCGGCAGAGAAAATAGGTTTATCGGGGGCGGGAACCCAGGACGTCTGCCTCGACTTTCACAGCTCTCTGAGAGAGCCCAGACTGAAGTGGGGCCACAAGTAGTGGCCGAGTCAGTGTCACCTAACCTGACCCGCCGCCTGAAAGTGACGGCTGACTCACCCGCGTCGTCGGCTGCGCGCGCGGCACGGACTGTCTCATTCCTGCACTGATTTGGCAGCGATGAGAACCACTGATTTTATTTCATAATTGTGAGGGACAAAGTCACAAGACAGTGTCCGCAACTAATTGTAATCATCAATGGCCATACTGACTCAGCCGGTGAATCACTGAGACCCCGGCCGCACAAAGGACGGACTCAGTGACTGAATAGCCTACGGCTGGCTGACCCCACGTCAGTCGGTTGGTGCCGCGGCCGCGGCAGCCACCGCGGGTGGGCGCTTCACTCAGTGAGTCCCCGCGCCTGGCGGGTTACCAGCGTCGGAAAAGACCAGATTACTAATGCGATTTTTACTAACCGGCTGACAAGGTTTTATCGTAAACGGTAATTATGACCCTTTTGGGCTGCTTCCAGCTGCATACTTGCGTCAAAAGTAATAATAATAATAATAAAGAGGATTTAGAGCGCCCATCTACCACTCTAGCCTCAGTGGCAGCGCAGGGAACTTTACAATAACACTAAGAGTCACACACACACACACACGCACACACACGCACGTACACACACACACACACACACACACACACACACACACACACACACACACACACACACACTGACACACGCACACAGGCACGCACGTACATAAAGTACATAATTACAATTATGTGAATACAAAATTAGTAACTTACAGCCGCAGCCGATATTTAGCCAGTAGTGAATTATGTAATATAACTAATTGTCAGCCGCACAATTCAGTATGTGCACATATTTACCGTAATTTTCTGCGGATAATTACAATTATGTGCATATAATTACTATATAACGCTGGGCTCTTTTTCAGTTTGTTGGTTTAAACAATTTTATTAACGCCGAAAGCATACCAACAGACGATAGTAACAGCGGAACAGTCAGTTTTGGGAGCGTCAAACGTGAGCCGCTCAACTTGACCGGCTCAGCCGGAAGTGACAAAATCAACGTGGTGGCGGCTAAAACTGAAGTTCAGTTTGTTGTTGCCATTGTTGTTTTCTTCTTCTTTTTTCTTTTTAAACCAGAGTCAGTTCGATTCGGTTATTTAGTTGCAAGCTGGCTAACAACAAGTCTGGTCAGGCGGTGGTACACTGATCAGGCGCCGGACCGCGGCCACCGAGGGGAGTCCGTGCCGGAACCCCTACGGCGGCAGCCGGAAACTCGGCCTGGAGCATTTTCAGCACTACACGCCAAATTTTGGGTAATAAATATCAGACATCCGAAAAGGTTCATATCTAGCGAATGACGTCAAAATCTGCAACAAAAAGTGAGTTTTATCATATCAGTTTCTGTGTTTATGAGACTTTTCTGAGCTGCCCACCGGCGGCTGCGAGTCAGCATACCACTGAACAGGGCATTTTGGGACGATCCGGCTTAGTGTCGACATCACTGAGAAAACGTGCATGTCTTTACTCGGAAACTAGGTCAAACGTCAGCAGAGCATGTGCATACTGAAAGACACAAATATGATAATACACTTTTGGTTTCCCTTGTGGCGGCTAACGCGGTTCGGACTTCGAGGGAGACGGCAAGTCCTAGCGTTACTATCCGGCAGGAATATACTGACTGTATTCAGTCTAAAATAATTGTGTAGAGTTGTTCCTTCCATCACACATTCTCGCACACTTCGCAGTACATGAATGCTCGCAAGTTTGACAATCAAGACAAAAGACACTTATTAGATCAACTGTTTCAATTCAACACGCCGTTGTGGTGTGTTCTTCTTGTCCGATGCAAATCGTGTGCTAAACATGGACGGAAATAAAGGGCCGTGTGCAAGGTGACCAATGGAATGTTCGCAATGGAAAATTGTTTAGAGACGTGTGCAAAAGCCTGCCTGTCCCACAAGCAGTGCGCTCTTGTCGGCAAGGCAATATCTCGGCGAGACAGCAGACAGAGTTCAGAGTCATCGACTCTTTCCGACTTTTCATCGTTTGACCTTCGCATTCGTGTACTCTGCAAGATGCCTCCTAAATTCGTAAGTAACGGAAACTAATTATTTTATTGATTTTATTTGGTAAAACTGCGCTGGTGTTTTCTGGCAAGTGGGTTGCGGCAACTGGCGCGAGCTAAAACTGAGACGCAACTGTGACGTAACGTTAGGTGATGATGCATAAAAAATGTGTTTTATTCGTGTTTGGCTCATGGCAACCTGCGGATGCTATGAAGCTGTCACACCGATGGCGTGCGTGCACATGCATCAGGAGACCTGTATTGCGGGCGGGCTGTGTCTGGACAGTCTTGTCGTCCAGTGGGGGTCGTATCAAAACCACACTGACGGTCTGCTGCCCACCTCGTCAGAACTCGTCCACAGATTAAAGGGTCTCTTTTTCTCTCTCTCTTTTTTTTTCTTTTCTTTTTTCTTACGCAGTAGCCTAGGTACTCGTTCGAGCCGTGCTCATTATATATAAATATGTGTATATTGATCTTGATAGGATATAACAGGACCTAATTCTGGTATCATCACCGATGAACTCTCTCTCTCTCTCTCTCTCTCTCTCTCTCTCTCTCTCTCTCTCTCTCTCTCTCTCTCTCTCTCTCTCTCTCACACACACACACACACACACACACACACACAGAGAAGCGCGCACACACACACACACACACACACACACATCACACACACACACACACATACACACACACACGCACACACACACACACACACACACACACACACACACACACACACACACACACGCACACACACAGAGTTAATTTTTACCATTCTTTGAGCACACTCTGGGGGAAAAACGCTGAAACAGCGTCGGGAAGTCCGCGGTGACGTTTTGGCGGGTGCCACCGTTGAAACTTGCTGACGCCGTGAAGCCCGCCTTGTCTTCAGGGCTTTAAAAAAATTAATATATTTCTCTCTTTCTTTCTGATTGTGTCTTCTTTTTCTTCTTCTTCTTCTTTTTTTTTTTTTTTCTTTTTTTTTTTTTCTGTGGGGAAACGAGGGGGGGAGGGGGGGGGGGCAGGGGCAATCAAGTGGAAGGTCATATTAACAGAGGTAGCAGTGAAGTTGGCGAAGGTGTAGGCGCTGGTCATGTTAGGCCAACAGGGGGGAGGTGTGTCGGAGCATAGTGCCCGCTCTGTGGTGGGAGGGAGGCAGGGACAGACCCCCCCCCCCCCCCAAAAAAAAAAAAAAAAAAAATCGGAGCGCCACGCGCTGCGTGGACCGGCAGGCAACAGCTGCCAACATTGAGTTCTAACGGCTGGGGTGATTCAACGTCAGTGACCTTTCTGCACGTTTGGTGAACGCCCAAGCAACCGACGCAACGTCCAGGAAATGTATAGCTCGCAGGAAACCATCGGTGTGGCCTGATAGTGCTCTACACAGGCAGTGTGCAGTGTTTCATTGACCGAGACGCACGCACGCTACGCGCGCGGGCACACACACACACGCACGCACGCGCACGCACACGCACACACACACACGTCCTGTTATATAATGTCCTACGATCTGTGTGAGGTCTGCAGGATGGTGTTTGACATGTTTGCTGAGTCTTCAGAATAGTGTCTAACAAGGTAGTTGAGGTCTGCCGGATAGTGTCTGACAGTGTGGAGAGTCTTCAGTATGGTGTATGACAGAGTGGGGTCTTCAGTAGTGTCTGACAGGGTGGATGGAGTCTTCAATAATTATAGAGTCTGACAGTGTGGAGAGTCTTCAGTATGGTGTATGACAGTGTTGACTGGGTCTTCTTCGATAGTGCCTGACATGGTGGATGGGGTCTTCAGTAATTATAGTGTCTGACAGTGTGGAGTCTTCAGTATGGTGTATGACAGAGTGGGGTCTTCAGTAGTGTCTGACAGGGTGGATGGAGTCTTCAATAATTAGAGTCTGACAGTGTGGAGAGTCTTCAGTATGGTGTATGACAGTGTTGATTGGGTCTTCTTCGATAGTGCCTGACATGGTGGATGGGGTCTTCAGTAATTATAGTGTCTGACAGTGTGGGGAGTCTTCAGTATGGTGTATGACAGAGTGGGGTCTTCAGTAGTGTCTGACAGGGTGGATGGAGTCTTCAATAATTATAGAGTCTGACAGTGTGGGGAGAGTCTTCAGTATGGTGTATGACAGCGTGGGTGGGGTCTGTATGGCAGTGTGGGTGGGGTCTTCAATGATTATAGTGTCTGACAGTGTGGAGAAAGTTTTCAGTATGCTGTATGACAGTGTGGGTGAGGTCTTCGATAGTGTCTGACAGGGTGGATGGAATATTAAATATAATGTCTGACATGAGAGGGTGGATGGGAAATGTCTGACAGGGTGGATGTGTTCTTCAGCTGGTCTTGTTTAGAAACTTCTTTTTTTCTTTCTTCTGTGCTTAGAAACTTCTTTTGGTAATAGGTGTAATTCCAGTGGCCTTGTTTACTAGCATTTTTTTCTTTTTTTCTTTCTGTACTCAGACATTTGTTTTAGTACAAGGTATTACAAGTATACAGCTGGCCTTGTTTGTTTGCATAGTTTTTCTCTCATTGGTCACATGCTTCTGCTAGATAACCGTCTTGCGGAGAACATGGAATAGGAGGGGTGATTAAAAAGTAATGTAACTTAACGTCCGTCGGTCACAGGAGTACGTGAGGTTTGTCTTTCGTAGCATACTTAGTTCGGTCGTTTATGTTTTTAAAAAAAAGAATCAGTTTTTAAGCATGTGGACGTGTATACAGACACCAGGCATAAAGTTAATATGTACTGACTATATAATGGTGTTGCCGGTCGTTTATGTTAGTTCAGTCGTTTACGGGAGGGTTAGACTGATGAGTCTTTCACAGGAGGGTTAGTTCAGTCATTTACAAGACGTTCAGTTCAGTCGTTCACATAATGGTTTGTTTGGTCGTTCACGAGAATTTGAGTTCAACCGTTCGCAGGAAGGTTAGTTAGTCGTTCACAACAGGTTTAGTTCAGTCGTTCACAGCAGGGTTAGTTCAGTCATTCACAGGAGGCATAGTTCAGTCGTTTACAGCAGCGTTAGTTCAGTCGTTCACATGGTCAGTCCTTCAAAGGCGGGTCCGTTCAGTCGTTCACAGCAGGGTTAGTTCAGTCGTTCACAGGATCTGTCGTTCACAGGCGGGTCAGTTCAGTCGGTCACAGGCGGGTCAGTTCAGTAGGTCACAGGCGGGTTAGTTCAGAGGATGACGCCCCTTCAGTCATGCAGTGCCGGCGCCGCTTCGTGTTTATCACGCCGTGCTCGCTGCGTTTGGCATCCCCGCTCTGCAGATGAAAGCGGAGCTGTCGGAGTCGATGCCAGTGTGTGTGTTACACTTTCCAGACCGACTGCGTGGGTTCATAAACAGAAAGCGTTCCCCGACAGAGGCTGGTCTGGGGCACGGGGCAGACTAGCTCGCTTCCCGCTGAAACAGCTCTGCAACGGCGCCGTTCTCTCCCTCCATGGGCGTGTTTGAACGTTATCTGGTTCCCGTGGAAACGACAGGCACTGATGCCCTTACCCCCCTCCCCTCCCCCTCCTTCCTCTCCTCCACCCCAACAGAAAGGCTGTCGGTATGTATACTGGACCCCTCCTTACCCGAAGACTTCATCCCAGCCTATCGGCTGTTTAGTTGAAAGGTGTGAAGAGGTCTTAATAGGTTCTGTACGCGGTCCGAGGTGTGAAGGTCTGGCCACAGTCGGTAACCATGCACCACCACAGCCAGGCGCCGATCACTGGTTTACAACATGTAGCCTTCCTCCAAGTAGGACGGTGCCAGAAAGCGAGGCTTAAACTTGGAGTACGAGTACACACACACACACACACACACACACACACACACACACACACACACACACACACACACACACACATCAGCAGCAGCAGCAGCAGCAGCAGCAGCAGGCGCCGTACAGCAGTGAATGAATCGCTTCTGACTTCCCCCTTGATCACGAGCGGTGCGGTCGGCCCGACCCTCGTTTGATAGAGCTGCAAAGATAACACAGCCTGTGTTTGTGTGCAAGGGTCAAAGAGTGTCGGTGTGCTTTCTCACATCCTTGTTCTGGAACATTACTGCTGATTGTTCCGACTTTCTGTAAGAATTCTGAAAACCAGTGTCATCAAAGGTTTTTGTCTTGAGGACTGGGAAGGAGGGAGAAACCTTTTACTCGTTCGTGCTTGTGTGTGTGTGTGTGTGTGTGTGTGTGTGTGTGTGTGTGTGATTTAGATTGTTTATTTTTAAGGCGACAAAGGGCGGGACCCCTGAAATTCCGACGTTGTAATTAAAAGGTTCGTTTTTGTGTGTGCTTTTGTTGTTGTTGTTTTTACCTCACTGTCTTCCGTTCCTACACCAGTTTGATGTACGCTGTGCCCAGAGGTTTGTCAGTTTATTATGTCCATATCCACGCGCCGCCTTTATTTGCATTGCCCTCCGATGGCT
>OY757551.1:9026660-9098084 GCA_963584105.1 Alviniconcha strummeri
GAAATGTGAATACAGTGCACATGTTTGTTAATGGTTCCATTGTTAATTGCAGTACTGACTATATAGACATGGAGATACATAAACTGAAGCCGTGATGAAGAATAAGTGATGATATCCTATCTAGATCTCTCTCTCTCAGTGTCTCTGTTTCTCTCTCTGTCTCATTGTTTTACTTTTGAGCTTGAGTATGATTATGTGCAGTGGACACAACTAAAACATGAAACTTGTTGATCTATCCTACTTTTTGTAGCCAAAATAGCAAAGAGATTATGTTTGTTGGGGTAACTTGGTATATTTAATATTAATAATGATGACAGTTGTACTAACACCTCAACCAATGGCAAACAACATGTTTTTGTCTCTGGTGCTGGAACAGTGTCAAGGTCAAGCCTGGGTCAGTCAACAGCGGCCTGCAGAGTATTGCTGCGCTTCCTGTTGCTTCGAATGCAGTCACGCTCGGAGAGTTGTACCATTTCTCAGGTATGCAATATGCCTGTGCTTTTATGTGATTAATATGAGGTGTGTGTGTATGCATGAAGGTCTCTACTGAAAAGCTTGTACATCTCTTGTTTTCTTCTCCTGTGACCTGTTAGACACTTAAGAACGCAGGTAATACAGTGGAATAATCTTGGGTGCCTACCTAAGTACGCAGGTAAAACTGGTATGATCTAGACATCTCAGAATGCATGTGAAACATTGGAGCATTCTCAGCAGGAGGAGAGGGGGTTGAGGTAGGTGGGTCATGTTGGAAGGGGTGAAATTATGCATAGGTAATAATGTAACAAGATTATTTTCTTCCTTGTATATTGCTGTTTCTCATACGGTACATGTACATTTTAGTGTGTGTGTGTGTGTGTATATTGTTAGTTGTCATATATATTATGCATTACTTTCTTGAACATGTTTCCTTTGATTTTGATTTTTTTACTTAAAATTTAAAAATGTTGGAGAATGTTGTAAAGCATGATGGTGAGTTTGTGTATATTATACTTATTCATAGACTAGTGCTGTATGAAATTTATCTCTTATTATTATCTCCTGATACTGGTAAAGAATGGAATCTTTTGTTGCATTGGCCTTGATTTAAGGAGAAAGTGAACCTGTTGGGGTGTTTGTTGTCAGCGATCTTGTTTTGGAGAGTGCAATAAACCCTGGCATATTTTGTTGACAGTAGTAACTGATGGTATTGATTCAGGGGCCACAGTAATGTTTGGTGTGATAGTTATGGTCTGCTGCAGAAGTAGCTGATATGCTGATTCAGGGGCCATTGTTAATGTTTGGTGTGATGCTCTGCTGCAGAAGTAGCTGATATGCTGATTCAGGGGCCATAGTTAATGTTTGGTGTGATGCTCCGCCGCAGAAGTACCTGATGATCCTGATTCAGGGGCCATGTTAATGTTTGGTGTGATGCTTTGCTGCAGAAATACCTGATGATCCTGATTCGGGGACTATGCAAAGGAGGCGGCTGCCTGACCAAATCTGATGTGGTGACCTTCACCTCCATGATGAAAGCATCCAAACAGCCGCCCATCATCCGGGGAGATGCTGACTCCTCAGGTAACCTGATTCCCTTTGTCTTTGTTTGGGACAACGTCTTGTGCAGTGCGGAGGGAGAGTTTGCCCACACTGTGCATTGGTCCCTCTGTCTGGAACAATCTCCCTTTCTCAGTGTGACATGCTCAGACTTTGTCTTCCTTCAAGTCACAGCTCAGCACTCATCTTGTCTCTGTCTCTTACTTCTAACACTTCGAATTGTCTCCAGCCAGCCACTAAATCTGTGTGTGTGTGTACATGTGTGTGTGTGCATGTGCATGCATGCACATGTATGTGTGTGTGTATGGATGGGGAAGAGGGGGGGGAGGGGGCAATCCTTGATGATGAATTACGTAAATTGATATCATGTGTTTTGATGTCAGTTGTTTTTAACTTGTGTATGAAATGTACACACCTAGGGCTCATTTCAGAAAGAAACCCATTATAATTACCCAATATAATTATTATTTTTAACTGGATGGACAGTGGGGTTGGGGTGGACAGCTCGGTGGTTAATGTAAATCTCTGGGAGTGGGGATAGCTCAGTGGCAGAGTGACAGACTTGTGATTGAAGGGTCTCAGGTTTGAGTCCTGGCAGGAGTGGCAGGAAAACTTTCTTCTCCAGGGTCAACTTTCTGTGCTGACTCTCATTTTAGTATCCGATACACCCCCATGTTACCACATGCGCACATAAAAGATCCCAGTCATTTTGCCAAAAGTGCAGGTGGCAGGTTGCAGCTAAACACACATGCATCCTTCATAGATGACTGCAAAGAAAATGGTACTGTAAACTGGTGCATGGTTGTATGGTATACACAGAACTTGCACCGAGATGGCAGCAGATTCATGTGGCACCAGCCATATAACAACTAAACAGTGCTGTAACCACTTTTTGGTGGATATTCAAAACACGCTGAGTAAAGCTACAGTCACTGATTCAGAGTTACATACAACTAGACCCCAGAAGCAGAGAAAAGCGCTATAGTTGCCATTGTAAAGCACTCGGGACTCAGCTTGCGATGTGTCGCTCAACATGTATTCAAATAAATATATAAGTAAATAAAATAATGTCCATGTGGGCTCATCCTCACCATGCAGCCATCACTAGTGCAAGGAGTGTCTTAAATGAGTCCCCAGGTTTGTGGGTGAGTTTTCAGAGTTTGTCAGTTTCACAGGGATGCTTTGTGTTGCAGACACGGCTGAGCCGACAGAACTGAAGGAGAAAGAGAAGGAGAAGGAAAAGAAGCTGCTGCGTTTGGACACAGGGAGCAACCTCTTTGACCAGCTGACCTCCGTGCTGGACCAGGCAGCCCCTATCAGCATGAACAAACTGGACAGCAACCATGACCCTGCCCCCATCAATGAGCGCGACAGCAGAACCAGCAGCGGAGAGACCCCGGAGGAGATGCTGAGCTCCTTCGCCAGGAAGAACTGCAACTGCCTGCTGCAGCTGAACGGCTCCAACATCCTGCTGGACTCCTGCAGCCAGCTGGTCTTTCTGTCCAAGTACCAGCAGCGATACAAGGAAGCCCTGGCTGGCACTGCTTTTGTCCTGCCCGGCACGCTGTCGGAGGCCTTGACCACCAGAAACACGTAAGTCACCCTGTCGTGGCCACCAGAGAAAGATTTAGGGACCCTGTCTTGACCACCCCAAAAATGTCATGACCACAGAAACAGGTAGTTCTGTGTCCTTCCTAAACCTCTAGGAGTACTTAGCCACCGAAGGGAAACGTGATGAACTGCCCATCATGTGATGGCAGTGTTTGGTTTTGCCTGTGTTAGTTGCTAATCTGTCTTGATTCACATGGTGGTGATGTTTGCTTCTGTTAGGCACCAGTCCATTGTTTTGCCTGTGTTCATTGCTAATCTATCGTGATTCACATAGTGGTGGTGTTTGCCTCTGTTAGGTACCAGTCCATTGTTTTGCCTGTGTTAGCGATTCACATGGTTGTAGTGTTTGCTTGTGCCAGGTACCAGTCCATCGTTTTGCCTGTGTCAGCTGCTAAACTATCTTGATTTACATGATGTTGGTGTTTGCCTGTGCCAGGTACCAGTCCATCGTTTTGCCTGTGTCAGCTGCTAATCTACCTTGATTTACATGATGGTGGTATTTGCCTGTGTTAGGTATCAGTCCATTGTTTTGCCTGTGTTATACTGATCCACATGGTGGTGGTATTTGTCTGTGCCAGGTACCAGTCCATCCTCAGTGATGTGACGGTGGTGTGGATGATCTTCTCGCTGCCGGTGCTGGAGCCGCTGACCCCCAAACGACTGGAGCAGATCATTGCCTGGACTGTCAGCTGCCTGTACACAGCTGTCACCGTGGCCACCGCCGACACCATCATCAACATGGTCAAACCAGCCACTGCCGCCCAGCCCGCCAGCAAGGACGAGGAGATTGAGGGCTACGGCCGTGCCATTGTGCAGAAGTCGGTAAGTGCAATGCGACGGAAGATGGTATGTGCAAGTCTGCAACACTTTTAGTGAGACAGGAGTTGGTGTGTGCGAGTCTGCAACAAGTGAGACAGAAGTTGGTATGTGCAAGTCTGTAGCACTCTGGCAGTTTTAGTGAGACAGAAGTTGGTATGTGCAAGTCTGCAACACTCCTACAGTTTTAGTGTGACAGAAGTTGGTATGTGCAAGTCTGCAACATTTTTAGTGAGACAGAAATTGGTATGCACAAGTCTGCTACACTTTTAGTGAGGCAGAAGTTGGTATGTGCAAGTCTGCAACACTTTTAGTGAGACATAAATTGGTATGCACAAGTCTGCTACACTTTTAGTGAGGCAGAAGTTGGTATGTGCAAGTCTGCAACGCTTTTAGTGTGACAGAATTTAGTATGTGCAGGTTGGCACCACTTTCACAGTTTTAGTGAGGCAAAAGTTGGTATGTGCAACACTTCCAGTGAGACTGTACAGATAACACTTCTAGTAAAGCATTCCGTTTATTCAGAACGTAATACTTGATAAGGGAGACTGAAAAGAAAGTGGAAGATTTGAGACAGTGCTTGGTAAGGTGGGCTGTACGTATGAGGTCCCAGTGTGCTGCAAAACTGAAACAGTGGTCTACATTACATTACAAACAGTGGTCTACAGTGGGCTGTAAGTGGTTAGTATTATACTGGTTTGAGACTGGGGTTAACATTACAGTGGGCTGTAAATTTGAGACAGTGGTTGACATTACAGTGGGCTGTAAATTTGAGACAGTGGTTGACATTACAGTGGGCTGTAAATTTGATGTTACAGTGGGCTGCAAGTTTGAGACAGTGGTTTACATGACTGGGCTACAAGTTTGAGACAGCGGTTGACATTACACAGCACTGCAAATTTGAGACCATGGTTGACATCGTCATGGACTGTAGATCTGCCGGTGGTTACCCTTGTGTGCTTAGTGGCTCTGTAAACCATGACTTTAAAAATTGTCATAGAATGTTGTGAAAAAACAGACAAGGATAAATGAGAACATGGCTGTAGACTGAAAAGGGACATTTTTGTTTGTTTGTCATTTTCAGCTGGAAGTGTTCAACGCTGTGTCTGTGGCTGTGCGCAACTCCACACGTGCAGGGGGGAACGTGAGTGCCGCTGATTGTCTAATCTGCCTGTCTGCCTGCCTCCTATCCGTGCTGTGTCTGACTGTCTTGCCTGTCTTCTGCAGCCTGGCTGTCTTGTCCGTGTGACTTGGCTGTGACTGTCGTCTCAGTTTGACTGTCTTGTATGTGTGACATGCCTGTCTTGTCTGCATGTCTAGTCTGTCTTCTTTGCCTTGGTGTTTGTCTTGTCTGTATGACTTGTCTTACTGTCTTATCTGACTCTCATCTCAATTTGACTGTCTTGAATGTGTGACTCGTCTGACTGTTGTGTTTGCATGACTCGCCTGGCTTCTTTGTCTTGCCTGACTGTCTTGTCTGTCTGATTTGTCTTCATCTGACTGTCTTGTTTGCATGATCAGGCTGTCTTCTTTGTCTTGCCTGACCGTCGTGTCTGTCTCATTTGTCTTACTGTCTTGTCTGACTGTTGCCCCAGTTTGACTGTCTTGTCTGTATATGACTTGTCTGACTGTCGTGTAGGTGGCTCAGAACCTCCACATGCTGGCAGCCTCCGTGCTGGTGAAAGGGTATCATGCCTGTGATGATAGTGACCTTGTCTTGTGTGGCTGTAGGTGGCTCAGAACCTCCACATACTGGGTGCTGGTGAAAGGGTATCATGCCTGTGATGATAGTGACCTTGTCTTGTGTGGCTGTAGGTGGCTCAGAACCTCCACATACTGGGTGCTGGTGAAAGGGTATCATGCCTGTGATGATAGTGACCTTGTCTTGTGTGGCTGTAGGTGGCTCAGAACCTCCACATACTGGGTGCTGGTGAAAGGGTATCATGCCTGTGATGATAGTGACCTTGTCTTGTGTGGTTGTAGGTGGCTCAGAACCTCCACATGCTGGCAGCCTCCGTGCTGGTGAAAGGGTATCATGCCTGTGAATGTGATGATAGTGACCTTGTCTTGTGTGGCTGTAGGTGGCTCAGAACCTCCACATACTGGGTGCTGGTGAAAGGGTATCATGCCTGTGATGATAGTGACCTTGTTTTGTGTGGCTGTAGGTGGCGCAGAACCTCCACATGCTGGGTGCTGGTGAAAGGGTATCATGCCTGTGATGATAGTGACCTTGTTTTGTGTGGCTGGAGGTGGCTCAGAACCTCCACATACTGGGTGCTGGTGAAAGGGTATCATGCCTGTGATGATAGTGACCTTGTTTTGTGTGGCTGTAGGTGGCTCAGAACCTCCACATACTGGGTGCTGGTGAAAGGGTATCATGCCTGTGATGATAGTGACCTTGTCTTGTGTGGCTGTAGGTGGCTCAGAACCTCCACATGCTGGCAGCCTGGGTGCTGGTCAAAGGGCTGCAGGGCATCATGTGCCTCACGCCGGCCATCATTCTGGAGCGTCGGGACTCGGGCAAGCGGCAGGCAGGAGACGGAACCCAGCACAAAGCCAAAGACACAGCGCCTGCACCCAACAGACTGGCATCAGGCAAAAGGTGAATTGTTGCTACCTCTTCATTGTTTGTGTGATCTGTGTCTTTCTTCTCATTTTTTATGTGCCCTTTGTCTCTCTCCTCACTGTTTGTGTGACCTGTGTCTTCCTCCTGACTGTGATCTGTCTTCTCATTGTTTGTGTGACCTGTGTCTTCCTCCTCACTGTTTGTGTGATCTTTATCTTGTTTGTGTAACCTGTAAGTTCCTCATTGTTTGATCTGTCTTTCTCATTGTTTGTGTGACCAGTGGCTTTCTCCTCATTCTTTGTGTGATCTGTGTCTTCCTTCTCATTCTTTGTGTGATCAATGTCTTCCATCCCAGTTTTTCCTTGTAGTGGTTGCCAAAGGCTTTGATGTGACATGCTGATCTCAGCCCAATTTCCACTTGCAGTGGTCAGTGTGGCTCGGGGATTGCATGTTGATCACTGCCCTGTTGCCCCTTGCTGTGGTCACCGAGGCTTCAGTGTTGGTTTGTTTCCCTTTGCAGTGGTCACCAAGGCTTCAGTGTGGCAGCAGTGGCTCTGGCATCCAGTGCCATCCAACTGCTGACCTCCTTGCTGGACGACCTGCAGATTGAGGGGAGCTTTGGAGACCTGGAGGTACCCACATGTTGTATTTGGAACTGTGGCTGCGATACTGTCTTTTTTATTACTTATGATGGTTTGCAAGGTGTGCTCTGCGTGTGTGCGTGCGTGCGTGTGTGTGCGGGCATGCATGCATGCACTATGTGTGTACTTTGTGTGTGTGTGTGTGTGTGTGTGTGTGTGTGTGTGTGTGTGTGTGTGAGAGAGCACATGAGAGAGAGAGAGAGATTCTATCTGCAACTGATCTTCCTTTTGCAGTGGTGTTGCATGTCATATGGAAGAGTTTATCAACTATTTTCATGTCACAGTCAGTATAGAATCAGTATTCTATCTTTGCTTCTTTAGGCACCTTCAGGGGAGGTTCCACTGGGCCTTGACATCAAACTGCTGACACCCCTGTCGGCATGGCAACGTGTTCGTGGACTGTTAGCCTCAGTGGGGCTTGTGGATCTCCTGTTCAACCTTGTCAGTGTCTCCTTCAGAAAGGTGAGAGCACATGCTGTTCAGCCTTGTCAGTATCTCTTTTAGAAAGGTGAGAGTCCATTGTTGGTGTTGGAGTTGGTCAGCGTCTCCTTCAGGAAGATGAGAGCACATTGTTGGTGTTGAACCTTGTCAGCATCTCTTTGAGAAAGGTGAGATAACATTGCTGGTGATCAACCTTGTCAGTGTCTCCTTCAGAAAGTTGAGAGCACGTTGTTGAACCTTGTCAGTGTCTCTTCAGAAAGGTGAGATTACATTCTCCGTAAAAAGTGATGTTTGCCATTGACTTACTGTGATGCAGAACAAGTCAGTGAGCTGTTGGTCCAGGTAGCCTACCATAAAAAAAGAGAGTTGCGTTTGATGATGTGGCTGTTTGCAGGCGGTGGTGCTGAAGAGGGCCAAGCAAGGGTCAGAGACGGCAGAGACCAGCAGCAGCAGCACATCCGATTCCAACACCTTCTACGAGGACGACTTCAGCACCACAGAGGACAGCAGTGAGGAGGGTAGGTCTGCTTGTACAAGCCCAGTGGAGAGATGTGTAGTGTGCTGGAGGAGAAAGAGATGTGTCAGTGTGATGGAGGAGAAAGAGATGCATCAGTGTGATGGAGGAGAAAGAGATGCATCAGTGTGATGGAGGAGAAAGAGATGCATCAGTGTGATGGAGGAGAAAGAGATGTGTCAGTGTGATGGAGGAGAAAGAGATGCGTCAGTGTTATGGAGGGGAAAGAGATGCATCAGTGTGATGGAGGAGAAAGATGTGTCAGTGTGATGGAGGAGAAGGAGATTTGTCAGTGCAGTGGAGGAGAAAGAGATGTGTCAGTGTGATGGAGGAGAAAGAGATGTGTCAGTGTGATGGGGGAGAAAGAGATGTGTCAGTGTGATGGAGGAGAAAGAGGTGTATCAGTGTGTTGGAGGAGAAAGAGATGTGTCAGTGTGATGGAGGAGAAAGAGATGTGACAGTGTGATGGAGGAGAAAGATATGTGTCATTGTGATGGGGGATAATTGGAAGGGGGAGGGGGGATCTGCCTTTGCTGTCTGCCATTGAGGTAATATGGTGATATTTGTGTAAAGCTTGTGTTGTGATTGTGTTGTGCGGTGACGGTATTGTTCAGTGATTGTGTCATGCAGTGATTGTGATGCGCGGTGATTGTGGTGTGCAGTGATTGTGGTGTGTGGGGTTGTATTGTGGAGCGATTGTGTTGTGTAGTGTTGTGTGGTGATTGTGTTGCGCAGTGATTGTGTTTTGTTGTGTGGGATTGTATTGTGAGGTAATCGTGCTGTGCATTGATAGTGTTATGTGGCAATTGCTGTGTGGGGCTGTGCTGTGTGGTGATTGTGCTGTGTGGTGATTGTCAGATGATGACTCGGAGCCCATCCTGGGGGAGTGGCTAGAGGGCACATTGTCACCGGAGGAGGACACAGAGCCACCCCCCACCTCCCCCGTACCCCCTCGCCTAGAGGTGCAGGGTGACAGCAAGCGCAGCCGGCAGCCTTCCACTGACGAGCCGCCCAGCCTTGTGCCTGACAAGCGTGAGCCTGATGGGGTGAGTTTGTAGTTCGTGTTCTGCACTGTCTCCTTGAGGAACCTGGGGTCACTTTCCGTGGAGAAAGCCAGTGGAGGTCGGGTCAATCTGGGGTCACTTTTCTTGGAGAAAACCAGTGGAGGGCAGGTCAAGCTGGGGTCACTTTTCTTGGAGAAAGCCAGCGGAGGGCGGATCAACCTGGGGTCATTTTCCTTGGAGAAAACCAGCAGAGGTCAGGTCAACCTGGGGTCACTTTCCTTGGAGAAAGCCAGCAGAGGGTGGGTCAACCTGGGGTCACTTTCCTTGGAGAAGGCCAGCGGAAGTTGGGTCACACTATCCAGGAAGCCCCGATGTAGGCAGACTTCTGACAGATCAGCTGATTTTGTTTGGATGACTTTGTTGTTGTAGCTGTGCAAGCTTTAAACATTTGCCTGTTGGTAGCACATGGGACCCACATTTTGAGCTTTGCGCCAAGCCCTCCACCCACAGATGGAGAGGGGAGGGGGAAGATGTAGTCTGGACCAGGGTTTATACCCTGGGATCTACTTCTGGTCCCTATGAAAGGGCTGTGGGCACAAACTGGACCAGGGTTCAAACCCTGGGATCCACTTCTGGTCCCTATGAAAGGGCTTTGGGCACAAACTGGACCAGGGTTCAAACCCTGGGATCCACTTCTGGTCCCTATGAAAGGGCTGTGGGCACAAACTGGACCAGGGTTCAAACCCTGGGATCCACTTCTGGTCCCTGTGGAAAGGCTTTAGGCACAAGATGGACCAGGGTTTAAACCATGGGACCCACTTCTGGTCGCCGTGGAAGGGCTTTAGGTACAAGATGGACCAAGGTTCAAACCCTGGGACCCACTTCTGGTCCCCATGGAAGGGCTCTGGGTGCAAGATCCCACCATCTTCTGATGAAGAGAGGAGGGAGGGGATTGCTCCTGCAATGTGGACCACACCATGTTCTTCACTATTTGATGGCTGAATGGTTTTCATTGTTTGATGCGTAAATGGTTTTCACTGTTTGATGTTTGGGTGGTTTTCACTGTTTGGTGGATAAATGGTTTTCACTGTTTGGTAAGTGGATGGTTTTCACTGTTTGATGGATAAATAGTTTTCACTGTTTGATGGATAAATGGTTTTCACTGTTTGATAAGTGAATGGTTTTCACTGTTTGATGGATAAATGGTTTTCACTGATGTGTGGATGGTTTTCACTGTTTGATGGATAAACGGTTTTTACTGTTGGATGTTTGAATGGTTTTCAGTTCATTGCCTTGGCCTCCAACGTGCTGAACTTCATGAATGTCTACCTCATCAACTCTTCTGATGCAAACCTGCGCAAGCTGCTGAAGTAAGTGCTGTGACACTCATGCTGTCAAAAGACAGTGCATCATCAGTTGTGAACCTGGGGCTTGTTTTACAGTAAATAACCTGCAGCTCAAAGCAGACTGGCTTGTCTCTCGAAAGGGAGTCCACAGATGTTTGGAGGGTGAGAGGGAATGGTCTGGGCATTGTTTCAAAACTGTCAGTATCTGTCTTTGCTGAGCTGCTGTATAGGGTGGGGTTCTTACAACGATGAAGTAGGCAGGTGAGTTTGTGACACCTGGTGAAGCAAAGCTGTGTTTTGTGCAGAAACACGCTGGGAGAGGATCACATACAGACGCTGGCTGGGCTGGTGCGGGACCTTGACCGGGAGATCTCTCGCAGTGGACATGGTGAGCATGGTCAGAGCTTGCAGTGCTCTTGTCCCCAGTTTGAGAAAAAGTGTGCTATAATAATAATGAAATTTGTAAAGCGCCTACCCTGCGCTGAACAAGCATAGTATAACACGCAATGTACATCGAGATGGAAATGTTATCAGCAATAAAAGTATATAAGAGAAAGAAAAGCTAACACATAATGTAGACAAGGGTTCAAGTGTAACTGTGTAAAAGATGCGCGCGCACACACACACACACACACACACACACACACACACACACACACACACACACAGTGATGTGTGATGATTTCAGACAAAGTGTATGATGACATTTGTGTTGACTGATGTGCACTTTGATGATTTCAGACAAAGTGTATGATGACATTTGTGTTGACTGATGTATACATTGATGATTTCAGACAAAGTGTATGATGACGTGTGTGTTGACTGATGTGTACATTGATGATTTCAGACAAAGTGTATGACGACATATCAGTGTCGCTGGCCAAGTTCAACCACAGCCTCATTGCCACAGAGTGTGTGTCAGAGACTCTGCAGGTACACACATCGTTTCTCTCCACATCATTGTAGGACGCTTTGTAGTATGCTTATGTCAAGGAAGCACTTCTTTTAAGTACATTTATACTGAGGAACTGTGACATTGTTGTATGCTTCTGTCAAGGAACCGCATCATTGTTGTATACTTCTGTCAGGGAATCACTTCTTTGGAGTACACTTACATCAAGGAACGGCATCATTGTATGCTTCTGTCAAGGAACCGCATCATTGTTGTATACTTATGACAGGGAATCACTTCTTTGTAGTACACTTACATCAAGGAACGGCATCATTGTATGCTTTTGTCAAGGAACTGCATCATTGTTGTGTGCTTACGTCAAGGAATCACTTCTTTGTAGTACACTTATATCGAGGAACCTTGTCATTGTTGTATGCTTCTGTCAAGGAACCACATCATTGTTGTATACTTATGACAGGGAATCACTTCTTTGTAGTACACTTCCATCAAGGCAGGGCATCATTGTATGGTTGACAAGGAACTGCATCATTGTTGTGTGCTTATGTCAAGGAACCGTGTCATTGTCATATGCTTCTGTCAAGGAACCACATCACTGTAATGTTCTTATGTTAAAAAACACATCTTGTAGTTCAACTGTGTAGACTATAACCACATCATAGTGGTGTGCTTATGTCAAAGAGCCACATCACTGTGGTGCACTTATGCGAATGAACTGTATCATTGTAGTGTGCTTACATCAAGGAACAACATTGGGGTAAACTTGTCAAGGAACCACATCACTGTGGTACACTTAGGTCAGGGAACTTCATCATTGTAGTGCAGATACATCTAGGAACCAGATTGTAGGGTGCTTATGTCAAGGAACCACGTAAGTATAGTACACTTGTATTGAAATATGAAATGTATATTTTCGCATCATTGTAGTGCACTTATATTGAGCAATGTGCCTTTCTACATCATTGCGGTGCACTTATATATTCATAATTGTATCTTTCCACATCATTGTAGTACACATATATTGAGGAATTTATCTTTCCACTTCATTGTAGTACACTTACACTGAGAAATTATCTTTCCACATCATGGTGTGACAGTACACTTAAATTGAGAAATATTTTTCCCACAGTACACTCATGTCAAAGAAGGCATCTCTTCACATCACTGTAGTGCACTTGCGTCAAGGAATAGGCCTGCCTTTAATATCATTGTTTCACATATACTTTCTTCATTATTGTATCCACACATAATTATTTTAAAGGAACTAGTCTTCTCAAAACTACTTTTGTTTAAGGAGGTTAGTCTTTCTTCAACAGGCAGAACTAAAAGAGATCAATATAACACCTTGAACTTGATGATTTTGTTTCAAAATTCTCAGTTTTCAATTCTGCTTAGAATCCTACTTGCATTAGCAACAGTAAGTGGGACTAGATATAGAAAAGCCTGTCAAGTGTCACAGCTGGCCCAACAGCTAACTGTGGCCTCACTGATCTTGTTCCTTTGGGTAAGGTGAGCACACAGCTTTCGTACAAGATGTCAGTGAGGCAGGGCACTTGTCATTGTTGTGTGCAGCAAGTCCTGCATGTTGTTGCTCGCAAAACTCACATTAGAAATTAAATGTAAAATTAAAGGAGTATTCTGAAACAAAATGCTTTGAATTTTTTATTTCGATCTCTTCAGCCTGAGACAAGACATGTTACTTACAAGGCTAGTTCCTCACAGAATGCATTTCTCCACATTATTGTCAGACATACTGAAAGGATTGTGTTTTTCCATATCATTATATATAATTATGCATTGGATTTAAACATTGGGTGTGCACTCTCTGTGTGTGATCTTTCTCTCCATAGCGGTGTTATATTGGTGTTGTCCTGTGGGTTGCAGGATCAGCTCCTGCAGCAGCTCGGGGTGGGCACCGGCACCCCTCCCACCACCACCACCCCCCAGCTGGAGGTCTGGCCACTGACAGTGCCGCCCCACACCCTGGCCCTGCTGCTGGAGGTCTTGTTGCTACGGCAACAGCGGGAGCGGGAGAGCAAGGTGGTGCGGGCAGGAACAGACACCACCATCCTGGCCATGTGGTCACGCTTCCTCGCCTCCCTCAAGGCAGCCATCTTCAACTTTGACAACCGCTCCGAGCAGTTTGAAGGTAGCCTTTTCCATTCAGTGCCAGTTTAAAGGTAGCTTTTCTGCTTTCAGTGCCACTTTGAATGTCAGTTTTTCCATTCACTGACACTTTAAAGATAACTGTCTGCTTTCAGTGCCACTTTGGTGGTCAGTTTTCTGTAGCTTTCTGCTTTCAGTGCCACTTTGAATGTCAGTTTTTCCATTCACTGACACTTTAAAGATAACTGTCTGCTTTCAGTGCCACTTTGGTGGTCAGTTTTCTGTAGCTTTCTGCTTTCAGTGCCACTTTGAATGTCAGTTTTTCCATTCACTGACACTTTAAAGATAACTGTCTGCTTTCAGTGCCACTTTGGTGGTCAGTTTTCTGTAGCTTTCTGCTTTCAGTGCCACTTTGAAAGTCAGTTTTGCCTGTCACAGCAGCTTTAATTTCACTGCTACTTTAAAGGTAGCTTTCTGCTTTCAGTACCACTTTGATGGTCAATTTTTCCCATTCAGTGCAGATTTCTCTGTACATCGCCACTTGAAAGGTAGTGTTCTACCATCGTACTGCCCTTTGCATTGCATGGTTTCACTGCCTGTTGCATTGTATTTCTTTGCTGCCTGTTGCAGACGTGAACGTGGAGCACATGCAGGTGATGATCTTCCTGTTCCACAGCCTGCAGCTGATGCAGAAGAAGACTCTCCTGGTGCAGGTGGCCCAGATCATCATCACCGTGGCGGAGATGGACACCAAGTGAGTCTCTGCTCAGCTTGAAGGATGGCCCAGAACCCACTGGGTGCTGCAACCATGGCTCGGTTTCTTGTGTGTCATGTCATGTGCAACCATGGCTTGGTTTCTTGTGTCATGTCATGTGCAACCATGATTTGTTTGTTTTTCTGTCGTGTTAGGTGCAACATCAGCTTGGTTTGTGCTGTGTCATGTCATGTGCAGCCATGGTTTGGTTTGTGCTGTGTCAGGTCTTGTACAACCATGGTTTGGTTTGTGCTGTGTCAGGTCTTGTACAACCATGGTTTGGTTTGTGCTGTGTCAGGTCTTGTACAACCATGGTTTGGTTTGTGCTGTGTCAGGTCTTGTACAACCATGGTTTGGTTTGTGCTGTGTCAGGTCTTGTACAACCATGGTTTGGTTTGTGCTGTGTCAGGTCTTGTACAACCATGGTTTGGTTTGTGCTGTGTCAGGTCTTGTACAACCATGGTTTGGTTTGTGCTGTGTCAGGTCTTGTACAACCATGGTTTGGTTTGTGCTGTGTCAGGTCTTGTACAACCATGGTTTGGTTTGTGCTGTGTCAGGTCTTGTACAACCATGGTTTGATTTCTGTTGTGTCACATATTGTACAACCATGGTTTGGTTTCTGCTGTGTGATGTTTTGTACAACCATGGTTTGGTTTCTGCTGTGTCAGGTCTTGTACAACCATGGTTTGGTTTCTGTTGTGTCACATATTGTACAACCATGGTTTGGTTTCTGCTGTGTGATGTTTTGTACAACCATGGTTTGGTTTCTGCTGTGTGATGTTTTGTACAACCATGGTTTGGTTTCTGCTGTGTGATGTTTTGTACAACCATGATTTGGTTTGTGCTGTGTGTTGTTTCATACAACCATGGTTTGGTTTGTGCTGTGTGATGTTTCGTACAGCCATGGTTTGGTTTCTGCTGTGTGATGTTTCGTACAGCCATGGTTTGGTTTCTGCTGTGTGATGTTTCGTACAGCCATGGTTTGGTTTCTGCTGTGTTGCACCTTGTGCATTGAAACCGTAATTCCTGCTCATTGTCTCTTGTGTTTACATTTCTGTTGTGTGTTTGTACAAATGAGTTATATATATTTGTGTGATTGTGTAATTAAGTAGACACAGTCTTGAATATGATGCCTTAAGTAGTTAGTGTATTTATTTAAGGAAAATGATTATTATTATGAATCGTTTTTATATAGCGCTATTCTCCGCTCTCGAGCAGACTCACTGCGCTCGCATGTGATTCTACATGAGTGAATAGTTTTTATAGCGCGTTTTTGAATATCCACCGAAGTGGTGTACTTACAGCGCTGGCATGGCTGGTGCCACAAGAATCTGCTGCCAGAGAGAGTCAGTCTCGGCGCGTTCTGTGTACACCATACAACCATGCACCGTGTCACTTCATGCAAAGCCACATACGCAAGGTGTATGCGTGTTTAGCTGTAACCTGCCACCTGCGCTTTAGGCAGAATGACCGGGGTCTTTTACGTGCTACTGCGGTAACACGGGGGTGGAACGGATACCGAAATAAGTGCACTTTCTACCTTGACAGAACTCTTAATGTGGCCATTATCTCAGATACTGTTTGTTTGAGTTAGATGTTTGAAACTATTCATGAGAATAAAGTCTGTAAAGCTTCACACACTCATACCAGTTTCAGTACCATTTGACCATGTTTGAGCTCACAATCTAAGGGTCAGAAAAGCTAAAGACAGGCATGTATTACTGTTTTAGATGTGAGTCGGGGGTGCGTGCTGTCATCTTGTTTTCTTCCTCGACCTGATGTAACCATCGTGGTTGACGGCCTTAAAAATCAATTCTGCGTCCATCCATCGTCTCATTTCCTTGTCCCCTCCAGGCGTATGGAGGAGACGGTGCCGCTGGCCTTGAGCCGTCTGATGCTGGTGCTGGAGTACCTGCTGCACCACCTGTACGACCCCCCGCCTGCCCTTCTGGAGCAGGTGCAGTGGAACCTGTTCACGGTGCACACCTTGCCCCAGGGCCGCTGCCAGCCCAGCGCCCCATCCCCTGCCCCCCACTACTTCCACTGCAGGGAGGTGGAAGACAACTTCCGCAAGAGCATCCTCTCCCTTGATGCCTCTGAAGGTGGGTTGACTCGTGTGTGTGTGGGGGGGGGGGGGAGGGGGGGGGAAGGGGAGATGTACCTGTAGGTGTGTGTGTGTGGGGGGGGGAGATGTACCTGTAGGTACGTGTGTGTGTGTGTGTGGGGGGGAGATGTACCTGTAGGTACGTGTGTGTGTGGGGTGGGGAGATGTACCTGTAGGTACGTGTGTGTGTGTGGGGGGGGGAGGGGGAGATGTACCTGTAGGTACGTGTGTGTGGGGGAGGGGGAGATGTACCTGTAGGTACGTGTGTGTGGGGGGGAGGGGGAGATGTACCTGTAGGTACGTGTGTGTGGGGGAGGGGGAGATGTACCTGTAGGTACGTGTGTGTGTGGGGGGGAGGGGGAGATGTACCTGTAGGTACGTGTGTGTGTGTGTGTATGTTTACAATAACCTCTCTGGACAAGATTTTGTGCTGAATATGTAGTTTAATTACTTCAGTTATGTTGTGATTAATGAAGTTGTTGATCTTGCCGTACCCTGCACACTGTAGATTTTGTAGATTTAACTTGAGAAAGGGTTTGCATATAAGACAAACAAATTTAGCACGCATTTGCTTGCGTCAAAGTTTGATCTGTGACCCCCTACAGTTGACAGGATGATAAAATCTGATTACAAAATAACTGTGCACTGTAGAGACAAAGATTTATAGATTGTCCAGATTTGATTGTGCTCATGGTGAGTTGAACGATATGCAGCGACGAGACATTGACCGTTGCCTGTCTTTTCTCTGAAGAGAACAGCCAAGAGCTTTTTCGGTGAAGGTGGTAATTATCTCATCTGTACAAGCAGCTGCTTGGCAAAGGGGGGAAAAGGAATAAAGATTGTTCAGTGAACAGGTGTTCATCCAGCTGCTTGGCCTGTGTTTCAGTAGGGTCCCTGAAGCCGCGGTTCTACAACTTGGGGCCAGCAGATGCCACTACCCAGGACCTGCCCAAGATTGATGGACTGGTACGTGCAATGTGCAGACACTCCGTTTGTCATGTGTTGGTCTGGTCAGGAACCATGGGCAATGTGCAGACACTGTTTGTCATGTGTTGGTCTGGTCAGGAACCGTGTGCAACGTGCAGACACTGTTTGTCATGTGTTGGTCTGGTCAGTAACCATGTGCAATGTGCAGACACTCAGTTTGTCATGTGTTGGTCTGGTCAGGAACCATGTGCAACATGCAGACACTCAGTTTGTCATTTGTTGGTCTGGTCAGGAACCATGTGCAATGTGCAGACACTGTTTGTCATGTGTTGGTCTGGTCAGTAACCATGTGCAATGTGCAGACACTCAGTTTGTCATGTGTTGGTCTGGTCAGGAACCATTTGCAACGTGCAGACACTGTTTGTCATGTGTTGGTCTGGTCAGTAACCATGTGCAATGTGCAGACACTCAGTTTGTCATGTGTTGGTCTGGTCAGGAACCATGTGCAACGTGCAGACACTCGGTTTGTTATTTGTTGGTCTGGTCAGTAACCATGGGCAACATGCAGACACTAGATTTGTCATTTGTTAATCAGGGCTTGCATGTATGAAGAGCAAATAGCCACCCTAATCACTTTTATCTTTTAAACAGTGATGACACTCAAAAAATCAGAAAATGTGAAGCACAGATAAGGCTATCTGACTGGCCTAAATACATTTAAAGTTGTAGACTCGTGTAAAGACACCCAGTGTAAAACCACCCTGTAAAGACAGTGACCGTGCTGTGCAGCATAGCAGCTATCTGCTGTCTAACCCCGGTAGCCTGTGTAAAACCACCCAGTGTACACCCTCTGTGAAGACACCCTCTGTAAACCACCTAGTGTGAAAACACCCTCTGTAAAGACAATGTGTAAAGACAGTGACTGTGTTTTGCAGGCCAGCAGCTGCCTGCTGTCTAACCTGAACACCCTGTGTAAAACCACCCAGTATACACCCTCTGTAAAGACACCCTGTGTAAACCACCTAGTGTAAAAACACCCTCTGCAAAGACCCTGTGTAAAGACAGTGACTGTTTTCGCAGGCCAGCAGCTGCCTGCTGTCTAACCCAGACACCTTGTGTAAAACCACTAGTGTACACCCTCTGTAAAGACACCCTGTGTAAATCACCTAGTGTAAAAACACCCTCTGCAAAGACCCTGTGTGAAGACAGTGACTGTGTTTTGCAGGCCAGCAGCTGCCTGCTGTCTAACCCAGACACCCTGTGTAAAACCACTAGTGTACACCCTCTGTAAAGACACCCTGTGTAAATCACCTAGTGCAAAAACACCCTCTGCAAAGACCCTGTGTAAAGACAGTGACAGTGTTTTGCAGGCCAGCAGCTGCCTGCTGTCTAACCCAGACACCCTGTGTAAAACCACCCAATGTAAAGACACCCAGTGTAAAGACAGTGGCTGTTTTTTGCAGGCCAGCAGCTGCCTGCTGTCTAACCCAGACACCCTGTGTAAAACCACTAGTGTACACCCTCTGTAAAGACACCCTGTGTAAACCACCTAGTGTAAAAACACCCTCTGCAAATACCCTGTGTAAAGACAGTGACTGTTTTTTGCAGGCCAGCAGCTGCCTGCTGTCTAACCCGAACACCTTGTGTAAAACCACCCAATGTAAAGACACCCAGTGTAAAGACAGTGGCTGTTTTTTTGCAGGCCTGCAGCTGCCTGCTGTCTAACCCGGACACCCTGGACTACAACCAGCTCTACACTGCCTGCATCAAGCTGTTGATGGCAGGCTCTCGCTGCGACCTCACCAAACACAAGCTGTCCCCGCTGGTTAGAATCTCTTCACAAACACTCCATTGCTGTTGCTTTACGCTCTAGCGCCATCTCTCTGCAAACACTCACTTGCAGTCTCTTCACAGACACTGTAGTCCTATCTCTTGACAGATGCTCTAGTGCTATCACACTCTTTTGCTATCATTTTACAGACATGATGCTCTAGTCCTATCTCTTCACAGACACTCTAGTGCTGTGGCTTCTCAGACGCTTTAGTGCTGTCTCTTCACAGATACTCCATTGTGGTCTCTTCATGTACAGTCTCTTGTTACCTGTATGTTACCTGCTGCATGTTGCTCTCTAGACCTGTCTCTTCACAGACACTCTAGTCCTAGCGCTTCACTGACATTCTAGTGCTATCACATTCTATTGCTGTCACTTTACAGACACTCTAGTGCTATCATTTTACAGACACTCTAGTGCTATCACTTTACAGACACTCTAGCCCTATCTCTTCACAGACACTCTAGTGCTATGGCTTCACAAACACTCTAGTGCTATCTCTCCACAGACACTCCATTGTGGTCTCTTCACATGCAATCTCTTGTTACCTGGATATATATAAACTCTCGTTATCTGTTTACATACACTGTAATGCTACCTGTCCACAGTGCAATCTATTGCTATCTGTCTACACACACTCTAATGCGACCTGTCCACATACTTCCTGTTGCTGTTCACATACACTATTATTACCTGTCCACATGCACTCTAATGCTACCTGTTCACATGCACTCTGCTTTCACATACAATCTATCACATACACTGTAATGCTGTTGACATACACTGTAAATTGTGTAACACGACCTGTCACATACCCATTTACACTACCTGCTCACATGCACTGATGTGCTATCATGACTTTACTGCCTTTTGATGTTCGTAGTCAGACCCTTAGTGTTGGAAAACTTTCTGGAAAAAAGGAAGGAAAAGGGAAACAATATTTTTACAAATTTGTTATAAATTACACAGCAAAATAATATGACAATGGTTCTGTTCTGTTAATAATAATAAAAACAATAATATGCAAAGCACCCATTCCATTGTGAGAGAGTGGAATTCCATGCTGCACCCTGATACGTTCACCGTTGATTGATGCCCGAGTTTTTTCCCCCAGGATGCCTCTGCCATGCATTACCACTTCCTGTTGGTGTGGCGCCTGCTGGCCTGCCTGCCCCCGTCTGTGGCCTATGTGGACACACTGGCAGCAAGCACCATCTCCATGGGCAACGGCTACATCTTGCACACCCTGCGCTGGGTCCCGCGCCTGGCTCACAAGGTCTTTGCTCCCTGGCTGAAGGTCAGTGGCCATGGACTCAGGGTTAGGGTTAGGGGTTGACTGATTGATCGCTCCTATGTTGTGCTGTTCTTTGCTTCTGAACAGGTTCGCTGCATTTTACATGGTTCGCTCTCTATGGGGTTTGTGTTAACCAGTAATTTCTGGTATTTTACTGGATAAGATAAGCATTTACTGAAAGCAAAATCAGCAGTTGGTCAGATGTACCAGCTGTTATTTTGTTTCAACAGTTCTAAAAAGCAAACAGACAAAAAAACAGTGAGTGAATGTGTGTGTGCTAGTGGGCGTGTGTGTGTGTGTGTGTGTGTGTGTGTGTGTGTGTGTGTGTGTGTGAAAGATCAAAATGATAAGTAAGCTTCTGGTGTGCATGTGTTTAAAAGATTCTTATAATGAAAAAGTGTCTGGTGTGTATCTGCTAAATGGTTATTATAATAATTAAGTTTCTAGTGTGTTAAGTCCTGATTTGATAGACATGTGTACTCAAAGCACTGTACATGTTTAAAGAAAAGCAACACTATGAACAAACAAACCAGGAAAATGGGTGGGGGTGATGGTGGGGGGTAGGACTATAGGCAAAATAACAGTAACATACTAATGCTTTACAAAAATACATAATTTATGTTACATAGCTTGCTCCATGTTCCTTTTGCACACAGGTGTGCTCACACACATGTATGCACACACACACACACACACACACACACACACACACACACACACACACACACACACACACACACACACACACACACACACACACAGAGTCTTGCCGTTTTGCTCTCTCTCTTCCCATGATACTGGTGAAGACCTATTTAATGGTGTGCCTCCCTGCTGATGGTCAGGACTGTCTGATGAAGCAAAGCCTGACCAGCCAGGTGGCAGAGAGGAAGCTGGCGGCAGCCGCCAAAGCCACCAGCGACATCAGCTACGACATTGCACTGGCCATGAAGTTCATCAAGGATCAGGTCAGCTCTGCCTTTTCCTCTCTGCTCTGATGCTTCTTGTACTCAGCACTGATGCTTCATTTCTGCCTTGTTCTTTGTTCTCTGCTCCTTGTTCAGTGTTCCTTGTTCCTGCTCTGTTCCTTGTTCTCTGCTGTTTGTTCCCTGTTCTGTTCCTTGTTCTAGAATCTTTGATCTGTCCCTTATTCTCTGCTGCTTGTTCCCTGCTGTGTTCCTTGTTCTCTGCTGCTTGTTCCCTGCTGTGTTCCTTGTTCTCTGCTGCTTGTTCCGTACTGTGTTCCTTGTTCTCTGCTGCTTGTTCCCCGCTCTACTCCTTGTTCTTTGCTGCTTGTTCCCTGCTCTGCTTCTTGTTCTATGGTCTGTGTTCTCTATTCCTACTCTGCTGCTTGTTCTCAGCTCTGCTCCTTGTTCTCTGTTCTGTATTCCTGTTCTGCCCCTTGTTCTCTCTAGAAATTTCATGTTTGCTGGTGACTGTCTCCACCCCAGAACAGGTATCCATTGACATTTGAGTGAGCTGTGACTGGCGGGTACCCATTGATGGATGTGTGAACTGTGACTGACGGGTACCCATTGATGGATGTGTGAACTGTGACTGACAGGTAGCCATTGATGGATGTGTGGATAGTGTTTGACAGGTACCCATTGATGCATGTGTGAACAGTGTCTGAGATGTAGCCATTAACAGCTGAGTGAACTGTGACTGACAGGTTACAGTTGATAGCTGAGTGAACTGTGACGGACAGGTTACAGTTGATAGCTGTGTGAACCGTGACTAACAGGTTACAGTTGATAGCTGAGTGAACTGTGACTAACAGGATCCAGTTGATAGCTGAGTGAATGATGAGTGACAAGTACCCATTGACAGTACATTGAACCATGACTGACAGGTACCCAGTGGCACCTTTATGAACCATGACTGACCCATTGACACCACTATTGACCATGACTTATGGGTATGCATTGACACCTTCATGAACCATGACTGATGGGTACCCACTGACACCTTTATGAACCATGACTGATGGGTACCCATGGACACCTTTATGAACCATGACTGACGGGTACCCATTGACACCTTTATGAACCATGACTGACAGGTACCCATTGACACCTTTATGAACATGACTGACAGGTACCCATTGACAGCTGAATGAACCGCGACTGAGAGATACTTGGTGACGGCTGGCCGAAATTGTTTCTGTAACATGCAGATAGAATTTGTGTACGTTGATTCTGTTCTTTGTTATCAAGTGTGTGTGTGTGTTTGCAGATTGCGGTGCTGCCCTTGGTGGCTAACAAAGACCTGCTACCACGGAAGGAGCTGCCAGGTCTCTCCACCATCCTCATCCTTGACGCTGTTGTTGCCAAGGTTCAGGTTGCCCTTGACGCCACCTTTGCTGCCACTTCGGTAAGATGGCTGGTGTGTTGCCTTGCTTTGTGCTGCATTGCATTACTTTGCACTGTGTTTTGTATATGAAGTGCAATACGTTTGTGGTGCAGCTCTGGGTCAGGGTGTGCGTATGAAACATGATCCCTGCAAACACCACTGTGTGTCTGTCTTGGGATTCATAGGAATGTGTGCCATGTCACGTACGCCACACATGAATGACAGATGAAAACCACACTTTTCACCCACTGTCTTATAGTAGAAGCACTACTGTGGTTGAGAGTAAGTAAGTAAGTAAACTGGTGTTTTACGCCCAGTCAACCAGTGCGGTTATATCAGGGCGCTGTGGTTGAGAAACACCAGTGTATGTCTCTCTTGTGGAATCATAATAATGTGTCAGATGTTACATGCATCACAGACAAATGACAGATGAAGCCATGCTTTTTGTTTTGTTGGCTGTTTGGAGCACTACTGGTGTTGATCAAATGGGTTCTTAGTTGTATTTTGGCAGCTTTGAAGCTGGCAAGTTTGAGAGATGAAAATGTTTTGGCACATTAGAGCTGTAGGAGACTGAGAAGTGAAAAATAGAACAAGAAGCAAAACACAGGAACATAATTATCGAGAATGCTTTTTATGTTGCTGTTTGCATGAGACAGACTTTAAATGTATGTCTTCCTTGGTCCTGTGATGCAGTTTGTTTAGTCCTGTGTGTTACAGTGGCACTGATTGGTCAGTCTCATTGCTGCCCTTGTCTAAGTCTGGCTTTAACTGTAGTTAGTAACGAGGAATTTGGCAGGGAGGTTATAAGGAACTAGAATTCTGGTATTGGTGTGGTTGTGCATGAGTTTGACCCAGACAAAAACCCACCTGTTGGTTTTGTTGCGTGCAGGGAGAGTCTGAACCCAGGAAAAATGCGGATCTGGCAGCGGACGTCACACCTGCTGACCCCAGGAAAACCCCAGATTTGGCGGCAGAGCTCATGCCAGCCATTTACAACCTCATTGAGGCCTACAGCATCTTTGTCAAGTAGGCAGCTGATCCCTTTTTTTTCTTCTTCTTTTTTTTAATCCCCCCCCGCTTTGTTGTTGTTGTTGAGCTTTTGTTTTTTGTCTTGATTGTGTGCATACATGCTTGCATATGTGTGTTGTACGGACATGCAGCAGGAGTCAGACTGGTAAGTGCTGGTCATTGAGGTCAGCTCAAGGGGATATCTGTACACTCTCAAAAACCCATATACACTCCACCTTGTGTGTCAGAAGCTTGTTTTCAAAGGGGTATCTGTGCACTCTGAAAAGCCCTGTTTTCAAAGGGGTGTCTGTGTTTTTTGAAAAGTCCTGTTTTCAAAGGGGTGCTGTGCACTTTGAAAAGCCCTGTTTTCAAAGGGGTGCTGTGCACTTTGAAAAGCCCTGTTTTCAAAGGGGTATCTGTGCACTTTGAAAAGCCCTGTTTTCAAAGGGGTGTCTGTGCACTTTGAAAAGCCCTGTTTTCAAAGGGGTGCTGTGCACTTTGAAAAGCCCTGTTTTCAAAGGGGTGCTGTGCACTTTGAAAAGCCCTGTTTTCAAAGGGGTGCTGTGCACTTTGAAAAGCCCTGTTTTCAAAGGGGTGTCTGTGCACTTTGAAAAGCCCTGTTTTCAAAGGGGTGTCTGTGCACTTTGAAAAGCCCTGTTTTCAAAGGGGTGTCTGTGCACTTTGAAAAGCCCTGTTTTCAAAGGGGTGTCTGTGCACTCTAAAAAGCCCATATGCTCTCCACCCAGTCTGTCAGAAGTTTACCCAGTGTTGCTCCTTGACAGAGCAGAGGTTGTGATCAGCCACAGGTGGGTGGTAGTTTATTTCTCTCTCACTGGTAGATATGGGGAACAAATTGGGGTTGGGGTGGTGGATGAAGATGACAGAATATGAACATTAGAGGCAATCTGCCTTGGAATCCATGAAAAATCACAAGTGTCAGAATATGGACTTAAGGTGGTGGTAATCATTAGTTAGTATCTTTTGAATTCATGAAAAAGCATTACATTGTTTGAAGTGGATTGAAAACTCAAATTGTTCTGGTTGGGGTAGAATGACAGACAAAAATGTTTTGATTGGACATAAAGCCCAATGCAGGCAAATGTGTTTTGGCTGGACATTATGTCCAATGGAGCAGGCAGAGATATTCAGACATAGTCCTTGGTACATCTGGCAAGGATATTCAGGCATTGTGATTAGTACATCTGGCAAGGATATTCAGGCATTGTGCTTGGTACAGCTGGCAAGGATATTCAGGCATTGTGCCTGGTACAGCTGGCAAGGATATTCAGGCATTGTGCCTGGTACATCTAGCAAGGATATTCAGGCATTGTGACTAGTACATCTGGCAAGGATGTTCAGCCATTGTGCCTGGTACAGCTGGCAAGAATATTCAGGCATTGTACCTGGTACAGCTGGCAAGGATATTCAGGCATTGTGCCTGGTACAGCTGACAAAATAGCCTAGCACAGACATAATCTTGGACGCAGCTGGCAAATTCTGTACATTACCTGGTTGTGTAGGTCGTGTGTGCTGCTGGAGGTGTCGGAGTCAGATGACAAGACGATGACTCCTCAAAGACTGAAGGCCTACAGCCGTGTCCTGAGTTTCGGATCAACTCGCAGCAGCAAGATGGCTGGCTTTGGGGCTGTGATGATGTCACTCCTGCCCAGTCCTGTCAAAAACGCAGTTGAGAAGTGGAGCAGCTGTTCTGTCAATGAGTTTCCGCCCATGTATGCCTGGGTGAGTTTGTGTGTGTGTGTGTGCATACAAGTGTGTGTGTGCGTGTGTGTGAGAGAAATGTGTGATGTGACAGACACAAATGTGTGATATGTGTGTGAGAGAGAGAGAGTGATGTGTGTGTGTGTGTGAGAGAGAGAGAGAAATGAGGGATGTGTGTGTGTGTGAAAGAGAGAGAAATGAGGGATGTGTGTGTTTTGTGTGTGTATCCAAGTCAGGTAGTGCTGCTGGGAATGTGTTTCCTTTCATTTACACTATGGTGTCAGTTGTGATGAGTGTTGGGTGTGTTGGTGGAGACTGGTTCATGTCTCTGTCTCTGTTGCTGATCCTTCTGAATGTTTATTTATGTGCTCTTTTCAGAGGAATGCTTTCGCCAACGACACCATTCCCTGTGAGAGCTACATGGACGCCATTCACAGTGCACACATGATCACCCTCTCTGGTAAGATTGCTGAACCAGCACACATGATCACCCTCTCTGGTAAGATTGCTGAACCAGCACACATGATCACCCTCTCTGGTAAGATTGCTGAACCAGCACACATGATCACCCTCTCTGGTAAGATTGCTGAACCAGCACACATGATCACCCTCTCTGGTAAGATTGCTGAACCAGCACACATGATCACACTCAGTGGTAAGATTGCTGAACAAGACACATGATCACCCGCTCTGGTAAGATTGCTGAACCAGCACACATGATCACACTCAGTGGTAAGATTGCTGAACAAGACACATGATCACACTCTCTGGTAAGATTGCTGAACCAGCACACATGATCACACTCAGTGGTAAGATTGCTGAACAAGACACATGATCACACTCTCTGGTAAGATTGCTGAAACAGCACACATGATCACCCTCTCTGGTAAGGTTGCTGAACCAGCACACATGATCACACTCAGTGGTAAGATTGCTGAACAAGACACAAGATCACACTCTCTGGTAAGATTGCTGAAACAGCACACATGATCACACTCTCTGGTAAGATTGCTGAACCAGCACACATGATCACACTCTCTGGTAAGATTGCTGAACCAGCATACATGATCATACTCTCTGGTAAGACTGCTGAACCAACATACATGATCATGCTCTCTGGTAAGATTGTTGAACCAACATACATGATCACACTCTCCTGTAAGATTGCTGAACCAACATAAGATCACACTGCTAGAACTGCCTCACAGACACACAGGGTCACACTTTCTGCTAAGACCACACAACACACAGGATCATTCTGTTTAAGTCTGCAATACAGGATCACATATGTTTGTGAGTGTGCCATGTCATGTTGCTATGTCATGTTTGTGAGTGTGCTATGTCATGTTTGTGAGAGTGCCATGTCATGTTTGTGTATGTCATGTCATGTTTGTGAGTGTGCAGTGGTTGTATGCCATATTTGTGAGTGTGGCTGTCATATTGGTGAGTGTGTCATGTTTGTTTTCAGGCCAGCAGAGTTTCTGCATCAACGCTTCGATTCGTCATGTGTTGGGCTCTCTGGTCAATTTCAGCAACAATCTGTTGACGTGAGTAGACTGTAGCTGTGTGTTTGTGTGTAGTGTGTATGTGTGTGTATGTGCTTGTGGAGGAGAGTGAGGTGTGTGTGCTGTTGGCTTTCATTACACTGTAAACTTGCAGAGCATGTGTAAAGGAGAGAGAGGCATGTGAGTGCTGTTGGTTTTTATTAGACTGTAATCATGCAGAATATGTGTGGAGGAGAGAGAGAGGCGTGTGTGTGTGCCACTGGCTTTCATTACACTGTAAACTTGCAGTGTGTGTGTGAAGGGGACTGCACTGTGTGTGCGTGTGGGTGTGGGTGTGGGTGCTGTTGGCTCTCATTAGTCTGTAAACTTGCAGTGTGTGTGTGAAGGAGAGAGAGGTGTGTGTGCATGAAGGAGAGAAAGAGGTGCATGTATTTGCTGAGAGAGAGGTGTGTGTGTGCATGAAGGAGAGAAAGAGGTGCATGTATTTGCTGAGAGAGAGGTGTGTGTGCATGAAGGAGAGAAAGAGGTGCATGTATTTGCTGAGAGAGGTGTGTGTGTGCATGAAGGAGAGAAAGAGGTGCATGTATTTGCTGAGAGAGAGGTGTGTGTGTGCATGAAGGAGAGAAAGAGGTGCATGTATTTGCTGAGAGAGAGGTGTGTGTGCATGAAGGAGAGAAAGAGGTGCATGTATTTGCTGAGAGAGAGGTGTGTGTGTGCATGAAGGAGAGAAAGAGGTGCATGTATTTGCTGAGAGAGAGGTGTGTGTGCATGAAGGAGAGAAAGAGGTGCATGTATTTGCTGAGAGAGAGGTGTGTGTGCATGAAGGAGAGAAAGAGGTGCATGTATTTGCTGAGAGAGAGGTGTGTGTGCATGAAGGAGAGAAAGAGGTGCATGTATTTGCTGAGAGAGAGGTGTGCGTGCACTGTCTGTGTGTGACTGTGTCCTTTGCAGCACGTGTGTGTGTGTGTGTGTGTGTGTGTGTGTGTGTGTGTGTGTGTGTGTGTGTGTGTGTGTGTGTGTGTGTGTGTGAGAGAGAGAGAGTTGTGAAGAGGTGATGTTGCTGTACAGAGAGTGGTTTTGCTGCAGGTGGTGCCCTGACAGCAGCGTGGGCAAGGTCCATGTCAAAGTCATGCTGCCCCTTCTCTTTGATGCCACAACCGAGCACCTGGTGGAATCAGTAAGTGTTCTCTATAGGACTGATGTCTGCTGGAGGCGAAGTGGCCAAGGGGTCCTCACCCTGACATTCATTGGCTAGAGTCTGGCACAGGAGAGGGTTGGGGGGGAGAAGGAGGGCACTTTACTTTGTCTCCTAGTCTGGCAGGGATACTGGACTGAGTGTCTAGTCCATCTCATCTGTAGACATAAAGTGTGCTGCACTTGGGGGAGGGTTTAGTGATAATCACTTGATGGATGGGAGGGAGTGTAGTTTCCCCCCTTCCCAACACCTCCGTGGATCTTGATCCCTGCCAGTGCTTCTCTGGAGTCAACTTTGCATGTTATGTAGCAAATGAGCAACCACTTGAGGGTGGGGCCGTGATGACTACTATAGGGCGTTAACAATCATCACTGCTTTGCGGATGAGTGATGTGTTATTCCATAAAAATTGCGTTTGACTGTAATATGTTACAACTGAGTGCCATGTTCTCGAACAGGTGACCTTTGCCCTGGAGAAACTCATTGGACCCATGGACGGGGATGAGTTCAACCAGATGATGTACGAACATGGCGTTTCCGTCTGCCACGACATCATCGTCACCTACTCGGATGCTGAGAGGTGGGTCGTCCTTTGCGTAGACTAGGTGGGAAAATGTGCAGCGTGTGTGGACTTACTGACAGGGTCTTTGAAGTTGGTGTGGAAGTGATGGAGCAAGTCCCTGCTGCTGGAAGGAGAGGGAGCTTGTAATGTCTTACTCATGACGTTCCTGCAGAAGTTCTGTGACAGGCTATGGCCCTCATGCCAGGAGGCTGTGATCCTTATGCCCGGATTCTGTAGGCTACTTGTAAGAAAGTGTCTGTATACTTAATAATGATGATGAAGTGATGTTTAATGTCCTCAGATGTCAGTTGACATATCAGGGACAAGCTATGACCAGTGCTGAAGCGTGGTTCAGTATAGCTTTACGTCCACAGAAACTGGCAGGTTTAATAATAATAATGTACATTTATCATGCACTCATCAATGCCCTGGTTGCTCACATGATACATATTAATCTAAATATGCTATACACATGTAGAGCACAGTCCAACCCAAACAACCCACACAAAACACCATATGGAGAGACAGACAACCCTTCCCACCCAAACAACCCACACAAAGCACCATATGGAGAGACAAACAACCCTTCTCACCCAAACAACCCACACAAAGCACCATATGGAAAGACAAACAACCCTTCTCACCCAAACAACCCACACAAAGCACCATATGGAAAGACAAACAACCCTTCTCACCCAAACAACCCACACAAAGCACCATATGGAAAGACAAACAACCCTTCTCACCCAAACAACCCACACAAAGCACCATATGGAAAGACAAACAACACTCTCCCCCCCCCCCCCCCCCCCCCCACACACACACACAAACACACATGAAAAAAAGAGAGAGAAAAAGTTTAAAGTGAGCTACACGTATTTTGTACAGGTTCCCCCTGTTGGAATCATGGGTTGTGACCTCCAGGAAAGTGGTTGTGATGGACGCTCTCTTGATGGTTACTAAATTTCCCCTCTTGTTACCTGTGAACTTGTCTTCAGAATGTGCTCGTATTGTGATTGCTTACTAAATTCCCACTATTGTTACCTATGAACTGTCTTCGGAATGTGCTTGTGTTGTGATTGCTTACTAAATTCCCCCTCTTGTTACCCAGGAAATGTCTTCAAAATGTGCTCATGTTGTGATTGCTTACTAAATTCCCGCTCTTGTTACCAATGAAATGTTTTCAGAATGTGCTCATAATGTGATTGCTTACTAAATTCCCCCAATTGTTACCTAAGAACTGTCTTCAGAATGTGCCCATGTTGTGCTTGCAGCGGTCTGGATGAGAAGATTCTGCAAGAGTGTGTCCGCTTCATGGACTCCATCCTGGACACTGCGCCAGGCGCACGTGCCCTCCATGCCTTCTACTCTTCCTCTGCTGGTAGGTCGGCTGTGTGTCTTCCTTGCCTTCTGCTCTTCCTCTGCTGGTAGGTCAGCTGTGTGTCTTCCTTGCCTTCTACTCTTCCTCTGCTGGTAGGTCAGCTGTGTATGTCTTCTTTGCCTTCTACTCTTCCACTGCTGGTAGGTCAGCTGTGTGTCTTCCTTGCTGTTTGCACTTCCTCTGCTCATGACCTACCTGACCTTCCTGACAGAGGAAGAGCTGTTGATAGCTGTGTCTTCTACATTCCTGTGAAAGTGATGGTAGGTCAACTGTCTGCCCATTTGGTCTGACATTGTTAGTGTTGTTCCCTAGCGCCACCGCCCCCCCTTCCCTCCCCCCCCCTCCCCCCCCCGGGCTTGGAGTGATGAGCTGTGAATTTGGAGGTTATTCCAGTTGACATAATTGTTTGTTTTTCAGACCTGACCAGTCTTCTGTTGTCCGTCGCCCGTGAGGGAGTGAGCCCCACGTTCATCACCAAAGTGCTCAAACTCTTCAACAAACTCTTCCAACTGGGTCAGTCTGCCAGAAACATCCACATGCTTTGAAACATTCATATGTGCATGCATTCACACAGATAGATGCACACACGTGCATGCACGCACACACTGACACAGGAAGAAAAGAAAAAAGGAAAAAAATGCTTTTTGGGTTTCCCTTAAGCCTGTTCTTAATTGGGTGAATGTTTGTTCAAGAACATAGTTGGGAGTATTCGGCGAACCTAGTTGGTTCTTAAGTGGGCAAACTTTTGCTTCGTGAACCTATTTGGGAGTATTCATCGAACTGCGATGAAGCTATATTCGGGGTCCCAAAAGCTTCACTCAGCATGTTCTGGGAACATTCGCCCTATTCGACGTACATTGCCTCTGATTGGCTGAGAGCAGAGCTCTCCTGTGGATGAGGAAGAAATAAAAATTAAAATGGATGATGGTGTCACTAGGTTCTTCACTTGCTTCGGAAGGAATTTGTTTATTTGTTGACTTGTGGGAGGCGCAGCCTTGTCTCGGGGACCCAGAATGAAATAGTAGTTAGTTGAATTACCCAGTGAGGGATGATTAAAGTATATTGACTTGACCTGACTTGACTTTAGCCTACATTTTCGATCATGCTGTCTGCTGCGCGTCTGCTGTGAGTTTGGGCTGAAGCTTGCATCTCATTACAAGCCAGTTGAGAATGAAGTAAAGTTCACTGAACTGTCCGAACCATGTTCAGCGAACTAAAAGTTCAATTAAGAAACAAATCATAGTTTGTCAAACTGGACCGAAGTATGTTCGGCGAACAAACATTTGCCCAGTTAAGAACGGGCTTTACATGATGTTTTCCATTTCTGCTTTGATTTGCATGAGGAAAACATGTACCTGTGCCCCGTCAGAGTTAAAGACAGTACCCATGTCCTCTGTTTTCAGCGGACAAGGAGAACAGTGACAAGAGCTATGGTGAGCTGTGCAGCTGTCTGTCAGGTCTGTCCACTGTGGACCCTGTGGTCTTGCAGTCGCTGCTCTACAAGATCTTCAAACCACCCCAGGTACTTTTCCTAGATTAAAGTACATTAATTTGTACTTTGTTAGTAAGTTCAGTTCATTTGAGTTCAGGATGTTATCTGTGTGCTTGGGAAAGCCCATGTGCACTCCACCCTGTCTGTCAGGAGCTTCCCCAGTGTTGCCTTTGAAACAGTTTTAGTGTTCATGTGACAGTTTGAGTTCAGTTGAGTTCAGTTCAGGATGTTATCTATGTACTTGGGAAAGCCCATAAGCACTCCACCCTGTCTGTCAGGAGCTTCCCCAGTGTTGCCTTTGAAACGGTTTTAGTGTTCATGTGACAGTTTGAGTTCAGTTCAGGATGTTATCTATGTACTTGGGAAAGCCCATAAGCACTCCACCCTGTCTGTCAGGAGCTTCCCCAGTGTTGCCTTTGAAACGGTTTCAGTGTTCATTTGACAGTTTCAGTGTTTGTCTGATTAATGATATACCTTTCTTGTCCTTTCAAGGATTGTTGAGTGCTTCCTGTTTTTATCTCTCTTCCCTCCAATGTAATGTACTGCAGTCTAATGTACAGTGTACTTGGCTTTATGCCAGCAGGTAATGTCTCAAGCTCCTCATCACTTTAGTTCTTCCAAAATGAAAGCCGCTGCTTGTGATGGTTATGTTACCCACAAGTCTATCTGCTTGGTCACTGCCCTTGACTGGCATATCTGGCACAGTACATCCACATCCACAGAAGTCTGTGAAGGTGGATGTAGAACACTGACTGATACATACCAGTCTGGGCTTTTCAGTCCACTTTTCTTTCACAAGCTGTATGGTATGAAAACAGCTGTTGTATACCAGTGAGGGCAGCTCTTTCAGCAAGCAGTTGGCTTCCCACTGGCTTCCTGTATGGGTGAGAAGTGTGGCCCAACCTATCCCCCAGTGAGTTCCCTTCATACAGCTACCTTTCTGTGGTGGTGAGAAGTGTGGCCCAACCTATCCCCCAATGAGTTCCCTTCATACAGCTACCTTTCTGTGGTGGTGAGAAGTGTGGCACAACCTATCCCCCAGTGAGTTCCCTTCATACAGCTACCTTTCTGTGGTGGTGAGAAGTGTGGCCCAACCTATCCCCCAGTGAGTTCCCTTCATACAGCTACCTTTCTGTGGTGGTGAGAAGTGTGGCCCAACCTATCCCCCAGTGAGTTCCCTTCATACAGCTACCTTTCTGTGGTGGTGAGAAGTGTGGCCCAACCAATCCCCCAGTGAGTTCCCTTCATACAGCTACCTTTCTGTGGTGGTGAGAAGTGTGGCCCAACCTATCCCCCAGTGAGTTCCCTTCATACAGCTACCTTTCTGTGGTGGTGAGAAGTGTGGCCCAACCAATCCCCCAGTGAGTTCCCTTCATACAGCTACCTTTCTGTGGTGGTGAGAAGTGTGGCACAACCTATCCTCTAGTGTTTCTGTCATACAGCTGCCTTTTTGTGGTGGTGAGAAGTGTGGCACACCCGACCCCCTGAATTAGTTTGCCTTCTTTGAGAAGCTGCATAACCTTCAAAACCCTTTTCTCAAAATCTTTCTGAAACGTGGATCAGTGAACCAGTTGAATGAAGTGATGATGCATCTTACACAGCCTGAAAGCAGCAGTGATTTGAAAATTGGGATGACTGTTGATGCGTGCAGGAGGAGGAAGAGGAGAACACGGTGAAACAGAACAGATACCTACTGCAGAGCCTCACACTCTACATTGTCAAGGAGTCCAGGTCAGTAGATGGGCGGGAGTCCAGGTCAGTTTAAGGGTTGGAGTTGAGGAATCTAGGTCAGTAGAGGGGTGGGAGTTGAGGAGTCTTGGCCAGTAGAGGGGTGGGAGTTGAGAAGTCTTGGCCAGTAGAGGGGTGGGAGTTGAGAAGTCTTGGCCAGTAGAGGGGTGGGAGTTGAGAAGTCTTGGCCAGTAGAGGGGTGGGAGTTGAGAAGTCTTGGCCAGTAGAGGGGTGGGAGTTGAGAAGTCCAGGTCAGTAGAGGGGTAGGAGTCCAGGCCAGTTTAGGGGTGGGAGTTGAGTCTAGGTCAGTAGATGGTGGGAGTCCGGGAGTCCAGGTCAGTTTAGGGGTTGGAGTTGAGTCCAGGTCAGTTTAGGGGTGGGAGTTGAGTCTAGGTCAGTAGATGGCGGGAGTCCGGGAGTCCAGGTCAGTTCAGGGGTGGGAGTTGAGTAGTCAGAGAGGGGTGGGAATCAGGTTTATATAAGTAGAGGGGTGGGAGTCACATGTAGGTCAGTAGTGGGGTGGGAGTCCATGCTGACATAGGGGGGCGATGTCACTGGCATTGTCATAGAGTCCAGAACAGTGGAGGGGTGAGATGGGTGTTGCCCCTAGCATCATCCAGGAGTCGGGTCATTGTAGAGGGGTGGAACAATGCTGTATAATCTATTATTATTATTATTAAATGAGACAGAAGTCATCATCACAGAAACCATGGGGATGAATCTGAAGGCACTAAGCACTGCCATGACAACATCATCCCCAGTAAACCTAAAATGGTGAAAAGGTCATCATCGCAGAAACCATGGGGATGATGTTGTCATGGCAGTGCTTAGTGCTTTCATCCCCATGGTTTCTGTGATGATGACTTCTGTCTCATTTAATAATAATAATAATAGATTATTTATGGTGCCCCACCTCGTAAGAGCCCAGGGCATTTACAAAGATACAAGGATACACTCATTTCATCACACACTCATTTCACCACACACACATACACACACACACACACACACACACACACACACACACACACACACACACACACACACACACACACACACACACACACTACAAATGCATGCATTACTGGTGATGGATTGGTAAACTGACAGATCAGTATGCAGAGGAAAAGAGATGAGTTTTCAGTTTTGACTTAAGAGAGTGAAGACGAATGCCTCCTTGGGGATGATGTTGCCATGGCAGTGCTCAGCGCCCTCATCCCCACGGTTTCTGTGACAACGACCTCTGTCTCGTTTCAGCCTTGTTGGGGATGACGTCGCCATGGCAGTCCTCAACGCCCTCATCCCAATGGGAGTGCCGCTGCTGAAGGCTGGTGGAGGGGACCTGTCAGGGTTCCCCGAGCTGATGATGGTGATGCACACACTGGCTGCCGCCGGCAACGGCACCGGCCACCTCCACCTCTTTCAGGCCACCACGGCTTGGCTTGACCTCTGGTCAGTGATGTTACCTGTCCTCGGTGCTGGTTACTCTGGGTGTTGGGCCAGTGTGTGTACCCAGATACCCTGCTTGCCACTCGTGTTGTGTGCAGGGGAGGTGTTGTAATATGTCATTGTGTTGTGTGTGGTTTAGGGATAGGGGGGGTATTATGTCCTGTTGTGTGAAGGGAAAGTGCTCTACTGTGTTGTGTTTGGGGGCGGAGATGGGTTGTATTATGTCATTGTGTTGTGTGCAGTAGAGGTGCTGTATTATGTCATTGTGTTTGGGGACGGAGATGGGTTGTATTATGTCACTGTGTTGTGTGCAGTAGAGGTGCTGTATTATATCATTGTGTTGCTTATGGGCTGGGGTTGGAGGGGGGCGGGGGTGGGGGTGGGTGTTGTAATATGTTCTTCTGTTGTGTGATGGGAAATTGTCATTGTGTTGTGTGCAATGGAGGTGCTGTATTATGTCATTGTGTTGCTTATGGGCTGGGGTTGGAGAGGGGTGGGGGTGGGTGTTGTATTATGTTCTTCTGTTGTGTGATGAGAAATTGTCATTGTGTGCAGTAGAGGTGCTGTATTATGTCATTGTGTTGCTTATGGGCTGGGGTTGGAGGGGGGCAGGAGTGTTGTATTATGTTCTTCTGTTGTGTGATGGGAAATTGTCATTGTGTTGTGTGCAGGGGAGGTGCTGTGTTATGTCACTGTGCTGTGTCAGTGTTACCTGCCTTTATTGTTTGTTACTGTGTGTTCATCCAATATCTGTACTAAGATACAGACTGCAAGTGGATAGCAATGCTCGCTCCCTGTTTTTGACAACACGCATGTTCTGTTTCATGACATGTGTATGAGCTAAAACTCATTGAGGCACAACGAGGCCACATGTCTTTCTTCAGGCACCGTGGTCTTCTGCTTCTGGAAGTTATCAAAGTAATGTCAAAAGTCATCAAAAGAAAGCGTCATCATAATGGACAGTTTATCCCATTGAGCACAGCTAAAATTTGTTTGGTAGTAAGACATCATACGTCATGCTTAGAGTTTTTACCCCTCTCCTCTCGCCTCCCCATCCCTCCCAGTGCTTTTGTAAAGTTGGCATGCACTGAGGGAAATTATTGATGTGTTTTCAGAGTGCATGATTATGTTAATTTTTCCATCTGAAAATGCACTTGAATGAAAGATTTTTTTTGTCCTCCAAAATGCACAACTATTTTTGTTATAAATTATATACATAATGTATGGCAATATGTAAAAACATCTCTACATGATTTATGACAATATATTTATTTTTTGCAGCAAAGTTCATCTTTCAGAGAAGGAGGTCCAGGAGCACTTGGCACAAAGTGGAAAACCAAGCAATGTAAGTGGTGTGCGACAAGCATAAATCATGTGTGATGAGTGTAAGTGACATGTGTCAAGTGTATGTCATGTGTTTCAGCATGTGTAGTATGTGCAAGTCATGTGTGATGAATGTAAGTCCTCTGTGGTATATGTAAGTCAAGTGTGGTAAGTGCAGGTCATGTGACATGTGTGATAAGTGTAAGTCATGTGACAAGTGTAAGCCATGTTTGGCAGGTGTACATCATGTGTGACAAGTGTAAGTCACATTTTGGTGAGTGTAAGTCATGTGACTAGTGTATGTCATGTGTGACCAGTGTAAGTCATGTGTGGTGAGTGTAAGTCATGTGTGGCAAGTACTAGTTATGAACCTTGTTCCCCTCCGCACAGCGGGGAGGTTTGTTCCATTTGCCAGCTGCTGCTAAGCACAGAAAGGGGGTTGTACAGAGTGACAGAGAGAGAGAGAGATTGCAGTTATGCAGGCAGCAGGCTCAGCATCTTGTTCTGTCACTTGACAGATAGGCTTACCCAGAAAACTGTATGCTGTGTAGTTTTATAATAAACAAGCATTCTCTCAACCTTTCCTGTGTTTGGATCTAGTTATGTTAGTTTACTGACTGTGTATCTACCATTTTGACTGTGTGTTTCCTCGATTTCAGCCTGGTCTCCTGGAGACGCTGTGCTGTCTGCTTTCCTACACTGGCCAGATTCTGGCTGCCTTGAAGAAAGGAGTGGACAGGTAACCACAGACACACTGACTGTCAGAGACTCACAGACAAGTCACACTGTTGACAGATTAATTCTGTGTTATTATTGTCTCCCAGTGTAACTTCATTTATTTTCGGTGATCATCATGTATGGCATTGCGTTGTGTGTGCAAGGAAGGTACCGTAGCATGTTGTTTGCCAGGGAAGTGTTGTATTATGTCATTATGTTGTGTGCAGACGAGATGCTGGATTATGTCATTGTGTGATGTGCAGGGGGTGCTGTACTGTGCCACACTGTTGTGTACAGGGAGGGTGCTGTATTGTCATTACGTACAGGGGGGTTCTGTATTGTCATTATGTACAGGGAGGGTGCTGTATTGTCATTATGTACAGGGAGGGTTCTCTATTGTCATGTCCAGGGAGGGTGCTGTATTATGTCATTCTGTTGTGTGCAGGGAGGGTGATGTATTATGTTATTTTGTACAGGGAGGGTGCTGTATTACATCATTCTGTTATGTACAAGGAGGTTGCTGTATTATGTCATTATGTGCAGGGAGGGTGCTGTATGATGTTATTATGCTGCGGGGGTGCTGTATGTCATGTACAGGGGGTGGGTGGGTGCTGTATTGTCATTGTTACATGCAGGGGCGTGCTGTATTATGTCATTGTTGTGTGATGTGCAGGGGGGGTGCTGCATCACCCACGGTGGAGGTGGAGACGGCAGCCCCTGTGGACGGAGACAGCGACTGGGCGGAGGACATGCCGCAGGAAGAGGAGGACTCTGGGGGAGAGGACTCGGTGAGTTGTCCCCCCCCCCGACACTGCCCCTTCCTCCCCTCCTCTCTCCCTCCCTAACTTCCTCCCATTATCCCCCCCCCCCCCCCCCCCCCCATTCCTCCTGCTGTAAGTACTGTACACACCGGTGCTGCAGCTGCTTTTTTGCTGGAGGACTGTTTTGTGCACAGACTTGTACTGCAGTCTTTGGCTAGCCATCTTCTTCTACTTTCATTCAAGAAGCAGTGATGCGTCGTTTTTGAAGTAAGCCATAATGTGGTCATTTAAAACAGTGTTTACTGGCCCTGAGATGACCCAGTGTAGTTAACAGGCCACGAAAATCATCCAAGAACTAAATGGTTTTGATTTGGTGGCTTGTTTGGAATTGGTATTGTGTGAGGTGACCCTGTGCGGTTGACAGAAGGCTAAGATCCAAGAAGCAGCTAAGTCACTGAGCTTGGCTGATCAGTTGTTGAAAAAGTGATGGCCTTTTTAGTTCAGATGTCATTGCCCCACCAGCCAAAATGTCATTGCCCCACCAGCCAAAGGTGCAGTGTATTGTTGGAAAAACCTTGCTGCCCATCTTGCAACTTTGCTTTGGCTTGTTATAAACAAATAAACTGCAGCTTGTTGAAATGAAGCTATGCTATGAACTGACTGACTGACTGATTGATTGACTGCAGGATGAGGAGTCGCTGAACAACAAGCTGTGTACCTTCACCATCACCCAAAAGGAGTTCATGAACCAGCACTGGTGAGTAGTTTCCTGTACACACATCCCACTGTGATACAGCTTGACTGACAGGTAATGTCATGCCCTGATGTTGAAGGTACCATGGTGATAGAGCTTGACTGACAGGTAATATCACGCCCTGATGTTGCAGGTACCACTGTGATATAGCTTGACTGACAGGTGATGTGAAGCCCTTGTGTTGACCTGTTTCACTGTGAGATGGTCCGACTGACACGTGATGGCTTGATGTTGACCTGTTCCACTGTGAGATGGTCTGACTGACACGTGATGTCTTGATGTTGACCTGTTCCACTGTGAGATGGTCCGACTGACACGTGATGTCTTGATGTTGACCTGTTTCACTGTGAGATGGTCCGACTGACACGTGATGTCTTGATGTTGACCTGTTTCACTGTGAGATGGTCCGACTGACATGTGATGTCTTGATGTTGACCTGTTCCACTGTGAGATGGTCCGACTAACACGTGATGTCTTGATGTTGACCTGTTCCACTGCGAGATGGTTCGACTGACACATGATGTCTTGATGTTGACCTGTTCCACTGCGAGATGGTTCAGCTGAAAGGTGATGTGAAGTCTTGATGTTGACCTGCCCACTGCGAGATAGTTCAACTGACAGGTGATGTGAAGTCTTGATGTTGACCTGTTCCTCTGTGAGATGGTTCAACTGACAGGTGATGTGAAGTCATGATGTTGACAGGAACCACTGTGACACAGCTTGACTAACAGGTGATGCAAAGCCCAAATGCTGACCTGTTCCTCTGTGAGATAGTTTGAGAGGTGATGTGAATCCCGGATGTTACAGCTGTGATACAGCTGGACTGACAGGTGATGTGAAGCCCTGATATTGACAGGTACCATTGTGATACAACTTGACTGACAGGTGATGTGAAGCCCTTATTTTTAACTGTTCCACTGTGATGCAGCGTGACTGACAGGTGATGTCCAGCCCTGATGCTGACATGTACCACTGTGAGGTAGCTTGACTTACTGGTGATGTCAATCCTTGATGTTGACTGGTACCACTGTGATACAGCTTAACTGGTAGGTGATGTCAATCCTTGATGCTGACAGGTACCACTGTCACACGTGCAAGATGGTGGATGGTGTTGGAGTGTGCACGGTGTGTGCCAAGGTGTGCCACAAAGACCACGACCTCTCCTATGCCAAGTTCGGATCCTTCTTCTGTGACTGTGGTGCCAAGGAGGATGGCTCTTGCAAAGTGAGGCTTTTGTGTTGGATGTGTGCTTGTGTGTGTGCATGCTTGTGTGGGTGTTTGTAAGTTAAGTGTGTATACGTGCAAATATGTGTGTGTGTGTGTGATGCAGATTGTGTGTATGTATGTGTGTGTGTGTGTGATGCAGCTGTGTGTGGTGAGTGCATGAGTGAATGTGTGTGTGTGCATGTGATGTATGTTTGGGTGATGCTTTGACAAGCCCACCCTCTCACGGTCACAGGCCTTGGTGAAGCGCACGGCCCAGAGCGGCATCGACACCTCAGGTGCTGCCATCGGCCAGTCGCCGTTCGCTGTTGACACCTTCCATCACCACTCTTCTCTGCGTCGCCGCCTCTCCTCCCCAGGCCCTGACGACAAGCCTGCCGAGGTGACCAAGACTCCGCAAGAAGCCAGCAAGGCTCAAGAGACGCTTCTCAAACAAATTGAGGTGGGTGGAGCAGACACTCTGGGTGGAGCAGACATCCTGGTTGGTGGAGCAGGCATTCTGGTGGGTGATGTGGGCATTCTGGTGGGTGATGTGGGCATTCTGGTGAGTGGAGCAGACATTCTTGTGGGTGATGTGGGCATTCTGGTGGGTGGAGCAGACATTCTGGTGGGTGATGTGGGCATTCTGGTGGGTGGAGCAGACATTCTGGTGGGTGGAGCTTGCATTCTGGTGGGTGGAACAGACATTCTGGTGGGTGGAGCAGGCATTCTAGTGGGTGGAGCGAGAGTTCAGGTGATGGGTGGAGTTGGCGTTTTGGTTGGTAAACCTGAGCATTCTTGTTGTGGGTGGATTTAGCATTCTGGTGGGTGGCATGGGTGTTCTGTGGGTGACTGTGGTGGCATTCTGGTGGGTGGCATGGGTGTTCTGTGGGTGACTGTGGTGGCATTCTGGTGGGTGGCATGGGTGTTCTGTGGGTGACTGTGGTGGCATTCTGGTGGGTGGCATGGGTGTTCTGTGGGTGACTGTGGTGGCATTCTGGTGGGTGGCATGGGTGTTCTGTGGGTGACTGTGGTGGCATTCTGGTGGGTGGCATGGGTGTTCTGTGGGTTACTGTGGTGGCATTCTGGTGGGTGGCATGGGTGTTCTGTGGGTTACTGTGGTGGCATTCTGGTGGTGGTTAGAGTTATTGTACTGATGGTGTGTGGGCATTCTGGTGATGGGTGATGTGGGTGTTCCAGTGGGCAGAGTTGGCAATCTGGTGGGTGGAGGTGCTGGGGACAAGGGGTAACTGAATATGGAGTCAGATGGGTGGAGTTCAGAGGTAGTGAACGTTCAAGAGGGTGGAGTTTGGAGATAGGGTGGTTGGATCCAAGTTGTGAGAGTCTCTGGAGGTAGTTGAGCATAGAGGCAAAATGGGTGGAACCTGGAGATGCAGTGAGTAGATCTAAGTGGTGAAACTGGTAAAATTTGGAAGCGATCAAACATAGAAGTAAAGAGGGTGGAACCTGAGTATTGAAGCCACACCCTTTTGCTTTAAGTGGTGAGACAGGTAAAGTATGGAAGTAGTCGAGCATAGTAAATGGGTGGAACCTGGAGATGAAGTGAGTAGATCTAAATGGTGAGACAGGTAAAGTGTGGAAGCAGTTGAGCATGGAGGTAAAAAAATGGGTGGAACCTGAAGTGAAGTGAGTAGATCCAAATGGTGAGACAGGTAAAGTATGGAAGCAGTTGAGCATGGAGGTAAAAAAAAAAAAAAATGGGTGAAACCTGGAGATGAAGTGAATAAATAGATCTAAGTGGTGAGACAGGTGAAGTGTGGAGGCAGTCGAGCTTGGAGGTAAAAAAAATTGGTGGAACCTGAAGTGAAGTGAGTAGATCTAAATGGTGAGACAGGTAAAGTATGGAAGCAGTTGAGCATGGAGGTAAAAAAAATAAAAAATGAGTGGAACCTGGAGATGAAGTGAATAGATCTAAGTGGTGAGACAGGTGAAGTGTGGAGGCAGTCAAGCATGGAGGTAAAATGAGACAGATGAAGTTTGGAAGCAGTCTGTGTCTGTAGAAAATAACATTTTTTTTTCTTTCTATCTTTTCCAGGGCTTCAAAGGAGAATTGCTCTCTCACATGGTAAGTTGTTTGTTATTCATGTTGGCCACACCCTTTTGCTTTTTGAAATAAAAGGCTGACAAAATAATTTGTATCATTTACAAAGCTCATCTGGAATATACACTGTACATGACTGATGTTGTCCTTTGACAGGCAGTGCTATCGTATGATACACTAGTAGTACCTCTTGTAACTTGTAAAGCGCTGCTTTCAGTAATGGTACACTGTCTTAACCCTTTCACTCCCAGCGCTTATGTTTAAGATTACAGCACTTAATGTGAAGTAGAATCAAACAGAAGCAGAAGCTTAAACATATACAGAATTGTAACGATATAATTGCCACATACTTGTTCTTCAGTGGCACCTTGTGCTTATTGCCCTCACCCCCTACTATCACCTTAACCATTACCATATAGGAAGGACAGGAAGTCACCCCAGCTGTCAGACAACTGAAGCGTGACTGGCTGACTTTGGTTGGTGTGCTGACAGCAGGTCACCCCTGTCATCAGACAACTGAAGCGTGACTGACTTTGGTTGGTGTGTTGACAGCAAGTCACCCCTGCTTTTAGACAACTGAAACATGACTGATTTTGGTTGATGTGTTGACAGCAAGTCACCCCTGCTCTCAGACAACTGAAGCATGACTGACTTCGGTAGTACCTCTGTCAGTCACCCCTGCTGTCAGACAACTGAAGCATGACTCAGTGACGTTTGTTGGTGTGTTGATAGGAGCAGTCCAACCTGGTGCAGACAGTGCTGGACATCCTGCAGTGGATCGTTCCCCCATTGACAGACAACTACCAGGACGCCTCCCCCATGGGGAGCACCGCCCGTGCCCAGAAGGCCCTGGCTGACCTTCACCTGCAGGCCAAAAAGATTGAAGTCACTGCCGACCAGCTCATGGTATGAATGAAGGGTAACAGGAAGTTACGGGGACGGGGATAGCTCAGTGGTTAGAACGCCCGACTTGTGACTGAAAGGTCCCGGGTTCAAATCCCTGCAGGGGCGGTGGGAGAATTTTCTTCTCCAGGGTCAACTTTCTGTGCTGACTCTAATTTCGGTATCCTTTCCACCCCCGTTTTACCGCAGTAGCACGTTTAAGATCCCGGTCATTCTGCCAAAAGTGCAGGTGGCAGGTTACAGCTAAACGCGCATACACCTTACGTATGTGGCTTTGCATGAAGTGACATGGTGCATGGTTGTATGGTGTACACAGAACTTGCGCTGAGATGGCTGCAGTTTCATGTGGCACCAGCCATGCCAGCACTGTAAGTACACCACTTTGGTGGATATTCAAAAAACGCGCTATAAAAAGCTAGTCACTCATGTAGAACCACAGGCAAGCGCAGTGAGTCTGAGGGTCAGGTTTGCTGAAGCTGGCAAAACTTCCAATTTTATGTGTTAGTGAATCTTCCAGAAAGTTTCACTGATGCCAGGAAAACTTCTAGTTTAATTAATTGGTGAATCTTAAAGAAAGTTTCACTGATGCCAGTAGAACTTCTAGTTTAGTTTGTTGGTGAATATTCTGTAAAATTTCACTGATGCCAGTAAAACATCTTGTTTAATTTGTTGGTGAATCTTCCAGAAAGTTTCACTGATGCCAGCAAAATTTCCAATTTAATGTGTTGGTGAATCTTCCAGAAAGTTTCACGGATGCCAGTAAAACCTATTTACAGTTTCAGTGAATTTTGCCTGGTGAAACTAAAATTTGCAATCATGTTTGTTTGTTGCTTGAATGGTTGGTTGGTTAAATCGCTGCTTGTCTGGGTGAATTTGCATTTCTAAGGTTCAAGTGATGCTTTTACCTCTGTATGCAGACAGAAAAGCTGAATGTCACTGGAGACATTTGGTCAGGGTGAAATTTGATTTGTGATAGTGATACTGATTTAGTCAGGATGAATGCCTTTTTTACATCATCTGGTATTTTGCTGACCCAGGGAAGTATTTAAAAGTTTTGTGATGTTTTCAAACCATCGGCAGAATGTCCTAATACTTCATGGGTCAGCAAAACTGGATGTTTCACTGATAACTTGAAAACATTGGCGAAACTTCAAATTTCTGTTGGCAAACATGAATGCCAGTGAAACTTCCAGTTCCATAATTGAGCTGAAGGGTTGGGGGGGGGGGGGGGGGGGGTTACAAGGTGGAGAGGGTGTGACATCCGTAATTGAGGGGAGGGGGGGGGATAGGGTGGAAAGGGTGCAATGCAATAGAAGAGCAGGCTTGACGTGGTTGAGGGTGCCAGACATGTGGATCAGGTTGGCATTACAACTGGAATGGTTTGGATACATGTAACATGAGCTTGAGCATTTCAAAAGTGTGAAACGCATACCTACAGTTATGTGAGTGTACAGCAATACCTCACCCGACTCTTGTTACATCATTGTGTTTTTTTGCAGAAACTGTGCATAGTAATGCAAGTGCCCATGAACGTCTCCTCTTGAATATTCTGTCAGTGGCAGATTGTTTTTGTACAAAGTGCACATATGCGCATGCACCTAAATACTTTGATTCTGTCAACCGAATAGATTTGTTTGTCCAAGACGGTGACGCTAGGCTCGCAAGAGGGTGCTTTCGAGAATGTGCGCATGAACTACAGCGGGGACCAGGGCCAGACGATCCGGCAGCTGGTGACGGCCCACATGCTGCGCCGCGTGGCCATGTGTGTGTTGTCCTCCCCGCAGGGCAAGCGGCAGCACCTGGCCGTCAGCCACGAGAAGGGCAAGATCACCATTCTGCAGCTCTCCGCCCTCCTCAAGCAGGCCGACTCCAGCAAGAAGAAGCTCACGCTCACGGTCAGCCTGGTTTTTACTTTACTGTGATGTTGACGTGCTCATGGTCAGCCTGATTTGTACTTTATTGTGATGTTGATGTGCTCACAGTCAGCCTGAGTTTTACTTTATTTTGATGTTGATGTGCTCACGGTCAGCCTGATTTTTACTTTATTGTGATGTTGATGTGTTCATGGTCAGCCTGATTTTTACTTTATTGTGACATTGATTTGCTCACAGTCAGCCTTTACTTTGATGTTGATTTGCTCATAGTCAGCCAGTTTTTACTTTACTGTGATGCTGATTTGCTGATGGTCGACCTGGTTTTACTTTACTCTGATGTTGGTTTGCTCATGGTTGGCCTGGCTTTTACTGTTTGTGTTAATGTTGGATCATAGCAACCAGGGTAGGATTTGCAGTACATCTCATCAGTGTTTGACTGAGCTGATTGTTGTTTGATTTCTAGTGCCTGTCATCAGTATTTCAGTTGGTGGTTGTTTGGTTTCCAGTACCTGTCGTCAGTATTTGAGCTGATGTTTGATTTTCGGCACCTGTCATCAGTGTTTGACTGAAGTGACTGTTTGATTTCCAGTGCCTGTCATCAGTGTTTGAATGATTGCTTTTTGATTTCCAGTGCCCATCATCAGTATTTGAATTGATTGTTGTTTGATTTCCAGCACCTGTCATCAGTATTTGAATTGATTGTTGTTTGATTTCCAGCGCCTGTCATCAGTATTTGAATTGATTGTTGTTTGATTTCCAGCACCTGTCATCAGTATTTGAATTGATTGTTGTTTGATTTCCAGCACCTGTCATCAGTATTTGAATTGATTGTTGTTTGATTTCCAGCGCCTGTCATCAATATTTGAACTGATTGTTGTTTGATTTCCAGCGCCTGTCATCAGTATTTGAATTGGTTGTTGTTTGATTTCCAGCGTCTGTCATCAGCCCCCATCCCCTTCACCGTGCTGTCCATCACGGGCAATCCCTGCAACGAGGACTTCCTGGCTGTCTCTGGACTCAAGGTCAGTGTGGACTGGAACCTTGCCAGGACCGCTTGACCCCATGCTGCAGATCAAACCTCACTCATGCATGAAAATCATTTTCTGAATTAATCATCCGGGTGGATTATTAAGCAAACGTTTCAATATTAGGTTTTTATTTTGAGCTCATCTACTTGTGAATAAGAGGGGAAAAAACTTGAAAGTTCCTTTAAGGCATAAGAGAAAATGTGATCAAGTTCCTTTTAGGCAATAGGGAGATGGTGATCAAGTTCCTTTAAGGCAGTAGGGAGGAAATGATCAAGTCCCTTTAAGAGAGCAAGGAGAAAGTGATTGCGTTCTTTTAAGGCAGCAGGGAGAAAATAAGTTCTTTTAAGGCAGCAGGGAGAAAATAAGTTCTTTTAAGGCAGCAGGGAGAAGTGATCAAGTTCTTTTAAGGCAGCAGGGAGAAGTGATCAAGTTCTTTTAAGGCAGCAGGGAGAAAATAAGTTCTTTTAGGGCAGCAGGGAGAAAATAAGTTCTTTTAAGGCAGCAGGGAGAAGTGATCAAGTTCTTTTAAGGCAGCAGGGAGAAGTGATCAAGTTCTTTTAAGGCAGCAGGGAGAAGTGATCAAGTTCTTTTAAGGCAGCAGGGAGAAGTGATCAAGCTCTTTTAAGGCAGCAGGGAGAAAATAAGTTCTTTTAAGGCAGCAGGGAGAAAATGATCAAGTTCTTTTAAGGTAGCAGGGAGAAAATGATCAAGTTCTCTTAAGGCAGCTGGGAGAAAATGATCAAGTTCTGTAAAGGCAGCTGGGAGAAGTGATCAAGTTCTTTTAAGGCAGCTGGGAGAAGTGATCAAGTTCTTTTAAGGCAGCAGGGAGAAAATGATCAAGTTCTTTTAAGGCAGCTGGGAGAAAATGATCAAATTCTTTTAAGGCAGCTGGGAGAAGTGATCAAATTTCTTTAAAGCAATAGGGAAAAATTGATCAAAGTTCTATGCCATTATGACCTGGAAGAGGGAATTTCTGCCATTCTTCCCCACCTCCTTTTTGTCTCCCCTGTCCTGCCTGCTTATCTGTCTCGTCTTGTGTGTTGTATTTTTCATTGTGTGCTGTAGAGTGCTTTGTGTGCGTGTTATTTCAGGACTGCCATGTGTTGACGTTCACCGGGTCCGGCACTGTGTCTGACCACCTGGTGCTCCACCCCTCACTGGCCACTGGCAACTTCATCATCAAGGTAACGCTGCCAGGGGTTTCAGGTCTCTCCTGAGGAAGTGTTTGGTCTCTGATCAACCTACACTAGTCTGATTTTTATTTTCAAAGTACAGTGTGGGAAAAGGTTCTATTATACATTGATTTTGTCAGGATAGGGCAGGCATTGTGGCTGTGTTGTAGACTTTATTGATAGGCTTTTTTGTTGTGTTGTAGACTTTGTTGATAGGATTTTGATCAGTTTGTGGTTGTGCTGCAGACTTTATTGGTAGGATTTTAACCAGTTTGTGGTTGTGTTGCAGACTTTATTGACAGGATTTTGATCAGTTTGTGGCTATGTTGAAGACTTTATTGGCAGGATTTTGATCAGTTTGTGGTTGTGTGCTGACAGAGTGATGGGTTGGATGTTTCAGGCTGTCTGGCTTCCTGGCTCACAGACTGAGCTGGCCATCGTCACAGCAGACTTTGTCAAGGCAAGCAGGACAGTTTTCTCTGTACCATGTTGTTCAGTATGTGTGTGCGTGTGTGTGTGTGTGTGTGTGTGTGTGTGTGTGTGTGTGTGTGTGTGTGTGTGTGTGTGTGTGTGTGTGTGTGTGTATGTATGAGTGTGTGTGTGTGTGTGCATGTGTGTGTGTGTGTATGAGTGTGTGTGTGTGTGTGCACGCGTGCGTGTTACATGTATGTGTACATCCCTGTGTGGCTGTTTATTTTTCACCGTTTGTGTAGCTTTGTTTTCCTTTTAACTGGAGTGGCTTTTAGTCAGCATGTTTGAGTTTAATGACTTACATTTTTAAAATTATTTCTTATTATGTTTCCTTCAGATCTACGACCTTGCTGTGGATGCCCTCAGCCCTCAGTATTACTTCCTGCTGCCGAGCGGCAAGATCCGTGATGCCACCTTCCTGTTTGGGGACGAGGGTCGGTTCATGGTGCTGATGGCGTCCTCGGGCTACATCTACACCCAGGTGATGGAGGAGTCCAGCAGTGCCCAGCACGGCCCTTTCTACATCACCAACGTGCTGGAGGTCCGCCACTCTGATCTCAAGGTGAGCGCCAGCCTCTCTCTTGGTGTAAGGTGTAGGCTATATCACCCTTGTGTCTAGGAGTGTTGTGTAGACTTTGTGTGTCACCCTTGTGTTAAACTCTGTAGGATGTAGACATGTTATATAGACTTTGTGTGCCCTTGTGTTAAACTGTGTATGATGTAGACATGTAAATTGTATGATGTAGACTTGTTATGTAGACTTTGTGTGTCACTCTTGTGTTGAACTGTGTATGGTGTAGACTTTGTGCATCACCCTTGTGTTAAACTGTGTATGATGTAGACATGTTACGTAGACTTTGTATGTCACCCTTGTTTCAAACTGAGTATAATGTAGACTTTGTGTGTCACCCTTGTGTTGAACTGAGTATGATGTAGACTGTGTGTCACCCTTGTGTTGAACTGTGTATGGTGTAGACTTTGTGTGCCCCCCTTGTGTTTTAACTGTGTATGATGTAGACTGTATGTCATCCTTGTGTGAAACTGTGTACAGTGTATGTCACCTTTGTGTTGAATTGTGTATGATGTATATATGTATATGTCACCCTTGTGTCTGACTGTATTATGTAGACGTGTGTGTTACCCTTGAGTCTGATGGTGTGTATGATGTAGACATGTATGCCACCCTTGTGTGTGACAGTGTGTGTGATGTAGACTTGTATGCCACCCTTGTGTGTGACTGTGTGATGTAGACATGTATGTCACCCTTGTGTCTGACAGTGTGTGTGAGTGTGATGTAGACATGTGTGCCACCCTTGTGTCTGACAGTGTGTGTGTGTGATGTAGACATGTGTGCCACCCTTGTGTCTGACAGTGTGTGATGTAGACATGTATGTCACCCTTGTGTCTGACAGTGTGTGTGTGATGTAGACATGTGTGCCACCCTTGTGTGTGATGTAGACATGTATGTCACCCGTGTGTGTGATGTAGACATGTATGTCACCCGTGTGCCTGACAATGTTTATGAGGTATGCTATTTGTCGACAGGACGTCAATGGGCAGGTGGCAGGTGGAGGGGTGTCTGTCTACTACTCCCACGCTCTTCAGCTGCTCTTCTTCAGCTACTCTCAGGGTATGTTCTCCTCTGTGGGTGCCTTTGTCATGTCTGCTGTGGACTGGTCACATGCAATGTAAAGCCCATTCTGCACAGTGCACACACACACTCATCATAAAGCCCATTTCATACAGCACATGCACATATGCATGCATGCATGCGCACATGCACGCGTGCACACACACACACACACACACACACACACCATACAGCCCATTCCATACAGCACGAAAACACACACACACACACACACACACACACACACACACACACACACACACACACACACACACACACACACACACACAGCCACAGCCCCATGTATCAGTTGACCAGCTGATACAAGTTAGATCCAGCATGTTCCATTGTCCAGCTGATGCAAGTCAGATCCGACATGTATTAGTGGTCCAGCATGTATCCATTGTCCAGCTGATGCAAGTTAGATCCGACATGTAATAGTTGTCTGGCATGTATCAGTTGTCATGTATCAGTTATCACTCAAACGTTTACCCTACTTGCTGACAGCGGTCAGATTTTGTGTTTGCAGTTGTTCTCCTGCATTGAATCAGACATTGCCCTTTGTTGTTGCAGGGAAGAGTTTTTCAGCACCTGTGGCCAAGGACCTGTCCAAAGTGACCAACCTGTTCCCCATCACCTTCAAGTGGTCAGTCAATATCACCACAAAACTCACCTCTTTTCATCCTCAGTGTCTCTACAAAAATCACTTCCTTTCATCTTCACAGTCACCACAAAAAGTCACCTGTTTTCATCTTTAGTTTCACACATAAACACACCTGTTTGCATTTTCAGTGTCTCCACAGAAACGCGCCTGTTTTCATCCTCAGTGTCACCACAAAAACACACTTATTTTTGTCTTCAGGGTCACCACATAACACACCTGTTTTCATTTTCAGTGTTGCCACCAAAACACACCTGTTTTCATCTTCAATGTCACCATCAAAACACACCTGTTTTCATCTTCAGTGTCACCACCAGAACACACCTGTTTTCATCTGCAGTTACCACAAAAACATACTTGTTTTTGTCTTCAGTGTCACCACATAAGCACACCTGCTTTCATTTTAAGTGTCACCGCAAAAACACACCTGTTTTAATTCTCAGTGTCATCACAAAAATACTTGTTTTTACATCTGCAGAATCGCCACAAAAACTCACCTGTTTTCACTTTCAGCGCCACCAGTCTTCAGTGTCATCACAAAAACTCATTGTTATTTTTCTTTTAAATTAATTAAGAAGAAAAAATTGATCTGTATTCTGTTAAGTGGGCACAAAGGGGGGCAAAGGGGTGAGTGCAGCTTTAGCATGTAAACGATGAAACATTGCCTCCATTCCAACAGTGGGGGTAAATGGGTGAGTGCAGCTTTAACAGGTAAATGATGACAGGTTGTCTGCCTCCGTTCCAACAGTGGGGGTAAATGGGTGAGTGCAGCTTTAACAGGTAAACGATGACAGGTTGTCTGCCTCCGTTCCAACAGTGGGGGTAAAGGGGTGAGTGCAGCTTTAACAGGTAAACGATGACAGGTTGTCTGCCTCCGTTCCAACAGTGGGGGTAAATGGGTGAGTGCAGCTTTAACAGGTAAACGATGACAGGTTGTCTGCCTCTGTTCCAACAGTGGGGGTAAATGGGTGAGTGCAGCTTTAACAGGTAAACGATGACAGGTTGTCTGCCTCCGTTCCAACAGTGGGGGTAAATGGGTGAGTGCAGCTTTAACAGGTAAATGATGACAGGTTGTCTGCCTCCGTTCCAACAGTGGGGGCAAAGGGGTGAGTGCAGCTTTAACAGGTAAACGATGACAGGTTGTCTGCCTCCGTTCCAACAGTGGGGGTAAAGGGGTGAGTGCAGCTTTAACAGGTGAATGATGACAGGCTGTTGTCTGCTGCAGTTCCAACGGTGGGGGCAAAGGGGGCGGTGGGAGCCAGCCTCTGGTGCAGTGGTCGGAGGTGCCGGGCCACACTGGGCTTCTCTACTGCATGGCGCAGACCTCCAACAACCCCATCGTCCTCATGGTGCGCCCGGACGCCATCGTCATGCAGGAGATCAAGGTCATCCCTGCCAAGGCCAAGGTCAGTTGGAATTTTAAGTTATTTTGGCTTGGTTTGCAACTGTTTCAAATACACAGAGCTTCCTGCACAAGTTGCGTAGTCCTTTGGCAACAGGCTGTGTGATTTTTCTCATGCCACGTCATTGAAATCGAGGTCATCCCTGCCATAGCCAAATCAGTTTGAATTTTGTTTCTTGGGCTTAGTTTGTGAGAGTTTCAAATACACACAGCTTCCTGCATAGTCCTTTGGCAACATGCTATGTGATTTTGTCATGCCGTGGCTTTGAGTTTCATGGACATGTGCTCTGAGCTAACACTTGTTATGGTTTCACTTTTTGTTCAGATTCAAGATGTGGTGGCGATCAGACACTTGGCCTCCACTTCAGACCAGGTTAGTGTCAGAGTTAAGGAGCTGGTGTCCTTGGTGTCAGTGATATGTAGCTGGTGTCCTTGGTTTCAGGGCTATGTAGCTGGTGTCCTTGGTGTCAGTGCTATGTAGCTGGTGTCCTTGATGTCAGTGCTGTGTAGCTGGTGTCCTTGATGTCAGTGTTACGCAGCTGTGTCCTTGATGTCAGTGTTATGTAACTTGTGTCTTTCATGTCAGTGTTGTGTAGCTGGTGTTCTTGTTGTCAGTGCGATGTAACATGTCTTTGGTGTCAATGATCTGAAGTGTGTTAGTGTTATGTATTTTGTGTTCTTGGCAATAGCGTTGTATAGCTTGTGTCAGTGTCATGTAGCTTGTTCCATTCTTGGTATCATTGTTATGTAGATTGTGTGCTTCTTGGAGTAAGTGTTCTGTAGCTTGTGTCCTTGGTGTCTGTGGAACTTAGCTTATGTCCTTCTCCTTGTTTTCTTCCCGGTGTCATTTTTATGCAGAGTGTGTACTTCTTGGTGTCACTGTTGTTTAGTTTGTGTTCTTGGTGTCTGTGTTACATAGCTTGTGTCCATGGTGTCATTCTCATACAGCTTGTGCCCTTGATGACATTGTTATGCAGTATGTGTCCTTGGTGTCAGTGTTACAGAGCTTGTTCTTTTCATAGCGTCAGTTATGTGTAGCCTAATTGTGCCCTTGGTATCAGTGTTACATAGCTTCTGTCCTTGGTGCCATTGTCATACAGCTTGTGTCCTTGATGCCATTGTTATGCAGTGCGTGTCCTTGGTGTCATTGTCATATAGCTTGTGTCCTCGATGTGCCCTTGATGTCAGTATTACTTAGCTTGCGTCAGTGTTACATAGCTTGTTCTCTTCTTAATGTCAGTGTTGTGTAGCTTAATTGTGTGTCCTTGGTCTCAGTGTTGTGTTGGACAGCAGACAGACTGCTTTGCTAATGTGTAACAGTCTCAGTGTTGTGTAGCTTAATTGTGTCCTTGGTATCAGTGTTACATAGCTTCTGTCCTTGGTGTCATCATAATCACAGACTGCTTTGCTAATGTGTAACAGTCTCGGTGTTGTGTAGCTTAATTGTGTCCTTGGTATCAGTGTTACATAGCTTCTGTCCTTGGTGTCATCATAATCATCATATAGCGTGTGTCCTTGATGCCATTTTATGCAGTGTGCCTTTGATGTCGGTATTACTTAGCTTGGGTCAGTGTTACGTAACTTGTTCCCATGTTAATGTCAGTGTTGATTAGCTTAATTGTGTCCTTTGTGTCAGTGTAATGGAGCTTGAGTCCTTGGTCTCAGTGTTGTGTTGGGCAGCAGACAGACTGCTTTGCTAACGTGTGACAGTCTCAGTGTTATGTTGGGCAGCAACGCACCACCATGATCCTACTGTGTGAGGACGGCAGTCTGCGTATCTACATGGCCAACGTGGACAACACCAACTACTGGATGTCACCCTACCTGCAGCCGCAGAGTCCCATTGCCGCCCTCAAGCCTGTCAAAAAGAAGAAGCAAATCAAGTCAGGTGAGACTGACTGACAGGGAAGGGGTTAAGGGGTGGGAAAGGGTTAAAGCAGTGAACACTGCATGACTGTCACCTCACATTTAATAGCTGTGCCTTCACCTTGGTCAAGTCATGTGAGTGTGACTGACAGGGAAGGGGTTAAGGGCTGGGAAAGAGTTAAGGCAGCAAACTTTGCATGACTAACACCTCGACTTTAGCTGCTGTCCTTTTGAAACACTCCTAAACTGTGACTGCTGGAAAAGCTTGTGTTGATGGGAAGTGTTTTGTTTTCTGTTGATGGGAAGTGTTTGGCTGTGAAGTGTTTTGTCTTGTGTTGATGGGAAGTGTTTGGCTGTGAAGTGTTTTGTCTTGTGTTGATGGGAAGTGTTTGGCTGTGAAGTGTTTTGTTTTCTGTTGATGGGAAGTGTTTGGCTGTGAAGTGTTTTGTCTTGTGTTGATGGGAAGTGTTTGGCTGTGAAGTGTTTTGTCTTGTGTTGATGGGAAGTGTTTAGCTGTGAAGTGTTTTGTCTTGTGTTGATGGGAAGTGTTTAGCTGTGAAGTGTTTTGTCTCGTGTTGATGGGAAGTGTTTAGCTGTGCAGTGTTTTGTCTCGTGTTGATGGGAAGTGTTTAGCTGTGAAGTGTTTTGTCTCGTGTTGATGGGAAGTGTTTAGCTGTGAAGTGTTTTGTCTCGTGTTGATGGGAAGTGTTTAGCTGTGAAGTGTTTTGTCTCATGTTGATGGGAAGTGTTTAGCTGTGAAGTGTTTTGTCTTGTGTTGATGGGAAGTGTTTAGCTGTGCAGTGTTTTGTCTCGTGTTGATGGGAAGTGTTTAGGTGTGAAGTGTTTTGTCTCGTGTTGATGGGAAGTGTTTAGCTGTGAAGTGTTTTGTCTCATGTTGATGGGAAGTGTTTAGCTGTGAAGTGTTTTGTCTCGTGTTGATGGGAAGTGTTTAGCTGTGCAGTGTTTTGTCTCGTGTTGATGGGAAATGTTCAGGTGTGAAGTGTTTTGTCTCGTGTTGATGGGAAGTGTTTTTGTGCCTGCAGGTCGCCCAGTGGGAAGCGTCAGTTTTCCCATCGACTTCTTTGAGCACTGTCAGCAGAGCAACGATGTGGAGGTGGGTACACTCAGCTCCAACTTAGCCCTTCTGGCTCTCTGGCAAGCACTGTGGCCATGTTGCAATTTAGTAGCATCATGTTGCTGTACCCCAACCCTCAAAAGGGATGGGGGTGGGGGGTGGGGGTCCTGTCTTTAAATTCATTTTGTGGTACATGACTGTACATATTTATTCGTGTACTTTGATGAAGCTGGCTAGGTATTTGATGGTGAGTTGACTGAGTGCCTGCTATTGTTATAAAAATTGCTGCTGGTGGTCTGCCCATATTGATAAACAGGGTTGTTAGCATCTTTTGGTGAGGAAGTGAAAGAAGCCATTTGCACGTATGTTGATGTGTGATGTTTCAGTTTGGTGGTAATGACACGCAGCAAGCATACAGTACACCTGTGTATTGATGTGTTTGGTGGTAGCGACATGCTGCAGATGTACAGTATACATATGTGTTGATGTGTGGTGTTTCAGTTCAGTGGTAGTGACATGCTGCAAGTGTACAGTATACATATATGTTGATGTGTGATGTTTCAGTTTGGCATTAACAGCATGCTGCAGGTGTACAGTACATGTGTGTTGATGTGTGAGGTTTCAGTTTGCTGGTAGCGACATGCTGCAAGTGTACAGTATACATCTGTGTGGATGTGTATTGTTTCAGTTTGGCGGTAACGACGTACTGCAAGTGTACAATGTCCAGCAGGTGAAGCATCGCCTCAACACAACTGGCATGTACATTGCCAGCTCCAAGGTATGGCCCCCTGCCCCCTCTGTTCTCTACTGGTTCTGTCTGTCCCCTACCGTTCTCCGTGTCTCCCCTCCCCACCCCCCATGCCCTCAGTCCCCTACAGATTCTCCCTGTCACTCCTACAGATTCTTTCTGTTCTCCCTGTGCCTTCTGTCCCCTACAGATTCTTTCTGTTCTCCCTGTGCCCTCTGTCCCCTACAGATTCTTTCTGTTCTCCCTGTGCCTTCTGTCCTCTACAGATTCTTTCTGTTCTCCCTGTGCCTTCTGTCCCCTACAGATTCTTTCTGTTCTCCCTGTGCCCTCTGCCCCTTACAGATTTTTTCTGATCTCCCTGTGCCTTCTGTCCCCTACAGATTCTTTCTGTTCTCCCTGTGCCCTCTGCCCCTTACAGATTTTTTCTGATCTCCCTGTGCCCTCTGTCCCCTACAGATTCTTTCTGTTCTCCCTGTGCCCTCTGTCCCCTACAGATTCTTTCTGTTCTCCCTGTGCCTTCTGTCCCCTACAGATTCTTTCTGTTCTCCCTGTGCCCTCTGTCCCCTACAGATTCTTTCTGTTCTCCCTGTGCCCTCTGCCCCTTACAGATTTTTTCTGATCTCCCTGGGCCTTCTGTCCCCTACAGATTCTCCCTGTGCCCTCTGTCCCCTACAGATTCTTTCTGTTCTCCCTGTGCTTTCTGTCCCCTACAGATTCTTTCTGTTCTCCCTGTGCCCTCTGCCCCTTACAGATTCTTTCTGTTCTCCCTGTGCCCTCTGTCCCCTACAGATTCTTTCTGTTCTCCCTGTGCCCTCTGTCCCCTACAGATTCTTTCTGTTCTCCCTGTGCCCTCTGTCCCCTACAGATTCTTTCTGTTCTCCCTGTGCCCTCTGTCCCCTACAGATTCTCCTTGTGCCCTCTGTCCCCTACAGATTCTCCTTGTGCCCTCTGTCCCCTACAGATTCTTTCTGTTCTCCCTGTGCCCTCTGTCCCCTACAGATTCTCCTTGTGCCCTCTGTCCCCTACAGATTCTCCCTGTCTACAGTTTTGGGAGTGAAGTGTAAGTCCTTATTCAAAACCTTTTTTCTTCATGAAATAGCATTTAAATGTGGGTTCATCATTGCTTGTGTCTCTGTGCGTGTGCAGTCTGCCGGTTTCACCCTGGAGATCCAGAACACAAACGCAGCCAACGTGATGGTGGGGTTGAGGGTGCTGGTGGGGTCTCAGACCACAGACAAAGCCCCCTCCTACCTGGAGATTTTCGGTCGCACCACCCAGGTGAGCACAGTCCTTTGTCTGCCTATGGTGCTGTGGTTGAGGGTGCTGGGTGGGGTCCCGTACTATGAACAAAAGCTCTGTCCTATCTGGAGGTCTTTGACTGCATCATCCAGGTTAGCATAGTCCTCTGTCTGTGCTGGTGGGGTCTCTTACCACAGCCCCAGCCCCCTCCAACCTGGAGGTCTTTGACTGCATCATCCAGGTTAGCATAGTCCTCTGTCTGTGCTGGTGGGGTCTCTTACCACAGCCCCAGCCCCCTCCAACCTGGAGGTCTTTGACTGCATCATCCAGGTTAGCATAGTCCTCTGTCTGTGCTGGTGGGGTCTTACCACAGCCCCAGCCCCCTCCAACCTGGAGGTCTTTGGTCACATCCCCCAGGTAAGCACAGTCCTTTGTCCGCCTGTCTCTCGGTCAGTCTGTCTGCATAACCCAAGTGTGTGTGTGGTGCAGCTGTAACAGCCTATCACTGGAGGGACGAAGAGTGTCTTGTGTGACCTGCATTTGGCTGTCATCGCGTCAGGCAGTGTGAACCAGGAGAAAGGTCGCTGGCAATAAAATACTGAAAGGAAATCAATGTGAGCCAAGGGGAAAAAACAGAAAAATCGCTGGTCATACAACACTGAAGGAACTTCAGCTTGTTTCAGTCGTCAGCGCACATTGATACCATGTTGGACTGGACTGTTTTCACATGTTGTTTGTTCAGGATAACAAGGCCTGTGTTTGTGAGATGCTGGCTATTTTTACGTCTTGTTTGTTCAGGATAACAAAGCTTGTGTTTTTGAGATGCAGGCTTTTGTCATGTGTTGTTAGCTCAGGACAACAAGGCCTGTGCTTCTGAGGTGCAGACCTTTGTCATGTGTTGTTTGTTCAGGCTAACAGGGTCTGTCATTTTGGGTGTTAGTTTTTGTCGTGTGTTTGTGTTTGATCATGCAGAGATGTGTTGTTTTGTTTTTTGGAAGGGGTGGAGGCTTTTGTCATGCGTTTGCTGTTTGTTCAGGTGAACATGGCCCGTGCTCGCTGGTTTGACATGCCATTCACCCGCGAGGAGTCGCTGACTGCTGACAAGAAGGTCAACCTGTTCAGTGAGTAGTACTTGGTTGACTTTATCTGTTCACACCATTCATCAGGTTGTATCTGTGACAAGCCAAAAAAAGAGAGATTTCTTTCCTTAAGATTACCTTGGTTCTTAGCCTTTTTGGCTGAAAGAAACATCGGGTACATCAGTTGATTCTATCTACACCATTTTAACACAATCTAAAACATCAGGTACATCAGTTGATTCTGTCTACACCATTTTAACACAATCTAAACTTAAAAAGCTTGATTCTATCTACACCATTTTAACACAATCTAAACTTAAAAAGCTTGATTCTATCTACACCGTTTTAACACAATCTAAACTTAAAAAGCTGACATCAGTATGAAGTAAAATGCGCAGAATTAATCTTCATAGATGTACACACTTTAAAAAAGGGCAACAGCCTTTCACACCTTTCATTTTTCACTGCCTTGATCTGTTAATACCTTTCACACCCTTGAACTGTTGACAGCCTTGATATGTTCACACCCTTCATCTGTTGACAGCTTTGATCTGTTTACACCTGTTGCGTGTCCACACCCTCCATCTTCTCACAAATGTTATCTGTCCACATCCAAGCTGGGCAGTAGTGTAATGATGACATCCTTTGTGAACATTAAAGTAGTTTGGGCGTCAGTGGCATCCCATGTAGAGACCAGTTACAGAATTCCTTGGGTCAGTCTGCATAGTCCTGTTTATCTGTGTCATCCCAGTCTTTACGGTTTGTCTTTGCCAACCATCACCACCACTGTGCCCACTCCCGAGTGCTGTTTCAGTTTTTATTTAAAATACCGGCCGGAGGGATGGGAGTCAATCACTATACTGTAAGTTATGACAAGGAAGTACCACTGATTTTTAAGCTACAGCAGTTGTGGAAAGGTGTATCGATGATTTTGTCAAAGGCTGTTGATCAGTTTGTCACGGGTCATTAGTCTTTTTGTGAAGGGTGGCTGACCGCTTTGTCATGAGTAGTTGGTCTGTTTAATGTGGGTGGCTGGTCTTTTTGTTGAAGGTGGCTGACCTCTTTGTCCTGAATAGTTAGCCTGTTTCGAGGCTTGACTACTAGAACAATGTATCTTACTGGAAATAAGAAGGGAGATACTGGGATTGCTTTTCATTGTTTTTAAGAGAGGCTTGGCTCGCTGCTGCAAGTATAGTTTGTCTGTTTGCTATGGGCGGTTGGTCTTTGTCCTTATGGAGAGCTGTCTTAACATTGCTATTGTGGGAGGTAAAAATGTAGATACGGGTTTGTGTATTTTGTTGTTGTTAAGAGAAGGGTGGCTGAGCTTTTTGTTACAAGTTTAGCTTGTCTGTTTGCTACGGGTGGTTTGGTCTTTGTCCTGAGGGAGAGCTGTCTTAACATTGCTGTCGTGGGAGCTAAAAATGGGTCTGTATTTTGTTGTTAAGAGAAGGGTGGCTGAGCTCTTTGTTACAAGTGTAGCTGTCTATTGTTACAAGTGTAGCTGTCTATTGTTACAAGTGTAGCTTGTCTATTTGCTATGGGCGGTTGGCCTTTGTCCTGAGGGAGAGCAGTCTTAACGTTGCTTTGGTGGGAGCTAAAAATTGAGATATTGAGTCTGTATTTTGTTGTTGTGAAGAGAAGGGTGGCTGAGCTCTTTGTTATGAGCAAAGCTAGTCTATCTGCTATGGGTGGTTGGTGCTTGTCCTGAAGGAGAGCAGTCTTAACGTTTCTTCGGTGGGAACATTTTCTTCTGCAGTTGGAGCTGGCTCGGACCCTGCAGGCATCACCATGATCGACTCCGTGAAGGTCTACGTGAAAACCAAAGAGGCCTTTGGCTGGCCAGAAGAGCCTGATGAGTTCCCGGAACCTGCTGTGCCCAGCAAGGTCACACCGCCCTCTGCAGGCATCACCTTAGCGACAGAGAGTGACGCTGCCCCCACGCAGCCTATCCCTATGACCAACGCTGACAGGTTGGGACTTTGCGTGTGTGCATGTGTGTGTGGCAGTTCAGTGTGTAAACCAGTGCTCGATACAAGATGTTTTCATGTAATACATAGATGTTGATTTCATTTTCTGTGCACATTTGTTTAGAGAGATCTCTGATACTGTCTGTTTGGAAGTGGTCTGAAATGTGCAGAACACTGTTGGTGTAAATGTTGCAGAAAACTACGGATGCAAAAATTGCAGAACACTAGTATTAATGTAAAAGTTGCAGAAGGATGCTTGTTTAAAAGTTATAGAGCACTATTGGTGTGAAAGTTGCAGAACACAGTTAGTGTGAAACTTGCAGAACACTATTAGTGCGAAAGTTGTAGAATTCTACACATGTGAAAGTAGCAGAACACTGTTGGTGTGACACTTGCAAAACACACTATAGGTGTGAAAGTAGCAGAACACTGTTGGTGTGAAACTTGCAAAACACACTATAGGTGTGAAAGTAGCAGAACACTGTTGGTGTGAAACTTGCAGAACACACTACAGGTATGAAAGTAGCAGAACACTGTTGGTGTGAAACTTGCAGAACACACTACAGGTATGAAAGTAGCAGAACGCTGCTGGTGTGAAACTTCCAGAGCTCTGTGCTACTGGCAGAACACTACTGATGTGAAATCTGCAGAACATCAGTGACTGTGGTGACCAGATTCCCTGTGGTGACTGTGGTGACCAGATTTCCTGTGGTGACTGTGGTGACCAGATTCCCTGTGGTGACTGTTTTCAGACTGCTGAGCAGTGGGTTGGAGGTGCTGGACGGAGCGTTTGCCACGGTCACTCTGCCGGACCCTGCAGGAGCCCCAGCCAAGGTGCAGAAAGATGTGGTGAGTCAGGTTACAGGTGGACCATGCTGTAACAGTGCAGGTGTTCAAAGTGCAGAAAGATGTGGTGAGTCAGGTTACAGGTGGACCATGTAGTAACAGTGCAGGTGTTCAAAGTGCAGAAAGATGTGGAGAGTCAGGTGACAGGTGGACCATGCTGTAACAGTGCAGGTGTTAAAGTGCAGAAAGATGTGGTGAGTCAGGTTACAGGTGGACCATGCTGTAACAGTGCAGGTGTTCAAAGTGCAGAAAGATGCAGGGAGTCAGGTGACAGGTGGACCATGTAGTAACTGCAGGTGTTCAAAGTGCAGAAAGATGTGGAGAGTCAGGTGACAGGTGGACCATGCTGTAACAGTGCAGGTGTTAAAGTGCAGAAAGATGTGGTGAGTCAGGTGACAGGTGGACCATGCTGTAACAGTGCAGGTGTTAAAGTGCAGAAAGATGTGGTGAGTCAGGTGACAGGTGGACCATGCTATAACAATGCAGGTGTTCAAAATGCAGAAAGATGTGAGTCAGATGACAGGTGGACCATGCTATAACAATAAAGGTGTTCAAAATACAGAAAGATGTGGTGAGTCAGGTGTCAGGTGGACCATGCTATAACAGTGCAGGTGTTAAAGTGCAGAAAGATGTGGTGAGTCAGGTGACAGGTGGACCATGCTATAACAGTGCAGGTGTTCAGAGCATAGAAAGACATGGTGAGTCAGGACATGTGGGTAACGGTTGCTATGGGTACAGGTAGGCCACATCATTGCAGTGCAGGTGTCCAAAGTATAGAAATATGGGAGTCGTGGGATGTGGGTATGGGTATCTTGGGTTACCATGTTGTCTTCCTGTGACCTGGCTGTGGTGCATAACACAGTGTTGTGTTGAAAGGTGGATAGCACGGTATGTTGTTTGCCTGTGACCTAGACATGGTGTATAGCCTGTGACCCAGACGTGGTGTATATCATGGTGTACTGAATGGTGGATAACACTGTGCTGTTGTTTGCCTGTGACCAGGAAAGCAAGAGGGCCAAAGCGCTGGAGCTGGCGACCAAACTACTGACTCTGCCTTCACCCATGGCCGTCCAGCAACACGTCAAGTCTCTGCTGGCCTCCCTCTTCCCCACAAAACAGGCCTACCACAACCACAAGGTAAGCACAGTGATGGCTCCCCTCTCTTCCCCACCAAACAGGCCTACCACAACCACAAGGTAGCCACAGTAACGGGCCTATCACAACCACAAGGTAACCACAGTAACAGGCCTACCACAACCACAAGGTAACCACAGTAACGAGCCTACCACAACCACAAGGTAACCACAGTAAAGGCCTACCACAACCACAAGGTAACCACAGTAACAGGCCTACCACAACCACAAGGTAACTGCAGTAACAGGCCTACCACAGCTGCAAGGTAACTGCAGTAACAGGCCCATCACTACCACAAGGTAACCGCAGTAACAGGCCTACCACAACCACAAGGAAACTGCAATAACAGGCCTATCACAGCCACAAGGTAACCACATTAACAGGCCTATCACACCCACAAGGTAACCACAGTAACTGGCCTACCACAACCACAAGGGAACCACAGTAACAGGCCTATCACAGCCACAAGGTAACCACAGTAACAGGCCTATCACACCCACAAGGTAACCACAGTAACAGGCCTACCGCAACCACAAGGTCACTGCAGTAACAGGCCTACCACAGCCATAAGGTGACCACAGTGATTTCCCCCCTGCCCCCACTTCTCCACCAAACAGGTCTACACAGCCACAAGGTAACCACAGTGTTAATCATACTGACATCTTTCCACACTCGTCCACCCAGCAGATCACTACCCCATGACCCAATAGCCAGGTACTGCCTTTGTGTGCTGAGCAAGCTGTCAAGTGTGTTGTGCTGAGCAAGTTGTCAGGTGTGTTGTATTGTGCTGAGCAAGCTGTCAGGTGTGTTGTGTTGTGCTGAGCAAGCTGTCAGGTGTGTTGTGTTGTGCTGAGCAAGCTGTCAGGTGTGTTGTGCTGAGCAAGCTGTCAAGTGTGTTGTGCTGAGCAAGCTGTCAGGTGTGTTGTGCTGAGCAAGCTGTCAGGTGTGTTGTGCTGAGCAAGCTGTCAGGTGTGTTGTGCTGAGCAAGCTGTCAAGTGTGTTGTGCTGAGCAAGCTGTCAGGTGTGTTGTGCTGAGCAAGCTGTCAGGTGTGTTGTGCTGAGCAAGCTGTCAGGTGTGTGGTGTTGTGCTGAGCAAGCTGTCAGGTGTGTGGTGTTGTGCTGAGCAAGCTGTCAGGTGTGTGGTGTTGTGCTGAGCAAGCTGTCAGGTGTGTGGTGTTGACAAAGCTGTCAGGTGTGTTTTGCTGAGCCAGGTGTCAGGTGTGTTGTGCTGAGCAAGCTGTCAGGTGTGTTGTGTTGTGCTGAGCAAAGCTGTCAGGTGTGTGGTGTTGTGCTGAGCAAGCTGTCAGGTGTGTGGTGTTGTGCTGAGCAAGCTGTCAGGTGTGTGGTGTTGTGCTGAGCAAGCTGTCAGGTGTGTGGTGTTGTGCTGAGCAAGCTGTCAGGTGTGTGGTGTTGACAAAGCTGTCCGGTGTGTTTTGCTGAGCCAGTGTCAGGTGTGTTGTGCTGAGCAAGCTGTCAGATGTGTTGTGTTGTGCTGAGCAAAGCTGTCAGGTGTGTTGTGTTGTGCTGAGCAAAGCTGTCGGGTGTGTTGTGCTGAGCAAGCTGTCAGATGTGTTGTGCTGAGCCAGGTGTCAGGTGTGTTGTGCTGAGCAAGCTGTCAGGTGTGTTGTGTTGTGCTGAGCAAAGCTGTCAGGTGTGTTGTGTTGTGCTGAGCAAAGCTGTCAGGTGTGTTGTGCTGAGCAAGCTGTCAGATGTGTTGTGCTGAGCCAGGTGTCAGGTGTGTTAATTGTGCTGCAGGACCAGGCGGTGCTGGAGGACGTGATGCAGCGGCTGAGCCAGGAGGGGCGCGCCATGGCCGTGGAGAGCTTCCAGCGCCTGGTGGTCACTGCCCGCTCCGTGGCCGTCACGCGGCCTGCCAACCTCCTCAAGTTTGCCGAGGCTGGCAGCAAGGAGGAAGGTGTGTGTGAGAGTGTGTGTGTGTGTGTGTGCATGCATGCATGTGTGTGTGGGTGCGTGTGGGGGGGGGTGGGGGAACAGAGTGTGGACTAGGGACTGGGTGGGACTGTGTACTACTTACGGATGGGACTGTGTGCTACTTAGATGGGACTGTGGGCTAGTTAGACCAGACTGCGGACTAGTTAGACCATACTGTGTACTAGTTAGACCAGACTGTGTACAGACTGTGTACTGGTTAGAGCATATTGTGTGCTAGTTAGACCAGACTGTGTGCTGGTTAGACCAGACTGTGCTAATTGGATCAGAATGTGTACCAGTTAGACAGGACTGTGTATTAGCAAGACCAGACTGTGTGCTTCTTAGACCGTACTGTGCTCTAGTTCAGCCAGAACATGTACACGCTCAGACTGTACATGTTGTACCAGACCATGTGTACACGTTAGTCCAGACCGTGTACATGGTAATGCAGAGTAGGTACATGTTTCACAAGACCATATTGGATATGTTAGACCACCATCATGTACATGTTAGATCAGACGACCATGCACGTGTTAGACAAGAGCATCATATACATGTTAAGTCCAAACATCATTTCAGTGTAAAGACCAGACATGTACCTGTAAAGACCAGACTGTCATGTACATGTTAAGGACCAGACCTTCATGTCAGTCTGAAGCCAGCCCTTCATGCACACATTAAGCTTATCCCCTCTCATCCATGTTGTCGATGTGCCTTCCTTTGCTGACATCCTTCCTCCATCCGTACAGTGCTGGAAGTGACAGACCTGGAAACAGAAAAAGAAGAGAAATCGGCGGACACTGGCGTGTCTCGCATGTACGACCTTGATGCCAGTGAGCAAGGTCACTTCACGAGCCAGCTGATGAACACGTTCTGGAAGCTTCACGCAGCCAAGCCGGCCAACCCCATGCTGGCCCCAGTCTGTCTCCCAGGTAAACTTTTGCATACAAGCACGCTGTCCTCTTGTCTCTTTTGTTGTGGCAGTGGTGTGGGTTTGGTAGAGCTGATCCCTTGATCAGTCTGTCTGAAACACAGGTGGCAGAGTTTAATCCATTGATCAATCTGAAATATGGGTGTCTACTGGCATTTAGAAGAAGGTATAATCTATTAATCAGTCTGAAACACAGGAGACTGCCTTCATTCACAAAAGAAAATATAATCCATAAACGCCAGAGAAAGGGAACCAACCCTTTTCAGGTTGTTTAACAGGAAGTGGAAACAAAAACTAGCATCATTCTGTGTAAAAGTCATCATTATGTCTGCCCACCTCTCCCTGTTGCTAATAGATACTCTGCTACAACTTTTGTATTGGTTGATTCTATTTTTAATGTTGGATTATGTTAAGCGCCCCCCCCCCCCCACACACACACACACACAAACAACAGCAGCAGCAACAACAACATGCTGTGTGTATGTGTGGGGTTTTTTTTTGGGGGGGGGGGGGGAAGGGGGGCAGTCTCAGTCACATCATTGTATCATTCCATCACCATGCCACTTGTTGTTAAACATGCTGTGCGGGTCTGGGTTGTTTAAATGTGTCGTGTGAGGGTGGATCTGGGGCACATCAGTGCATCTGTCCATCGACCTGTTGCTTGTTGTTTTGACATGCTGTGTGAGTGGGAGGCACGTCAGTGCATCTCTCCGTCAACATGCCACTCATTGTTTAAACATGCTCTGCGGGTGTGGAGTACACCAGCGTACCTCGTCATCAACTTGTTGCTCATTGTTTAAACGTGCTCTGCTGGGCAGGTCTGGCACACATCGACGCCACAGTGAGGGCCCTGGTGGAGATCATTAATGCTTTCTGCCTCTGCGACTCTCAGTGCGTCACCATGGCAACGAAGCACCTAGTTCACCTTCTTCTGTCACCGGTATGTCAGTTTGACAAAATTACTGCCAATATGAGAAAGAAAGAAAGAAAGAATGTCCTGTGGTTGCCTTTGTGTGACTGCAGGAAGCAGTTTTATTTTAATGTGTCAGTGTGGTTTGCCCTGGACAGCCATGAGACACATTTTTTTGTTTTTAATATAAAAAATGGTGGTAAAGTGGGTAGCAGTTTTTCTGTGCCCTGGTTATTTGCCATCAGCCAAAAACGTTTTAGCTGTAATTGGTACCCACCCCTTTATTGACAAAAATGAAATCCACCCCGTGTCGGTCTCTTCTGCAGTCTTGAATTGAGCCTGCATGTTTCATTTTGCCTCTGACACAGCTTGAGCTTGTGACGTTTTTGGCCGCTGGCATTGCCATCTTGGAGGTGGTACAAGTGTTGCTGTCGCTGGTCAGGGGCCTTAACTATGAATCGGGACTACGGTCGGCCAGGCCTAAACCAAAGTTCCTGACTTTAGAGTCTGAGACTTTGAGTTAGGCAAAGTTCGTATACATGGACGTGGACAATGGCCGAGACAACAGAGTCTCTGACTTCACGCTGATAAGAAAGTGGTCATCACACGCGTCATTGCTTGTGCTAATTTTGGACGGGGCAGTCCCATCTGGGCATGTGCACTGACACGCTTCGTTCACTTCCCTGCAACGTATTTCGCACGCGCAAACATCGGTAAACATAAACATTAGGTGAAGGCATGCCTGGCAGGCCCTGATTCTTGATGTGATTCGCCATGTTTTACTTCTGCAACACCCAAGCAATCTTGTCAAGGTCATTATTCATAAAAACGCTAATCTATCGACATCTTTGATGGAGTATTCTTGGCATTTGCTGAATCGAGTAACCGTAGCATCGTCTGTTGCATCGGCCATTTTGATATTGTCAGAAAGGCGAGTGGATGCTGTAAAATCAGGTAGTCTACGCTGTGCAGATGAATTTAAATAACAAGAAAATAAATCAAGTGATAATGTAAGACGTCAAGCAAACTTGCTGTCATAATAATTTGCAAACATTAAATCGTACGATCACATTAATCAGTCATTATGCCGGCGTCACTCGGCAAGTGCAACCTTTCTTCTGTACAAAATGAAAGAGCTTTGGCCGACGAACATCTAGTACTCATTTGACGAAGTAAACGAAAGAAAATAAACTATTTAAAAAAATTAAAATGAGAGAGAAGACACTGGATTCAGACGTAAAGATGCAACAACAGCAAAAAACAACAAGCAAAACCAACTTTCCAAGCATAACAAGACTAAAAGCAGTCATAGTCCCGGGCCTACGGCCTTTAGTCCAGCGAAATCGCTAGCCTAAATATCGGCTGTTTAGGCCTGAGGTTCGGCCCGGACTTTGGTCCATGGTTACCACTTTGGGGCCATTGTCAATAGCCTTGAGATTTAGGGCGGCCTACCGCTTTAGGCCCGATTCATAGTTAAGACCCCAGGTTAATGACATTTGGGAAGAACTCGGGCTTGTGACCCGGTAGTTTATTCTGCCGAGTGGAGTTGTGTCCCTTGACTGTCGTGACGGGTGCTGCCTTTATGTGCTGTGTTTGTAAATAAAGTGCTGTTGACTTCAAATGTCTTAAAATTGCCCTTGTCATTTTCTGATTAGCTACTGCATCCCCTCCTCTCCCCTTCCCCCGACCATATAATGACAATGGTTGTGTGTTTTTGTTTTGTTTTTGAAGAGCACAAACTGTATAGTGAAAAGTTTTGTTTGACAGCGTTTAAAGTGTTATAAATGTGCTGGTGTTTCAGCAGCCTTACAAAACAAAAAGTATATGTAGAGAGTGGGAGAAGAGCTGATTTATAAAGGTTAGTATTTTTACAGAGGGGTTGCCTTACACCTAACTGGAAGCGATTTTGGTCCGTGAAAATTGTCTCTGTGCTGTCAACCTGGGACAGACAGTTGTGGTAATCATGGAACATGAACCTAACAAAAAGTTGCCAAATCAGTATCAACACTGAGCGTACTCACATGAAATCCCTCAACTAATGCCACCAGGAAATATGCACATTATGTAACTTCATTTGCATATGCAGATACAAGAGTCATGTCCCTTGAAATTGCATTTATTTTGGTGATGGAAATTGAATATTGCTGCCTTGCGTTAGAGCAGGGCAGCTTTTGGCTGTGGAAAAAAATATTAAACAGTTATTTTGTAAATGTGAACCATCTTTTGTAAGTTTCTAGGTAAGCTGTCCAATTTTGGGTGCTTTTGTTTAAATTGTAAAATGCATAAACCACTTGTATGTAACAGTTGAATCGGATTGGTGAGTTTTTTTGGGGGCTTGTGGCTTTGGTTCGAATCCTGGTTGCATTTTCGCAACTGCGGATAAATGCTATCGGGTGTTTCTGGAAGGATAGGCTCTTAGCTTTTCCTGATATTAAAAAAAGAAAGTATAGTGTGTGTTGGAGTGAATTGGGGGAGGGGGGGGGGCTGCTGTTATAAGCTTGTGTACTGGTTGCATTTTGTGTAACAAAACAGACACAATACTCTTTGCAAGTGATGTATAGCTTTCAGACCATTCTTGAAAGGCATATAAAGATTTTTTTCGGCAGGTAGTTCTCAGCCCCTTTTTACATGTGGTTGGTGAACCATACATGTATCACTCCCGGCTACCATTGTAACTGCTTGCTTTGTGTCACCGTTTTCCAATTGTCTCATAAGAGAACTTTACCATTACATGACAGTTTTTGGTATATGTCGCCTCCTGGTTATCGTTACAGTGCCGTCTGCTTCCGAGACATTTTGAGTGCCTTCATCATTCTGCATTCCATTGTGCTTAGTAATGTCCCCAGAAACCAGCGTTGGTGCAGCTCTGGATAGCATATCATGTGCAATGTGTAATGGTCTTTTTTTTTAAAGATGTGTTTTAATCTTTTTTTAGTTATTAGCACAATGAGGCTGATATGGCTGAATATTCTACAGTCCTTACAGTTTGCTTGGAGCAGCTTCTACAGTTACACTGCATCTTGGGCAGCACACAGAAAAGTATCACATAACCCTTGCAACCATCAGAAAATGCTTGCAGACCAGAGTTAAGTCCCTTGTCGTTTAGAGTCTTGCTTCTTTGCAGTGTCTTGAAAATGAGAGTCCTTTTGAAAATGGAAAAATAATACTTGTTAATTTCTTTAAACAAAAACGCAGATGTTTGTTGACTTTATTAATTTCTTTAAGCAAACTTCTCTTTCTTGCGTGGTAACAATAACAATATACTTTATTCATCCCAGCCGGAAATTAAAGCTGTCATTCGATCGCACAATGAAGAACATATCTCAGTAATTCTAAGTCATGAAACACACACACATACACACTCTTAGACATACTCCCCCTTACTCTCAATCTGCATACACTAATAGCAAACCCAAAATTACCTGGAATAATACTTTCTCTGCCCCCCCCCCCCCCCAAAAAAAAAAACAACCTCAAATTTAATAAAAATCATTAGGTTCACACATCCCCAACCCTCCCTTAGAAAGTTATCATCCTCAACAGACGTCTTGATGCATATTTGGTACATAGGTTTACTTGCTGTTTAATCGTCAGTTGGATAACAGGCCGTCACATGGCTGCAGCATCCTTTCAGGGGCTGCAAGATGGCACTTGGGACAGTTGACTGTTGATACCTTTGTGGAACAAGTCAGTACAGACCTAGAATAAGTACTGGTTTATACAGTTGAATGATTGGAGAGACCAGTCCCAAGGCTGCCTTAACACAGAATGGAATAATCTCTAGGCTGCCCTGATACTCAACATGGAATAGATTCTAGGCTGCCTTAACACGGCATGGACTAGTTTCTAGGCTGTCTTACTGCGGCATGGAGTAATCTAAAGGCTGTCTTAGCATGTAATAATGGCTGGGCTGCCTGAAATCAGCATAGAATAGAGGCCTTAACTTGGAATATTCTCCAGGCTGCCTTAGCATAGAATAGAGGGCAATCTGTAGGTGGATTCAACGCAGCATGGACTAATCTGAAGGCTGCCTTAACTCAGCATGGCAGGAAATCTGCCATATCACATGAGCAGTGTCTGTCTCCCATTTCTGCCACATTCCATAAGCTGTGTCTGGGAATCTGCCATATTACACGAGCAGTGTCTGTCTCACATTTCTGCCACATTCCATAAGCTCTGTTTGGGACTCTGCCATATCGCATGAGCAGTGTCTCTTCTATTTCTGCCACATTCCATAAGCTGTGTCTGGGAATCTGCCATATTACACGAGCAGTGTCTGTCTCGCATTTCTGCCACATTCCATAAGCTGTGTCTGGGAATCTCCCATATTACACGAGCAGTGTCCATCTCCCATTTCTGTCACATTCTACAAGCTCTGTTTGGGACTCTGCCATATCGCATGAGCAGTGTCTCTTCCATTTCTGCCACATTCCATAAGCTGTGTCTGGGAATCTGCCATATTACACGAGCAGTGTCTGTCTCGCATTTCTGCCACATTCCATAAGCTGTGTCTGGGAATCTCCCATATTACACGAGCAGTGTCCATCTCCCATTTCTGTCACATTCTACAAGCTCTGTTTGGGACTCTGCCATATCGCATGAGCAGTGTCTCTTCCATTTCTGCCACATTCCATAAGCTGTGTCTGGGAATCTGCCATATTACATGAGCAGTGTCTACTGTGTCTGGGAGTCTGCCATATTACATGAGTAGTGTCTGTCTCCCATTTTTGCCATATCCCCCGTCACATGCAGCATAAGTGAATGTCTGATTATTGCCGTGTGCCATGAGCAGCGCTAGGGGCAACGGCCATGCCATCACCTGTGCTCTGAGACCTAGAACAATGGTCCTCATTGAGTTGTGTCATTTGAACAAGGTGAAGCTAATGTCCTGTTCTGGTTGGTAGGATGTTCAAGTGAGCGGAGCAGCGTGCCATGCCATCATCCGTGCCCTGCGACCTCGTCATCGCCATCGTCGCCGGCGAGTCTTCATCCCAACACCTCCTACCTGTAGCTCTCCAGGTGTGGAATTGGTCCACCTCTTTCTTGTGCACTCTCCTTCCCTCACCCCCCCCCCCCCCCCACCCCACCTCCATCCACTTCCCTTTTTCTGTCTCTGTCTCTGTCTCTATCTCTCTCATACTTTCATTCTCTGTCTGTCTGTCTGTCTCTCCCTCTCTCTCTTCTCTCATACTTTCATTTTTATTCCCTCTCGCTCTTTTTTCTTGTTCTCTATGACTGTCTGTAAGTGTAAAGTTAGTGTGTTTTATTAGTGTAAAATAACATGGTAGTCTGTGACTGTAATTTAACACAGTGGTCTGTTACTGTAAAGACCACTGCCACATTACACGAGCAGTGTCCATCTCCCATTTCTGGAGATGTAACAGAAGTCTGTCATTGTGAAGTAAAGGATTGGTCTCTGGCTATAAAGTAACACAGTGGAGTGGTATGTGATGATTGTAAAGTAACTTAGTGGTCTGTGACAGAAAAGTAACGTAGTGGTTGTAAGGCAACGCCGTGTTCTGTGACAATCAAGGAGCAGAAGGGTCTGCGACTGTGTAGCAGCAAAGTGGTCTCTGACTGAAAAGTAACACAGTGGTCTATGACTGTAAAGAAACAGTGGTCTATAGCATGTAGGGTAAGATGCTGGTCTGTGGCTGTAGAGTAACACAGTGGTCTATGACTGAAGTGTAACACACTGGTCTATGTCTGTAGGGTTAGACATTGGTCTCTGACTGTAAAGTAACACTGTGGTCTCAGATTGTAAAGTAAAACACTGGTCTCTGACTGTAAAGTAAAACACTGGTCTCTGACTGTAAAGTAAAACACTGATCTCTGACTGTAAGAGTAACACACTTGTCTATGACCGTAAAGTGCAAGAGTGGTCTGTGACTGTAAAGTAACACACTGCTTTATGACTGAAGTGAAATCTACAGGGCCTGGTGGAGGAGACGACGACGATGATGACGACGACGATGATGATGATGACAAAGGGGACAAACCAGACACACCGTCTGACGATCTCTCATCTCTGAGCCACCCGGCTCCCGCTGACGGCGACCTGGAGAACGAGGAAGCTTACGAGGTGGTGGTGAGTTTGGACCGTTTGTTTCCGTTTCGTTTCGTCAGGTTGATAGATCTGCACGTCATTTTTGCTTGGTTGTGTGATGTGGCGGCCACGTAAACCCAGACAAACCAAACCAAGCTCTTGCATGCTAGCTGTAGATTAGTAGAACTCCTGATGGAGGGAGCAGCCTTTGGTAGTGCTGTCCTTAGACTTAGAGAAGGCCATTGCTTTCGGTGGACTTTGTTGTGGTCTGTCCCCAGGGTGTGATTTGCTAGACACAAACATGTGGTCTGCCCCTGGATGGTGGGGTGGGGGGGAGGGGGGGGTTGACTGATGCCTGCACATTTTGATCTGTCCCTGGGGGCAAGGGGCATGTGGAATGAAAAGGGGTTGGGGAGGGGGGAGGGGGGGGAGCATACCTGATGCAAATATGTTTTATTCTGTCTTTGGGAGCAAACAGAATGTAGAGCTAAAAAAAAAAAGGAGGGGTGGGGGGGAGTTTTTTTTTATATCCCTGATGCTAACATGTTTTGATCTGCCCCTTAGTGTAGACTGTAGAACTAAAGGAGGGTGGGCGGGGGGGGGGGGGGGGTAGAGTATACCAGATGCTAACACATTTTGGTCTGTCCTTGGGGGCAAGAAGATTATAGAGCTGAAGGGGTGGGGTGGGTAAAGAGCAGGGGGTATAACAGATGCTAAAAGAGTGACAGTGGGTGGGGGAGGAGGGGGGTATACCTGATACTAACACATTTTGGTCTGTCCTTCGGCGCATGGAGAATATGGTGCTAAGGGGGGGGGGGGGGAGAGGTTGGGGGGGGGGTGGGGGGGGGGGGGGGGGGGGATACCTGCTGCTAACATGTTTTGGTCTGTCCTTGGGGGCAAGGAGA
>OY757551.1:9098284-9153284 GCA_963584105.1 Alviniconcha strummeri
GATGTTTCAGACTGCACATCCTACGCCTGTTACTTTTATTTTGACATTAACCCTGTGATGTTTCAGACTGCACACCCTGCGCCTGTTGCTGATGTTTTTGTTTACATTAACCCTGTGATGTTTCAGACTGCACATCCTACGCCTGTTACTTGTATTTTGACATTAGTATTTTGACATTAACCCTGTGATGTTTCAGACTGCACACCCTGCGCCTGTTGCTGATGTTTTTGTTTACATTAACCCTGTGATGTTTCAGACTGCACATCCTACGCCTGTTACTTGTATTTTGACATTAACCCTGTGATGTTTCAGACTGCACACCCTGCGCCTGTTGCTGATGTTTTTGTTTACATTAACCCTGTGATGTTTCAGACTGCACATCCTACGCCTGTTACTTGTATTTTGACATTAACCCTGTGATGTTTCAGACTGCACACCCTGCGCCTGTTGCTGATGTTTTTGTTTACATTAACCCTGTGATGTTTCAGACTGCACATCCTACGCCTGTTACTTGTATTTTGACATTAACCCTGTGATGTTTCAGACTGCACACCCTGCGCCTCTTGCTGCTGGAGCGCATGCTGCAGTACCTGGGGGAGGTCGGGGAGGTGGGCGGTGAGCGGACGGTGCCCTTCATGCAGGTGTTACTGATGCTGACCTCAGACATGGACAGCGAGGAGGACCGCGACCGCGCCATCCTGGACACCTTCCTCACCTCTCTCATCCAGCAGCTGGACCTCACCGGCAAGGTACTCTACACGTGCAGAGTGATCGCATTCATGTTAAAGATCCTGTAGTCCATACAGATGCAGAATGATTGCATTCATGTTAAAGATCCTGTAGTCCATACACATGCAGAATGATCACATTCATGTTAACGATCTGTAGTCCCTGTCCATGATATGTGTGTGTTCTGTGCTGTGCTGTGCTGTGCTGTGTATGTGTGTGTGTGTGTGTGTGTGTGTGTGTGTGTGTGTGTGTGTGTGTGTGTGTGTGTGTGTTGTGCTGAATGCTGTGTTGTGGTGTGGTGTGGTGTGTGAGAGAGAGGTGGCAGTGTTAAAAAAGACATTGAATGAAGTCTTGTGATGTATTCATATGAATAGTAGGGTTTCACTGTTTTCTTGGGTCTGTATGTTTCTAGTCAACCCACTTGTTTTTGTAGTGTGCGCTTTGGGCTCATGTTAGGTCTACATGCTTTATAAATATTGCTTTACATTGCATTAGGGCAACACTCAAATAAACCAGCATGCACTAAAATAGTAAGAAAAACAGACAAACATGTGAAGCACAGCCAGCCTGCAAGAGAGCGGAGCTGCCGTATAAAACTGATCAGTAATATTCTGATAAAAATGGTGATAATAGTCATCCCTCTTTCACAACCACTCTGGATTTCTAGGCTGGCCAGAAAACAGGGGTTCTGCTGCGTTCTTGGCATGTTCCTCAGGACCAGGGCAGCACTGTGTTGGGACTGCTGTCACCTCACTGTGTTGCATTATTTGTTGCATTATTGTCATGTCTCGTCACGTTCCTCAGGACCAGGGCAGCACTGTGTTGGGACTGCTGTCACATCACTGTGTTGCATTATTTGTTGCATTATTGTCATGTCTAGTCATGTTCCTCAGGACCCGGGCAGTGTTATGTGAGAGTGTTGTCATGTCACTGGTATATCATTGTCATGTTCTGTCATGTTCCTCAGGACCTGGGCAGCACTGTGTTGGGACTGCTGTCACCTCACTGTGTTGCATTATTTGTTGCATTATTGTCATGTCTCGTCATGTTCCTCAGGACCTGGGCAGTGTTATGTGAGAGTGTTGTCATGTCACTGGTATATCATTGTCATGTTCTGTCATGTTCCTCAGGACCTGGGCAGTGTTAGAGTGTTGTCATGTGACTGGTATATCATTGCCATGTCTTGGCGTGTTCCTCAGGACCCAGGCAGTGTTATGTTAGAGTGTTGTCATGTCACTGGTATATCATTGTCATATCTTGTCATGTTTCCCAGGACCTGGGCAATGTGGAGACTCGCAGCAAGAAGTTTGAGGCCAAGCTGATCATCCTGCGCCTCATGAGCGTTCTCCTGTCACGCACCAGGGGCACCTCCAAGTCCACCGGAGAGGTAGGCCACGTCTCTCTCACCTCTGTCATACAGTCTGTCAGAAAATGGTTACCTCTCTGTCTGTCTCTGGGTTTTTACTCTCTTTTTTTTCCCGGCGATCTCTTTCTTCTTTTTTGCTTTGCTGTAAGTAGGTTTACAGGTAGCCACAACAACACGTGTAGCTGAGAGCCAGCGTTTTGTTCCGGCACTCTGGCCCTGCAGTGTGGATGAGTGTGATGATCAGAGCCTCATCGTTGTTTGCAGTCGTCCTTTGTGAGCAGCAAGACGGCGACCGCCCTGCTGTCCAGCGGCGCCATTCCCTACTGCCTGCAGGTGCTGCAGAAGCTGCTCCCTTTCTGGCGCCAGTACACCGGAACTGAGGTAACCGCCGATCTCCGCCAGCAGTCTGTGTCTGTTATACACCTAAGTCTTGTTACATACATTTCTAAGGGACATAATGAAAACTTACGCAAGCTGGCAGAGTGGAAATGAGTGAAGTCAGGGATTGGGGTGGGCGGGGGGGTGGGGGGGGTGGGGGTGACAAAAGAAGTCCTGGCGAGGCTAGGGGGAAAGGGAGGGACAAAGGCCTTATTAACACGAGGCTCGGAGGAGGGGAAGGACAAAGGCCTTGTTATCACTATGCTGGGGAAGATAGGGACAAAGTTCTTGTTATCACTATGCTGGGGAGGAACAAAGGCACTGTTATCACTAGAGATAGGGGGAGGGACAAAGGCTTTGTTATCACTATGCTGGGTGAGGGACAACGGCCTTGTTATCACTATGCTGGGGAGGAACAAAGGCACTGTTATCACTAGAGATAGGGGGGAGGGACAAAGGCTTTGTTATCACTATGCTGGGGAGGGGAGGGACAAAGGCCTTGTTATCACTATGCTGGGGAGGGGAGGGGAGGGACAAAGATCATGTTATCACTGTGCTGGGGAGGGGAGGGACAAAGGCCTTGTTATCACTATGCTGGGGAGGAACAAAGACCATGTTATTGCTAGACTCAAGGAGGGGAAGGATAAAGACCATGTTATTGCTTGGCTCAGAGGAGGGGGCGGGGACAGAATCTAATGTTATCCAGTCAGAAGGTGTTGCTGTAAGGTTTCTTGTGTGTGTTTTTTGTGCAGGAGGAGGCGGCTGCAGTGTCTGGGCAGCTGCTGAAGCCCCACCCCGCTCACCCACCCCCTGACATGTCGCCCTTCTTCCTGCGTCAGTACGTCAAGTGTCATGCCAACGACATCTTCGAGGACTATCCCCAGCTCCTGACGGAGATGGTGCTGCGGCTTCCTTACCAGGTCAGAATTGTCTGGTGGTTTTAGACACGTGAAGGTCATTGTGATCTGTGTCGTGGTTACTACCAGGTCAGAATTGTCTGGTGGTTTTCAGATATGTGAAGGAGGTCATACAGATCTGTGTAGTGGTTATTACCAGGTCAGAATTCTCTGATGGTTTTCAAACACATGGAAGAGGTCATACAGATCTGTGTAGTGGTTATTACCAGGTCAGAATTCTCTGGTGGTTTTCAGACACGTGAAGGAGGTCAAAATCTGTGTAGTGGTTATTACCAGGTCAGAATTCTCTGGTGGTTTTCAGACACGTGAAGGAGGTCAAGATCTGTGTAGTGGTTATTACCAGGTCAGATCTCTCTGGTGGTTTTCAGACACGTGCAATAATCATACAGGTCTATGTAATATTCACTGCCTGGTCAGATTTCTCTGGTGCTTTGGGGACACGTAAGATAAAAAGTATATGCGTCAGTGCAATGTTCTTGATCAGGTCATATTTCTGTGGTGCTTTTGAAACACACAAGAAGATCATGCACATCTTCGTAATTGTGTGATGAGGCTGGATTTGTGTGGTGTTTTTGAGACACATGATAAAAAATCATGTCCATCTGTGTAATGATACTGACCACCAGGTCAGGCTACTCTGGTGTTTCAAGACGCATTGCTTGCAAGGTTCACATTTTGAAATCAGGTCAGTTTATTACTCCTGCATGCAGTTTACATTTGTATTCAGACTTTAAAAAAGGATGCTCTCTGGTGTGTGTTGTCTGTCATGGGGGTCCTGCTGCATGTCTTTCGCATGATGTTATGCCGCTTCCTTGACAGTCATGTGGGCCTGTAAACTGGTGATGAAGTGTACTATGCCTTGAACTTTCAGCTGAAGAAGATCGCTGAGTCAGGCCAGAAGATGCCTGGTGCTGTGTTCGACTCCACCTGGCATTCCGTTCTGTCAGAGGTGAGTGTGTCTGCCTCAGATCAGTCACAGGTTGGTGTAGCCTTATAACTGTAGGTTGTTGAATAATAATAAGGGGTTTTGTCTAACACCCACCTTCACACGCAAGGCATGAGCCCAGAGGACTTTACAGTAACACTAACAACAGTTACATGCACGCACAAACTTACAGGCTGGGGGCGGTGGGGGGACACTTCTGAAAAAGAAGAAGAAAGCCAAACAAACACAGTTTAGAAATATTTGTTGAACAGGTGAGTTTGGGGCAATATTCACTTTTAGTCCCATTGGTTTGCGGTTCTCAAATGGTATGAGAATGCATGTGTGTCTGTATGTGGACGGAATGAATTTGAAGGGTGCACTACTTTGGCATATCCAAGTATAAATTCATTCCATAATATGCCAGTGTATATATGCACATGCACACACACACAGACACACACACACACACACACACACACACACACACACACACACACACACACACACACAGAGGTGTTTGTACATGCACTCATGTGTTTGTGTATGCATGCATACCTCTGTGTGTGTGCACATGTGAATTAGGCAACAGTGAAGTTGACCCTTGTATCTATATGTATCCTTGTTGCATTCATTGACACACCTGTGAACTTTTCTGTGTGTGCAGTACATGATGACCCAGCAGACTCCATTTGTGAAGCGACAAGTGAGAAAGGTCAGTGCAGTGCTGCAGCAATAGTCTCAAGTCTCTGCAAGGCATTCACACAACACACACATCGCAGACAGTGTCTAGTTTGTCAATGACATTTCCATCACGGACAGTGACATTTCCATGGCATGCACAGCACAGACAGTGTCTAGTTTGTCAGTGACATTTCCACTGCATGCACAGCACAGACAGTGTCTAGTTTGTCAGTGACATTTCCACTGCATGCACAGCACAGACAGTGTCTAGTTTGTCAGTGACATTTCCACTGCATGCACAGCACAGACAATGTCTAGTTTGTCAGTGACATTTCCACTGCATGCACAGCACAGACAGTGTCTAGTTTGTCAGTGACATTTCCACTGCATGCACAGCACAGACGATGTCTAGTTTGTCAGTGACATTTCCACTGCATGCACAGCACAGACAATGTCTAGTTTGTCAGTGACAAGGCACATGCACTGCATGCACAGCACAGACAGTGGTCAAGTGACTTTTCACCAAGTTAAGGCAGCCCTTAACAGTGGTTGCTCATTTCAAGTCCTGTTGCACATTCTGCACAATTTCTTCACTGAAGTAATACTACCAGGAACTGTAACCTGAGTGTTTTAGCATGATTATTTGTCAGCAGAATGTTCCTGATAGTGTGAATGTGATAAAAACCTTTCCAGAGAAAGGCAGTGACAGTTTCTGACTCAGATGCCTATTTTCGCGCAGCTTCTGCTGTTCATCTGCGGGTCGAAGGAGAAGTACCGACAGTTGCGGGACGAGCACGCAGTTGATTCACACCTGGCACCGGTCAGGGAGATCGGAGAGCAGGGAGGCTGGGAGCAGACTCTGGACCTGGCTCCACACAGCATCGTTCTGCCCTATGACACTCTGCTGACACTGGTGAGAGTTTGGTGTGTATGTGGGGGTGTGTGTGTGGGGGGGGGGGGGGGGTAGGTCAGAACATTGGAGAGCAGGAAGGATGGGAACAGACTCTGGACCTGGCTCCACACAGCAACGTTCTGCCCTATGACACTCTGCTGACACTGGTGAGAGTTTGGTGTGTGTGTGTGTGTGTGGGGGGGGGGGGGGGGGGGGTAGGTCAGAACATTGGAGAGCAGGAAGGATGGGAGCAGACTGGACCTGGCTCCACACAGCATCGTGCTGCCATATGACACTCTGCTGACACTGGTGAGAGTTTGGTGTGTGTGTGTGTGAGGTTTGGTGTGTGTGTGGGGTGGGGGTGGGGGGTAGGTCAGAACATTGGAGTGCAGGAATGATGGAAACAGTTTGGATGTGGCCCTGCACAGCAATGCTCTGCTCTATGACACTGCTGACACTGGTGAGGTTTGGTGTGTGTGTATGTGTGTGTGGGGGAGGGGGGGTAGGTCAGAACATTGGAGAGCAGGGAGGATAGGAACAGACTGGATCTGGCCACACACAGCAGTGTTCCGCTCAGTGACACTGCTCACACTGGTGAGGTTTGGTGTGTGTGTGTGTATGTCGGGGGTGGGGTGGGGGGGGGGGGGTAGGTTAATGATGATTTGTAATAATGATTTACGATTCATGGTTTGCATGATGATGATAATTGCTGTAAATTGTATTACCTTTCAGAAGTTGATAATGAAGTATGATCACTATTGTTTTTTTCATTTGTGATGATGATTGTGTTTCATGGTGTAATAAATGATGGTAATTGCTGTAAACTGTCTTGCCTTTCAGATTGAACACCTGACAGTTTGCTCTGAAATTGCTACATCCCAAGAGCAGGAATTGCTGTAAATTGTGTTACCTTTCAGATGTTGATAATGAAGTGCGATCACTATGTTTAAAATTTGTGATGATTATGTTTCATGGGTAGAAAATGATGGTAATTGCTGGAAACTGTCTTGCCTTTCAGATTGAACACCTGAAAGTTTGCTCTGAAATTGCCACATCGCGCCCATACAACTGGCAGACCTACTGTCGCCAACACCAAGGTAATAACCCTGTTCTGCTCTTACAACCCTTGCCAACACTAAGGGGACAAATTGCAACATCACACCCTTATTTATAGCTGTCACTGACACACAGGCAACAAGTGGCAACATCCCACCCTTGTTTATAGTGTCACCAACACACAGGTAACAAATGGCAACATCCCACCCTTGTTTATAGTGTCACCAACACACAGGTAACAAATGGCAACATCCCACCCTTGTTTATAGTGTCACCAACACACAGGTAACAAATGGCAACATCCCACCCTTACTTATAGTGTCACAGACATGCAAAATACAAAAAGCAACATCCCTCCTTATTTATAGCTGTCATTGACACACAGGTAACAAATGGCAGCATCCCACCCTTGTTTATAGTGTCACCAACACACAGGTAACAAATGGCAACATCCCACCCTTACTTATAGTGTCACAAACATGCAAAATACAAAAAGCAACATCCCTCCTTATTTATAGCTGCCATCAACACAGAGGTAATGGTAACATTCTGCTCTTATTTGTAGCTTTCACCAACGCACGGGTAACAAAAGGCAACATTCCACCCTTACTTATAGCCGTCACCAGCACACAGGACCAGTAACAAACAGCAAACTCCATCCTTATGTAGAGCTGTCACCAACACACATGTAGGAAACTGCAACACTATACTTTTACAGTGACCAAATTTTGTGTTTGAGACAGGAATAATGTTTCGAGTGACTGATTTCAGACACCCTGCCCTACATCGTGCGTGCCAGCATCGTGCTGGATGAAGGCGTGGCCCCTACCCTCCTCACCCTCCTGCAGGTGGCGCTGTGCGGGGTCAAGGGTCAGGGTGAAGGTCAGGGGGCAGTGGAGAGCTCCTCCAGCACCGCCAGCATCTCGCCTGTGAAGCCTGGTGCCAAGAAAGGTGAAGGTCATTCTTGGGGGGTTGGGGGAGTTGAGGTGGGGGTGGGGTGGGGTTGGGGAGGGGTTGTAGTGTTTTGCCATTGCGGTCAGCATTACGAACTGAGCCATCTGCATTACAGACTGAACAGTCACTATTACAGGCTGAACGGTCACCTTTACAGACTGAACAGTCACCTTTACAGACTGAACAGTCACCATTGCAGACTGAAGTCACCATTACAGGCTGAACGGTCACCTTTACAGACTGAACAGTCACCATTACAGACTAACAATTGCCATTACAGACTGAACAGTTGCCATTACAAACTGAACAGTAGCTATTGTGGACAAACAATTGCCATTACAATCTGAACAGTTGCCTTTACAAACAGTTGCAACTGAGCATTACAATGGCCATTACAGAGTGCAGAAGGGTAATTACCACGGGCTTCTGGCTCAGTGGTGTTAGTGGAGAAGGCAGCATGTCCTGTGTTTAAGAGTGGAGAGAGCGGGCCGCCCCACCTTTGCGGGTGGGGAGTTCAAGGCTGTCCCATCTTTGAGGCAGGAGAGAGCAGGCTGTCCTGAAGGAGAGGGCAGGCTGTCCCATCTTTGAGGCAGAAGAGAGCATGCTGTCCCATCTTTGAAGCAAGAGAGAGAGATAACAGGCTGTCCCATCTTTGAGGCAGAAGAGAGCAGGCTGTCCCATCTTTGGGGCAGAAGAGAGCATGCTGTCCCATCTTTGAAGCAAGAGAGAGAGATAACAGGCTGTCCCATCTTTGAGGCAGGAGAGAGCAAGCTGCTCCGTCTTTGAGGCAAGAGAGAGAGAGATAACAGGCTGTCCCATTTTTGAGGCAGGAGAGAGCAAGCTGTCCCATCTTTGAGGCTCAGGAGAGCAAGCTGTCCCATCTTTGAGGCAGGATGCTGTCCCATCTTTGAGGCAGGAGAGAGCAGGCTGCCCCGTCTTTGAGGCAAGAGAGAGAGAGATAACAGGCTGTCCCATTTTTGAGGCAGGAGAGAGCAAGCTGTCCCATCTTTGAGGCTCAGGAGAGCAAGCTGTCCCATCTTTGAGGCAGGATGCCGTCCCATCTTTGAGGCAGGAGAGAGCAGGCTGCCCCGTCTTTGAGGAAAGAGAGAGAGAGATAACAGGCTGTCCCATTTTTGAGGCAGGAGAGAGCAAGCTGTCCCATCTTTGAGGCTCAGGAGAGCAAGCTGTCCCATCTTTGAGGCAGGATGCCGTCCCATCTTTGAGGCAGGAGAGAGAGCAAGCTGTCCCCTGTTTGAGGCAGAAGAGAGCAGGCTTTCCTATCTTTGGGGCCGGGGATGTTTTTGCCACTACACCTTCTTCTTTTTCCCCCCAAAGGAAGTAGTGAAATTGCAGGTGTTCAGCTACCATTGGTTACACATATATATGTAAACGGATCAGCGAGTGAAGGAATGAAGATGGTGAGTGAAGCTGGTGAGTGAGTGAAATCAGTGAGTAAAATCAATGAGTAATGAAGTCAGCAGGTGAATGAAATCAATGAATAAAGTCAGTGAGCAAGCAAAGTTTTATATCAGAGATTGAAGCCAGTGAGTAGTCATTGAATGAGTGAAGTCAGTGGACTTTGTGAGTTAAAGTGGAGTCGACGAATGACTGAAATCAATAAGTAAAGTCAGTTTGTGGGTGAAGTCAGTAAATCAGTGAGTGAAGTTCAGTCAGTAAAATATTAAGTGGGTAAAGTCTGAATAAGTGAAATCAGCAAGTTAATGAGTAAAATCAGTGAGTAAGTGAAGTCTATGAGTGAAGACAGTCAAATTGGTGAGTGAAGTTAGTGAGCGAGTAAAATCGGTGAGTGAAATTAATGAGTGAGTAAAATCAGTCAGTAGTCAGTCAAAGATGAAGTCATTCAGTGAGTGAAATCGGTGAGTAGTCAGTGAATGGTGAAGTCACTGAGGGAGTGAAGTCAGTGAATGTAGTGTGTGAGTGGAGTGAGTGAGCTAGTGAGTAAGAGGTCGGGGGGGGGAGGGGTCAGTTGTGAATAATGATAATAAAATAGCAATGATAATAATGAATGCATTTTTAGTCCACTGAATCCCTCTGCGGTGGCCATACGCATTAGGCTAAAAATGCTGCACACATTGAATGAAAACAAAGATGCAAGAAGCAATGAAGCCTGGAGGGGTATGGCCTGTATGTTGGGCCAGCATTACAAGAATACACAAACCAATTATTTTAGATTGTGTAACTCCCTCACTATTTAAGCTTGCCGATGCTTAGTGTATTAGCTTTGTCATGCCCCGAGTGAATGTTGTGTTGACTTGCTGCTGAGCAAGCAGAATCGCCTTGCCGCGTTGTCTGGGCCTGTTGCGCTTATTTCTGAGGTAACGGAGAAACGGTGCTTAGCTGCATTTGCTTCTGGCTTGGTCAATTAAGCATGGAACAAGTCCTTTTTATTTGGCAAGCAAGCATGGAACAACTCACTTTATTGGTCTCCTTTGTTTTTTTTTGTTTTTTTTTCCACTTCGCATATCTGCGCAGCTAGTGAAGTTTTGGTGTGCCTTCTTTTTTTTTCCTTTTTCTTTTAAAACTATTTTTATTTCACATTCAATTGCTCACTGTCCATGTGATAGATCTGATATTCTATGATCTTACAAAATACTCGAATAAGAACTGATTGTTGTACCGCTATGGAGAGGGTGTCTCTGTATGCACCCAGTTTTTACAGTGTTAGAATGATGCTGGTAAATGAATTGTGTGGAGAATTTCTCAAAAGGAACACGTTGCAGTGAATGTGTTTCACTGAAGATTTCTGAAGAGAAACAGGTTGAACTATTTTGAATGTATAGGGCTTTTAAAACAGAAGGGGGAAAAAAACTCTACTACTTCTTGTTTATTTTGTTCTTTGTTTTTTGACTTTTAGATTTGTTTCACTCTCTTTCTCTCTCTGTCTCCCCTTCTTATTAATTTCTTTCAGTCTTTTTTTATTTTTTTTATTTTTTTTGTCTTGCTGAACACAGATTACATTTTAAATTCATCCTGTTCTTTCTTTCTTTATCCCATCTTTTGAACTGTTTATTTATTTCTGAACTGTGCTAGTTTTGTTTTTCTTCCTTTCTCTGTCGATTTCCTGTTGTATTTGTTTATTTTACTTTAATCTGTTGTTTATTTGTTTATTTTACTTTAATCTGTTATTTGTCTCGTTTATTTATTTTACTTTAATCTGTTGTTTATTTGTCTTGTTTGTTTATTTTACTTTAATTTGTTGTTTATTTGTCTCTGCTGTTTTGTCTTTGTTTTACTCTGTCTCTCTCTGTTTCTTTGTCTCTTGCTCCCTCTCTCTCAATAGAAATCAGATTTGTAGACTGCATGATAAACCTGTGAGTGTTGCCTATCAGTGCTTGCAGATGCTCAAAAATCCAAATCTAAGGCAAAGAAGAAAAAGAAGAAAGAAAGCAAGAAAGGTAGAGTGCAAAGCCTTTCTCACACCCTCTGTTGTCTTTTGCTGTTTCACTCTTCTTCTTGTTATATGCCACAGATTTTGTGTTGTTCTGTTGGACACTTTGACTACTTTTTTGGGGTGGGTGGGGGACTTTCATCTGCACGGATGTTAGGTCTTGGTGTTTGTGGCAGTGTTTCTGTGGTGTGGGTAGGTTGTATGTGCAGCTTGCTGCCATATGGTACTGGTTTTTGCTGTTATTTGTTCAATTTTGTTGTTGTTGTTGGTTTCTGTCTGTTCCTTTTTTACCGTATTTTTCTTGAACCTTGTCTCAGTAAATCAGCTGGAATGGTCAGTGGTTGGTGCAGTGCTAACATATTCTGGCCTTTTTTTTATTTTTTTTATTTTTTATTTTTTTTAAAGGGGGTAGCATTGAATGGACTAGCAGCTTGAGAATTTGTGTTTGGTGTTTTATAGTTGCGTATTGATTGATTTTGTAGATTTGACTCGAAAAAGGGTTTGCATCAGAAAAGAGGTTTGAAATATGCATTTGCGTGTAACAGAGTTCAAGTGTCCTTAGGCGACCCTGCATGTTTTTGTATGATTTTTTTATCATGTTTAGTTACCATTGGAACAGACCCAACCATTGACCGTTTGTAGAGTTCACTACAAATCTAACCTTAATCACCACAGGAGCAGATGCACCTGTTTTGCCCATTTGTGGAGTTCACTACAAATCTAATCATGTTTAATCGCCACATGAACAGATGCATCTGTCTTTCCCACTCATAGAGTTCACTGCAAATCTAACCATGTTTAATGACCACAGGAACAGATTACCTGTTTTGCCCACTCGTAGAGTTCACTACAAATCTATTCATGTTTAATCACCACACAGATGAACTGTCTTTCCCATTCATAGAGTTCACCAGAAATCTAACCATGTTTAATTACCACATGAACAGACGCACCTGTCTTACCCACTGATAGAGTTCACTACAAATCTAATCATGTTTAATCACCCTTACCACATGAACAGACGCACCTGTCTTACCCACTGATAGAGTTCACTACAAATCTAATCATGTTTAATCACCACACAGATGCAACTGTCTTCCTCACTCACAGAGTTCACTACAAATCTAACCATGTGTAATTACCACAGGAACAGACCCACCTGCCTTGCCCACTAGTAACAGAAGTCATGTTTAATTACCACAGGAACAGACGCACCTGTCTTACCATTTGATAGAGTTCACTACCAATCTAAGCATGTTTAATCACCACAGGAACAGACCCACCCGCCTTTCCTACTTGTAGAGGTCTACAAATGTAACAATCAGAGCACTTTGGAAGAAGCAACAGAAAAGAAAGAGCAGATGGAGAGAGAGAACGCAAACTCAAAAACTTTATTTTACAAGGATTGTAGTTTAGGTTTAGTCAAAAACCTAACAACTAGTCCTTGCTAAGCTACTGATGAGTAAATATAAAATTACAGGCATCATTTGTATACGTATGGGCATGGTTAATTACTGAGAGAGAGAGCAGCCCCAGCCCTCTTGAACCTCCCATTCCCCTTGACCGCCATGGCTGTTTTTTTTTCCACTTGGCCTTCTTCTGCACTCCTGCACCAGTTGTTGACCCACTTTGCTACATGCTGCACTCCGCTTATAAATGTTGTTCATTTTCCACTCTGTTGTTTGTTTTTGTTATTGTTTATTCAGTTTCCACTCTGTTGTTTGTTTTTGTTATTGTTTATTCGGTTTGCTCTCTGTTGTTTGTTTTTGTCATTGTTTATTCAGTTTCCACTCTGTTGTGTGTTTTTGTTACTGTTGTTTTCACAGTGTCGTTTTGTTGTTGTTTGTTTTTTGTTTTGTTTTGTTTTTATATTTGTGTCTATGCTTATAAATGTCAGTGATTGTTGTGCAGCTTTCTGTCTCATATTCCAGCCACCAGTATACTGTTTTCTGCTCTTGGCTCAGTGTTGCTTAGCAAAAAGAAGTGTTTTTTTGTTGTTGTTTGTTGTTTTTTGTTTTTATGTTTTGACCTGTTGCATTATTCTCACTTTTTCTGTTTGTCTTTCTTGTTTGTTCAGTTGGGGGGGGTGGGGGGTGGGGGGGGGGGGGGTGGAAGAAACTGTACAGCAAAGACAGCAGCATGTAGAAATAAAAACAGGTAAGCTTCAGGGCAAGTCAGAAAACAGTCTCTTTGCACTTATAAAACAAACTGAAGCTGGAAGGGTCAGCTACTATTTGACTCTTGCAACAGCAAAAAATATGAGCCAGTGTAATGATTTGTATAAGGTATAAGGGCTGCCTGGCTAGCCATGGGAGGGAAAATACCAGTGCAGTCATTTCAGACGCTGTAGTATAAATGTCATGAACGTCAGATTCTGAATGCTGACTGTTGGCATTGAGCTTTGCCTGTTCATACTGTATAAAAAAGCAAAGATTGTTGGCAGTGAAAACGTTTAACTCTTGCAACTGTTTGATGCTGCTGTGACCTTGACCAGATTATGAAGGTCACAGCAGCATCAAACAGCTGCAAGAGTTTACTTTCGCTGCCAACAATTTTACATTTTTTATGTGGTTTGCTTCCAAGAGTGCCCTCAAGAAAAGGTAATGCCGATAAAATAAAAAAATGATGGTTTTGAGAAATTTGTTTCACATAACAATTCATAGAAAATTGGACTTTAAGCACAAACATACCCAGCATCCTGTACACAGATAGAAAGCACTTTGTTATCATATGACATTTTGAAGGGGAGAGGTTGTATATTTTATGATGCATTTTCTGTCTGGCCTATGATGCAAATTATACTTTTGGTTTTCGCCAGCTATTATTCCAGCCAATTCTTTTAAATTTGCATTTGCATTTCTATTAAGTTCTGCCTGCTCATACCACTTTTAATGACCTTGACATTGTCTCAAGGTCGCTGTTTGGCAGAAAGGTAAAACTAGTCGCATTTTTTTTCAGTAAGTTCTCATTCAATCAAGTTTAAAGAGCACTTGTATGAAATTAAACTATAGTCTCCTCTAGAGTTCTTGCATTTTTTGAGTTTATTATCTAAACAGCAGTTGTGCGTGATGGTGATAGATGAGATATGGAAAAAGAAACCAAAATTTTCACCTCCTGTGGCGATTTCTTTAGAGACAGATAGATAAAATGCCTGGAAGAAGACTGCAATGCACATGGTTCGTATCCATGCAGACACCCCAGAATTACTGGTGCAGAGGATTGAGAAAGGTGTGGTTTGTGCAGACGCCTCAGAAGAAGAAGTTTGAGGAGGGTGTGGTTTGTGTCTGTGCAGATTCCTCAGAAGTAGCGGTGCAGAAGTTTGAGGAGGGTGTGAGCAAGGAGCTGGTGGAGCTTCTGATTAGTCGCCTGGACACTGCCACGCTCGTCAAGTTTGTGCGCACGTTCCTGCTGGAATCCAACGCCTCTGGCAACCGCTGGCTGGCCCACTCCCTGGTGCTGCAGATCTACAGGTACGTGTGCCCTGTTCCCTGGTGCTGCAGATGTACAGTTAGATGTGCCCCACTCCCTGGTGCTGCAGATGTACAGGTAGATGTGCCCCACTCCCTGGTGCTGCAGATGTACAGGTAGTTGTGCCCCACTCCCTGGTGCTGCAGATGTACAGTTAGATGTGCCCCACTCCCTGGTGCTGCAGATGTACAGGTAGGTGTGCCCCACTCCCTGGTGCTGCAGATGTACAGGTAGGTGTGCCCCACTCTGGTGCTGCAGATGGCAGTGTGTTTCAGGAACCCAATGGCCAGTGAACTGGAGATCTTTAGTTTGAAGTGTGTTTCAGGAACTTAATGGCCAGTGAACTTGAGATCTTTAGTTTGAGGTGTGTTTCAGGAATTTGATGGCTAATGCAGTGGAGAGCTTTAGTATGAGATGTGTTTCAGGAACTCAGTGGCCAGTGAAGTGGAGAGCTTTAGTATGAGGTCTTTTTCAGGAACTCAATGCCAATGGCCAGTGAAGCAGAGAGCTTTAGTATGAGGTTTGTTTCAGGAACTCAACGGCCAATGAAGCCGAGAGCTTTAGCATGAGGTCTGTTTTAGGAACTCAGTGGCCAATGAAGCAGAAGGCTTTAGTATGAGGTCTGTTTTAGGAACTCAACGGCCAATGAAGCAGAGAGCTTTAGTATGAGGTCTGTTTCAGGAACTCAACAGCCAATGAAGCAGAAAGCTTTAGTATGAGGTGTGTTTCAGGAACTCAACAGCCAATGAAGCAGAGAGCTTTAGTATGAGGTCTGTTTCAGGAACTCAACGGCCAATGAAGCAGAGAGCTTTAGTATGAGGTCTGTTTCAGGAACTCAACAGCCAATGAAGCAGAAAGCTTTAGTATGAGGTCTGTTTCAGGAACTCAACGGCCAATGAAGCAGAAAGCTTTAGTATGAGGTCTGTTTCAGGAACTCAACGGCCAATGACGCAGAGAGCTTTAGTATGAGGTCTGTTTTAGGAACTCAATGGCCAATGAAGCAGAGAGCTTTAGTATGAGGTCTGTTTTAGGAACTCAACAGCCAATGAAGCAGAGAGCTTTAGTATGAGGTCTGTTTCAGGAACTCAACGGCCAATGAAGCAGAGAGCTTTAGTATGAGGTCTGTTTCAGGAACTCAACGGCCAATGAAGCAGAAAGCTTTAGTATGAGGTGTGTTTCAGGAACTCGACGGCCAGTGAGCAAGAGGGCCTGCTGGATGTGCTGTGGGGGTTGTGGGAGGAGCTGCCCATCTTTGGTCGCAAGGCCGCCCAGTTTGTCGACCTTCTGGGCTTCTTTGTCCTCAAGACACCCAGCCTGCCTGAACACAAGGTCAGTAGGTCACCACATGCAGTTTTTCTTGTACCCACGCTCCGCAGTGTTCTTCTCACCAAGTGTATGAATGAACAAACTGGTACAGATGATGATGAAGTAGAACTTCATGTCCTCAGATGTCGGTTGACATGTTAAGGACAAATTGTGACCAGTGCCGAAGCACAGTTCAGTATTGCTTTACGTCCACGGAAACCGTAAGGCTCGTCAGGACGGAAAGGCCAGGACGGCTACCTTGACTTTCACACAGCCCCTGAGCTCTGAAAACTGGGACACATAAAGATGGACTAGATATAAAATGGTACAGAAAATGATGGATTATTTATTCATATGTACAACATTTAGTGGTACATATGAAGGTAGATAATGTGATAGTTGTAACAGAGGATATGTGATCTTATAAATATTGGAAACATTGTGTAAATGCCATGACAGATGTGGCACTTGGCCCTTTGGCTGGGTGAACCTTTGAGATGAAACTTGATGTGAAGATTCCTAGGGACACAAGTGTCCTGTGTACCTGTAGTATGGGTAACACCTCTTTCACTGGTTAACACAGTAAATGAGTAATGCCATGGATTATTTAGCTGAATGAGTCACTGTGTGAAGTAATGGGAGGGTGATGGAAACTTAACTGCTGCCCTGTTTGTTGGTTAGCTCTGTGGTGTCATGGTCAGCACTCCAGATTCTTGCACTAGTGATCCTGAGTTTAAATATGGGTGGAGCTACTTTTTTAATCCTTTAAAAAAAAAAAAATCTTTTTGTTCAGCCAACATTATTGAAAACGTGCAACCTTTTTTTTCCCCTCTGTGCTTACATCTCTGTCTGACCCACATCATCAAAAACAGCTTCATCACTTCCTTTCCTGCAGAAGAGTTAACAGAAGCAGGTATTTTGCTTGTTATTGATGGGGTGGTGATTGTGTTTGTTGTGACGTTTGATGGAAGCAGGTATTTTGCTTGGTTATTGATGGGGTGGTGATTGTGTCTGTCGTGACAGATTCAGGGCTACCTGGAGAAGGCAGTGTCCTTGCTGAGAGGGGAGAACAATGTGCTCGCTCACCATCCCAACGCCTCCATCTACAAGTCAGTCTGCCTTTGGCACTGTTACCGTGCCCCTCTTTGACTGTTCTGTTTATTTGAAACATGCAGTTTTCATAGTATTAACCCTTTCACTGCCGTGCTTGCTGCACCGTCACACAGAAAACGACCAGTAAAAGTGCGAAACTTGAAATCATTAAGGCTTTTCCTCCCCTTCACACGAGCCCTAACAAAACGCACAGTATCAAAGGTGGATTTGTTATAAGACCATCAGATATGCTGTTTTCAGGAGTGTATATGAGCACTTTTCAGCCCAGAAATTTTATGGGCTGGGGCAGCGAATGGGTTAAGCATTGTGAATAGTTACAAGAACAGTGTTAGTATATCTGTTGGCCTTGCTAGCCATCTGCAGTCAGTATTTGATCCAGGTCTTTCGAACTTTTACGTGATGGTAACCTGTTGCTGGTGGTAACCTGTATGGGTTCCAGTTCTGTGTGTGCATTATCCCTTCTTCAGTTTTAGTTTTTATGTAGGCTTGAACCAGTTAACCCATAGCTTATTTTGTCCTTCATGATTAAAGAGAACAAGGTCACTAGAGATTAGCGTGCAGGCTTTGACCAAGGCAGAGAACAAGTGTGTGGTGCCTTGTGCTGTTATGTGTGTGTAGCATGTTGTTGAACAAGTGTGTGTTGCCTTGTGCTGTTATTGCATGATATAGGTGCGTTAAAAAAAATATGAAGCATATTAAGGTAATGTTTGTGTGAAGTATTTTTAAAGAGTTGTTCAGAACTTTTACGTAGAATGTTTTACATTTTCCTTCATAAATAATCAGGAGATAAACCTAAATTTGTTTTTACCCCTGATATAACCCTTTGTGGTTGACTAGGCTCAAAGCACCAACTAACTGATAACTAAATTATGTGTTGTAATAACTAAATTATCATGCTGTTGACTGGTCTTGGTACCGTTGTGCAGCATGCTGCAAGGTCTGGTGGACTTTGATGGCTACTACCTGGAGAGTGACCCCTGCCTGGTGTGCAACAACCCGGAGGTGCCCTACACTGTGAGTGTGGAGTCTGTACTACTCTTATGCCTACTGTGGAGACTGTACTATCTTAGAGGTTGCCTGCACTGTGAGTGTGGAGACTGTACTACTCTTATGCCTACTGTGGAGACTGTACTGTCTTAGAGGTTTACTGCTCTTGTGCCTGCACTGTGAGTGTGGAGCCTGTACTACTCTTATGCCTGCTGTGGAGACTGTACTGTCTTAGAGGTTGTACTGCTCTTGTGCCTGCACTGTGAGTGTGGAGACTGTACTCTCCTAGAAGTTGTACTGCTCTTGCGCTTACACTGTGAGTATGGAGACTGTAGTCTCCTAGAAGTTGTACTGCTCTTGTTCCTTTGTTGTGAGTCTGGAGGTTGTACTGCTCTTGTCCCTACACCAGTGGGATTTTAAAGTTGTAGTTTTAGGAGCGCTTAATTCTCTCTCTGTCTCTGTCTGTCTGTCTCTTACTTGCCAGACCCCTTGAAGTGGCAGAGTAATCAGTGTGCGTGTGATTGTGGCCATTTGATTCCTGATGATGGTGAACAGAAGTAAATGGTGGGTTTCTTCAGCCATTCATTCATTCATTGATTTATTTGTTTGTTCAGCCTCTGAAGACAGTGTAAAGCTTCTCATGTGGTGGGGTAATTAAAAACACACAGTCATCTCATCCTGTGAGATGTATTTATCAGTGTGTAATTGCATGTACCAGGTGACCCCCAAATTGTTCAGCAGGGGAACACAACATCAGCAACGCTTATTTGCTCCATCCTTCCTTCCTTCTCCTACTAGATGCTACCCATTGATCATTGTTTGTCCATTGATTGATGGGTTGGTGGCCGTGTCTGACAGAACCTGAAGCTGTCTGCGGTGAAGGTGGATTCCAAGTTCACAACCACAACGCAGATCGTGAAGCTGGTGGGCAGCCACACCATCTCCAAGATCTCGCTCCGCATCTCGGACCTCAAACGCACCAAGATGGTCAGTGCCTTGCCACAGTTTCTCTTCTTTGTGGGTTTTTGTGTGGTGACACATTTGCTTCTCAGGTGCATGAACAGGTGTTGAAAACAGAGACCTGTTAAAAAGGTAAAACAGGTAATGTGTTAGAACTCAGAAAAGAAAAGAACCAGACAATGTCGAAAACAGAGATGTTAAAAGGTAAAACAGGTAATGTGTTAGAAGCCTGGAAAGAAAACCAGACAATCATGTATACCTCACTGGAAACATGAGCAAGTGTTGAAAACAGAGATGTGATAAAAAGGTAAAACAGATAACGTGTTAAACGTCTGAAAAGAAAAGAACCCAACAGTCATGATACCTGGCTTGTGACTATTCTGCCTCTGGGGTCAGTTTCAGTCCCTCTTACAAACACAGAGAAGTTGGTTTAATGGCTACCTGTTTCCTTGCAGGTGCGAGTGCTGAACATCTACTACAACAACCGGTCTGTGCAGGCTGTGGTGGAGCTGAAGAACAGGTAACAAACACAGGCACCTGAGCGTACTTTTCCATCATGGCTATGTCTTTGTGTGTCATCACCATCAACATCATCATCATCATCAACATTACCATCATCATCCCCAGGCATGTCACAGCTTTGTGCTGCCTGCCTGGAAAAAAGGGACCCGAGTTTCCTATGGACATTTCTGGTGTAACCCTGGAAGTATACCCAAAACACCAGTATTATCATTATAATCGTCTTCGTCATCTGTTATGCCACATGTGTCGTCCAAGTTGACTGTATAAAAAACAAAAAAACAAATTACTTGCCACAGGTGTGCTCTGCTTTCCTGGAATAAAGTGACCTGACCCTGAGTTTATTATGGGCACAGTTACCCTGAGTTTGTTATGGGTACAGTTACCCTGAGTTTGTTATGGGCACAGGGTTTGTTATGGGCACAGTTACCCTGAGTTTATTATGGGCACAGTTACCCTGAGTTTGTCATGGGCACAGCTACCCTGAGTTATGGGCACAGTTACCCTGAGTTTGTTATGGGCACAGTTTCCCAGTGTATCACAGAAGTGTGCTGAAAACACCGTTAGTCACCACGGTGGTCATGGAGGTGCTTCGTTTGCCATGAGGTTGACTGTCCAGGTGTATTTCTTTACAGACTCATCCTGAGGTAACCCTGTGCTGTTTACAGGACATTGAAATCCAATGATACACTCACGTTTCTTTACAGGCCAGGACTGTGGCACAAGGCCAAGAAAGTGACGCTGACTGCTGGCCAGACGGACATCAAGGTAGGCCTCTCATTGCTTGCTTGCCTCTCATGTAGTCAACTGACTTTTGTCAGTTCTCACTCCCTATGCAGGCTTTTTTTTTTTTAGCTGACACACAACTGTTAAAGTGTTATTCGGAAATGACACAAGCTATTCATTCCAAACTGACACACAGTTTTTTTTTTTGAAGTAACACTTAAGCTGTTCATTCCAAACTGACACACAATCTGTTATTTTGAAGTGACACTCAAGCTGTTTGCTCCAAAGTGACTTACAAACTGCTAAAGTGTTAGTCTGAAGTGACGCACAAGTTTTTCATTCCAAACTGACACAAATTTGGTTTTTTGAAGTAACTCACAAGCTGTTCCTTGTAAAGTGACACACTTGCTGTTCATTCCAACTGACACACATTCTCTTCATTCTGAATTGACATGCAAGCTGTTCATTTTGACACTCAAGCTGTTCATTTTTACACACAAGCTCTTTATTCCAGCTGACAAACAAGCTGTTCATTCTGACATGCAAGCTGTTCATTCGGACAAACAAGCTGCCCATTCTGGCACGCAGGCTGTTCATTCTGACAAAGAAGCTGTTCATTCAAATATGCCCTTTTTCTTTAGCCTGCACTGTGTCCTTTTCCATGCAGTGTCTTCTTTCCCCTTCAGTGTGTTCTTGTCTCTGGATACCCACAGGTGGAGTTCCCCATCCCCATCGTGGCCTGCAACCTGATGCTGGAGTACGCCGAGTTCTACGACAACCTGCAGGCCACCACAGAGACGCTTCAGTGCCCGCGATGCTCAGCCTCTGTTCCCGCCACACCTGGCGTCTGCGGCAACTGTGGAGAGAATGTGTACCAATGTCACAAGTGCAGGTAAGGAGGGTCTTGTTGGAGTGGGAGAGAGTATGTACCAGTGTCACAAGGTCAAGTACAGGCCTTGCTGGTGTGGGGGAGAGTGTGTACCAGTGTCACAAGTTACCATGTTGGGATGGGGGAGAGTGTGCACCATTGTCACAGGTTGCCATGTTGGGATGGGGCAGAGTGTGCACCAGTGTCACAAGCTGCCATGTTGGAGGTGGGGCAGAGTGTGCACCAGTGTCACAAGCTGCCATGTTGGAGGTGGGGGAGAGTGTGCACCAGTGTCACAAGCTGCCATGTTGGAGGTGGTGGGAGAGTGTGCACCAGTGTCACAAGCTGCCATGTTGGAGGTGGGGGAGAGTGTGCACCAGTGTCACAAGCTGCCATGTTGGAGGTGGTGGGAGAGTGTGCACCAGTGTCACAAGCTGCCATGTTGGAGGTGGGGGGAGAGTGTGCACCAGTGTCACAAGCTGCCATGTTGGAGGTGGTGGGAGAGTGTGCACCAGTGTCACAAGCTGCCATGTTGGAGGTGGTGGGAGAGTGTGCACCAGTGTCACAAGCTGCCATGTTGGAGGTGGTGGGAGAGTGTGCACCAGTGTCACAAGCTGCCATGTTGGAGGTGGTGGGAGAGTGTGCACCAGTGTCACAAGCTGCCATGTTGGAGGTGGGGGGAGAGTGTGCACCAGTGTCACAAGCTGCCATGTTGGAGGTGGTGGGAGAGTGTGCACCAGTGTCACAAGCTGCCATGTTGGAGGTGGTGGGAGAGTGTGCACCAGTGTCACAAGCTGCCATGTTGGAGGTGGGGGGAGAGTGTGCACCAGTGTCACAAGCTGCCATGTTGGAGGTGGTGGGAGAGTGTGCACCAGTGTCACAAGCTGCCATGTTGGAGGTGGTGGGAGAGTGTGCACCAGTGTCACAAGCTGCCATGTTGGAGGTGGGGGGAGAGTGTGCACCAACAGCAGGCAAGGGGTTTACAAAGGTGCACCATTCCTTTTAGGTGGAGGAGAGGGGGTTGGTAGGGGTTGATCGTTGATTTCTGATTTTTCTTCTTCTCAGAGGATTGGGCAATACAGCTGGAGGAGCAGTACTTCAGTGCAACCAGTTCAGGAGGTTCTGGTTGGAAGCATAATAGTCCACAGTTATTTGAGCAGGAAATGTGAATTGCATCGCACAGTTACGCCTATGACCTCTGTGGGCAGGGCCATCAACTACGACGAGAAGGACCCGTTCCTGTGCAACGCCTGCGGGTTCTGCAAGTACGCCAAGTTTGACCTCACGCTGCTGGCCAAGCCCTGCTGTGCTGTGGACCCCATCGAGAACGAGGAGGACAGGAAGAAGGTGATGGCGCTTAGGTCACTGGAGCTCTCTCTCTCAAGCGGGTTGCCTAAGGGTGCCTACACCTCTCTCTCTCTTTCTCTGTCTCTGTCTGTCTGTCTCTCTGTGTGTCTCTGTCTCTCTATTTCTGTCTCTCTGTGTCTCTCCATCTCTGTCTCTCTCTCTGCATCTCTGTCTCTGTCTCTGTCTCACTCTCTCACTGGCTGTCCATCTATCTTTCTGTTTCTCTCTCTCTCTGTTTTGTCTGTAGGTCCATCTCCATCTGCCCCTCTCAGCATTCCAACTGTGTATGTCCAGCTTCCTGTTGTTCTGTCTTCCTCTGTCTATCTCTCTGTTTGTCTGTCTGTCTGCCTCTCTGTCTGTCTGTCTGTCTGTCTCTCTCTCACCACCTGTCTGTCAGCTTTTTACTCCATCTGTCTATCTTTCAAAATGAGTGTTGGTCTGTTATGAATTTATAAACAGCCTGTCGGCCTTGGGCCGAATCTTTTTCCGTTTTGTTAAAGTAGGGCATTGGTTTGCTGGGGCTGCTGTTGATCCAGTGCCGTCACCACTGTCGTGAACAGCATTGCAGCTTCTCACCTTATCAGGCAAGACGGTCTGCACTTGTGTCAGTCTGATGCTGACCGGCTTTGCTGGCAGTGTTTCGGGCCACCCATGAAGCATCTACTTTGCTCTTTTTTCTTCAGGCCATTTCCACCATCAACTCCCTGCTGGAGAAAGCAGACCGCACCTACAAACAGCTGCAGACCCACCGCCCTGTCCTGGAGTCCCTGCTGATTCAGGTCACTGAGCACAGTGCTGACAGACTCTCCATCTCACAGCGGGTACGCACTCTCTGGTTGTGTCGGTGGAGCTGAAGGGGTGGGGGGTGGGGAACTGTGACTGTTGCATTGACCATGTTTGCCTGTTGATTGTCTGTTGATGTGTGAGGTATGTGTTGAGGTGACTTGTTGACATGTGAGGTATGTGTTGAGGGTTGAAGTGACATGCAGACGTGTGAGGTATGTATGCAGGTGACGTGTGTGTTGAGGTGACATGAGGTATGGGTCGAGGTGATGTGTGAGGTAACGTGAGGTATGTGTTGAGGTGACATGTTGATGTGTGAGGTGTGAGTTCAGATGACGTGTTGACATATGAGGTACGTGTGGAGGTGACATGTTGATGTGTGAAGTATGTTGAGATGACATGTTGACATGTGATGTATGTGTTGAGATGACATATTGATGTGTGAGGTATGTGTTGCAGAGAGGTGTTGATGTGTGAGGTATGTGTTGACATGTGATGTATGTCTGTGTTGAGGTGACATTTGATGTGCAAGGTATGTGTTGAGGTGATGTGTTGATGTGCAAGGTATGTGTTGAGGTGATGTGTTGATGTGCAAGGTATGTGTTGAGGTGATGTGTTGATGTGCAAGGTATGTGTTGAGGTGACGTGTTGACCTGTGTTTTGTGCTGGCAGGATGAAGCAAACAACCAGAGCAGTGCGGTGCCAGCCAGCAACGTCAACAAGGCCATTCAGGGCCTGGCGCAGAAGTACTGTGGGGAGTGCAAATCGGCCTTTGATGAGCTGAGCAAGATCATCCAGGTTGGTAGTGACAGTCACTGATGGGCTCAGTAGGATCATCTGGGTTTGTAGTGAGCTCAGCAGGATTATCTGGGTTGGTAGTGAGCTCAGTAAGATCATCCAGGTTGGTAGTGAGCTCAGTAAGATCATCCAGGTTGGTAGTGAGCTCAGTAAGATCATCCAGGTTGGTAGTGAGCTCAGTAAGATCATCCAGGTTGGTAGTGAGCTCAGCAAGATCATCCAGGTTGGTAGTGAGCTCAGTAAGGTCATCCAGGTTGGTAGTGAGCTCAGCAAGATCATCCAGGTTGGTAGTGAGCTCAGTAGGGTCATCCAGGTTGGTAGTGAGCTCAGTAAGATCATCCAGGTTGGTAGTGAGCTCAGCAAGATCATCCAGGTTGGTAGTGAGCTCAGTAAGGTCATCCATGTTGGTAGTGAGCTCAGCAAGATCATCCAGGTTGGTAGTGAGCTCAGTAAGGTCATCGAGGTTGGTAGTGACAGTCACTGGTGAGCTCAGTAAGATCACCCAGGTTGGTAGTGAGCTCAGTAAGATCACCCAGGTTGGTAGCGAGCTCAGCAGGATCATTTAGGTCGATTATGAGGGCCTCTGATAGTTAAACAAGAGAGTTCAGGTTCAGCAAGGTCATTTAGGTTCGGCAAGATCATTCAGGTTACTAGTAAGGGCATTGTTACAACAGTGATGTCAAGTGCAGGTCACAAAGAGTCAGACTGGCAGTATGGGCAGGCAGATTGTACAAATCTTAGTTTAGGATAATAACAATTAAGTACAAATCTTAGTTTAGGATAATAATAAAAAGTACAAATCTTAGTTTAGGATAATTAAAAAAAAAAAAAAAAGTACAAATCTTAGTTTAGGATAATTAAAAAAAGTACAAATCATAGTTTAGGATGAAAAAAAAATCAAAACAGACTTTTCAAGGAACATGCTAACCCTTACGGAAGTGCTTATGCTTGCTGATGTATGCTTTCGATCAAGGTCTCAGGGGGCAGCTTGTCTCTCACTTGAGATACCGCTGGTAGCGGGTCCTGTTCATGGACATGGCAGCGCTGAAAGGCTAGCGGGTGTCCGAGCGCCCTGACAGTGTGTCCAACGCGTTGTTCTTCTCCTGCCCACAGAAAGTGATGGCGTGTCGCCGGGAGCTGGTGGAGTACGACCAGCAGCAGCGAGAGGCCGTGGCCTCCAAGGTTCAAGGCAACATGCCAGGGGTCATTGCCAGACCCAAGGTCAAGGAGGTGCCGGGATGCAAGGCGGGCATCAGCACTACTGCCAGCAAGAAAGACAAAGAGGGGTCAGTGCACGCCGCTTGCCGATAAAGGCCCTGTGTTGTTGATGGAGATGAAGACTGCGAAAAAGGTGGTGGCAAGGGCTTTGTGTTGACCTGTTTGTGTAGACAGGACTGCGCGTTGCTGCTGCGGATTAGAGCTGTAGTGTTGGTGCAAGGACTGTGTGTTGTTGGTGTAAGGACTGTATGGTGTGTTGTTGGTGTAAGGACTGTATGGTGTGTTGTTGATGTAAGGACTGTATGGTGTGTTGTCGGTGTAAGGACCGTTTGGTGTATTGTTGGTGTAAGGATTGTGTATTGTTGGTGTAAGGACTGTTTGGTGTATTGTTGGTGTAAGGACTGTGTATTGTTGGTGTAAGGACTGTGTATTGTTGGTGTAAGGACCGTTTGGTGTATTGTTGGTGTAAGGACTGTGTATTGTTGGTGTAAGGACTGTATGGTGTGTTGTTGGTGTAAGGACCGTTTGGTGTGTTGTTGGTGTAAGGACTGTGTATTGTTGGTGTAAGGACTGTTTGGTGTGTTGTTGGTGTAAGGACTGTGTATTGTTGGTGTAAGGACTGTTTGGTGTATTGTTGGTGTAAGGACTGTGTATTGTTGGTGTAAGGACTGTGTATTGTTGGTGTAAGGACTGTGTATTGTTGGTGTAAGGACCGTTTGGTGTATTGTTGGTGTAAGGACTGTGTATTGTTGGTGTAAGGACTGTATGGTGTGTTGTTGGTGTAAGGACCGTTTGGTGTGTTGTTGGTGTAAGGACTGTGTATTGTTGGTGTAAGGACTGTGTTGTGTTGTTGATGTAAGGACTGTGTTGTGTCATTGATGTAAGGACTGGGTTATGTTGTTGGTGTAAGGACTGTGTTGTGGTAGTGTAAAGACTGTGTTGTGTAAGAACTGTGTGTTGTGTTGCTGGTGTAATAGACAAAGAGGGGGCAGTGCAGAACACTTGTACATAGATGAGGACTGCGTGTTGCAAATACAGATTAGGACTGTGTGCTTCTGTTGTAAACAAAGGTTTATATTGCCGACATATGTTGTATGTAGCCATGTTATTTATGTAAAAATGAACTCGATGTAAACAAAAGGTACGTTGTTGGTGAGGATAAGGACTGATTCTTGTTGGTAGACTATGTTGTAAATAAGGACTGTTTGTTTTGGGCTGAATACTTGTGGGATTCCTGTTGTTCTGTTTCTATATTGCATATGCACAGCCCTCATACCTTGGCGTTACTGTCACTATGCAGGAAGCCCAGCAACTGTTTTGGATGCGCCAGTGCAGCTGTGGAACACTGCATCACTCTGCTGCGCGCCCTCGTCACCAACCCCAACATGAGGCAGATCCTCTGCAGTCAGGTATGTGCCTGCAGTTGTGTTGGTCCAGGTTTTCTGCCTCCCAGCATCTTCTCTGCGGCAGGTCAGGTGCACGCTCAAGTTCCGTCTTAGGACAGGTTGTTTTTAAATCTGCTTTTGTGTCTGCCATTATGTTGACCCCTCTCTGTCCTTGTGTGTGACCACCCTCTGTCCTTGTGTTGACCAGGATATGACCCCTGTCTGTCCTTGTGTTGACCAGGGGATGACCCTGTCTGTCCTTGTTTTGACCAGGGGATGACCCCTTTCTGTCCTTGTGCTGTCCAGGAGATGACCCCGCTCTGTCCTTGTGTTAGCCAGGAGATAACCCCTCTCTGTCCTTGCATTAACTGGGAAATTACCCCTGTCTGTCCTTGTGTTGGCCAGCAGATGACCCTTCGCTGTCCTTGTGCTAGCCAGGAGACAAACTCTCTCATTGTATTGACCAGGAGGTGACCTCTCTGTCCTTGCATTAACCAGGGGATGATCCTCTCTGTCCTTGTGTTGGCCAGATGACCTCACTGTCCTTGTGTTGATCAGGGGATGACCTCTCTGTCCTTGTGTTGATCATTGGATGACCTCTCTGTCCTTGTGTTGATCATTGGATGACCTCTCTCTGTCCTTGTTTTGATCAGGGGATGATCCAGCAGCTGATTGACTACAACTTGCGCCATGGGGCCCTCTCTGTCAGGCTGGAGGTTCGATCCCTGCTCTGTCTGCTCACCCGAGACAACCGCCGTGCCACAGAGGAGATGAACAACCTCATCATGACTCGCATCACTGCGGCAGTGAAGGGGCATCAGTCCAATCCAGATATGGTTGGTTTCTGTCTGCCAGCCTGTGTGCGTGTGTGGTGCATGTGTGTAGTCGTCAGTGCAGTCTTTTTCAAACCTGATCCACTCTGGGAGAAAAAAGGGAAAGAAGAGAATGATGGTGTGTGCGTCCGTGCATCTGAGTGTGTGTGTGTGTGTGCGTGTGCGTGTGTGTGTGTGTTTGTGTGTGAGCATGCACACATATACGTGTGTGTGGTTGAAAGTGCAGTGCTTGCTGTGAGAAAGAAGGGGACGGAAGAGAGTGATAGTGTGTGATGGCATGTGGAAATAATGTCAGCACTTGTTCAGTTGGTTGACTGATAGCCTGTGTTTGCGCAGGCCTCCTCAGTACGTCATGAGGTCATGCTTCTGGCCAGCTCCCTGCAACAGGAGGATGCATGCTGGGAACAACGTGTCAGATGCGGTAAGATGTTCATTGGATTAAACTAGTTTAATGCCAAGTTGTCTCCGAAGCGCTCCTGGCAGGGACCAAGATCCAGGAAGTGGGGGAAGAAGGAGACTATGTCAAACATTACGCTGTCACCACCAGAATGACTCCTGCATTAATATGGGCAGCGATGAGAGCCATTATAATGTTGAATTAATAGACAATTTCTGGAAATAACAGGAAAAGATAATTTGACAGTGTTTCCTTACTCCGGGAGAGTGAAGTCCCCTGAACGGAGGCGGCAGCTGAGAAGAGCCAATCTGCGACAGTTTTAGGTCTTCAGGCATGGAGCTGTTATAATTTATACTAGACTACCAGCTGGGGGAACCTACTATCTGATCTGCATGTTTCCCACGAACAGTGAGCGCTTGATCGGCATTTCTGATGCCTTTTCTGCCTTTGTTTACGGGTATCCGTCATCTTCCCCACGTGCTCAGTGGACCCCCAACAAAAGCGTGACTACTCTGCGCTACACCCGCAGGCATGGACCTGTATAAACAGGCCATGCCTGTAGGCACTTTCCGAGTGCAGTCCCCTGGATTTCCAAAGATCGTCTATTGTGAGGGGCAAAAACATGTTGTCCATAAACCATAACTTTAATGTGTAAGATAGAAACCTTTGTGCCTGTATTGGGAGGAAGGAGGAGGCTATACATGTGTGTTTGTGTGTGTGAAACTATACATGTGTGTGTGTGTGTGTGTGTGTGTGTGTGTGTGTGTGTGTGTGTGTGTGTGTGTGTGTGTGTGTGTGTGTGCATGTGTGAAGCTGTACATGTGTGTTTGTGTGTGTGAGGGTATACATTTGTGTTTATGTGATGCTGTGCATGTGTTTGTGAGGCTGTTCAGGCATGTTTGCGCTTGTGAGGTTGCACATGTGTGTGTGGATATATCTGTGTATGTGAGTTTGTTCAGAAGATACTGCAGCTCCACCCAGCTTTTAGTGTTTGGGATGTAGACATGTACTTGCTGTGTGTTTTGTTCAGTGATGCGGCTGTTCCTGATGGGGATGCACATGCGCAGTCCCATCATCATGGAGAGCATCACGCTGCCCTGTCTGCGCATCCTGCAGGGACTCATCAAGCAGGACCTGGTCACCTTCCTGGGCAAAAAGAGGGTCAGTGACTGCCTTGCTCTTAAAGAATTTGTCTTAAAGTACTTATTGTCAGTTGTAAATAAGTGAAATGTAAGTATTGAGATGTACTTGTTATCAACTGTTTTGACTTGGTTGTGTTTGCTGTTGATGTTGTTGGTGCTTAGAACTGTGAGGCAGCTTTTTGCTTGTGATGGGGTGATTTGTGTTTGAATCTAGTATAGAATAATTATGAACATGTGATTCATCCTGAGGTGACCTGTTGAAATTGACAGGATGTAAAAATCCAAAATTTGACTGACTAACCAGCGTCTTCGTGTCTTAATGGCTTGACTTAATGAGACCACCGTGTCGGTGTTGACCTTCACATTGACCTTTACGCTCGCAGGAGGAGTTTGACCCTGTGGAAGGTCAGACAGCTCGTTTCCACATGGATGTGCGCCGCTGGCTGGAGGGAGACTCAGACTACGCCTTTGCCAACTGGAAGAAACGTCTGCCCACCAAAGGTACAGCCGTCAGAAGCCTGTGTAGTAGTCTGGCTTGCTAAGGATGGGGCTGGGAGTTAGGTGGGGGAAATAGGGGGTGAAAGATGGAGTTGGGGGAGTTGGGGTAGAGGATGGGGGGAGGGGGGGGGGGAGGTGTTTTCTGATTGGCTGAACTGTTTGAGGGATCAGCAGCCTGAAATCCTATTTTGTGTACAGTAGCAGTTCTTATCATCAGAGTCCAGCTGTTTTGTGTCCAGTATCAAACAGTGTTTGGTGTGTGGTCAGTAAGTCCAGCTGTTTTGTGTCCAGTATTAAAGTGTTTGTTGTGTGGTCAGTGAGTCCAGTGTATCAAACAGTGTTTGGCATGTGGTCAGTGAGTTCAGTATAAGCAGTGTTTGGTGCATGGTCAGCGAGTTTAGTGTATCAAACAGTGTTTGTTGTGTGGTCAGTGAGTCCAGCGGATGAGGAGAAGAGCCGGGAAAGAAAGGAGGTGCGGGCACGCTACTTGATGGAGAAGTACGTGGGGCGGTGGCGACAGAGGATGTGGCGCACACCGGAACAGACAGTGCGCCTGACACAGACCACCTGGCTGCACACCGCCATCTTCTCCCCATCGTCGCGCTCTGCCAGACAGACTGCCTGCAGCGTGGTGGAGTCCATCTCACAGGTGGCATCACACCGCAAAGAGGTCATCGACATGCTCACTGGGTCAGTGGTGTACTGAAGTAGTAAGTGTATGTAGTCTGTACTATGGCTTTTTACAGGTGGCGTCTCACTGCATGGTCATCAACATGCTCACGGGGTCAGTAGCAATTACTGAAGTAGTCAAGTGTAGTCTGTGCTGTTGCTTTCTTTCAGTGTGGTCAGGTCTATTTCACAGATGGCATCTCGCTGCGAGGAGGTCACTGACGTGCTCACATGGTCAGTAGCGCTTACTGAAGTAGAAGTGGTAGAGTGTGGCCTGTACTATGGCTTTATTACTGCAGCATGGTCAGGTCTGTTTCACAGGTGGTGGCTCACTGCAAGGCATTGAGCTTACTGAAATAGTAGAAAGCGTAGTAAAGTTGAACTTTTATTTTGCCTGTCTTAGTCTTAGACATAGGACTATATTTTACATTGGAACATTACTCATACTTATGGCCTGTGTGTGTGTGTGTGTGTGCGTGCGTGCGTGCGTGCGTGTGTGCGTGCGCGCGCGCGCTCGTGCAGGTGTGAGTATGTGCGTTTGGGTGTTGTTAGTGCAAATGGGTTGCTAGTTGATGTATGTCAGTATTGTTGTTTGCTTATGTTTGTATGCTTACCGCTTTCAAGACAGTTTCTTTGTTGTAAAACTTGGTAAATAAAGAATCTGAATCTGAAAGTGTAGTCTGTATTCAAAGCACCATTCATTATCAGCAGGAGAGAGAGAGTGAGAGAGAGTGGGCAGGTGGGTGGGTGAGTGGGTGTATGTTCAGGGCCTACAGCAGGTGTGTTGTTAACAGACGTGTGTGTAGGTCCTGCAGCAGGTAGTTTGTCAATGGGCATGTGTGTGTGTGTGTGTAAAGCAGGTGTGTCGTCAACAGATGTGTGTATGTATGTAAAGCAGGTGTGTTGTCAACAGGCTTGTGTATGTGTGTAAAGCAGGAGTGTTGTCAACAGACGTGTGTATGTGTGGTGTGCAGATGGGTTTCAACAGACTTGTGTATGTGCGTAAAGCAGGCGTGTTGTTAACAGACGTGTGTATGTGTGTGCAGGCATGTTGTCAACAGACTTGTGTCTGTGCGTAATGCAGGCATGTTGTCAACAGACGTGTGTATGTGTGCGCAGATGCCTGGAGCAGGTGGGACGCAGCGGCGAGTGTGCCAACGAGTTCCTGGCTCTGTACAAGCGTCTGATTGCACCTGCCCACTGGAAGGTCTACCTGGCTGTCAAAGGTGTGCTGCAGCGTCTGGGCACTCTCATCACCCAGGTAAGGGGCTCATCTACCTGGTCAAGGGATCACTTCAGCTTCTGAACACTCTCATCATTTAGGGATAAAAAGTGTTAGGCACAGGCATGAGCACAGTTGGGAAGCTGGGAGGGTGAGTGACCTGTGCGCAGACACATCGCTCACTGTTCAGGTTGCCTTCCCCAAGATGCAGATGTAACAGAAAAATGGGGGTGAAAAAATTAATCTGAAACAGGAATGACTGCTAGCGTTCTAAAACAAGATCCAAACACACAAAAGGTTCAAAAGAACGCTTATTTATTGGGACAAAACACGGCATGCTAGAAAAATGTGGAATAAAATATATCTGTCTTTACAAAGACCACGTCTAGGTAAGTAATGTCATGTCTTTGCAAAGACCACATCTGACATGTAATGTCGTGTCTTTTTCTTCTTGATTTTAATTATTATGACTATTTCCCTACCTCCCCCACCCCCGCCCTCCCTCCCATCAGCACACTGAGCGTTCAAGTTAATGGAATCATGCGCTGTAACAGTGGACATCGTCATTGTCAGTGTCTTTACAAAGGCCACATCTGGATAAGTAACATCATGTCTGTACAGAGATCATGCCAGGATTTGTGGAATGCTGTGTCTTTACAAAGACCATTTAGGATGAGTATTGCCCTGTTGGCGTCCACTCCCAGCCGCGGTCTCTGGTCACTGAGATTGGCTTTGTGTGGAACAGGAAGTGGAGCACTTGCAGCATCTGGAGGAGACGACGCTGAGCTCCGACCTGGCCCAGGGCTATGCCCTGAAGGCGCTGACGGAGCTGCTCTGGCTGTTTGTGGAGCACGACAGGATCAAGAACTTCTACAAGACCAAGCTGGTGGGCTTCATCCTCAATGGCTACCTCTCACTGCGCAAGCTGGTGGTGCAGAGGACCAAGCTGATCGACGAGACACAGGAAAGGCTGCTGGAACTGCTGGAGGAACTCACCACAGGTAGGTCTTGTGTGTTTTTTGGGAAGGAGGTATAGGCTTTCGTTGGGGGGGGGGGGGGGGGGGGTATACAGAGGATGAAGCTGATCAATGAAACACAGGAGAGGTTTGCTGGAACTGCTGGAGGAACTCGCCACAGGTAGGTCTTGTGTCTTTTGGGGCTGGGGGGGGGGGGGGGGGGAGGGGGAAGCAAGTATGGGTTTGGGGAATGGGGGGTGCAGAGGACCAAGCTAGTAGATGAAACACTGGAGAAGCTGCTGGAATTGCTGGAGGAACTCACCATAGTTAGGTCTAGCATCTTTTGGGGCTGGGGGGAAGCAGGTATAGGTCTGGGAAATAGGGGGTGCAGAGGACCAAACTGATGACGAGATGCAGGAAAGGCTGCTGGAACTGCTGGAGGAACTCACCACAGGTAGGTCTTGTGTGTTTTGGGGCTGGGGGGAAGCAGGTATGGGTTTGGGGAATGGAGGGTGCAGAGGACCAAGCTAGTTGATGAAATGCTCTAGAGGCTGCTGGAACTGCTGGAAAAACTCACTACAGGTAGGTCTTGTGTGTTTTGGGGCCAGGGGGGAAGCAGGTATGTGTATGGGGAGGGGTGTGTGGATGCAGATCAATGAAACACAGGAGAAGCTGCTGAAACTGCTGGAGGAACTCACCATAGTTAGGCCTAGCGTCTTTTGGGGCTCAGGGGGGGAAGCAGGTATAGGTTTGGGAAATGGAGGGTGCAGAGGATCAGGCTGATCGACAGGTAGGTCTTGTGAGTAGGTCTTGTGAGTTCTGGGGCCAGGGGGGAAGCGGGTCTGGGTTTAGGGGATGGGGGGTGCAGAGGTCCAAGCTGATCAGTGAAACACTGGAGAGGCTGATGGAACTGCTGGAGGAACTTACCACTGGTAGAACTTACCACTTGTAGAACTTACCACTGTTAGGTCTTCATGTGTGTTTTGTGGGAAGGAGGTCTAGGTTTTGCTTGGGGGTGGGGGTGGGGGTATACAGAGAATGAAACTGATCGATGACACGCAGGAGAGGTTGCTGGAACTGCTGGAAGAACTTGCCACAAGTAGGTCGTATTGTACGAGTGTTTGTTTTGGGGGCTGGGGGGGAGGAGGTATTGGTTTGGATATTGGGTGGGGTGGGGTGGGGAGGGGGGGTGCAAAGGACCAAGCTGGTCGACAAAACACAGGAGAGGTTGCTGGAACTGGAGGAACTCATCACAAGTAGGTCCTTTTTCAGTGTGTGTGTGTGTGTGTGTTAGTGTTAGAGAATGCACACAGGATTTCTCTGTGGTCAGCTCTGTTTGCGGTGTTGTGTTGCAGGGACGGAGTCAGAGACAACAGAGTTCATGTTGGTGTGTGTCCAGACAGTGCAGAAGTACCCACTAGATGACTACCGCTCACCTGTCTTCATATTCGAACGCCTCTGCAGCATCATCTACCCGGTATGACTTCACCTCTTACAAAAAGAGGAGTGGTGTGGGTGGGTGGGTGGGGGGGAGGCTTCATAGGTAGTAATTTTGTGGTGTACGTTGATCTTCATTTGTTTAGATGTTTTGGGTTTTATTTTATTGTCTGTCAGGCCATCAGTTCGCTGGCCTACGAGCTAAACCATTCTGACTGCCATGTACCGGCAGACCAGTCATTGATCTACCAGCCAGACCATCCGACTGTTACGACGGATTATTGGCTGTAGCCTTGAGATCTCTCTGACACTTATGACAGATCTTTGACATAGGCACCAGATGGCAGAGTAGATGTTTATTACAGATCTTCGTCTTACCCACTAGATCACTCTGACCATTATGACGGACCATCAACCTACCCACCAGATCGCTCTGACCTTTAAGATTGAGATCACTGACTTGCTACCAGGTCACTCCAACGCTTGTCACAGGACCACTGACCTACCCACCAGATTGATGTGACCTTTATGACAAAACACTGACCTACCCACCAGATTGATGTGACCTTTATGACAAAACACTGACCTACTCACCAGATTGATCTGACCTTTATGACAAAACACTGACCTACCCACCAGATTGATCTGACCTTTATGACAAAACACTGACCTACCCACCAGATTGATCTGACCTTTATGACAAAACACTGACCTACCCACCAGATTGATCTGACCTTTATGACAAAACACTGACCTACCCACCAGATTGATCTGACCTTTATGACAAAACACTGACCTACCCACCAGATCAGTCTGATATATCACAGATCATTGACCTACTCAACAGACCAGTCTCCATGTCAGATCGTTGACCTCTGTGAAAGAATCTCATGGGCCTACCCACCAGATCACTTGTACTGCATGTAGCTATGTCATTTGTGTTGTTGTTTCAGGAGGAGAATGATGTGGGTGAGTTCTTCATGATCCTGGAGAAAGATCCACAGCAGGAGGACTTCCTGCAGGGGAGAATGCTGGGTAATCCCTACAGCTCCAACGAACCGGGGCTCGGCCCGCTCATGCGTGACATCAAGAACAAGATTTGTCAAGGTGCGTTGACAAAAGAGAGGTTTATTGTGACAAAGTTGTACTGTGATTTCTTAAAGAGTTGAGACTTTCTTAGTTAACAGTTGAAGAGACAGGACGTAGATATCAACAGATGCCTTTCTGCAGTTATTACTCTCTCTGTAAAGAGAGGCTTAGATTCTAAGACAACAGTGTGTGCAGGGAAAGAAGGATACTGCAGTCAGCCTCAAGAGGACGTTTTGTGTGTGAGAATATTGTGATTTTATTGGTTCAGGTGTTATTCAGTAGTCATGTATGTGGCACTTATATAGTGCTAACGTTTGGGTGCACCTCTAGGCTTTACATGTATTTAGTAGTGATGAGGTGTTTGCTGGGCTCTGTGTGTGTGTGTGTATGTGTGTGTGTGTGTGTGTGTGTGTGTGATGTGTCTGCTAGGCTCTGTGTGTGTGTGTGTGTGTGTGTGTGTGTGTGTGTGTGATGTGTCTGCTGGGCTCTGTGTGTGTGTGTGTGTGTGTGTGTGTGTGTGTGTGTGTGATGTGTCTGCTGGGCTGTGTGTGTGTGTGTGTGGCTGTGATGAGGTGTTTGCTGGGCTGTGTGTGCGGCAGTGATGAGGTGTTTACTGGGCTGGGCTGTGCGGCAGTGATGAGGTGTTGGCTGGGCTGTGCGGCAGTGATGAGGTGTTTACTGGGCTGGGCTGTGCAGCAGTGATGAGGTGTTTACTGGGATGGGCTGTGCAGCAGTGATGAGGTGTTTACTGGGCTATGTTGTGTGCAGATTGTGAATTGGTGGCCCTTCTGGAGGACGACACAGGGATGGAGGTAGGTCTTGCTTTCTCAGTTCCCCCCTTCCTGCATTGATGGTGGAAAGCAAAGCTGTCCTTGTAGAAACCAACGATATGCTATCATGCGATGTAGTTAAAACACTAACCAGTGTTGTCCTTTTTTGTGGTCCATTTCTCTGAGTGTCCATTATGAGCTGATGCCACAGTGGCACTGAAAACAGACCCAAGCTACAGATGAATGGCTGGGATGTGTGTAAAATTGTTGTCATGTTGGGACCATTTGGGTTTAGTTGGTGCTGTTGTTGGTTGATGGGAACAGTTCAAATCCGTTTCAAAGGCTATGTTGGGGAAACTTCTGAGAGCGCTTATGGGCTTTTCTGAGCACTTCCATACCGTCTTGAACTGAACTGAACAGAGTTAAAAAAAATACTAGGTAAAGGGAACATAAATGTGATGACTGTTTAGCTGTGGAAACTAGATTGTATCGAAGTGCATCATCAGTTAACCGTTTTAACACCACATGTATCAAAGTGAATCATCAGTTAACCATTTTAACAACACATGTCATCAGTTACCCACAGCTGACGACTGCATTACAGTTTGGGGCAGGTTCTCTTTACAGCTTTGATACATTTTCTTCACTTTCATTTCTTTCTCTTTTTTTTTCTGAGTTCATGCAGGCACTTTGAGTAAAGACATACACACGTACATGTGTACATATATATATATACACACATACATGTACATACTAGTACAAAAATCAGCTTGTTGCTACACAGGTGAATAAGCAAAATAAATGCTCTCATCCATTATACACTGTAAATATGAACACTGTTAAATCAGTGGTAATTCATTGGCATGTGTGTGTTTTTAATCAGTTGCTGGTCAACAAGAAGATCATCAGTCTGGACCTGCCAGTCAAGGAAGTCTACAAGAAAGTCTGGCTGCCAGAGCATGGAGAGGTAGGTTGTCTGCATCAGTCTGTGTCTCTGTCAGTGAGGTAGGTTGTCTGCTTTGTCTGCATCTGTGTCTCTGTCAGTGAGGCAGGTTGTCTGCATTGTCTGCATCAGTCTGTGTCTCTGTCAGTGAAGTAGGTTGTCTGCTTCATCTGCATCAGTCTGTGTCTCTGTCAGTGAGGTAGGTGTCTCTGTCAGTGAGGTAGGTTGTCTGCTTTGTTTGCATCAATCTTTGTCTCTGTCAGTGAGGTAGGTTGCCTGCTTTGTCTGTATCAGTCTGTGTTTTTGCCAGTGAGGTAGGTTGTCTGCTTCATCCACGTCAGTCAGTGTCTCTGTCAGTGAGGTAGGTTGTCTGTGTCTCTTTCAGTTAGATTGGTTGTGCCCGTTTTCCATGGCTGTTTTGTGGTGTTTCATGGAAAATTGTGGAGAGATGATGCCAAAGTTTCCATGGCCGTTTTTGTGTTGTTCTGTGGAGAGTTGATGCCCCTGTTTCCATGGCTGTTCTGTGTTATTTCAGGGGGAGCCAATGCCGATCGTGTACCGCATGCGGGGCCTACTGGGTGATGCCACAGAGGACATGGTCAACTCTCTGGACTCTGGAAGTGGTCAGTGCTGTTTGACTGTGAATCCTGTTTGACTGTAGCATTGACTCACACGAAATAATGCAAGTCTGTGTAGTGGTCAGTGTTTGGCAATCTGGCTGGTTGAGTGTCCAGGCATTTTGAAAACTGTGCTCTCAGACACCATAAATATGATGAATATCAAAGTGACCATGGCCATATTTCAAGGTCACAATAGTGTCAGAACAATTCTGTGTGACAATTCTGTCCGGATCAAGTTGAAACTTTGCATGATTGTTTACATTGACTAGATTGCAAATCTATCACTTTTTTGGACCTTCATATTAGGGGACAGGTTGCATGTTTTGACTGACTAATTTGTTGATTGATAGAAGGGATGGAGGGAATGCTTGATTTTGATTTGGTGACCCACTGAATATATGTAAGAAAAAAAAAAGATTGAGTTATTGGTTGACTGAGGTTGGGGATGGGTGGCATGATTAATTTGTTGGTTGACTGAACGGCTGGATGGAATGACTGACTGATTGATTGCCTGGTTACAGAGGAGGACATTGACAAGGAGGCAGTGTTCAAGATGGCTGGGGAGCTGAAGGAGTGTGGAGGCCTTCCAGTAATGTTGGAGAGGTACTTGCTTACATTTTTTGAATGGTGCTGGATTTTGTCTTCACTCAGATATGTATGCGCGAGTCTCTGTGACAAGAACGTCCTTAACATAGGGTTATGTGAGCAGTGAATGTATCTTCACGTCAAACTGTCCCAGCAGCAATCAGTTGAATCTCAGGAGAGAATGAGTACTCTCCTGAGCTTGAAATGGTTAGAGTGGTCTTTTTTCAATTCTGACATAGTGCAGCTTTGAACACAGTAAATGTAAAATAAGACTGTTCTTGTCCTCAGACTCCAACATCCTTGTCAGTGCAACTGGCCACAGTAGTCTTGTGATGAGACTGTTCCATATTTTTGTCCTCAAACCCCAACATCCTAGTCCGTGCAAATGGCCACAGCAACCTTAGGATAATAGGACTGTTCCATGCTCCTGTCCTCAAACCCCAGCATCCTAGTCAGTGCAACTGGCCACAGTAACCTTAGGATAATAGGACTGTTCCATGCTTCTGTCCTCAAACCCCAGCATCCTAGTCAGTGCAACTGGCCACAGTAACCTTAGGATAATAGGACTGTTCCATGCTCCTGTCCTCAAACCCCAACATCCTAGTCAGTGCAACTGGTCACAGTAATCCTGTTGTAATAAGATTGTTCCACATCCATGTCCCCAAGCTCCCACATCTCCAGTCAGTACATATGTGATCACAATAGACTTTTGTTAAGATTGTTCCACATCCATGTCCTCAAGCTCCCACATCTCCAGTCAGTACATGTGTGGTCCACCAAGCTCCCACATCTCCAGTCAGTACATGTGTGGTCCACCAAGCTCCCACATCTCCAGTCAGTACATGTGTGGTCACAGTAGACTTTTGATCAGATTGTTCACCATCCACGCCCCCAGGTTCCCACATCTCAGTCAGTGCATGTGGTGAACATTGTAATCTTGTGATGACATTGTTCCATATCCATGTCTTCAGACTGGCCTCTGTGCGTGACCTGGTGCTGGGGCGACAGCTGATGTGCGTTCTGCTCAAGCTCTTCAGCTATGCTGTCAATGTCAAGGTCAACCGCCAGGAGCTGATTCGGCCTGACCTCAACACTGTCAACATCATGTTGGGGGCGCTCAACCTGGTGGGTACTTTGGATGGCATGATAGTCTTGTGTGTGTGTGTGTGTGTGTGTGTGTGTGTGTGTGTGTGCATGTGTATGTGTGCATGCGTGTATGCATGTGTGTGTGTGTGTGTGTGTGTGTAACCTTAGGATGCTGTTATGTGTACAGGCACTGTGGGTGGAACTGAAGGGGGAGGTGGTGGGGGGGGGGGGGGGGGGGGGGGCATCAGACTATGACCTGTGACCTTACCTAACCCTTACAATGCTATTGTGTGTACAGGCACTGTGGGCAGAACCAGAAGGGGGCCCAGCAGCCAAAGGTCAGACCATCACGGAACAGGTCCTCAACATCCTGGAGGTCATTCTGCTGGAAGCCAGTGAACAGCCGCCTGAACAGTACAGCGTAAGTCTGTCAGCATCCTGGTGTTAGGGGAATAAGAATATGCATCGGAGGTTTTCTCTGTGTTTGTTTAATCGAAGCAGTCAAAAACATTAGTTCCGTTTTGCTGTCTAGCTTTGTCAATGAAAGTGCAAACTATTTTGCCCACAGCGAATCTGATTAGGACTATCGCCCAACCCCCCAGCACTTCTCCAAGCTGTGTGATGACCATAACTGTAACTGACCATGTCGTGATCGTGGCAGGAGCTTTCTGAACTAGGCACTGACCAAGAGTATAGCTGACTGTGTTTTGACCTTGGCAGGAGTTCTCCAAGCTGTGTGATGACCATAACTGTAACTGACCATGTCGTGATCGTGGCAGGAGCTTTCTGAACTAGGCACTGACCAAGAGTATAGCTGACTGTGTTTTGACCTTGGCAGGAGTTCTCCAAGCTGTGCTGTGACCACAACTATAGCTAACTGGGTTTTGACCTTGGTGTGAGTTCTCCAAGCTGCGTTGTGGTCAGAACTATAGCTGACTGACTGTGTTTTGACCTTGGCAGGAGTTCTTCAAGCTGTGCTGTGACCACATCTATGGCTTATTTTGACCGTGGCAGGAATTCTCCCAGCTGTGTGGTGAACATAACTATAGCTGTGTTTTGACTTTGCAGGAGTTGTCCAAGCTGTGCTGTGATCAAAACAATAGCTAACTGTGTTTTGACCTTGGCAGGAGTTCTCCAAGCTGTGCGGTGACCACCACTATGGCTGTGTTTTGACCTGGCAGGAGTTCTCCAAGCTGTGCGGTGACCACCACTATAGCTGTGTTTTGACCTGGGAGGAGTTCTCCAAGCTGTGCGGTGACCACCACTATAGCTGTGTTTTGACCTTGCAGGAGTTCTCCAAGCTGTGCGGTGACCACCACTATAGCTGTGTTTTGACCTTGCAGGAGTTCTCCAAGCTGTGCGGTGACCGGGACCAGCTGAAGATGCTGCTGGATCGCATCAACAGCTCCTTTGTGCAGTCCACGCCCAGCGTGAGACAGGCACTCATGCGACTCATCCCCTTCCTGGCTTTTGGTGACCCAGAGAAAATGATGGTTCTCATCAACCACTTCCTGCCGTATCTTGACTTTGACAAGTAGGTTATGTGTGTGTGTTGGGGGGGGGGGGGGGGGGGGTATATGTGTGTGTGTATGTGTGTGCACGCACATGTGTGAGTGTGTGTGTGTGTATGTGCGCCAAATGTTTCATGAGATGAAGCATTCAGCATCAAGTTAGTGCATATGCATCCATATTAAAGATGTGGTGCACATGATGATCATAGTACCTGTGTGCTAAGTGTGTTGTACATGAAGACCAATGATGGTCTAGTGCCTGTGTACTAAGAGTGTTGTACATGAAGACCTATGATGGTCTAGTGCCTGTGTGCTAAGAGTGTTGTACGTGAAGACCTATGATGGTCTAGTGCCTGTGTGCTAAGAGTGTTGTACATGAAGACCTATGATGGTCTAGTGCCTGTGTGCTAAGAGTGTTGTACGTGAAGACCTGTGATGGTCTAGTGCCTGTGTGCTAAGAGTGTTGTACGTGAAGACCTGTGATGGTCTAGTGCCTGTGTGCTAAGATTGCTGTACGTGAAGACCTATGATGGTCTAGTGCCTGTGTGCTAAGAGTGTTGTACATGAAGACCTATGATGGTCTAGTGCCTGTGTGCTAAGAGTGTTGTACATGAAGACCTATGATGGTCTAGTGCCTGTGTGCTAAGATTGCTGTACGTGAAGACCTATGATGGTCTAGTGCCTGTGTGCTAAGAGTGTTGTACATGAAGACCTATGATGGTCTAGTGCCTGTGTGCTAAGATTGCTGTACGTGAAGACCTGTGATGGTCTAGTGCCTGTGTGCTAAGATTGCTGTACGTGAAGACCTGTGATGGTCTAGTGCCTGTGTGCTAAGATTGCTGTACGTGAAGACCTGTGATGGTCTAGTGCCTGTGTGCTAAGATTGCTGTACATGAAGTCTGTGTGACATCAGGTTTGACAAGGAACAAGGGCAGGACGAACAGAACCACCTGGACTGCTTCTCCGTCATTGCCAGTGGCATTGAGGTGAGGCTCAGCTTCTTCTCTTCTCATTTGTGAGCTGGACTGACAGTTGCTGCTCCCTTAGCATCCCCCCTCCCCCCTCCACTCCCTCACCCCCCGCTTCCCCCCCTCCAAACTGCCAAACCTCCAAGTCAGACATTTTCCATGTTTCATCCTACCCTGATACTGGATGTAATGGTCATCTCTGATTTTGCATCTTTGAATAGTACCACTGTACCTTGTACCCTTGGTTACAAAAAGTTGTGATTTTCTGTTAGATTTTTTAGAAGATTTATTTTTCAACTTCTGGTAATAGAAAAGATAGCTGGGATGTCTGCAGTGTGAATAAGTAGTTAGTTTGTATTAGCATGTTGTCTTGGTTTGCCTGCGTGTGTTTTGCGCTTTTCACTTTGATGATGGGACTCTGTTGTATACACAGAGCAACGCCAATGGCGAGCGTCTGAAGGATGTCATCTATGACCATGGAGTGGTGCACAAAGCTGTGGACTACATTCTGCACCATGCCCCGCAGATCAAAACCATGCTGTCGTGAGTATTCTGTTGTTTGAAATCACTGCTGTTGTGAGTACTCAGGATCACTCTGAAAACCATGCTGTCGTGAGTACTCAGGATCACCCTGAAAACCATGCTGTCGTGAGTACTCAGGATCACTCTAAAAACCATGCTGTTGTGAGTACTCAGGATCACCCTGAAAACCATGCTGTCATGTGTACTCAGGATCACCCTGAAAACCATGCTGTCATGTGTACTCCGGATCACCCTGAAAACCATGCTGTCATGTGTACTCAGGATCATCCTGAAAACCATGCTGTTGTGAGTACTCAGGATCACTCTGAAAACCATGCTGTTGTGAGTGCTCAGGATCACTGTTTGAAAACCATGCTGTCATGAGTACTCAGGATCACTCTGTTGTTTGAAAACCATGATGTCATAAATACTCAGGATCACAATGTTGTTTGAAAAACCATGCTGTTGTGAGTACTCTGGATCACGCTGCTGTTTGAAAACCATGCTGTCATGAGTACTCAGGATCACACCGTTGTTTGAAAACCATGCTGTCATGAGTACTCAGGATCACACCGTTGTTTGAAAACTGTGCTGTCATGAGTATTGGTGATACCAGCTTTTGTGGTCTTGACCTATTTTCAAGGTCACAGTGACACCAGAAAGGCCACAGAGGCAGTTGTATTTTGTCCGTAATGCCTGCACCATCTGGGAGAAAGTTTTATGATTTGTTGGACAGAATCATGCGTGAAGTGTTCTTGATGACTTAACATGCCTTTAAGGGAGCTGTTTAGCACACACATAGATGTGGCAGAAGCTTTGATGCTGGTGTTTTTCCAGACACTGTTTAAAGGGGATCCTTGATACTCCACGTGATGACATCGTCCATAGTGCTGGGCATATTTCTGCTGGTTTTGACTGAAGGGAGTTCAACAGTTTTGAGCATGAATCAACTGAGTGTTACCCCTTTTGTTTTTTTTTGTATGTGATAATAATGGGTTGTTGTTTTTTGTTTGGGAGGGGCTATTTGTTTGTTTTTTGCCACCAAAGTAAAGCATCTTTTCCTGTGTATTACAGAACGGACTCTGACGTGTGGCTGGAGTTTGTCAGCAAGCCGTGTCTGTCCTACGCTCTGCGCATCCTGACAGGGCTGTGTATCAAACACACCAAGACCATCGTAAGTGCTCCCTTTTCTCCCATCACCCTGATATAACCATAGTGGTTGACTTGGCGTAAAACACCAAATTACTTACTTCCTCCCTTTTCTTCCACTTCCACTTCCATCTTGGTGGGTCCCTGGTGGTTGTGAGTCAGCACATTTTCTATGTTATCAGCAGCTTGGAAATAGTTGCAATCAAAGGACTGGGCTGTGTATGTTCACTGGAAAACACTGAGTAAATTTTATGTTCATCTTTTGTTTCTTTTCTTTTCAACACATGGTGTGGATAAATATTTCTTAAGTGCCTGTGTTCTAAATTGACTCCTCATCTCCAGTTTGGAACTCCAGAGCTTGCTTTCTGTGCGAGTCCCCTGACTCTGCATGGAGCTGCATGTATAGATTTGTATAGGTTTGTGCACAGACAACTTGTGCACAACACTACTAAACACATCAAGTGTTCTCAGTAATATTGTAATGATGTACACTGACAAATTGGGCTGCATGTTGATCTTGACCAACCATCAAATCTCCTAACACTGAAACCAAACCGTGTGTGTGTGTGTGTGTGTGTGTGCAGAACCTGATAGCAGAGAAATGCGTTCCCATCCTTCACAAGCTGGAGCAGGTGTCGTCAGACAAACACGTTGGCACACTGGCCGAGAACCTTCTGGATGCCCTTCGGGATGACCCCTCTGCTGCTCAGAAGGTATCAGTACCAGCATGCACTTGGCTCTGGCTTCTCCTGATGTGCTGTACATAGGGGTTTGGTTGTCATTCACAAGGGGTGGTCAGTACTCAGGGATTTTGTTGTCAGTCGCAAGGGCTGGTCAGTACTTAGGGATTTGGTTGTCATTCTCAAGGGGTGGTCAGTGCTTAGGGATTTGGTTGTCATTCTCAAGGGCTGGTCAGTACTTAGGGATTTGGTTGTCATTCATGAAGGCTGTCTGTAATTAGTGGTTTTGTTATTTTTTTACAAGGGCTGGTCTGTAATTAGGTGTTCTGTTGTCAGTCACAAGGGCTGGTCTGTAATTAGGCTGATCTGTAATTAGGGGTTCCATTGTCATTCACAAGGGCTGATCTGTAATTAGGGGTTCCCTTGTCATTCACAAGGGCTTTTGGTCTGTAATTAGGGGTTCCATTGTCATTCACAGGGGCTTTTGGTCTGTAATCAGGGGGTTTGCTGGATAACCTGTCTCACAGTTAGGTATCTTTCAGTGCTGTGTCTAATAAGCTTTGTCCTGAGGTGACCCTGTGTGGTTGATGGGACTTAAAAATCCAATTACTAGCAAGCTGTGATGAAGGCACATCGATCAGGTTTTGCATGAACAAATACTGAATGAAATCCTTTTTGTTCTTCCCAGATTGAGGATGTACGACAAGAGACAAAGGCAGAGAAGAAGAGATTGGCCATGGCTGTCAGGAAGAAACACCTGGGTGCTTTGGGCATGACGGTCAGTCACACTTCACTGATTTCACCATACACACCTGACTGTAGTGGTGGTCACACCCCAGTGGTTTCATTATACATGGCTCACCAGCATGATAGTCAATTTCATGGTCGTCTCTGTGTGTTGATGTGCCAGTTGTCTGTGTGTGTTGGTGTGCCAGTTCTGTGGTTGTCTGCGTGTGTTGACGTGCCAGTTTTCTGGTTGTCTGTGTGTGTTGATGTGCCAGTTCTCTGGTTGTCTGTGTATGCTGATGTGCCAGTTCTCTGGTTGTCTGTCTGTGTGTTGATGTGCCAGTTCTCTGGTTGTCTGTCTGTGCTGATGTGCCAGTTTTCTGGTTGTCTGTGTGTTTATATGCCGGTTCTCTGGTTGTCTGTCTGTGCGTTTATGTGCCAGTTCTCTGGTTGTCTCTGTGTTGATGTGCCAGTTCTCTGGTTGTCGTGTGTGTTGAGGTGCCAGTTCCATGGTTGCTGTGCCAGTTCTTTGGTTGTCTGTGTGTGTTGATGTGCCAGTTCCATGGTTGTCTGTGTGTGTTGTGGACGTGTGGTGTTGTCTGGGTGGACGTGTTGATGTGCCAGTTCCATGGTTGTCTGTGTGTGTTGTGGACGTGTGGTGTTGTCTGTGTGGACGTGTTGATGTGCCAGTTCCATGGTTGTCTGTGTGTGTTGTGGACGTGTGGTGTTGTCTGTGTGGACGTGTTGATGTGCCAGTTCCATGGTTGTCTGTGTGTGTTGTGGACGTGTGGTGTTGTCTGTGTGGACGTGTTGATGTGCCAGTTCCATGGTTGCTGTGCATGTTGATGTGCCAGTTCTCTGGTTGCTGTGTGTGTTGATGTGCCAGTTCCATCCACGGTTGCTGTGTGTGTGTGTTGCAGACTAACGAGAAGGGTCAGGTGACGGTGAAGAGTTCAGTGTTGAAGCAGATGGAGGACCTGAAAGAGGAGACGGGTCTCACCTGCTGCATTTGTCGGGAGGGCTACCGCTACCAGCCACAGAAGGTGGGTACATCTCCTGGCCTTGTGGCTACAGAAGTTTGGTACAGCACCTGTAGGTGTGTGTAGCTACAGAAGTTGGGTACGTCAGAGGTTGGGTACATTGTTGTATGTGTAGCTACAGAAAATGGGGACATCTCCTGTATGTGTCGCTAGAGAAGGTGACTACATCTCCTGTATGAGTAGCTACAGGAGGTGAGTACATCTGTATGTGAAGGTACAGAAGGTGGGTACATTTCCTCAGTGTATAGTGAGGGGTAACACTGCCAGTATGTGGACCCTCTCCCATGTTGAGATGTTCTGATGTGTCACTGACTGTGCTGTGGTGTCTGTGGACCCTCTCCCATGTTGAGATGCTCTGATGTGTCACTGACTGTGCTGTGGTGTCTGTGGACCCTCTCCCATGTTGAGATGCTCTGATGTGTCACTGACTGTGCTGTGGTGTCTGTGGACCCTCTCCCGTGTTGAGATGTTCTGATGTGTCACTGACTGTGCTGTGGTGTCTGTGGACCCTCTCCCATGTTGAGATGCTCTGATGTGTCACTGACTGTGCTGTGGTGTCTGTGGACCCTCTCCCATGTTGAGATGTTCTGATGTGTCACTGACTGTGCTGTGGTGTCTGTGGACCCTCTCCCATGTTGAGATGTTCTGATGTGTCACTGACTGTGCTGTGGTGTCTGTGGACCCTCTCCCATGTTGAGATGCTCTGATGTGTCACTGACTGGGCTGTGGTGTCTGTGGACCCTCTCCCATGTTGAGATGCTCTGATGTGTCACTGACTGGGCTGTGGTGTCTGTGGACCCTCTCCCATGTTGAGATGCTCTGATGTGTCACTGACTGTGCTGTGGTGTCTGTGGACCCTCTCCCGTGTTGAGATGCTCTGATGTGTCACTGACTGGGCTGTGGTGTCTGTGGACCCTCTCCCATGTTGAGATGCTCTGATGTGTCACTGACTGGGCTGTGGTGTCTGTGGACCCTCTCCCGTGTTGAGATGCTCTGATGTGTCACTGACTGGGCTGTGGTGTCTGTGGACCCTCTCCCGTGTTGAGATGCTCTGACGTGTCACTGACTGGGCTGTGGTGTCTGTGGACCCTCTCCCGTGTTGAGATGCTCTGACGTGTCACTGACTGGGCTGTGGTGTCTGTGGACCCTCTCCCGTGTTGAGATGCTCTGATGTGTCACTGACTGGGCTGTGGTGTCTGTGGACCCTCTCCCATGTTGAGATGCTCTGATGTGTCACTGACTGTGCTGTGGTGTCTGTGGACCCTCTCCCGTGTTGAGATGTTCTGATGTGTCACTGACTGTGCTGTGGTGTCTGTGGACCCTCTCCCGTGTTGAGATGCTCTGACGTGTCACTGACTGTGCTGTGGTGTCTGTGGACCCTCTCCCATGTTGAGATGCTCTGACGTGTCACTGACTGGGCTGTGGTGTCTGTGGACCCTCTCCCGTGTTGAGATGCTCTGATGTGTCACTGACTGGGCTGTGGTGTCTGTGGACCCTCTCCCATGTTGAGATGCTCTGATGTGTCACTGACTGGGCTGTGGTGTCTGTGGACCCTCTCCCATGTTGAGATGCTCTGATGTGTCACTGACTGGGCTGTGGTGTCTGTGGACCCTCTCCCATGTTGAGATGCTCTGATGTGTCACTGACTGGGCTGTGGTGTCTGTGGACCCTCTCCCATGTTGAGATGCTCTGACGTGTCACTGACTGGGCTGTGGTATCTGTGGACCCTCTCCCATGTTGAGATGCTCTGACGTGTCACTGACTGTGCTGTGGTGTCTGTGGACCCTCTCCCATGTTGAGATGCTCTGATGTGTCACTGACTGGGCTGTGGTGTCTGTGGACCCTCTCCCATGTTGAGGTGCTCTGATGTGTCACTGACTGGGCTGTGGTGTCTGTGGACCCTCTCCCATGTTGAGATGCTCTGACGTGTCACTGACTGGGCTGTGGTGTCTGTGGACCCTCTCCCATGTTGAGATGCTCTGATGTGTCACTGACTGTGCTGTGGTGTCTGTGGACCCTCTCCCATGTTGAGATGCTCTGATGTGTCACTGACTGGGGCTGTGGTGTCTGTGGACCCTCTCCCATGTTGAGATGCTCTGACGTGTCACTGACTGGGCTGTGGTGTCTGTGGACCCTCTCCCATGTTGAGATGCTCTGATGTGTCACTGACTGGGCTGTGGTGTCTGTGGACCCTCTCCCATGTTGAGATGCTCTGATGTGTCACTGACTGGGCTGTGGTGTCTGTGGACCCTCTCCCATGTTGAGGTGCTCTGATGTGTCACTGACTGGGCTGTGGTGTCTGTGGACCCTCTCCCGTGTTGAGATGTTCTGATGTGTCACTGACTGGGCTGTGGTGTCTGTGGACCCTCTCCCGTGTTGAGATGTTCTGATGTGTCACTGACTGGGCTGTGGTGTCTGTGGACCCTCTCCCGTGTTGAGATGTTCTGATGTGTCACTGACTGGGCTGTGGTGTCTGTGGACCCTCTCCCATGTTGAGATGCTCTGACGTGTCACTGACTGGGCTGTGGTGTCTGTGGACCCTCTCCCATGTTGAGATGCTCTGACGTGTCACTGACTGTGCTGTGGTGTCTGTGGACCCTCTCCCATGTTGAGATGCTCTGATGTGTCACTGACTGGGCTGTGGTGTCTGTGGACCCTCTCCCATGTTGAGATGCTCTGATGTGTCACTGACTGGGCTGTGGTGTCTGTGGACCCTCTCCCGTGTTGAGATGCTCTGATGTGTCACTGACTGGGCTGTGGTGTCTGTGGACCCTCTCCCGTGTTGAGATGCTCTGACGTGTCACTGACTGTGCTGTGGTGTCTGTGGACCCTCTCCCATGTTGAGATGCTCTGATGTGTCACTGACTGTGCTGTGGTGTCTGTGGACCCTCTCCCATGTTGAGATGCTCTGACGTGTCACTGACTGGGCTGTGGTGTCTGTGGACCCTCTCCCGTGTTGAGATGTTCTGATGTGTCACTGACTGTGCTGTGGTGTCTGTGTGCAGGTGCTGGCTGTGTACACGTTCTCCAAGCGCTGCAACTTGGACGAGTTTGAGAACAAGCCGCGCAAGACCCCGGGCTATGCCACCGTGTCCCACTTCAACGTCGTCCACGTTGACTGTCACACTGCTGCTGTTAGGTAGGCAGCCGGGCCGTTTCACCGTGTGTTCTTTTCTCTCCGTGGAGGTCGGATGGGGGCTGAATCCGTTCCTTGTGTTTGATGATGATGATGGTAGTAACAAAGTGGATTTCTGTAGCTTGGTGTCTGGTGTGAGCACGCCGTGCTTTACAAGTACGATGACAGATTTACACATTTTAACCTCTTCCAGCCTCACACCAGACACCAAGCTACAGAAATCCACTTTGTTATGACCTTCCATGATCTTGTCATGCTCTGACCCAGTCCCAGCATGACCTTGCGCCCTCCATGACCATGACTTTCAGTGACCTTGCCATACTCTGACCACGACCATGCAGCATGCTGCCTTCTATGAGCATGATTTTCAGTGACCTCGACATGCTCTGACCATGACCTCCCATGACCTTGCCACCTTTTGTGACCATGACCCTCCGTGCCCTGTGTTTGTCTAGACACGCCCGCGGACGTGAGGAGTGGGAGAGTGCCACTCTGCAGAACGCCAACACCAAGTGCAATGGATTGCTTCCTTTGTGGGGACCACAGGTGCAGGAGTCCGTCTTCGCTGCCTGTCTAGCCAGGTCTGTATGTGTGTGTGTGTGTGCGTTGTGCGCGCGCGTGTGTGTGTGTGTGCTTGTGTGTGTCTGTGTGTGTGCGTGCGTGTGTGTGCGTGTGTGTGTGTGTGTGTCTGTGTGTGTGTGTGTGCGTGTGTGTGTGTGAATGCGTGACTGTGCGTGTGTGTATATGTGTGTGTGTGCTCATATGTTAGTGTGAATATGTGTGTGTCTGTGCATGTTCATGTGTGTGTATGTGTGTTCATATGTTAGTGTTTATGTATATGAGTTAGTGTCTGTGTGTGTTGGGGGGGGGTCTCCGTGTGTGTATGTGCATGTGTAGGACTAGTCAGTGTTTGTGTGGGGGGGGGGGGGGGGGGAGGGGGGTCTCTGTGTGTGTATGCAGGTGTTAGTGTTCAGAGAAGAGAAACCGGTGCTGTGTAACAGAACACAGCATGAAGTGAGTCTGGTGGTCCTCCTGTTTGCAGACACAACAACTACCTACAGGAGTGCACCGGGGTGCGTGACATCGGCTACACCTACACCATCCACGACATCAAGCTGCTGCTGCTGCGCCTGGCTCAGGAACGCTCCTTCAGCGACGAGAGCGGCGGCGGGGGCCGTCAGAGCAACGTGCACATACTGCCCTTCATGATGCACATCACTCTCTACGTCATCAACACGTGAGCACCTTGTCACCAGTCTCTGTGCTGATGTCATCAGATTTAGTTTGGGCTTTTGGGGCTAAGTGTATTTGTTTTGTGTGTCTGTATTTGTGGGAGGGGATGCGGGGAAGTGGGTTTAGATTTATTGATGTGGATGGTGCATAGTTTGACTCTTTTTTTAAAATTAGTAGCATGATGTCCGTCTGTAATGTGTTTGGTACCACATGCATGGTATGCATTGATGAAACCATGAAAATCTGTGAAACCAAATTTTGACACTCCCCTCCCCCTCCCCCACAAAAACAAATAATAAATCTGAAACAAATCGGGAACTGCTTGCACAGGTTCGCAGTTTGCTCATTGAACCACGGACATAGCTAAAGAAAAAAAGAAAGAAAAAAGAGGAAACAGCAAAACATTTGTTGCTGATGCAACTGCCTTTGCTGTACATCGACGCCCCATGGATCCCCAGCATAATTTGCAGGGAAAACAGTACTTTGTTCACTACAGTGCCTGTACCACAGACGTGTGTGAGAGAATGGTCTGAACACACTTCAAGGGAAACTCATTGCGCCGCTTTCCGAGTAGTCCCAAGGCTTCACCTCGGCCTTGGCCGTGTTGGCATCTTTGTCAGGATCTCATGCTGTGAGTTTGTGGTCTGTGTCGCAGGACACGTGCTCACACACGTGAAGAGAAGAACATCACCAACTTCCTGGATATGCCCAAAGCCAAGTGGGTGGAGAACTGCTTTGAGGTAAGTGGAGGAATCATGATGCTGGTCATCGTCATCTTAGTCATCATCATCTTAGTCATCATCATCTTAGTCATTATCATGTTAGTCATCATGCCATACCTACAGTGTCGTTCCAACCATCGTCAAACCGGGCAGTTTTCCGTCAGGCAATCAACACTCATCTTCAGTCATCATTCAGTCCGTCGCTATTCCACCGGGCAGTATTCAGTCAACACTCATCTTCAGTCATCATTCAGTCCGTCGCTATTCCACCGGGCAGTATTCAGTCAACACTCATCTTCAGTCATCATTCAGTCCGTCGCTATTCCACCGGGCAGTATTCAGTCAACACTCATCTTCAGTCATCATTCAGTCCGTCGCTATTCCACCGGGCAGTATTCAGTCAACACTCATCTTCAGTCATCATTCAGTCCGTCGCTATTCCACCGGGCAGTATTCAGTCAACACTCATCTTCAGTCATCATTCAGTCCGTCACTATGCCACCGGGCAGTATTCAGTCAACACTCATCTTCAGTCATCATTCAGTCCGTCACTATTCCACCGGGCAGTATTCAGTCAACACTCATCTTCAGTCATCATTCAGTCCGTCACTATTCCACCGGGCAGTATTCGGTCAACACTTATCTTCAGTCATCATTCAGTCCATCATTATTCAGCCAGGCTGTATTCCGTCAGGCATCAACACTCATCTTCAGTCATTCCGTCCATCATATGTCCATCATTATTCAGCCAGGCCGTATTCCGTCAGGCATCACCCTTGTGTTCCTTGTCTTCAGTCATCATTTTGTCCATCATCATTCAACCAGGCCGTATTCCGTCAGGCATCAACACTCATCTTCAGTCATCATTGCGTCCATCATATGTCCATCATTATTCAACCAGGCCGTATTCCGTCAGGCATCACCCTTGTGTTCCTTGTCTTCAGTCATCATTTTGTCCATCATCATTCAACCAGGCCGTATTCCGTCAGGCATCAACACTCATCTTCAGTCACCATTCCGTCCATCATATGTCCATCATTATTCAACCAGGCCGTATTCCGTCAGGCATCACCCTTGTGTTCCTTGTCTTCAGTCATCATTTTGTCCATCATCATTCAACCAGGCCGTATTCCGTCAGGCATCATCACTCATCTTCAGTCATCATTCCGTCCATCATATGTCCATCATTATTCAACCAGGCCGTATTCCGTCCATCATATGTCCATCATTATTCAACCAGGCCGTATTCCGTCAGGCATCAACACTCATCTTCAGTCACCATTCTGTCCATCATTATTCAACTGGGCAGTATTCCGTCATGCACCCCCCCCCCCCCCCTCCCCTGTCGTAGTCATCTTTCTGTCCGTCATCATTCAACCAGGCAGTATTCCGTCATACATCATCCTTGTATTAGTCATCATTGTGTTCATCGTTATTCAACCAGACAGTGTGTGTGACGTGCGTGTACTTGTTCCGTGAGTGTACTGTATATGCACTTTGTACATGTGCACTACGTACAGTGTGTATGCTCTCTGTACCGTGTGAACTGTGAGTGCACTGTGCTGTACATGTACTGTGTACGTGCTGCGTGCAGACGGAGGGGCCGCTGTACTACCTGGTGCTGGCGATGCACATGCTGTCTCCGGCACGCTGGGGGGAGCTGCGCAGCAAGTTCTTCCAGCGACTGCTCATCATGGCTCACGTGAGGGCCACCACTCAGATAGGCACCAAAGTGTGAGTGTGTTACCCTTCTTGCTGTACAGAACGCAGAGTCACTGTTGTCCTTGAATAACACAGAAACACGGGGTGGTCTGATGTGGGTTGACACAGGGTTGAATAACATAGAAATACGGGGTGGTCTGATGTGGGTTGACACAGGGTTGAATAACGTTGAAATACGGGGTGGTCTGATGTGGGTTGACACAGGGTTGAATAACTTAGAAATACGGGGTGGTAAGTAACTAAATAAGTAAGTAAGTAAGCCCAGTCAACCGGACGGGGTGGTCAGATGTGGGTTGACATAGGATTGAATAACATAGAAATACGGGGTGGTCTGATGTGGGTTGACACAGGGTTGAATAACATAGAAATACGGGGTGGTCTGATGTGGGTTGACACAGGGTTGAATAACATAGAAAAACGGGGTGGTCTGATGTGGGTTGGCACAGGGTTGAATAACATAGAAATACGGGGTGGTCTGATGTGGGTTGACACAGGGTTGAATAACTTAGAAATACGTGGTGGTAAGTAAGTAAGTAAGTAAGCCCAGTCAACCGCACGGGGTGGTCAGATGTGGGTTGACATAGGATTGAATAACATAGAAATACGGGGTGGTCAGATGTGGGTTGACACAAGGGTTCTTCGTAAGGGGTTGATAAACGTGCTTGTGAAGTGAAACGTGACCATTCAAAATGTGAGTTTGAGGATGTCTTTGGCGAAGGTGATATTTCGTATAGGACTTGAATTCCCTTTGCACGAGACAGGTACTGTGACGGTTTTCAGCTCCCTTTCCCTGAGACACCCGTGACGGTTTTTGACTCCTTTTCCCTGAGACACATGCAGTGACGGTTTTCAAGTCCTTTTACCCGAGACAGCCGTGACGGTTTTCAGAATCCCTCAAGACACCAGTGACGGTTTTCAACTCCCTTTCCCTGAGACACCCATGACGGTTTTCAACTCCTTTTCCCTGAGACACCACTGACGGTTTTCAACTCCTTTTCCCTGAGACACCCATGACGGTTTTCAACTCCTTTTCCCTGAGACACCACTGACGGTTTTCAACTCCTTTTCCCTGAGACACCACTGACGGTTTTCAACTCCCTTTCCCTGAGACACCCATGACGGTTTTCAACTCCTTTTCCCTGAGACACCCATGACGGTTTTCAACTCCTTTTCCCTGAGACACCCGTGACGGTTTTCAACTCCTTTTCCCTGAGACACCCATGACGGTTTTCAACTCCTTTTCCCTGAGACACCCATGACGGTTTTCAACTCCTTTTCCCTGAGACACCCATGACGGTTTTCAACTCCTTTTCCCTGAGACACCCATGACGGTTTTCAACTCCTTTTCCCTGAGACACCCATGACGGTTTTCAACTCCTTTTCCCTGAGACACCCATGACGGTTTTCAACTCCTTTTCCCTGAGACACCACTGTCGGTTTTCAACTCCTTTCCCCGAGACGCCCGTGACGATTTTCAACTCCCTTTCCCTAACGGGATTCAATTCCCTTTCCCAGAGACACCCATGACGGTTTTCATCTCCCTTTCCCCGACACACAGACATTTTCACAACGCTCGGTCCCGCTGTCGTTGCAGCTCCAGCGACAAGGAAGTGAAAGGCTTCGCCACCTACAAGATGTACCTCCTCTTCTTCGGCTTCGTCGTGGCCATGTACGAAAAGGTCTTCAAGGTAAGCCGTCACCTTCATTGAGCCTGCTTCTCTGTCTGGCCACCACGGCACCGGTTCTGCGGGGCGCGAGAGCTGGTGGGGAATCAGACTGTGCTTTGAAAGTAAACACGGTGCTTAACATCCACAAACCAAGAGGCTTATTAGGGACGGGGAGAAGGGGGGGCAGGGGGTATAGAGGTGGGGGAAGAGGGAGATTATATACCTACCACTGCACTGTCACCACCAGAATGACTTCTGCATTAAGGTGGGCAGCGATGACAGCCATTTTAATGTTTCATAATTGTGAGGGACAGAGTGTCCACAGACCACAACTTGTGAAGAGAAAGGAGAGCCGAAGCGGATTCGAACCGATGTCCCTCCGCTTACCAGCCTAACGCCTTACCGCTAGGTCAGGCCTCACTGTTGCTTTGAGGGTTCTTGGTGGCTTTTATATAGCGCTATCCTCCGCTCTCGAGCAGACTCACTGCACTCGCATGTGATTCTGCGTGAGTGTACAGCTTTTTTATAGCGCCTTTGTGAATATCCACCGAAGTGGTGTACTTACAATGCTGACGTGGCTGGTGCCAATGAAACTGCTGCCCCCGTCTCGGTGCAAGTTCTGTGTACTCCATACAACCATGCACCATGTCACTTCATGCAAAGCCACATACGTAAGGTGTATGCGTGTTTAGCTGTAACCTGCCACCTGCACTTTTGGCAGAATGACCGGGATCTTTTACGTGCGTGGAACGGATACCGAAATAAGAGTCAGCACAGAAAGTTGACCCTGGATAAGAAATTTCTTCCGCCGCTCCTGCAAGGGATTCGAACCCGCGACCTTTCAATCACGAGTCCGTGGTTGTGGGACTGAGGAGGCAATGTCCACTTTTAGC